>CM038051.1:17500855-18100855 GCA_021397845.1 Areca catechu | reverse complement strand
GTCTCACGCCCAGCCCAGATCCTCTTTAAGTTTCCTGAGTCTCTGAAAGAAAACAGATGGTAGGGAGTGAGCTACATAGCCCAGTAAGTGTTCCAAAATAATCACCAATAATAATTTACATGTATATGAAAGCGGTAAACATTACCATAACATATGACGAAATCAACAATTCCGATTTCATATTTAACGAAAACTTTGGAAACTTTATTTTTTTTTCTTCTTATAGAATTTCCAATTATTTAACCATTGTCTTTAGGGTTCTGGACTAACCACGGTCACACTCCAGCCTGTGACTGGCACACTATTGTCACACTCCAGCCTGTGACGGGCACACTGTTGTCACACTTCAGCCTGTGACGGGCACACTGTTGTCACACTCCAGCCTGTGACGGGCACACAAATTGTCACACTCCAGCCTGTGACGGGCACACTGAGAAACCACGGTACCGCCGTGGCATGGCTAGTCCAAACACCAGTTCTCTTAACACTTTATCATTTCTCTTCACATAATCGAATCATGTCACTTTCCAGCGATCGCTATCACGATCAAATACATTTCAAGATCACATGGCAAATACAAACAATACTAACAACAAACTCGATCCGTAACCCGGAAATCAAATCATGCTACCCGAAAACCACTATGCATGAAAATATTTAATTATGCTCGAATCAAATCAGGTCATGTAAAATATATTAATAAATACGGTGATTAGGTTAGAATTCCTTACAAATCAGCTATCCACGCTTGTACTAATCCGAACCCGAAATCGGTGCGATGTCTTCCCGCTCAGAAGACTGATTCTCTACATAGATAAATAAATTTTAAATTAAAACTAAATTCTTAATTTTTTTTTCACGAATATCAAAAAAATCCCTGATTTTCTCTCTCTTCCTTCCTTCTCTCTCCTCTTTCTCTCTCTTCCTTCTCTCTCATCCTTCTCTCTCCTCTTTCTCTCTCCTCCTTCTTTCTCCTTCTTCTCTCTCCTCCTTCTCCCTCCTCTTCTCTCTCCTCCTTCTCTCTCCTCTTTCTCTCTCCTCTTTCTCTCTCCTCCTATCATATTCATATATTTATTATTATATTTTTATTATATTTTTATTTTTTTAATTAATATATTTTTTTTCTCTGGCCGTACATAACTTTTTTTTTCTTTCTTTCTTTTCTTTTCTTTTCTTTTCTTTTTTTTTTCTTCTTTCTTTCTTCCTCTTCTTTTCTTCTCCCGAACCACTCCTGCTCCCACCCTTATCCAACCAACCCCCCTCTCCCCCGGTTGCCGACGCCGGCCACGAGACGTTCACCGGAAGGAGGCTCGGCAGGTCGGATGCGCACCGAAGGGAGGTCGGCGGCGCGGCCATCGCCGACAAACGGCCCAACCAAACCGGAAATCCAAGAAACAAAAGAACCCATAAAATTTTCCTAAAAAAATTTGACATCTTACCAGTGCATGAAGGAACTCCCGTCGCCCGTCGGAGAAGAAGAGCGGTGGCTTGGAAGGGTTTGAAGGTTCGATTGGGTGACAACGAAGGAGGATTTAAAGAACTCTCGACAGCTTCCTTGCCGTTTGGGGAGCCACCACCATCGGATCGGAGTCCCAAACCATTCCGGACTCGTCGTCGTCTTCTCCCCTCCCTTCCACGACTCCTTCCCCGACTTCTCCGGTGAAGACCCCGGTCGGAAGAACCCCGTTCAACTCCGCCTCTTCTTCCCCTGTTCCGGCTTCCATCCATTTTTTTTTTTCTCAGTCTGGGTTGAAGTCGGCTGGGTCTGCCGACTTCAGCCCAGGCCCTGGCCCAATGTTTACATTCTCCCCCCGTTAAAATAAATTTCGTCCTCGAAATTTACATACCTGGTATTTCGAAAAGCTGTGGATATTTTGTTCGCATCTCTGCTTCTAGTTCCCAAGTAGCTTCTCTTTCACTGTGATTGCTCCATTGCACCTTCACATAGGGTATGATTCGGTGTCTCAATTCTTGTTCCTTACTGTCAACAATTCGTAAAGGCACCTCCTCATAGGTCAAATCCTCCTGAAGTTGCAATGGCTCATAATCTATTGCATGATTAGGATCAGGAATGTATTTTCGTAACATAGATACGTGAAACACATTGTGTACTCCAGATATAACTGGTGGTAGAGCTAATCGGTAGGCCACCTCACCAACCTTATCCAAAATCTCAAATGGTCCCACAAATCTCGGGCTCAACTTTCCTCGTACACCAAATCTCATCACACCCTTTGTGGGAGATACTTTCAAAAAGACATAATCACCAACATTGAATTCCAGCTCTCTTCGTCTCTTATCAGCATAACTTTTCTGTCGGCTCTGAGCAGTACGCAAACGTTCTCTGATCCTTTGTACCTTCTCTACTGTTTGTTGTACTATTTCTGGACCCAACAATTTCCTCTCTCCCACATCATTCCAGCAGATAGGAGATCTACACTTCCTATCATATAAAGCCTCAAAAGGCGCCATTTGAATGCTAGCTTGAAAACTATTATTGTAAGCAAATTCTATTAACGATAGATGACAGTCCCAAGCACCACCCAAGTCCATAACACAAGCTCTCAACATGTCTTCCAGAATCTGGATGGTTCGCTCAGACTGTCCATCAGTTTGGGGATGAAAAGCTATACTAAAATTTAATTTGGTCCCCAATGCTTTATGAAACTCTTCCAAAATTATGAAACAAACCTACTGTCTCGATCCGATACTATAGAAATTGGAATCCCATGTAGTCTCACAATTTGTTCTATGTACATGTTTGCTAATTTTTCCAGAGAGAGTCCGATACGAAAAGATAAGAAATGAGCAGACTTCGTTAGTCGATCCACAATCACCCATATCGCATTATTTCCCTTAGAAGTTTTGGGTAACCCAGTCACAAAGTCCATGGTGATGTGCTCCCATTTCCACTGAGGAATCGCAATAGACTGCAACGGTCCAGCAGGTCTTTGATGCTCAGCTTTTACCTGTTGACACACCAAACATTGAGCCACATACTGAGCTATATCCTTCTTCATACCAGACCACCAAAAGTTTTCACGTAGATCTCGATACATTTTTGTACTACCCGGATGCATCGTATATACTGAACTATGTGCTTCTTCCATAATTTCATTCTTTAATTCTGGAAGTTTAGGAACACATAATCTGTTACCAAATCTCAAGGTACAATCTTCATATATAGTAAATTCTGATTGTACACCAGACTCAACTGTCTCTTTAATTTTCTGAAGCTCTAAATCTTCCTTCTGAGCTGATTTAATTTTATCAATCAGGATAGGTTGTACCATAATATTTGCTAATTGCATCCCAGAATTATGAATTCGTACCTCTATCCCAGATCTTTCCAGATCCATTAAGATGTGCTTTTGATTAGTAATTAAAGTTGCCAACTTACTCGGGGTTTTCCTTCTCAGGGCATCTGCTACAACATTTGCCTTTCCTGGATGGTAGCTGATAGTCAGATCATAATCCTTTAATAGTTTCAGCCATCTTCTCTGTCTCAAATTCAATTCCTTCTGAGTAAATATATACTTTAAACTTTTATGATCTGTAAAGATTTCACAACGACTACCATACAGGTAATGTCTCCATATCTTTAAAGCAAATACTACAGCTGCTAACTCTAAATCATGAGTGGGATAATTTGACTCATATGATTTCAGCTGTCTAGAAGCATAGGCTATCACTTTTCCATTTTGCATTAGCACACAACCGAGACCCTTTCGGGATGCATCACTATATATACAAAACTCCCCTGTCTCCGCAGGAACAGTCAATACTGGGGCAGTGATTAACCGTTTCTTCAATTCTTGAAAACTATACTCACAATCATCTGTCCATTCAAATTTTGTTCGTTTCTGGGTCAGGCGAGTTAAGGGTATAGCAATAAGAGAAAATCCTTCAACAAACCTTCGATAATATCCTGCCAATCCCAGAAAACTACGAACTTCGGACACATTAGTGGGTCTCTCCCACTCTACCACTGCTTCCACCTTCTTTGGATCCACAGAAATACCATCCTTTGATATAACATGGCCAAGGAAAGAAATTCTGTCCAACCAAAAGTCACATTTTTTTAGCTTGGCAAATAATTTCTCCTCTTTGAGTATTTGTAATACTATCTTTAAGTGCTCCTCATGTGCCTGTAGACTTTTTGAATATATCAGTATATCATCAATGAATACTACTACAAATTGATCCAGATATGGTCTAAACACTCGGTTCATGAGATCCATGAAAACTGCAGGTGCATTCGTCAGACCAAAAGGTAAAACCAAAAATTCATAGTGTCCATATCTGGTTCTGAAAGCTGTGTTTGGTACATCCTCTGTCTTAATCTTCAATTGATGATAACCAGAACGAAGATCAATTTTGAGAATACCTGTGCCCCCTGTAATTGATCAAATAGATCATCAATCCTTGGTAAGGGATATTTGTTCCTTATAGTTACTTTGTTCAATTCTCGATAATCAATGCAAAGCCGAAAACTTCCATCTTTCTTCTTTACAAATAAGACTGGAGCACCCCAGGGAGACACGCTAGGTCTGATAAATCTTTTATCCAACAGTTCTTGCAATTGCTCCTTAAGTTCTTTTAATTCTGCCGGAGCCATTCTATAAGGAGCTTTGGAGATGGCACCTGTACCTGGTATAAGATCGATAGAGAACTCAATCTCTCTATCAGGAGGTAATCCTGGCAGATCATCGGGAAAAACCTCCAGAAATTCTTTCACAACTGGTATGTCTTCCAGCTTTAGCTCCTGCTGTTGAGTATCTATCACCGTTGCCAGAAATCCTTCACAACCTTATCTGAGGAGTCGCTTGGCAATAACAACCGAAATTACCCTCCTCATAAGAGTTAACTTGTTTCCCTTAAAACAGAACTCTGACTGATCAGGGATTTGAAATTTCATAATTTTCTCAAAACAGTTGATGGAAGCATGGTTTGCTATCAGCCAATCCATTCCAAGGATTATATCGAAGTCTTTCATATCCATGACTATCAAATCGGCTTCCATTGTTCTACCTTCGATATTCAATCTACATTTCTTGCAGATTTGATTAACCACAAAAACATCCCCACTAGGAGTGGAAATACAGAGTTCAAATTCTAAAGATGTCGGGGTTAACTCATTATTCTCCCTAACCAATCTAACAGATACGAAAGAGTGTGTAGCGCCAGTATCAAAAAGAACATAAACATTACTGGAAAATAATTTGATCATACCTGTCACTACAGAATTTAAAGCATTAGCATCCTGCTAGGTGAGTGAATAAACCCGTCCCTGAGTTACTGTTTTCTGTTGCCCTTCAAATTGTTGTTTTCCACGAGGTAACTGATGCTGTGACCCCTGACCAGATGGACATACCACTGCCTTATGTCCCGGTTTACCACAGTTATGGCACTTCCACTCATCTGGCCACGTACAATCCCTCTTATAATGAGAACCACCACACTTAAAGCACTTGACATCATTCTTTGGTTGGGTCTTGTCATCTGAAGTAACATTGTCAAGCTTCCTGGTTTTTGCATTGGTACCTTTAGAATTGGCCTTGATTCCCTCTTGTTCCAGATCTCTTCTTTAAGCTTTTTCCCTTTCAGCTTGAGCCACATCCAATCCTCTTTCAATAATTAATGCTTTATTAACAATCTCTTTATAAGTTGGTAGCTCAAAAGCAATCACTTGATGCTGGATCCGACTTCTAAGTCCATTTTCAAATTTCCTGGCCCGGATTCCTTCATCAGCTAAGAGTGATGGAGCGTATCTCGACAATTCCTCAAACTTTGAGGCATACTGAGAAACAGTTAAAGTGCCCTGCTCCAAGCGATCAAATTCTCGAAATTTTTGTACCCGAACACTTTGAGGAAAATATCTCTCATAGAAAACCTTTCTAAAATCTGTCCAAGTAAAAGGTGTATCATTTGGTCCTTGTTTTCCGAGCTCCAGTTCCCACCATGCAGCTGCCTCATCTTGCAATAAAAAGGTAGCGAATGTAACTTTCTCCTCTTCTGGACACCGCAAGGCTTGGAAAACTTTCTCAACAGCTTTAAGCCATCCCTCTGCCTCCATGGGATCAGAAGTCCCCTTGAATGCCGGTGGCTCATACTTCTTGAAATCTATTATGTAATTGGCCGTTCTTGAGGAATTCTGACTTCTGGCTGTTGTCGTTGTAATAATAACTGTTGCATAAATTGCTGCTGTTGCTGTTGGGCTTCCATAAATCTTAGTGTATCAGCTCTTGCAGTAGCTTGCTGCTGCACTAAAATTTGTAATAACTGAGGAAGACCCATCTGGTCCCCAGGCTGAACTCTAGATCCCCCCGGTGTACCTGTTTCAGCAGTTCCAGTCTCCGGGGTGTTATCCAAAGGATTGGGCACTGGCTCATGATGATGCTCCTCATTACCAGTGTTGTCCACCAGATTCGGCATTGGGTCCTGTGGACGTCCCTCATCATCAGATAAGGCTCCAGCAATCTCATGTTGCTCAATAGGATCCCAAGCATTTGCTCCATCTGCAAATCTTGTGGGCCTCCTAACACGTCCACGTCCACTACCACGCGCCATGGAAAACCTACACCAATGTTGTTAGTAAACAATTAACACTCAGATGGTCAAAATAATCATGACATAATATCTACCCCATATATGGATCAACCCACACTCTCTCTCGTTGAGCTTTTATCCTAAGATCCTAGAACCTGATTTGCTCTGATACCACTCTGTCATGCCCCGAATCCAATACCGGAAACGGCTACGTGACCGGCCGCACAAACCCTAGGTTTTACCCTAGAGATTATGCAAGGCCTAGGTACACAACAATTCAAATGTATCCAAAGTAAGTTATATTGTATAAACAAATCATTAACAATGTATAGTTCATAATTTAACTCGATGATCATAAATTGGTCTACTGACTCACAAATGTCAGTAACCGGACTAACTAACTATTTATCTCAACAAACAGGATGCTCCGTCTCACGCCCAGCCCAGATCCTCTTTAAGTTTCCTGAGTCTCTGAAAGAAAACAGATGGTAGGGAGTGAGCTACATAGCCCAGTAAGGGTTCCAAAATAATCACCAATAATAATTTACATGTATATGAAAGCGGTAAACATTACCATAACATATGACGAAATCAACAATTCCGATTTCATATTTAACAAAAACTTTGGAAACTTTATTTTTTTTTCTTCTTATAGAATTTTCAATTATTTAACCATTGTCTTTAGGGTTCTGGACTAACCACGGTCACACTCCAGCCTGTGACTGGCACACTATTGTCACACTCCAGCCTGTGACGGGCACACTGTTGTCACACTTCAGCCTGTGACGGGCACACTGTTGTCACACTCCAGCCTGTGACGGGCACACAAATTGTCACACTCCAGCCTGTGACGGGCACACTGAGAAACCACGGTACCGCCGTGGCATGGCTAGTCCAAACACCAGTTCTCTTAACACTTTATCATTTCTCTTCACATAATCGAATCATGTCACTTTCCAGCGATCGCTATCACGATCAAATACATTTCAAGATCACATGGCAAATACAAACAATACTAACAACAAACTCGATCCGTAACCCGGAAATCAAATCATGCTACCCGAAAACCACTATGCATGAAAAATATTTAATTATGCTCGAATCAAATCAGGTCATGTAAAATATATTAATAAATACGGTGATTAGGTTAGAATTCCTTACAAATCAGCTATCCACGCTTGTACTAATCCGAACCCGAAATCGGTGCGACGTCTTCCCGCTCAGAAGACTGATTCTCTACATAGATAAATAAATTTTAAATTAAAACTAAATTCTTAATTTTTTTTTTCACGAATATCAAAAAAATCCCTGATTTTCTCTCTCTTCCTTCCTTCTCTCTCCTCTTTCTCTCTCTTCCTTCTCTCTCATCCTTCTCTCTCCTCTTTCTCTCTCCTCCTTCTTCTCCTTCTTCTCTCTCCTCCTTCTCCCTCCTCTTCTCTCTCCTCCTTCTCTCTCCTTTTCTCTCTCCTCTTTCTCTCTCCTCCTATCATATTCATATATTATTATTATATTTTTATTATATTTTTATTTTTTTAATTAATATTTTTTTCTCTGGACGTACATAACTTTTTTTTTCTTTCTTTCTTTCTTTTCTTTTCTTTTCTTTTCTTTTTTTTTTTCTTCTTTCTTTCTTCTCTTCTTTTCTTCTCCCGAGCCACTCCTGCTCCCACCCTTATCCAACCAACCCCCCTCTCCCCCGGTTGCCGACGCCGGCCACGAGATGTTCACCGGAAGGAGGCTCGGCAGGTCGGATGCGCACCGAAGGGAGGTCGGCGGCGCGGCCATCGCCGACAAACGGCCCAACCAAACCGGAAATCCAAGAAACAAAAGAACCCATAAAATTTTTCTAAAAAAATTTGACATCTTACCAGTGCATGAAGGAACTCCCGTCGCCCGTCGGAGAAGAAGAGCGGTGGCTTGGAAGGGTTTGAAGGTTCGATTGGGTGACAACGAAGGAGGATTTAAAGAACTCTCGACAGCTTCCTTGCCGTTTGGGGAGCCACCACCGTCGGATCGGAGTCCCAAACCATTCCGGACTCGTCGTCGTCTTCTCCCCTCCCTTCCACGACTCCTTCCCCGACTTCTCCGGCGAAGACCCCGGTCGGAAGAACCCCGTTCAACTCCGCCTCTTCTTCCCCTATTCCGGCTTCCATCCATTTTTTTTTTTCTCAGTCTGGGTTGAAGTCGGCTGGGTCTGCCGACTTCAGCCCAGGCCCTGGCCCAATGTTCAGTCCATGAGCACCTCTCTTCCAATAGTCTTTGGCATCTAGACGGGAAGCAGTGACAACAGATAAGGGAAGGACCAATCACTCTTGATCACCCATTTTCAGGAAGAAACACCAAGTGGAGTTTCCATGCCATCTAAAGGGAATCCACCTAGTGTTCTGGCACCACTACCTCCTGGCAAGCTAGTCAACCTATCGAAGGTTCTACTATCGAACCCAAACCTAGCATCGCCAAGTAAGGGGACAATCTAACCACCTAGAGTAGCTCTCCAAGTAGATTCAAGCATTGGCAACCGTAGTCCAGGCAATCCAGTGCTAAGGCCCATTAATGTTGATAGCACCACCAATGGCATTGCAGCTAGAGGTGGACTAGGCTGTACCACCCCAAACCGATAGCACTAGGGACATTACAATCGGAGTGACGGTGACTCTCCCTCCCGCAAAGTCCTGAATCAATGAGCATACTCTTCTAGGTGCACCATAGAGTCCCAAGCATGCAAGGAGGTATTCTCCTTCATTTCGGTCTAACAAAGGGTCGATGCCAACTTGATCACCACCCCAACTCTCCGAGGCACAAATTATTAGAGATGTAAAAGTAGACTGAAAGCTTCTGGAGCTAGACTAGTGTATTAAAACTCTACGGGATCTAATCCCAGCTAGAGATGAGGGCCTCTATTTTACCATCGATCCATCCTTTGAAAACTAAATTATATAGAAATAACTGTCGAAGCATTTTAACATGCTACAATTGAAGATCTATGATGGATCTACTAATCTAGTAGATTACTTGAAAAGCTTTAAGGCTTTGATACTTCTTCATGGGGCCACTGATGGAATACTATGCAGGGCCTTCTCTTCGACCCTTAGAAAGTTAGCCTGATATTGGTATTCCCACTCTTTCAACCAGCTGAGCTGATCTTTTTGTCTTTCATTTTGAAAGTAGCAGAAAGCTACGTCAGGATTCTGACTCCCTAATTAATATCAAGCAACGATAGTGGGAATCCCTTATATTTTATATGAACCGATTCAATGAGGCACTTCTAAAAGTATATAACATGGACCATGTAGTCACTATGACTACCATGAAGTGTGGTCTCCAGTAGTATCCTTTCATTTTCTCCTTAGAAAAGAGGCTGATCATGGATTTCTCCAAAATGTTAGCCATGGTAGAGAAGTATGTGCATGCTGAAAAGGTATATGGTCACCATCTGCCCTGGTGGCTTTGTCCAATCCAGTAGCTAAGGAGCGGTCCCTGGTCCAGGAGTTTCAACCAAGGAAAGAGAATCGAGGAAGAGGAGGAGAAAAAGCTGATCTCCCCCATGATGGTAAAGGGTTCCCCCTTGGATCCAATGTTATTAGAATCCCCATGACCAAAAAGGCATCCTACTGTCAAGAAGGTTTAATCAATGCACTTCTTTGAATATCCCTCGAGTCCAGTTTTTGATGCAAGTTAGGGGCAGTTATCTAATGTGAGAAGGTTGCAGACAAAGCCAAACCAGCATAATCCATGCAAGTATTGTCTCTATAACTGCAACCATGGTCATGACATAAAGAAGTGCATTCAGCAACAGTGCGAGATCGAAGAACTTATCTATGGTGACCAATTGGATAGGTTCCTCCAGGAACGAAGGAAGAGCTTTCCTACAATGAACCGTAATCGAGACAGGAGGAGCTGGTCTCCACAAGAGCTCAGACCTGAAGCCTCCAAGTTACCCCACCATCTCTCATCGACTGGTCGAACAGAGAAAGGGAAGAATCGGTGCTGCATTTCACCTTGGTGGTGGACATGGAGCAGGCAGTTCCTCGATGGAAGGTGGCAACAAAAGTGCAATGTCTACCCTTAACCGAATCCTAGGAAAAAGAAGGGCCGAATTTGAGAAGATCCACCTTCACCATGTCTGTCGATGGGGACCTAGAGCCATTATGTGTCAGGCGGATTTGAATGACCCCACACAAGAAAGCTCATCATAGCGATGTATAACATCTTCCTCCACCAGGATGAAGATCGATGACTCTCCGGCCTCCATTGGATGAACATACTCCTTTGCTAGCCTTCGATCATTGACTAGTATTACAAGTCTGGGAAGAATGTTTGGCCCCGTGGCAAAGAAAATAGACTAGCCCATTCCGGCAGTCACGACAAAAGTGCCCCACCTTGCCGCATCGAAAGCAAGCTCTAGGATTGAAGGGAGAAAAGGTTTTTTTTGGGAGGGCTTCTATGATTTTCCCTAGCTGGTAGAAGATTATCATTAAGGTTGAGTTTGGTAGTAAATCATCTATCCAGATTGCTGGTAACTTAATAGGGCTCCACCATATTATTGTATTTAATATATTTTTCTAGATGGCAATCTATCATATCTGGTATTTAGATTGCCTCTCAAGAGATAATCTAAATTATCTCTGGGAGGGATAGTATTACCACCTCTTGAATAATCTTTTGGACAATATTACCCTCCCCATCTTTCTTTTATATTATCTAATAATATAAAATAAAATAAAATATAATAATAATATTTATTATATAATATTATATAATATTTTATAAAATTATTATATTATATTATATTATAAATTATATTATTATATAATATATTATATAATATTATAATATTAATATAATATAACATAATATAAAATATATATTATATTTTATAATATAAAATCTATTATATTTACATTATACATTTATATATAATATAGATATATTACATTAAATTTAATAATATGATATATAAATTTAATATATTATTTTATATATTCAAATAATATATTAATATATATTATTTATTTCATATAAAATTTTTTATTTTTATTTAGTATAAAAATATTTTTTATTTTAATATAAAAAAATAAAAAATAAAATATTAATATATTTTTATAATATAAAATATTTAAAAATTATATTTTAATAAATAGATAAAATATAATTATATATTTTTATAAATAAAATATAGATTTAATTTAGTGATATTTTAAAATTTTGATTTTACATCATACAACATTACCTATATTACCAAACATAATAATCCACATTACCTGTAATCTATATTGCCAGCAATCAATATTACTGGTAATACAGGGAGGGATTTGTATCCAGGAAGGGTTCTCTTGTATAATAACTTCATGTATTTCTTCCTGATAGTAAAGATTTGATCCCGTGCGATCGTGGACGTAGAAGCAAGAGGCTCCGAACCACGTAATCCTTGTATGTTTGCTTGCTTGTGTTATTATTTATCTTTCAAGCCTTCTATTTTTGTTTCTTCTGCGAGTGTTCGGTATCCCACTGTGATCCACGTTTTTCTAATAACTGGTATCATAGCATCAGATTTGAGTAGGAGCCATGGCAGGAGACGAAGGAAAGATCAAGATCGACAGGTTTGACGAGAAAGACTTCGAATTCTGGAAGATGCAGATTGAGGATTATCTGTACCAGAAGAAGCTTCACCTATCACTGCTGGAGAAAAAACCTACCGAGATGTCACAAGCAGATTGAGATTTGCTGGACCATCAGGTCTTGGGAGTTATCCGTCTGATGTTAGCCAGGAACGTCGCGTTCAACATCCTGGAGGAGAAGATGATAGCTGGATTGATGCAGGACTATCTAACATGTACGAGAAACCTTTGACGTCCAATAAGGTTTATCTCATGCATTGTCTGTTCAACCTGAAGATGAGTGAAGGTGCATCAGTAACCGATCACATCAATGAGTTTATTTGATTACTAGTCAGTTGAGTTACGTTGACATAAGCTTCGAGGATGAAGTTTGTGTCCTAATCCTGTTATCATCTTTGCCCGCGAACTGGAGTGCAACTGTGACGGTGGTGAGTATTTCATGCGGCTCATGTAAGCTAAAATTTGAAGAGGTCTGGAACTTAATTCTCAATGAAGACATCAGGAGGAAAGAAATCCAAGGGAGCTCTGGTTCTGTCTTGGTGACTGAAGAAGGCAAAGGAAGAACTACATAGCACAATGAAGGTCGTGGGAGATCCAAGTCTAAGGAGAGTAGCCAGTCAAGACCAAAGGATGATGGCTGTTGGCACTGCCGAAAGAAAGGGCACATCAAAAAGAATTGCTGGGCAAGAAAGGATAAGGGACAGAATGAAGAGTCAATCATTACAGCGATTGAGATAATTGAAGATGCATTGGTTATCAACATAGACAGTCCGATAGAGTCTTAGATTCTAGACTCTGGTGCTTCGTTTCACTCTACCTTATAGATGGAATGCATGAGAAATTATATAGCTGGTAATTTTAGAAAGGTTTATCTGGTAGATGATGAGCCTTTGGATATCGTGGGGAGAGGTGATGTTCATATCAAGATGCCAAATCAATCGGTATAGAAGCTAAAGAATATCATACATGTCCCAGGATTGACGAGAAACCTAATATGGCACTATAGGTTGGGTCACATAAGCGAGAAAGGAATGCAAGTACTATAAAGAGGTACAAGCGACAGAGTTTGAAGATAACAGATATTAGTTTCTACGAGAGTTGTGTTCTTGGAAAGCAGAAGAGAGTCAGCTTCTCCAAGACTAGCAAGGCACCAAGACCAAGAAAGCTAGAGCTTGTGCACATCGACGTGTGGGGTCCCTTCCCAGTTGCATCCTTTGGAGCTTCATGATATTATGTGCTTTCATTGACGACTCCACCAGAAAGGTATGGGTTTATTTTCTGCAAATAAATCTGACGTATTTGATACTTTCAGAAAGTGGAAAAGTTTGGTGGAGAGTGAGTCTGGACAGAAGATAAAGTTGTTACCCATAAATGGAGCCCAAGAGGGGGGGTGAATTGGGTCTTTCAAAAATTTAAGCAATTATGTGCAGTTCTTGAAGTGTTTGTGAGCAAAGTGAATTAGCACTAATGGATATGCAGCGAATAACAGTAAATTAAATGCAAAGAATAAAGTGCAAGTAATAGAAAGAGAAATCACATACAAACACCAAGTTTTATAGTGGTTTGGTGCACTCCAAGCACCTACATCCACTTTCCAAGCCATCCTTGGGAATTTTCACTATAATCTCTTCAAGATTACAACCAACTTGTTTTACAAGGCTCACAAGTCAAAATCCAAGTTGGTTTTGTCACCTAGGCTCACCAATAACCTTACAACTTGTTTTATCTTCAGGCTCACAAGTTAAACCTTAGTTGATTTTGTACCTTTGGCTCACCAACAACCACAACAACCTACTTTCAATAACTCTTGAAAGCTAGGTCAACAAACTATAAAGATAATAATACAAGAATAAAAAGCACAATCAAACTCTCTTCAAAGAGTGGAATGTGGAAGCTTTAAGGCTCTTGATTGATTGCTTGTCTTGTCTTCTCTTTGGAATCTCTTCAAATACTTTTAGAAAGTTGAAATGATAGGCTTATAAGCTTTTGAATGTAATCTCTTCTTTTTTGACTTTTGGATGTGAAGTTCTTGAAGGAATATTTGACTTTGTATGTTCAATGGAGTTCAATGCTTCAAGAATGAGTTTGGTGAAGCTTAAATACTTCAAAAACTTTTAAAAAATGGTTTGAGATCGTTGGAGGATCAAAAATAGCCATTGGGAGCTTGAAAAGTTGAATTCTGCAACTCAAAAAATAGAGCCGTTGAAGCTGTCAGAACCCGTGAGTCGATACTTGACTTTCAGGTGTCAACACTTGGTTCTCAGGTGTCGACACTTGGTCCAGCAGGTGTTGATACTTGAATTTTAGGTGTCGACACTTGAAGCTCAGGTGTCGACACTTGATACAAAAACCCTCCAAAAGGTAAGTTCTGTATTTTCAAAAAATCTTAAGCATTGAGTCGACACTTGAATTTTAGGTGTCGATACTTGGATTCCAGGTGTCGACACTTGGATTCCAGGTGTCGACACTTGACATTCCAGTGAAGAATTTTTGCATGCCAAAAGTTGAAGTGTCGACACTTGGGTAGTCATGAGTCGATACTTGGTTCTGCAGTTTGCCAAAAAACATGTCCCAACTTCAAAAAATAAAGAGATCTTCAATCAAACTTTAAATACACTTATGTAACCCAAGATTGAACAATTATGTGGCCTTTTTTAGTTGAGAAGACTTTCCAAAATTTGAAAAATACTCAGCTTCATGATACTTTTATTTGAAGAATTGAGATGCCTATATCCTGAAACTCATAACTATAATTGAAACATTAGTACAAGATATGTACTCAACGTTTTGTTAATCATCAAAATCAAGGACTAAAGCCAACAATTTCTCCATTTTTGATGACGACAAAACCTTGAGTATATAAGCATTCAATTTCAATTTTAAAAATGATATCTCATAAGCATGAACTTAAAACTTATTCATACTCATACAATATAGTTTTAATAGAGGAGAGGTACAAATTAAGTATGAAGTTAAGTTTTCTCTCCCCCTAAGTGAGTTAAGATATGAAACATTTCATAATTGAATACAATTTGAATATTATATCTTACTCCCCCTTTTTGTCAACATTAAATAATAAAGGGAGTAAACTCCCCCTGAATTGATGCATTAGGGGTCGTGATACAAGATTAAATTAGAAATATTCGATCAGTATCAGATCAAATGAACAAGGTAGCAAATGAACCAAGATTGATAAGTAAGTAAAGAATTGAAATGCAAGTCTGCATATATATATATATATAAGTTTGCAGTACAAAATTGCTGATACACTCAGCATACGCTAAAACATGATAAGTACAACACTGTGATAAACACGAAATACATAGATAAATACTAACATAGATGAAAACTAGTACATAAGCATCAATCATCAGAATAACATCTGTGAGGCTACTCCTCATCAGATGGAATCTCAAAGAAAATAGGACCAGTAATCCTAGACTTAGGAACAAGAGCTCCAGGGGTCTTCAGGATACTGTGACTCCTAGTCCTAGTCGATGGTCCTCTGGTACAACCCTGGAAGATCGAGTGGATGGTGGAGGAAGTGTCTCAGCTGGTGTCAGAAAGACTGGAGCAGTCAAAATCGGAGTATCACAAGGATCATCAGGATGAACAGCTGGAGTCTGGATGTCTTAACTGACAATCTCATAACCATCTGCTCGGTCATCGTTGTCACTGCCACCATCAATAATATCCGTCTCTCTATTGCCACCATTACCATCACCATCAACATCATCACCACCATGAGTGTCATCATGTCCATCAGGGTGGTCATCACCATCATCTATCGATGGAGGAGGAGGTGGATCCGAAGGTGCTGCTAGAGGTAAGAGTGATCTCAGTAAGTCCTCAATGCGAACAAATCCTGCCTCCATAGATCGACGCATCTCAGAATGCTGCTTAATTGTATGGGCTCTAAGGCCCTCAATCTCTATGCAAAGCTGAGTGGTTCGGACTCCCAGTCCAATCATTTCACTCCGGATATCTGTAAACTCTTGCCTAACTAGCTCCTCAACGGATGTACCTGTAGTAGAAGGAGGAGCAGCAGAAGGTGAAGCTGCTGGTGCTGGTGTGATAGGCTCTGGCTCAGTCGCTGCTGCTGGTGCTAGTTTAGGAGGTGTATCAGAAAGCCTTGATGGCCCTGCCTCTGCCTCTCTAAGCTCGTCCTCCTCATCTGGCTCCTGGCCATACTCTCGGCACACCCATCGCCCCTGAAATCATCCTGTATCCCATGTGGTGGAGAGAGCGCTCGTCATACACATCTGTGTGAAGAATGTCTTTGGAGGCCTCCCCCTCCAAAGGTACACTGTAAGCTCTAAACAAACACGTCAGCCCCATCCCATAGGATAAATAGTGTTACCGCTGGGTCGCAGCATCTCTCATATGCACCAGCATCAGAGCAGGCAGATCAACAGCAGTCCTCTGTGTCAAGCACACCATCATCATGAGCTCCCTCTCGGTGATAAAGTCAAAACGTCCAGTCTTCGGGAGCAGAATCCGGGTAATGATGTGGTGTAGGAGGTGCATCTCCACTGAAAGCTAGTTCGCGGTGATTGTAGCCACATCGCGAACGTCATCGCGCTCAAGTATGCACTGAAATGCCTCCTCACGGTCCTCTATACACGGAGCAACGATCCCATGATGCGGAATCTCCCAGACACGGCTAAGGACCTCCTCAGAAACCGGAATGCGAATACCTCGGACTGTGGCACTCCATAACATCCTGCTGCAGTCCAAGCTCCCGTAGAACTCACGAATCAAATGTGGGTAGAACTTCTCCTTCATAGTACAGAAGGAGATCAACCCTGCTGACTCTAGAACCTATCCAAGTCGGAAGCCCTGTCGATCAAAGAAGCCCAAGTCAACTCGACGACCGGCAGCAATCACCTTCCCAGATACTCTCTTAGCTGAAGGTGAAGAAGGAGGTGCTGCACTCTCAGTCTGCTGGCCACCGTCATTCCTGGCTTTAATTCTTCTCTCTGCTGAACCCAGACTAGGTTTTGTTTTAAATGCAAGCTGCTTCCTTGGTCCCATGACAACCAATCCGAGGGAGGGAATGGAAGAGATGACATGGTTGAAACAAGAAATGATAACAGTCCAACCAAAAAGAAATTGATGGGAAAAGAAAAAACAAGGTTCGTCCAAGAGAGGAAATGGAGAGGGGTGAGCACGGTGCCTAATGAATCCGCAGGAAAAATCAATGAAGATCGATCCAATGGAGAGAGAATAGCAAACATTTCTCAAAATCAATAATGAAAATAGTGATAATGGTGAATAAAAAGGAATGGAGGAGAAATGGGAAGAAATAGAGTAAAGAATGGAAGGTTCAGCCAAGAATAAAAGCCAAAGAGGGAGAAAAACGGAGAGAGGAGAGCACGGAGCCAAAACAATTCGAATAAAATCCAACGAAGATCAATCCGAAGAGGGGAAACAAAAAATGGGGGTCAATACGATCAAAATCAACAGTAAAGCGTGAAGAACATAGTGAATCAACGGTCCAAATGAGGGAAGGTTCTTAGTTAAATTAATTGCACTAGTATTGTCCATCTTATGGGTGTCTTAGTTAGTTTGATACCAAAATCTTCGAGTTGTTGTTTGATCCATAGAATTTGAGCACAACAACTTCCAGCTGCTATATATTCGGCTTCTACCATATATAGAGCAACTGAATTCTGTTTCTTGCTACTCCATGAAATCAAATTGACTCCAAAAAACTGACAATTTTACTAGTACTTTTTCTGTCAAGTTTACACAGCAAAATCAACATCAGAATAAGCAATCAATTCAAATAATGAATCTCTAGAGTACCAAAGACTAATATTTATAAAGCCAGACAGATATCTAAGTATGTATTTAACAGTCAAAAGATGAGACTCTTTAGGGACAAACTGATATCTTGCACACATGCAAACACTGAATATAATATCTGGCCTACTAGCAGTTAGATATAATAATGAACCAATCATTTTTTTATATAACTTTTGGTCAACAGGTTTACCTGATTCATCTTTGTCAAGCTTACAAGAGGAGCTCATAGGCGTACCTAATGGCTTGGTGTTCTCCATCCCAAACTTCTTTAATATTTCTTTCGTGTACTTGGTTTGGTTAATGAAGATCCCCTCTTTTATTTGCTTTATCTGGAGTCCGAGGAAGAAGTTAAGTTCTCCCATCATGCTCATCTCGAACTCACCCTGCATTAACTTTGTAAACTCTTGACAAAGACATTCGTTAGTAGCACGTATATGATATCATCCATATAAACTTGTACTACTAAGAGATCATCATTCTTCTTTTTTGAAAATAAAGTAGTGTCTACATTACCTCTAGTGAAATCATTTTTAAGCAAGAAGAACTCAATCTATCATACCAAGCTCTTGGAACTTGTTTTAAACCATACAAAGCTTTATAAAGTTTAAAAATATGATTTGGAAACTCATGATTTTCAAAACCAGGAGGTTGTTCAACATAAACTTCTTCTTCGATAAAACCATTCAAAAATGTATTTTTGACATCCATTTGATATAATTTAAAATTCATAAAACATGCAAATGCCAATAATAGCCTAATTACCTCAAGTCTAGCACATGAGTAAATGTTTCATCAAAATCAATCCCTTCCTCCTGATTGTAGCCTTTGGTAACTAGCCTAGCTTTATTTCTAGTATAATTCCATTTTCATCAAGCTTATTTTTAAAAACCTATTTTGTGCCAATTATTGAAACATTAGTAGGTCTATCAATTAAAGTCCAAACATTATTTCTTTTAAATTGATTTAGTTCATCTTGCATATCATTAATCCAATTGCAATCATTTTCAGCTTCTTCATAGATTTAGGTTCTACTTGAGAAACAAAAGCCAAATAATCACATACATTTCTATGAGATGAACGAGTACTTACTCTTTTTGATGGATCACTAATGATAAATTCTTTGGGGTGTCCATGAGCATACCTCCATTCTTTAGGTAGAGGATTAGGTGTAGATGTGTTTTCACCTCCTTGTACTTGATCTCCTTCATTATTTTGATTGTCATCTTGCTCCTTGGTGGGTTCTTTATTGTTGTTTACTTCTTCATTTATTTGGATACCTGTATCATCATCAAGAATATCTTCATTTCTAGAAGATCTTTGATTAGTCTCATCAAACATAACATGTATGGATTCTTCAATAACAAGTATCCTTCTATTGAAGATCCTGTATGCTTTATTAGATGTAGAGTAGCCTAAAAGACACCCTCATCTGATTGGCATCAAATTTGCTTAGATTATCCTTGCCATTGTTTAAGATGAAACACGACATCTAAAAACATGAAAATATTTAATTGAGGGTTTCCTACCTTTCCAAAGCTCATAAGATATTTTCTTTAAAATTGGTCAGATTAAAACATGATTTAAAACATAGCAAGCAATGTTTATGGCTTCCGTCCAAAAATACCTAGGCAAATCATTTTCGCAAAACATAGTGCATGCTATTTCTTCAAGAGTTCTATTTTTTCTTTCTACCACCCCATTTTATTGAGGTGTCCTAGGTACAGAAAAATTATGATGAATGCCATTTTCACTACAAAATTTTTCAAAGTCATGGTTTTCAAATTCTGTACCATGATCACTTCTTAAAGAAACAATTGAAACCTTTTTTATTTGATACTCTTTTATGAAATCTAATGAATGCAGAAAAAGTTTCATCTTAATGAGCTAAAAACATCATTCATGTAAAACGTGAGAAATCGTCTACAATAACTAGACCATACTTCTTACCTCCCAAACTAGATGTTCTAGTTAGTTCAAGAGGTCCATATGAAGTAATTCTAAGGGTCTAAATATAAAGACTACTCCTTTAGGTTTAAAGGATGATTTAGTTTGTTTTCCAAGTTGGCAAGCACTACAAATCTTGTCCTTTTCAAAACTTAGTTTTGACAAATCTTTTATTAAATCCTTTTTATAAAGTTTTGAAAGTAAATGCATACTAGCATATCCTAGTCTACGATGCTAAAGCTAACTAGTTTCATTGATTTTGGCTTTCATTGCCACTAGGCATTGACCATTTTGAACATGAAGATCATCAAGATCAACCATATAAATATTGTCATGCCTATTACCAATAAACCTGATGCCATTGTCATCAAGACTAGAAATAATGCACATGGAAGATTCGAAAACAACTTTAAAATACTTATCACAAAACTGGCTCATGCTAAGTAAATTATACTTTAAACCATCAACATATAAAACATTATCTATATAAGTAGAAGGGGTGATATGGACTTTACTAATTCCAACAATCTTGCCCTTTCCATTATCACCGAATGTTACATTGCCACCATTTTGATATTCAAGTGAGGAGAACTACTCCACATCTCCAGTCATGTGCCTTGAACAACCGCTGTCGAGGTACTACAATATTCTTTTGTTGGTTGTAAGGCACACCTATATCAACAAATCAGGTAGAGACTTTAGGTACCCAAACCATCTTGGATCCTTTAAGGTTAATAGTGATGGTTCCTTTTGGAACCCAAACTTTTCTAACTTTACTCAATTTTCTTTTATTGCGTAGATATGATTTTTGTCCTTCGTTATCACAAGAATAACAAGTAACAGATGATGAAGTAGGCACAAAGAAATTCTTGAAAAACTTTTGTTGTTTTGAATTTTAAAACCTAATCCAGCTTTGTTGAAAACAGCTCTTTGATTATTCAAAAGCATATTGAGTTTTTCAGAACTGTAAGTAAATTTTTCAATAAATGGTTTCAATTTTTCAAGTTCATCCTTATATTTCTTGTTTTGTTCCAAAATCTTTTATTTTGTTTTGTAAAGTTTTTAGTTGTTACAAAAAAAAATTTCTTTTTCAAATCTTCCTTTTCTTTTCAAGAAGAATAATTTTACTATTTAACTTTTTGTTTTCTTGAAGTAAGCATTATTTTTAATTAAAAAATTATCATTTATTTTAACTAAATCCAGATTTTGCTTCTTTAGTTCTTTATACTTTAATTAAAGTTTTTGAAATTCAATCATAAGTTCATCAAAAACTTCATGCAACTCATCAAAAGTAAATTCTTCTTTTGGTTCAGAAAATACCTCATCATTATTGGCCATCAAGCAAAAATTTGCAACCTCTTGCTGCTCTTCATCGGAGCTAGAATCCTCGCTATCGTTCCAGGTCGCCATCATAGCTTTCTTTCTTAATCTCTTCTGCTTTTCTTGAGTAGGGGGCGGTCCAACTTAAAGTGGCCAGGTTTCTTGCATTCAAAATATGTGGGCTGCTCCTTGTCTTTCTCTTTGTCCTTCTCTTTGCTAGGCTCTCCCTTTTGAGGTTTCTTCATGAAGTTGTATTTCTTCTTTCTCATGAACCTCCTAAACTTTCTAGCTATGAGAGCCATCTCATCTTCTTCATCTTCCTCATCGGAATCTTCACTTGACTCTTCTTTTATAGTGGACTTGAAGGTTATCACTTTCTTCTTCTTATCATAGTCCACTATTTTTTGTTTTCAAAGAAAGCTCATAGGTCATTAATGAGCCCAACAACTGCTCAAGAGGAAGAGTATTTACATCTTTGGCTTCTTTTATAGCAATGACTTTAGCATCTCAAAAAGCCAGAAGAGACTTGAGAAGTTTATTTACAAGTTCATTATTAGAAATAACCTTTCCTAAACTTCTCATTCTATCCACAATATTAGTGAACCTAGCATACATTTCACTAATAGATTCAGAAGGTTCCATTTTAAATATCTCATATGTATGAATGAGCATGTTAACTTTGGTGGTTTTCACTTGATGAGTACCCTCATTGGTAACTTCAAGTGTGTCCCAGATTTTCTTTGCAGAGAGACAATTTGAGATTTTATTGAATTCGCTTTGGTCTAAAGTGCGAACAATAGATTCATAGCCTTTGCATCAAGCTCTATTTTTAATGTCATTTTCATCCCAATCATCTTCCATTTTGGAAGTGGGAATGCCATTAATCAAGATAGTAGGCTAATGAGGGCCTTTAACAATAGTTTTTCAAATATTATAGTCCATGGCTTGAATATAATATGCATGTGTATCTACCAATATGTGTAATTGGTGCCATTAATAAAGGTGGACGATTAGAGTTTTGATCTTCTACAACACCCATATCAATAGGGGCTGCCATAATCTTTTACTCAAGATCATTGGATCTACAAGTAGAGTACCGGTACTCTGATACCACTTGTTGTCCAGAAATGGAGCCCAAGAGGGGGGTAAATTGGGTCTTTCAAAAATTTAAGCAATTATGTGCTGGTCTTGAAGTGTTTGTGAGTAAAGTGAATTAGCACTAATGAATATGCAGCGGATAATAGTAAATTAAATACAAAGAATAAAGTACAAGTAATAGAAAGAGCAATCACACACAAACACCAAGTTTTATAGTAGTTCGATGTACTCCAAGCATCTACATCCACTCCCCAAGCACCTTTGAAAACTTTCACTATAATCTCTTCAAGATTACAACCGACTTATTTTACAAGGCTCACAAGTCAAAACCCAAGTTGGTTTTGTCACCTAGGCTCACCAATAACCTTACAACTTGTTTTGTCTTTGGACTCATAAGTTAAACCCTAGTTGGTTTTGTACCTTTGGCTCACCAATAACCACAACAACCTATTTTCAATAACTCTTGAAAGCTAGGTCAACAAAGTATAAAGATAAGAGTACAAGAATAAAAAGCACAATCAAACTCTCTTCAAAGAGTGGAATGTGGAAGCTTTGAGGCTCTTGATTGATTGCTTGTCTTGTCTTCTCTTTGGAATCTCTTTAAACACTTTTAGAAAGCTAAAATGATAGGCTTGTAAGCTTTTGAATAGAATCTCTCTTTTTTGACTTTTGGAGGTGAAGTTCTTGAAGGAATATTTGACTTTGTGTATTCAATAGAGTTCAATGCTTCATGAATGAGTTTGGTGAAGCTTAAATACTTCAAAAACTTTCAAAAAATAGTTTGAGACCATTGGAGGATCAAAACTAGCCGTTGGGAGCTTGAAAAGTTGAATTATGCAACTCAGAAAATAGAGCCATTGAAGCTGTCAAAACCCGTGAGTCGACACTTGACTTCCAGGTGTCAACACTTAGTTCTCAGGTATCGACACTTAGTCCAGTAGGTGTCAACACTTGAAGCTCATGTGTTGATACTTGACATAAAAACCCTCCAAAAGGCAAGTTCTGTATTTTCAAAAAATCTCAGACCTTGAGTCGACACTTGAATTCTAGGTGTCAACACTTGGATTCTAGGTGTCGACACTTGGCATGCCAGTGAAGAATTTTTGCCTACCAAAAGCTGAAGTGTCGACACTTGGGTAGTCATAAGTCGACACTAGGTTCTGCAGTTTGCCAAAAAACATGTCCCAGCTTCCAAAATCACAAAGATCTTCAATCAAACTTTAAATACACTTATGTAACCCAAGATTGAACAATATGTGGCCTTTTTCAGTTGAGAAGACTTTCCAAAATTTGAAAAATGCTCAGCTTCATGATACTTTTATTTGGAGAATTTGAGGTGCATATATCTCGAAACTCATAACTATAATTGAAATATTAGTACAAGATATGTACTCAACATTTTATTAATCATCAAAATCAAGGGCTAAAGCCAACAAAAGTGCCTGAGATTGGAAAATGGAGGCGAGTACGACAGCACTGAGTTCAAGGAGTTCTGCGTAATTAATTGAATCAAGATGGAGAAGACAATTCCAAGTATGCCATAATAGGATGGGGTAGCGAGTGCATGAACAGGACCTTGAACGAGAGAGCCAAGAGCATGAGGCTCCATGCTGGATTGCCTGAGGTGTTTTGGGCTAAGGTAGTTGGCACTGCTGCCTATCTGATTAACGGGAGTCCCTCTGTCTCTCTTGAGTACAAGCTACCAGAAGAAGAGTGGACAGGAAAGTCAGCATGTTTATCTCACCTGAAGGTCTTTAGCTGTGTCTTCGATGTATACATCAATGTAGAGAAGAAGTCAGAGAGGTGCTTCTTCATCAGGTATGGCACTGATGAGTTTGATTACAAGCTTTGGAGTGAGAAGGAGATGCTAATGCCGGCAAGAAGGTTCTAGCAACCGACCAACCTGACTATATCTTGTTGTCTAGTTCGGAGGCCATTTCCATCCGAGAGCTTTTAGAAGAGAGGAACCTTCACCCTGCTGGGATCAGCGGGTCCTCTGTGTTAGGTATAAATAATAGAAGACTTCGACTTTTTCCTATTTCATAGTTCTTCAGTTCAGCTAATTTCGATATTTGCTTTTATCTGTAGGTGGTAGGATGAGGCCTGATTTGAGCCTGCTCCGTAGATAGTTCAGGCCCCTTCTTCGGGATCGAAGGTTCGAAAAAAGGCCTGAGAGGAGGGGACCAGTAGAAGTGCTACGTCCTCTAGGACGACATCTGGGGGGGATGAAGTCCTGCCAATGGAGCTTACGACAGAGCTCCCACCGACTGAGCCTTTACCGAGGGCCAACTCTCCGATCCAAATCATAGAGAGTCCGACTCCAGTGACCGATGTACCGCTACCTTGCTCCCCGTGATGGATAAGGGCAAAGCACCACAAGCTAAAGAGGGGTTGGTAAGGAATACTCCTTTAGATAGGGACTACGAGATAGACCTCTCGAAATTCTCTGACATGAGGTGTCTCATACTCCCTGACGTGGCTAGGTAGGTGCTGAAGGGTGTTTTGCTGCCCCGTGATTGGGCAGTCACTCAAAATCGGCATCTCGTCGAAGATCCAACTCTGCATTTTCCTTCTTACTGAAGGTAAGGCAGCTATACCTCTTCCATCTTTTTTTCGACTATTTATACCATAATCAGTCTTATGTTTTAATCCATTGATGCAGCAGGTCCATGACATCACCTTTTTAGAGGAGGGCCTGGAGGGCTTCAATAACTTCCTCAACATCTTGAAGGAGGAGCTTCGGATGGCCAGGGCCAAAAAGGAGGTGGCCGAAGAATTAAAGCTATGGAAGATAAGCTCAACTGCAAAGATGCCAAAGTTCAGGATTTGAAAGGTGAGCTGAAGAAGGCTCAACTGAAGATCTTTGAACAGGAGGCGAAGTTGATGAAGAGGAAGAAGCAGATACATTCCTTGGAGCATTTTGCCCAGGAAAACCAGAAGAAGGCTGAAGATATGGCCAAGACGATCGACGAGGAGATCAAAAGAGCTGAAGAGGCGATTCTGAAGGCTGAAGCAGCCACGAAGGAGTCCGAAGCCTTAAGGGAACAGGCAGCTGAGGCAGTTGAAGACTTCAAAATGTCTTCATAGTTCAAAATGATATAATTAAAGCAAGCTTGTTCAGTTACAAATATGGCTTCAATGATGGACTTAAAGGGTCTGCGAAATTTTTCCTGATCTCGACCTCTCCAGCATCCCGGCATATGAAATTGAAGAAGAGGAAGAAGAAGGAGCCATGGCCCCTACCGAGCCTGAAGAAGTACCAGGTCGGACTGAGAAAGCCCCGGTCGTGGTAGAAGAGTCAGCCATGGTAAGTCCAGTAGCCTTGACCTAAGCTGAAGAGGCCCAACCTGAAGAGGCCTTGGCTCTGGTTTTAGATTGAGGAGATCCTTCCTTCCACTGACCCAGAGGTTTCCACAACTACTGATAGAGTCTAGCAGTCCTTGTGCCTTGTACTTTTTGCCTTTTCTTTTGTAAGAGGAATGATATATAATTAACACCCTCTTAAATATCAATAAAAGCTGACTTTTCTTCTAACAAGTAGTAGTTTTTGAACTGGAATGTCCAATAAAGAATTTTCTAAGTGTAGATCCTTCAGACAGATCAGGATGGTCTTTAGGGCGATAATCATTTCTGAAAACATGGTAACTTCCAACTTGAGTAAAAATTTCTAAGTGTAAAGACTTCGGATAGGCTATAGCCCTCAAGATAGGAGGCTGTTTGCCAACTCGAATGCGAGTTTCTTCGTTACTTGAAGTCTTCGAACTTGGCTTTGACAAGGCCGTTGACTTTGGTCGTAAGCCGAACAGTTCGACTCCTCGTCAAGTTGGCTTTTTCTGATCATAAATTCATCCCTTTGGCTTTAGGACTTACAATTAAGGAATCTCATTTTCGAGAGCAACTTTTAGTTTACCGATGGTATGACATTCTGATTCTACCAACTATCAGGCTACCATTGGGGAGGCAATTATTGCCCAAATCATGGGATCATGGCAATCAAAATCATTAAAGCTGCGTACGTCAAGAATCAGATCGATCACAACCTTTCAACTTCCAGTGGTCCCCCCATATAGATTGAGACCCCTATTAATTAGGGCAGGCATGCATGGCATGATCGGAGACTCACTTGAAATATGAGCATTTAATCTAAGCCTTTGGCAGTCCCTATATAAGAAAAGGGTGCTCTCAGAGATCAAACTTTTACCTGGTTTTGGCAAAGTTGCCCTCCGTGCCATTTTTCTCTCCTTTCCTCTACGCCACCTGAAAAACTTATTGAAGTATGAGGCCAGACGTAGCGAGGCTTAGACAGGCAACGAGGAAGCGGCCGGCGATGGGCCCTCTGGTGAGGAGATCAGACCGATGGCAGAGTTATGTCCTGGCACTGCCACGGATCCAGATTGGGGGTGACACTCTCATCAAAATAGGTTCTTCCTCAAGAGAAGAACAAGTCTCTCTAGTGAGAACCATTTTGGCGGGGTCGTCCAAGGGGCCAAGCCCATCAAGTGCTGGCAAGACTCCTTCAGGCGCCGGAGATATCAAACCCAAAGTCCCAGCTACAGAAGGGAGGAGTTCTGGAGGGCGCGATATACCCGCCACTGGTATTGCCCCCTCCGATCTGAGGTGGACGAAGATTTCATCTATTATTCCTGACGATGGGAAGGGAACTAAGGGACGAGGGTCCGGGGACCCTCTTTCCACCGTCCTTCCTAGAATATTGCAGGTAAATGTTGGTGTGCGCATCATATGTTTATCCTTGTTAGTCAGGCTGACCTTGTACATATTCTTCTTTGACGAATAGCTCATGACATTTCTCTATTAGAGGAGAATGTTCGTGAGTCTATCAACTTCGGCAAAGGTCTTCGAAGCCAGATGGCTTCGGCCATAGCTAAGAGAGATATAGCTGAAGGGCTCTGGGTTGCCGCTGAAGAGAAACTGAGCAAAGCTGTCGCCTCCAACAGTGCCTTAGAAAGGCAACTAAGGATGCTTGAGGCGCAAGCAACTGATATAGTGGCTGACTTACAGAAGAAAAGAAGGAAGGTAATCTCTATCGAACTGCTAATAAGAGATTGCCTTCGGGACACCGAGGAGGTGAAAGCCCAAAAAGTCGAGCTGGAGAAAAGAATCGACAGGCTAGAGACGGATCTCTCATTGGCCAATCAAAAGGCGGCGCAGGTTGAGGAGAGTTCTTCCCAGGCTATTGAAGCTTACAAGAAATCCCAAGCCTTCAAGGATGAAGTACATGAAGCTGCGGTGGAAAGCTACCTCCTTGACCACTCAGATTGCCTGGGTAAGGTCATGAAGCTTTTTCCCAGTTTGGATTTCTCTCTGGCTGCCATTTCGGATGACAGGATGGAGAAATAAAGGCTCTAGTTGAAGAGACGTCAGTACCTCCCGTCAACGAAAGTGAAGTGGCCGCCAAAGAAGCCTCCATCCCCACTTTGGCTGCTAGACCAGCTAATGAGGAATAGAACTGCTATTTTTCTTCTTCTCTTTTCTTTCCCTCTCTTTTTTTTTTAGCCAGCTGATTGTACTGCTTCTTTTGAATGAAAACTTTTCTTCTTCCAATATTAAATTCTTCCTTCGCATACCAAAATGATGCTAAGTATAAACTCTTCGGGATAACATATATAGGTCGGGCAAAATATAAAAATCTTGGGAAAACCCTGCCGTCTTCTTAGATCGAAGAGCCCAAACATTTTAAGCCACCAACAAATTTACCTGTCCATCTTAAACAGGTCAGCTATTAGGGTAGGATGATGAGCCCGTCCTTAAGCATTTCATATATAACCAAACAGACCATTTGAGTTTGTCTTGGCATATCTGTGGATTCACCATAGGATAGGTCGATCAGACCATCCCTGTGCCTTTGATTGATAGCAAGATAGGCTAATTAGGCCCACCCTAACATGTTAGCGGATTTACCGTAGGATAGGTCATTTGGACCATCCCTGTACCTTTGATTGATAGCAAGGCAGGCTGATTAGGCCCACCCTAGCATGTTAGCGAATTTACCGTAGGGTAGGTTGTTCGGACCATCTCTGTGCCTTTGATTGAGAGCAAGGCAGGCTGATTAGGCCCACCTCGGCATGTTAGTGGATTTACCGTAGGGTAGGTCATTCGGACCATCCTTGTACCTTTGATTGAGAGCAAGGCAAGCTGATTATGCCCACCCTGGCATGTTAGCGGATTTACCGTATGGTAGGTCATTCAAACCATCCCTGTGTCTTTGATTGAGAGCAAGGCAGGCTGATTATGCCCATCCTGGCACGTTAGCAGATTTACCGTAGGGTAGGTCGTTCAGACCATCCCTGTGCCTTTGATTGAGAGTAGACCTGTCAAAATGGGCTAGAGCCCATGAGCCAGCCCATTTGGCCCTATAAATGGGTCGGGCTGGGCTGAAAAAATTTGGCCCATTTATGTAAGTGGCTTTTTGGCCCGGCCCTTGTAGCCCATGGGCTCAACAGGGTTAGGGTTGGGTTAGTCCATGGGCCAAGAATTTTTTTTAAAAAAATATATTAAAATTAAAAGATTCAAAATAAAAAATGGCAAACAGATTACAGGTTACCAGGTCCACTTATCAAAGTAAACCATGATCCATGTTAAATTAAAAGTTTAAAACTTTAAACTTAAAATGGAAAGATATTTTAGTTTTTTTTTTCCAATCTTCCGTGTCGTTCCCACTTCCCTTCCATGTTCGTAGTATTTGGCTATTCCCATTCCTATTTCCACTTCGATACGACGATACTCGATAGTTCTGGACTTCTGGCGATTCAAACTTCTTCCAAATTTTTGATTCATCGAAAGTTTGGGACCGGCCGACTGGGGCTTTGATGTTGCTTTTTATACTTCTCAATGCATATTATACTCTCCCTATTCTTCATTCATTTTGCATCTCATTTTCTCTTTTGTCTTTCTTGATGTCTATCTTGGATATGTTATCTCACTACTATTCTCTCCTGCTTGTGTTGTAACATTGTGTTCGGCTCCTACTGAATTACCTCTATGTCCACGGCCCTAGTCCTAGCCCACGGCCCATATAGGGGGCTGGCCCGGCCCTAGCCCACGACTTGTATAGGGCCGGGCTGGGTCGGATTTTTTGGCCCATTTGTGCAAGTGGGCCTAGCCCGGCCCGGCCCATAAAATGCAAGCCCATATGAGTTAGGGCCGGGCCAACCCATATTGATAGCTCTAATTGAGAGCAAGGCAGGGTGATCAGACCCACTTCAAGTAGACTTTGTTGAAGCCTTCCCTAAGGGGACTTTTATTGATAATACTTGCAAAGATTCTCTATATTCCAGGGCTGAGGTAGATGGACCCATCCAAAGTTTCGAGCCAATAGGTCCCCGAACGTACAACTTCTTTGATTCGGTAGGGGCCTTCCCAATTGAGGAAAAGTTTGCCTTGTTCCATCGGCCTGGATACTTCGGACCTTCGCAGTGCCAAGTCTTTAGAACGAAAGATTCGTTCCATCACCCTGGAATTGTAATACTTAGCGATTTTCTATTGATATGCCACATCCTCATTTGAGCCTGAAGTATGGTGCCTTGTAGCAGATCCAAGCCTGCCCTTCGATGCTCCAAATTTTCAGGTTTCTTGTACTTATCGATCCTTAAAGATTGCAGTGTAACCTTTATGGGGAGAACTGCTTCAGTGCCGTACACCAAATTAAATGGGGATTCGCTGGTAGCCATTCTGGGGGTTGTCCGATATACCCAAAGAACTGAATTTAGTTCTTCGGCCTAAAGTCCTTTGGCATCATTCAGTCTAGTTTTTAGACCATGGACGATAGTCCGATTTGTTACTTCGACTTCTCCATTGGACTGCGGGTGGCTGACAGAAGTCAACTTGTGGAGCACATGGTATTGAGCACAGAAGTCCTTGAACTTCGGGTTATCAAATTGCCTCCTGTTGTCAGTGACTATGGCATGGGAGATTCTGAATCGGAATATAATAGAATTCTTTACAAAACCTTCAACTTTTCCTTCCGTAATGTGAGCTAACGGTTTGACTTCGACCCACTTGGTGAAGTAGTCGATGGCAACGATGAGAAATTTCCGTTGTCCAGATACTGGTGATAATGGGCCAAAAATGTCCATGCCCCACTGAGCGAAAGGCCATGGTGCTATCGGCTGGGTCAGCTGGCTTGCAAGCTATCTCTGGACATTAGCATATCTTTGGCATTGGTCACATCTTCGGACGAAGTCGACAGAGTCCTTTTAGATGGTTGGCCAGTACTAACCCTTATATGCCAGAGATCTACCCCCCATATGGTCTCCACATATACCTATGTGTACTTCTCTTAAGGCATAATCGATATCCGACGGCCCTAGACACTTCAGTAGAGGCTGGGTGAAAGATCTCTTGTACAAGGTTCCGTCCAAGACAATGTACTGGGATGCCATCTAATGGACTCTCTTGGCCTCTACTTTGTCTTCTAGCAACGTGCCTTCGTTCAAAAATTTGAGGATGGGTTCCATCCAACTAGGCTCATTTTCAATCTGGTGCACCCTTGGAGTCTCTTTAACTATACTTAGAACTTCGAGATGTTCTATGGAGGTACGGCCAAGGAAGTCTGGAGTAGTGGTGGTGAGCCTGGACAGTGCGTCAGCTCGGGAATTCTCTGATCGCGGTACATGGATGATTTCAAAGAATTCTAACTAGGAGGATAGGGCCCATACTTTCTCCAAATACTGGATCATTATAGGATCCCAGGCTTCAATTTTGCCTTTGACCTGGTTTACCACCAGTTGGGAGTCCAAAAAGATTTGGATCTTTCAAATCCCTAGATTTTTGGTGATTCGAAGTCCTGCAAGGAGGGCTTCATATTCAGCTTGATTATTTGAAGCATGGAAGGAAAAACAAAGTGTGTACTCCACGATGTGCCCATCTGGTTTGTCTAATATGAGGTCCGCTCCACACCCGGTAGAGTTAGAAGCTCCATCTACATGGAGTACCCAGACCGACTCTGCATCCTTCGAGGCGGCTCCTTCCTCTTCGACCGATTGTACACTATCTTCGGGCTTCCATGTGCATTCGGCTAAGAAATCGCACAACACATGTGCTTTCATCGTCGATCTGGATTGGAAGCTGATATCAAATTCACTCAACTTAATAGTCCACTTAGCTACCCTTTCAAAAGTGTCAGGATAGTGGAGGATGGCTTCAAGGGGCTGATTAGTCAGGACCACGATAGTGTGGGCATAGAAATAAGGCCGCAGGCACTTTGCCACATCACCAATGAGTAAATAAGCTTTTGCATCCTTTAATACCTCACTTCAGCATCGTGCAAGACTTTGCTAGTATAATAGATCGGCTTCTGGAGATCATCCATCTCTTTCCGGACAAGAACCGAACTGACAGCCTCGTCTGTAGCAGAGAGGTATAAGAGAGGGTCTCTCCTTATTGAGGCTTAAAGAGTAGTGGTGGGCTCTCTAGGTACTTCTTCAATTCTTCAAAGGCAAGATGGCAATCCTCAGTCCATTCAAAGCTTCGAGACTGTTGGAGCATCTTGAAGAAAGGGAGATACTTCTCAGCCGATCGGGAAATGAATTGACTTAAAAGGTGATTCTTCCTATCAACTATTGCACTTCCTTCTTACAAGAAGGGTGTCTCATGTTTCGGATGGCCTGGATCTTCTCGGGGTTGGCTTCAATCCCCCATTTGGTAACAAGGAATCCCAAGAATTTGCCTGAGGTTACTCCGAAAGCACATTTTGTTGGGTTCATCTTCATTTGATGATGTCATAAGGCACCGAATGATTCTTTCAAATCTCTGATATGATCCTCTTTAAAGAGACTCTTCACAATCATGTCGTCGACATATGCCTCCATGTTTCTTTCTAGTTGTTCTTTGAACACTTTGTTGATCAGCCTCTGAAATATTGTCCCGACGTTCTTTAATCCGAATGGCATCATCTTGTCATAGTAAAGACCTTTTTTTGTGACAAAGGCTGTCTTTTCTTCATCCCGAGGGTTCATCCATATCTGGTTGTATCCAGAGAAGGCATCCATGAAGCTCAACAATTGATGGCCCGCAGTGGCATCAACCGGTTGGTCGATCTTCGACAGGGAAAAGCTATCTTTTGGACAAGCTTTGTTAAGGTATGTATAATCGATGCAGATCCTCCACTTACCGTTAGCCTTCCTTAACATTACCACATTAGCTAGCCATTCAGGATAGTGTGCCTCTCGGATAAATCCGGCTTTGAGGAGCTTTTTCACTTATTTGTCTATCGCTTTCTACCTCTTAGGGACAAAATTTCTCTTCTTTTATCAAACTGGCCTATAATCAGGGGCAACTTCCAACCGATGAGTAATTACTTCGATCAGAATCCCAGGCATGTCCGAAGCCGACCAAGCAAAGACATCGGCATTATCCTTGAGAAAGTGAATCAGCCTTGTTTTTGTTTCTTCATCAAGTAGACTTCCAATCTGCACAATCTTAGTGGGGTCTTCTTCGATTAACTATACCAAAACAGTTTTCTCCATCGGCTTGCCACAGTCTTCGACTGGGTCCCTCGGGTCCAATTGGTCTAAAGTTGTGGGATCAACTGATTGTCTGTCTTGTATCATCAGACATTGTTGTACAATTCTTTGGTCTCCATTCACCTCCCTGACTCTACTCCTAGTGGGGAAACGTACCAGGAGATAATAAGTTGACACTATGGCCCAAAATTTGTTTAAGACAAGCCATCCTAAAATCACATTGTAAGCCAAAGGGGTTCGGACCACTGTGAAATTGATGGGGAGTGTCTTCTATCGAGGTTCGGTATCGAGGGTCACAGGCAGCATTATTTCGCCCTTGACATCAACTTGATTGCCTCCGAACCTAGTCCGCGGCATAGGGGACCTCTATAGCTTGCTTTTGGGCAAACACATTCTAGAGAATGCATCGTAAAGTAAGACGTCCGCAGAGCTTCTATTATCAATTAAAATGTGTTTTACATCGTAATTGGCCACAACAGCCGAGATTACAACTGGGTCATCATGTAGAAGCTGAACTCCTACAAGGTTGTCATTGGAGAAGAGTATGTAATTGTTATCCTTGAGCCATTTCAGAACATCGTCTTCGGCTCTCCTCCAGTTGGTTTGTCGGTGCAGCATTCCCACCCTTTCATCAGTGGGTCTCTGATTAGGTAGTCAGGTTCTTCAGGGGCCCTCTAAGGGGCCGTGGCCTCAGGTCGAGATTCTAGGCGATGACGTATTTTCCCAAATAACCCCTCTTGATCAGGTCCTTAATAGCATCCTTAAGTTGGATGCAGTCTTCGGTGTTGTGGCCGTGATCCCGGTGGAATCTACAATATTTGTTTCTGTTCCTCGCAGAAGAGGACTCTCTCATGGGGCGCGGCCGTTGGAGATAGCTTTCTTTTTCTATCTCCATCAAGATCCTCTCCCTTGGGAGATTGAGGGGGGTGTAGGAGTCAAATTTTTCGTCCGGTGCTATGGGCTTGGACCTACGTCGTCGGGTAAAGTTGTTGTTGTTGGAGGGTGCAGGGGGTTCAGCCCCTTATACTTCTTCTTCTTCGGGATAGATTTCCCTTCAGCTAGTCATTGATTTGCCGCCTGCTCTTCGATATCAGCATATTTCTGAGCTCTTGATAGGAGCTCGGCATAGCTTGTTAGAAATCTTTTTTCCAGAAAAAAAGTGAGCCTGGATGACCAAAGCCCTTTCTTTAGAGCGGACATGGCTACGTACTCGTTGAGATCTGGGATCTCGAGAGTAGCCGAATTGAATCTGGTGATGCAATCTCGAAGGCTCTCTCCTTCATTCTGGTGAAGGAGAAATAGAGTGTCTGTGTTCCGGGGCGTCTTCTGGCAAGTCCTGAAATGCAAGACAAATAATTTTTTTTATTCAGAAAAGAAGTCGATGGTACCTAGGCGTATGCTCGAATATCACATTCAAGCCGCCTTCTTCAAAGTAGCAGGAAAAGTGAGGCAGTGTAATGCATCGAAGGCCCCTTGAATCATCATGTGGGCTTTGAAGTTGCCCAGATGATCAAGCGGGTCAGTGGTCCCATCATAAGGTTCCATTTGAGGGACCCTAAAATGCAAAGGAACAATTTCGGCCATGATGTGAGGAGTGAACAGGGTTTGCGAATCATAAGCCATACACTCGCCATCCTTCTTCTGATCATGAAGCCTCGCAACCTATGATTCGAGGGCCTTGAGCTTTTCTTTGTAATCGAGGTGGGCTTCTTTCGGCACATCCCTTTCGGGAGTAGAGTCTTTGGAGGAGATGGAGAGAGACTGTCTAGATCTCTTTCCCCTTCGTAGGGCATCGGTCGACTTCGGATGTTGAGAGCTTCGGCCTTCAAGAGAAAGCCGACCATGGGGGGAGAGTTGGGTAGACCCATGACATTGGTCTCCCTTCCGTCGGGATCGATGACTGTGTCTGGAGGTGGCTGACAGATGCCCCACCTGGAAGGCTATGTCCTGAAAGTTCTGAACCATAGTCGTAAGAGCATCAACTTGGTCAGAAAAGCTTCGAACTGCTACTGTCCCACAATAAGTGTGGAAGGTGGGACATTATTTTCCACTTGGGGATCGTTCCTTTGAGAGTGAGGACGACCCCTGCTTGTTGAAGCATTTTGAGTTCTTCCTTTCGCCATCACGACCTCTTCTTACTCTCCTTTCTCAAGGAGGGGAGCTACCAGTAGATGCTTGATCCAAGCTACTACGAATGTCCCCCTACCTGGTGTGCCAATCTGTTGGCGTAGAACTTTGGCCGACCTGGCGGAGCCGCTGGATTGCCGATTCGCTTCCCTAGATACCTGCAAAATAGGTCCCTAACCGGATTTTCTCCGGTGGGGGACATTCCGATGCCTAAGTCAAAGAGAGGTTCCAGCAACAGAATGGAGAGTTTTCTGAGGAGAAAGAAAGATGGTGAAAGTATTCTCTTGCCAGGCTTACCTTGAGTGTCCCCTCTTAGCAGTATTTATAGTGCTTGTTGTGCTAGTGTATAGTTAGGCTCACCCATCTATGATTAGGATGGGGTTAATTAACTTTACCCCATATATAACCATAAGTGGTTGCCAATTGATTCTGGCCAGTCTGGAATTGTTGCGATTGGAGATAGTGGCCACGCGATTGATTGTAACAACCGTATCCACGTTCGAAGATTTGAGATCAACTGGAGATTCATTTCCGGACCTCTTTTTCAGGAGGGACCGATATTGAATCGGTGGAATGCTTCGGGCTTATCCTCTCAGGAGCAAGCCGAAGACACCTCTGTTATTTGCATCAGAGCTTTTTCCTTCGGAGTGGATTGTGAAGCGAAGCTGGCATCGTCTTCGGACCAGTCTTCTTCAGACCAGCCTTTTTCGGCTGATATAAAGGAGATTGGTCAGTAGCCGGTCGTGGAGGTACTCTTCGGGACCAACCTCTTCGGCTAGGACCGAAGACTGACCCTATGATGTGACCAGGGCAGCGATGCGGGGTCGTCGCTTTATCTATCCACGTAGCTTCCTCCGGGCGCTTCAGTTTAGACATCTGGTTCAGAAAGAATTTGATGAGCAATCGAACCCATAATTAACCTGTGCTGAACTGACATATCATAACAGTATGCTACCCTATTTTGAATAATTTGCAGCATATATATATATATATATCTATATATATTGATGAACGAGGAGGGCAAATCACCCAATTTTATTATGATAGAGATGCGTACATAGTACATACGGCTTGTTCTCGATAGCTAGATCCATTCGAGGAGACCCGGGCGAAACGCCTTACCAAAACGAAGACGGAGCTTGCAGAGTGGCCACAAACCCACGATATAGGTGACGAAGGGAAGGGGACAACACAGGAAACAAATAAGGATAGCAAGCCACAAGTTTCCCGGCGCTATCACTGTGAACATCGCGGTTGCAAATGCCACCGACATCGCAGCAAATGCACACCATAGCAGCTTCCTTGTGGACTCCCTGTAGTGGAGCAAGAAGTCGATGTCTTCCTTTCCTGCAATTATACATAGAAAAGAAACGGCGAGGGAGGTGATCATAGCAATGGTGTCCGATGTCAAGAACACCTTAAAGGCTACTTTCCTTGCTAGAATTGGCAAGCCTTCATCAGGGCCCTCGTCGCTGCGAAACCCGCCAGGCATCGTGAAGGCAGCGGCGAAGGTAACCGTGGCAATGAGGATGGCCGTCACCGTGGTGTTCTGCGTATATCTTTGAGTTAATGATCGGATTTGACTGGTTGCTTCCCTACCGAGACTTCTGGTGGCATGACGCCATCGTACACTTGAATAAGCCACGGGGATGGCACGAGCCAACAGTGTAAACACCTCATTCTGCATGGCATTGCAATATATAATCCAGTCAATCATAATTCATAGGACTTGGTGTAGCCTTTTAAGCAAGTCTTTCCATCCTTTCCCTAGGTTGATAATTAAGAAAACAGAACCAAGGAGTTACCCATTTCAAAGCTTTGGCAGCTTCTTCCACCGGAAAAAAGAAGACCCCCTTCGAACTCCAGGCCCCACTCTTGGCCACACGGTCCACTCTTTCATTAGCCAACATAACTCGAAGTATTTCAGGACTGCAAAGCCGCACAGCTAAATACAGAGGGGTCTCAGTCGCATTATTCGGCTGGTTGAGCAATCCCCGAAGCGCAGGTGTCTTTAGGATGTACTCAACAAAATCCACCTGCTCGTTACTTATTGCCCAATGAAGTGCATTCCAGCCATTGGCATCAACTACAAGACCAGAGTCCGGGCAGTGGCGAATGAGCTCTTCGGCCACCCGGACATGGCCATATTCTGCAGCAGCAATAAAGGCCGACTTCACACCATTATTCTTAATGTATGCAAGAGTGGGATCGAACCTTAGATGCAGCCGCACAATCTCCAGATTATTGGCCCCTACTGCGTAATTGAGTGAGCTATTCCCTTTGTCGTCTGGAATTTTGGCGAGCTCCGGCCTTTCTCTTAACAATATTTCCACGATGCCTGCCAGTAAAGATCAAAACAAAACAAAACAAAATCAGGAATGTCATTGGTGCTAAGTCATGAAATGTGTGCAGAAGATTTAGTTTGCCACAGTGATTTTTGCAGAGAATTAATGGATGTCAAATAATAGACAACTGATATAGGAGAACGAAGAAGTGTTGGAGTTTTATTTTTTTACCCCCTAAATTTTAGTTGGTTTAAAAACTTTAAAATATTTTTTGTCAACACCACTTTCCAAAAGAGTTACCGGCATCACTGTAGCTTAGGTAGGGATTCGGTATGCTCATCATCTTCTCCGATATAACCACCTTATCATTGAAAAAGATTCTGCCATAGTTATTTCTTGGATCAGGGATGTAGTCCATTCTCCTCCGACCCATCCTATGCTCCATGATATTGCTCTATGGCAGAAAGGATGCTCTTTCTTTTTTGATAGACATGTATATAGGGAGGCTAATACGGTGGCTAATTAGGTGGCGTCCTTTGTTGCCTCTCATTTGGGTCAAGTATTTTGGTCTCATCTCGGTGAGGCGTCTATGACTTTTAGGAGCTATATCTTTTTTTGATTTTTTTTTGGATATATTCGTACTATGATTGTTGGTTGAATTATCTGCTTTATCTAAAAAAATAAAAGAGAGTTAACGGGCTTGTTGCGATGGATCATTGGTTTCAAAATAGATATGACATTTCCTAAATATCAAATATCTTTGGAAGCATCGTATCCCTTCGATCATCCAGATAGAACCTATAAATAAACTCCTCCGAACTATGTCTGAATCGAAATACTTACACACCCATTTTTTTCCTTCGTGCACTTAGGTCGAGACTGCTTCTACGCATTTTGTTTTTCCATTTTTCTTCTTACTTTTCCTCTTCTTTCTTTTTTGGGCAATTGAAAAAGTTATTCGGCTCAAGCCTTCCAATGATCATGTTCATTAGATGAGGATCAGGCTAAGCTGAATTGTTGTACATGGAGAATGAGATTGTTGCAGACCCGCATAAATGTAAGGGGCAAATCATGCTTTTAGGATAATATTCTTAGACTTCTCGATTCAGACAAAGTCTTTTTATTTTTCTAAATTTATTTTAGTATTTTTTAATAATATTACTATATATAAACTTTAAAAACAATAACATAGCAAATTCTAGGCTATATATTTTCAACAGTCCAACAACGTGATCTTCGTAAAACTAGAAATTACTATTCGTTGCTTAGAATAAAATTTATATTCATTGCCTAAAATTAGAAAGCTTTTATCTTCATCATTTAGGGGTTGTTTTCTTTACGAAAATCAGTCTTTTAAAAAATTCGTATTACTCTAAAAGAGTGCAAACAAAATTTTCTGCAACTTTAGAGATGATACATAAACTTTTTTGTAGATTTAATGTCTTTTCCACAACTTTAAAGTATGTGCAAAAATCTTCCGCAGATTTAAAAATCTGCGCAGAAAATTACTCAGCTTTAAAAGCTGTGCACAAGTTTTGTACAATTAAAATTCTATGCAAACTGATTTTCTACGAGTTTTAAATTTTGTGCAGAATTTTTTTTACAGCTTTGAGATCTGTGCAGAAAATTTCTTTATCTTTCTAAGCTGTGCATAAATTATTGTTGCTTTAATAACTATGAATATTATTAGCTTTTCATAATATATAATGTTCTGCTTTGAAAATATGCAGAAATCACAAAGTGACATTTACTTAGTACAATTATTTAATTTTGTTGTTACGGCTCTTTGTTGCATTTATTTCAAAATCTATCATTATATTATTGAAAACCATTAATTAACTATTCAAACATATAGGATCATAATACAACCAAAAACTCAAAAGGGTATTAATAAAAAGGCGAACCGGCATATTTAGATTCATCATAAATTATAAGATAAATTAAAAGAGTAATGTCATTTTTCTAAAATTTGTCAAGTTTAAGCAAAACTTAACAGATCAATTAATCAAATGTTTGTCTAGGAGTCATAAATCATCGAAAGGAATGAAGTTTAGACTCACTATTTAGTCACCAACTATGGATATATATCCAAACTTTATGATTGGAGATCACATGAAAGAGATTCAATATGGTAGGATGAAGCTGATTCAGTGATCATGAGAGAACATATTCTTGGAGTATATCTCCTTTCATATCTATGTTGAGTACTTTTATCAATGACAAAGTAAATTTGGAAAGGTTTAAGTTATATTTTTAATGAGTCTAAGATAGAAAATCTACAAAATATTAAGTTACAAATATCCTTAGAAAACTTACCTATATACGAGAATTATTGTATAGGCATGACTAGGGATTCGAGCTAATCTTAACAAATTCTCATAAAAAATTTAGATACTGAACACAAGACTTTATAATGCCGCAGATTATTTTAAGATTCAATTGATCCATGCCATGTGCATGATATAAATAAATGTCTGCAGATAAACTAGTTCAAGGTCTAATCGACTATAATTCTTTCAGATGGATACGAGCAATACTAGTAAGTAAAGTTCAAGTCCTTAAAATATATACTTTATGATTTTCAAGAATTTAAATCTTTTTTTGTAGAGGACAGTTGCAGTTTTATTTTAAAAAAGTTTGAATTTTTATCCCCTAAATTTCAATTGGTTTAAAACCTTTAAAACATTTTTTTGCCGGAAGGCCATGTTCGTATCCAAAAAGATATGATATTTTCTAAACATCACTTTGTCTTTGGGACCATCATGCCTTCTAGGTCACTTACGTAGAGTCTATAAATAGACTCTTCCAAGATATATCTGAAATACTTTGCACATCCACATTTCTAGCGTTCTTTATTCCAATTTGACGGAGAATACTTCCACACATTCTGCGTTTTCAATTTTCCTCTTACCTTTTCTTTCTGCCCTTTTTTTTTTTTTGGGGGCAACCGGTGGAAATCATCCGAGTCAAGTCTCCCAGCGATCGTACTCATTAAAGGAGGATTGGATTGAGCCCAATATAGTTTTACCTTAGAGACAAGATCACCGCAAACCCATACATATAGGGGTGAATCATATTCTCAGAATAGTGTTTTCACATGCCTCGATCTACGCAAGGTCTTTTCAATCTTCTAAATTTATTTTAGTTGATTTTTTCTTTTATAACTCTATTCTAAAATTATAAAAACAATAACATTGTAATTTCTAAGCCATACATTTCCAATAGAAAGTAGTAGAGAAATTACTTGAATGTTGGCGAAGAGTAGCAGAATGCAGAGCATTGTTATAAAAGGGTGCTCCATGATGAGAATAAGGAATCCGCACCAATGCAGTCACAACATCAGGGAAGCCTCCAAAAGCTGCAAGGAACATTGGTGACTCACCGTTGTTGTTGGTTGATTTTGATTGCTCGGGCTCTACTCGCAGCAGCTCCAGCGCCAGGCTGCTGTGGCCATGCCGCAAGGCCTGGTGCAGAGCAGTGTTTCCCTTCTCATCAGTTGTCATCATCATCTGTTTTAGAGGGTTGCTTCTCTCTATGTCGCCGCCATGATGAGGCACCTGGGATTGAACCTGAATAAAAAAAGTGATAATAGAGTGATGACCAGCCATAGCAGCGATGTGTAACGGAGTCTCTCCATTTGAGTTGGTTGCCAAAAGGAGGGATGGGCTACTAAAACAGAGCTGTTTCGCGAATTGCTCGCGCTCAAGTATCACCGCAATGTGAAGCGCTGTGTTATCAAGAGGAGTTTTGCCAAGAATGATATTGGGGCTTTCCCTGACCAACCGATCAAGGTCGGCAACATTTCCAGACGTCGCTGCCTTAAGCAATCTGGGATCCATGGGATGTGTTTGACTGCTTCGTTGCTCCTGCAAGTATGGTTAATATCAGCATCGAGAACTTGATTCTAAACAGTTGAGTTCACTCGAAGGACATATTCTTAACTTATGCAGCTTATCAATGTTTAGTAGCAGAAATATTCTATCTAGGACAATGAATCTTTTGCTCACTCTGAGAACACATTCTTCTACAGCTTAGCAATGTTTAGTAGCAGAAATCTTCTATCTAGGATTATGAGTCTATTGCTCGCTCTAAGGACATATAATTCGGTCAGTCATAATACCTAGGACTTGGTGTGGCATTCTAAACAAGTTTTCCCATTCTTTCCATAGGATCACAATTAAGAAAACAGAACGAGGAGTTACCCATTTCAAAGTCTTGGCAGCCTCCGCTTCATAAAAGCGGTCGACGTCACTCCAGATCCCATTCAAGGCCGCACGGTCCACCACCCTTTCATTAGCCAACATAGCTCGAAGTATTTCAGGGCTGCGACACCGCGCAGCCAAATGCAGGGGAGAGTCCTTGTTGTTATCTGGCTGGTTGATCGATGCATGAAGCGCAGATGTCTCTAGGATGTACTTAACAAAATGCACCTGACCGGCAAGTATTGCCACATGAAGTGCATTCCGGCCGGCGCTGTCAACTGCAAGACCTATGTCTGGGCAGTGACGAATGAGCTCTTCGGCTATGAGCACATTGCCTCGCCAAGCAGCATAATGAAAGGCCGAGGCGGTATCGTCCATGATGTATGCTACGGAGGGATCAAATCTTAGATGCAGCTGCGTCATCTCCAGTTTATTGTCTTTTACTGCTGCGAGAAGTGCGACGGCCCCGGCGCTGTTCCGAGCTCTCGAGAGCTCCGGCTTTTCTCTCAACAATGTTTCCGCTATGCCTACCGGTACAGATTAAAACAAAGCAAAATCAGGAATGCCGTAGTATTCCCGGACAACAATTAGTAAATAGGAACGCACCGGTGCTACGGCATGAAATGCGTGCAGAAGATTTAGTTCGTCGAGGTGACTTTCGCAGAGAATTAATAGATGTCAAAGAATAATGCAACTGATGCAGCAGAGGGGAGAAAGTAGCAGAAAAAATTACTCGAACGCTCCAAAATGGTAGCAGCGTGCAGAGCAGTTTGGCCATAGGGTCCTTCATAACTAGACGAAGGAATTCGCACCAATGCTGTCACGGCATCAGCTAAGCCTCTATAAGCTGCAATGAACATCGGTGACTCACCGTTGTGGTTGATCAATTTTGACTGGTCGGGCTCTGCTTTCAGGAGCTCCAGCGCTAGGCTGCTGTGGCCATGCCGCAAGGCTTCGTGCAGAGCAGTGTTCTCCTTCTTATCAGTTGTCATCATCATCTGTTTTAGAGGGTTGCTTAGGCTGCTGTGGCCATGCCGCAAGGCTTCGTGCAGAGCAGTGTTCTCCTTCTTATCAGTTGTCATCATCATCTGTTTTAGAGGGTTGCTTCTCTCTATGTCGCGAGGCATGCGGGATGCGACAATAATAAAAAAAGTGGCCATGGAATGGTGACCAGCCATGGCAGCGATGTGCAATGGAGTCTGTCCATTCATATTTTTTGTCAAAAGAAGGGATGGGCTCCTCGAACAGAGCTCTTCTGCAAATTGTTGGTGCTCATACGTCACCGCAATGTGAAGTGCTGTGTTACCGAGAGGAGTTTTGCCAAGAAGGACATCGGGGCTTTCCCTGACCAACCGATCAAGGTCGGCAACATTGCCAGACGTCGCTGCCTTGAGCAATCTGGGATCCATGGGGGGCTGTCTTTGACTGGTTATTTGCTCCCGCATGTATGGCTTCTGGGCAGTATTAATAACAGCATCGAGAACTTGATCTTACACGACCGAGTTTGATCCAAGGACATATTCTTAACTTGTCAGCTTAGCAAAGTTTAGCAGCAGAAATCTCCTATCAAGCATCGTAGATCTATCGCAGAAACTTTACAGGGTGTCGATAAGGTATTTAATTTTCAGACTGGGCATCTTTGCTGTGCAGTGCTTCTCTTCTTTTTTTTCTTTTTTTTTTTTTTTTCTTTTTCTTTTCCTTTCCGCGTGTGTCCAAGGGACCCACTCGTGATATTCTTAACTTGCCAGCTTAGCAAGTATTGCATGGAAAAAGCATCGGCCAATAAAATGTGATGGAATTCTGAAGGAAGGGCATCTGAATTCTTAAAAGAAATCTACTGCCGAAACACTGCTGCCACTTGGCGACATGATTTGCTTCTCCAAAAACATGGGAAGCTTTGAAAGTAAGAAGGGTATACTTCTAAGCCACACATTATTGGCATGGCCAATAATCTTCCCCAAAAGTCGGTAGAGCTAACTAGACAATTGCATCATCCCTATTATGAACGTCACCTACTCAATTCCAATAACTAAATACCTTTTGCCAGTATGCTAAAGTACCTTCCCATCTCCAAGCAACCGCTACTCATCCCTTCAGTCTCGAGTATGATTTCCAAGTGATTTCGCCAGCAAAGCTCACATGTTTGCTCATCCCCGTGTACCTACTCGTCGACATACTCCAATCAAGCCCGAACGTGATACCCTACTCCATTAATCTCCACTTTCCTGAAGCCATCCTCTCACTTGGATCTGAGTAGCCCGCAAATGACTTTCAACTACTCCATCTAGAATCCATAACAGATAATGGCATTCGATTATCAACCGAACATAGCTATCATATGTAATATTGGGTTTGGGCTGAAGTCGGCGGGCCCAGCCGACTTCAACCCAAATGGATAAAAAAACAAAACCAACGAACGAACGAAGGAAACTTCGTGTCGGAACAGGGGAGCTGCGATTGGCCTTATCTGGCCGGGGTTTCACCGGGGATCTCGGTGGAGGAGTCGTGAGGGGAGAGGGAGGAGGTCGGCGATGAGTCCAGGGGAGTTTGGGACTCCAGTTGAGCGGTTTCCCTTTCTTAAACGTCACGAAGACCGTTGATGGATTCTTTTAAATTCTCCGCGGTGTCGCCAAACCAAGTCTGTTGAGTCTTCTACCCCGCATCCCCTTCCTCTCCAACGAGCGTCTGACAGTCCATCGAGGACGGTAAGTTTTTTTCAGGGAATTGATCTAGATTTCTTGGGTGGTTTCGGTTGATTTGTGTTGGGGCCGTACATCGTCGCCACCGCCTGCTTCCGACCCGTCAAGGTCATTCCGGTGACCTCCTCCCATTGGCCACCGCCGGTGACCATGGGAGGTCGGTTCGGTTTGGTCGGGGGAAAGCAACAGGGGGATGGTTCGGAAGAAAAGAAGAAGAAAGAAGGAAGAATAAGGGAAAAAAAAGAAAAGAAAAGAAAAAAAAAATGGGGGCTCTGTACGGTCCAGGAAAAAAGAGAGAGAGAGAGAGAAAGAAGAGAGAGAAAGTCAAGGGATATTTTCGAGATTCGTGAAAATTGAGAATTTAGATTTTAATTAAATTATTTATTATTGTAGGTAGTCAGTCTCCTGAGCACAAAGGCGTCGCACAGATTTCGGGTATAGATTAGTTCAGGCGTGGATAATTGATTTGTGAGAGGTAAGGACTCCAGACTTGATCACCATAATATAAATATTTTTACATGACCTGATTTGATCCGAGCATATATTTAAATATTTTTCATGCATGGCTATTTTCGGATAGCATGATTTGATTTCCCGGGATACAGAATGAGTTTGTTGTTAATGTTATTTGTGTTCTATTTAATATATCATGTTTACCAAGTGATCTTTGAATGTGTTTGATCGTGATATCGATCATTAAAAGGTGACATGTTCTGACTATGTGAGATGAAATGATAAAGTGTTAAGTGAACCGGTGTTTGAACTAGCTATGCCACGGCGGTACCGTGGTTTCTCAGTGTGCCAGTCACAGGCTGGAGTGTGACAATTTGTGTGCCAGTCACAGGCTAGAGTGTGACAATAGTGTGCCCGTCACAAGCTGGAGTGTGACAACAATGTGCCCGTCACAGGCTGGAGTGTGATAATAGTGTGCCAGTCACAGGCTGGAGTGTGACCGTGGCTAATCCAGAACCCTAAAGATAATGATTAAATAATAGAAATTCTAAAAGAAAAATATAAAGTTTTCAAAGTTTTTGGTCATACATGAAATTTGAATTGTTTGACTGCGTCACATGATATACTGGTGTTTTGCTGTTTTCATATATATATATATTATTATTGATGATCACATGGAAACCTTACTGGGCTGTATAGCTCACTCTCTACTATTATTTTTTTTTCAGAGACTTAGGATACATAGCAAGAATTGGGCTGGGCGTGAGACGAAGCTTCATAAATGTTGAGCTAGTTAGTTAGTTAGTTTTAGTTTCGGTTACTGATGTTTGTGAGTCAGTAGACCAATTAATGATATCGACTCAAATAATGGATTGTACAATTGTTATTTGATTGTTTATATAATATTAGTTTAATTTGATATGTTTGACTTTTGTGTACCTAGGCCTTGCATAATCTCTAGGATAAAATCTAGGATTTGTGCGGTCGGTCATGTAGCCGATTCCGGTGCTGGATTCGGGGCGTGACATCATAACTATTCTAACTACCTAGCGGTATCTTGTTATACCTAACAGTATTTTGTTATCCCTAACTGAAGGTGATTATTCCACTTCCTATAAATAGGTAAGAGGGGGACCCCGGCCAGGTATGCCATTACTATCCACTGTATGCTTAATTCATTTTTTAGTACACACAGCTCCAGTTACTATTGCCTTTCTTGCTCTTCCACTAATTTGAGCATCGAAGTATCCCCCGCTAGTCTCCAGCCAAGGGTTTCTTGCATATTTTCCACCCACGAGGAGCTCACCCAGTCCACCAGAGAATGCAATGGGATCAACTGATGCCACCACGAGTCGCCAGAGATCAACCTGACAGCAACATATTAGTATGCCAGGTAGGGACATAATTGTGATTCATCCCCATTGAGTTCCATGATGCTGGAGCTGACAAAATGGTGAAAACAATAAACAAAGCTCAAGAAACTTTCTTAAGTTACACCATCCTTCTTTGCCTCATGCAAGAATGGCCAACCCTGTGGTAGAGTCTCTTACTTCGCCACCACCGTCATCAATTTTCTAGCAAGAAACCCTCACCATTCTGGCATAGCAGGTTTAAGCCTTGGCTGCAGGAGTGCAAGGGTTGCAGCAACAACAAGTGGTGATGAGACGAAGGATCTTGTTCCCACCATCATCGCTACGCTTCCTGCTCACCAATCCCCTAAGGAGAGGCACTCCTATCAACTGATTTCCCATTATTCATGGCCCTACTTGCCATGTTGAGCTGACTACCAACCCCATAGGGAGAAGACATCCCACCCAACAAGTCAGTGCCAAGAAACAAGTTAGCACTAATCCCGATCATCACCTCCATGGCACAAGAGCCCCCAATATGAGGAGTACCTATGGGAAAGAAGGCCAAAACATAACAAATGCCACCTCCCATCATCTGAGTTTTCCTGGGAGGGATCTTCTGAGGAAGCAATTCAGCAACGAGCTGAACAATGCCTTGACGAATACGAGTGCAAACTGAATGAGATCAGCTACCGACTTGCTGATTTGCAAGGAAGAGGACCTGGCTCCATCGACTTCAACAATTCCCCTCCTCTATCTTAAGAATCATGGAGGAACCTATCTCAAATCGGTTCAAAATGCCTCAAATGGATCCATATGATGGCACCTCATATCTACTCGATCATCTCAAAAGTTATAAATCTCTCATGATAATTCAAGGTGCCTTTGATGCTCTACTCTGTATTGCCTTCCCAGCAACCCTCCATAAGATAGCTCGGGTCTGGTACTCAGAACTGGAGCCAAGAAGCATCTACTATTTTAAGCAACTAGCAAAACTGTTTGTCACTTACTTCAATGCCAGTTAAAGAATGCCCAAGGAGCTTGACAGTCTTTTCTCTATTCAACAAGAAAATAAAGAGTCACTGAAAGATTATATGGCTTGGTTCATATCTGCCACATTGGGAATATACAATTTGGATGAGTCTATGGCCATGCTTACCCTGAAGAGAGGACTTCACTTCTTTAGGTTTACATACTCTTGGGATAAAACTTATATGAAATCTTATTAGGAATTGTTGACCAGCACCTAGAAGTATATACACGCAGAAGAAGTTGCAGCTATTCAGTGAGAGGCTGACGGAATGCCAAGGAGGAAGAAGGCCTAAGAAGATTCAAGCAACAATCAAGCTGAAAAGCCTAGCTCCTTTCGCCAACAAAGCCCAAAGCAAAGAAAGCCAAAGTATCTTGATCACACTCCCCTCCTCAGTCCTAGGACGAACATCCTCATAGAGATTGAAGGAGAAAGGTTCCTCCAATGACTTCCACCAATAAAGTCTCCTCTTGCCTCCCGTCATAAAAGCAAATATTATTGATTCCACCAAGAATACGAATATGACATCAAGAACTACTATGCTTTGAAAAATGAGATCAAATAACTTATCTGGTATGGTTACCTAAGCAAGTTCGTCCAGAAGGAGGGAACTCAGCCCAGTGAACAATATCCTGCCCAAATTCCTACTCAGGCTAAAGTTGACAACCAGCCCATCGAGAAGCCAATCAACGTGATCTCATGGAGGGTAGAACATGCCTTGAAGCAATAGAGGAAGGAAGAACAACAAATGAATATAATTTCTTTTTTGACAAAGATCTAGTTCGAATCTAGAATCCCTATGATGATGTTGTTATCATATCCATGACAATAGCAAAGTATAATATAAAAAGAATTTTAGTCGATAGCGAAAGTTCTGCTGATGTTCTCATTTATAATGCTTTTATCTGAATGGGCTTACCATTGCATCACTTAACACTAAAAGAAAGCAATGTTTTAGCAACCGAAAAATTGATTACTAATAATTGAAAATCGATTGCAAAATTAATTTGCAACCGATTTTGCAACCGAAAGACCTCGGTTGCAAAAATATATGTTACAAGATTTTGTGACCGATTTTTTTCAGTTGTAAAAATTTAACAACCAATTTAGAGACCGATTATTTATTTTTTTGGTATATTTAAAAAATTTAATTTTTTTTGAAATGATTTTCAATTCAAAAAATTAGTTGCAAATTTGATTGCTAAGTAATAATTTTATTTTAAAATATTTAAAAAATCAGTTGCAAAATTGGTTGTAAATTAATAAAGATTTGAAAAAAAAATAAAAATCAGTTGCAAATTAATAAAAATTTTAAAAAAATTAAAAATTGGTTGCAAAATCGGTTGCAAATTAATAAAAATTTTTTAAAAAATAAAAATCGGTTACAAAATCGGTTGCAAATTAATAAAAATTTTATAAAAAAATTAAAATCAGTTGCAAATTTGGTTGCAAATTAATAAAAATTTTAAAAAAATAAAAATTGGTTGCAAAATCAGTTGCAAATAATAAAAATTTGAAAAAAAAATTAAATTCGGTTGCAAAATCAGTTGCAAATTAATAAAAATTTGAAAAAAAATAAAAAACAATTGCAAATTAATAAATCTTTATAAAAAAAATAAAAATTGATTGCAAAATCGGTTGTAAATTAATAAATCTTTATAAAAATATAAAAATCGGTTGCAAAAATGGTTGCTAAAAGAGAAGAATTAAAAAAAATTTAAATTACTAATTTTTTCCTGTATTTTACAATACACAAGATATTTCAATACACAAGACTTCTTCAGAGTACAATAATTCAGAATTGGGCAGCAGTATTGGCAGCAAAATTGGGCAGCAGTAAAATGAATCATGTTGGAGCACATGCAAGTGAACGCCACTCCAACCTCCTAAATGAAGCATGCTGGAGCACATGCAAGTGAACGCCAGCCTTTTCTTGAGCTTTAGCATTTGTAATAAGAATTTCATATGAAGAACCATGCATGGTTAATTAAAAAATCAGGGGTAAACACTTTGATTGTTATCATATATTATATAGGTTTTAACTATCCATGCATAATTTTCTTAGGCTGAAAGTATTCAATCATTATTGCATGTTAGGAGCAGCTGTGGAACCAGACTTTGGTAAAAGCAGGCAACTCAAGCTCTACAATTAAAAATCATGAGCACCTTCTAAAATAATGCAAATTCTTATGAGGCTACTAACAAATTGCTTAGCTTCATTTTCAAGAAATACACATCATAAGAACTTTACAAAACAAATAAGAGATTCAGTCTTAACAAAAATATTGCTAAACTATAGTTGCAATAAGTAAAACAACATTTGGAAAAATTGGGAAGGGCTGGAGCGGGATTTCAGAGGGGGTATGACAGCCAAAAGGCTAAAGATTTCAACAACTGAGAGTTTAATGAGTAATTACGACATATCCCAAAAATAATTTAAAGTAGACCAGAAATCTACCATACATACACATGACAAGCATGTAAAAGTCTTTGGAATCTTAAGAATCTCACATCTAATAAAATTCTAGCATAAAAAAAAATGTGCTTGTCATCACATCAACATATACTACAAAAGAAAAGGTAGGGAAAATAGTGAAATAAACTAAAATGCCTGCAGTTTGACAGAAATGTGGATTTATGACAAGTGCTTTGAACATGTGTATTACTTCTTGTTGACAAGAGATGCTCCTCATATTAAACTCAAATGACCCACGAAAAGAAAAAATATATTTGCAAAATGGTGATTCATGTCTTATATTCTATAGGCAAGACACTTCAAATTTAGAATCTTGGAAACCCCACATCAAATGAAGGTCCTGGGTATAATGATGATACAACTTATCATTGCATTTGTATATAAATTACAAATGAAAAGGTGAAAAATACTGAAATTAACTGAGTGCCTACAGTTCCACAAAAAAAACAGATTCCAAAATTTATTCCACAAGAATAGTTCAAGCAAAGCAGAGCCACCAATGCTTTGTTTCTAAATGAAAAAACATGGATTGATTCCATAGCCTTGAATTTGCAAATCAGCTACTTAAGCTATAATCAGTTCCTAAAGAAATATGAGGCTCTTAAAAGTATGTTTAAAAGCCTCTATTTTGGTTTCCATAGCATATGCAAGGTGGGCCATGCAGGAGGCAATTGTAAAAGGCTTGGGCTGACAAGCACAGTAGTGCAACAAGTTCGAATTATGGAGCAGCCACTATATGCAAAAAAAAAAAAAAAAGGGGCCTAAGGTTAGGTTCATCCCCAGATTGCCCCTCCTAGGATCCCGGATTACTGGAACCATAAATGGGTAACGGCATATTCATTGCATATTAAGGCAGGAAAAAAGAAGACATTAGAGTGGTTTCAATTTTCATCATATATATTCTACCACAACTAAAAAAACCTTGATTACAAATGTTCTCACCAGATACATTTACTTTTATTGAAGCCTAAATGAAGCACTACAAATTCATTTAGTCAGAGCTTGATCTCAGAGTCCAAATACACATAGCAATAGTTAAACCTAACTATCAGACTGTTAGTCATGTTAAAATTACTTTCCCTATCATCAATGCTATTGTTCCCCTGAATCTTATTTCCATCCTCTATATTGGTTGGTGTATAATACACAGCCCACTCTCACAAGTTTAGTGGAATGGTACCCACATTTTAATAATCTTATAGAATGCTTTTCTTTATTTTTCCCAGCTATTGCGAGTGAGTTTATAATAGAAGAAAATCCAATACAGAATTCATCTATCCTTACTCCACAATTTTATAGTTCAAACTATAGTGCATAGCTATAAAAGAGCTACCAGGTGCACATGTCCCACAAATTTAGGGCTCATCCAGTTCGCTGGAAAATTTTTTTCTCATTGGAATATTTTTCCTGGGAAACTAATTCCTGAAAATAAAGATGCCTAGGAAAGTGGTTTCGGCATGTTTGGTATATTTACTTGACCATGGTAAAGTGGCACATTTCATAATGGCTTATGTTTGATGGAGCATTTTCTTTCCTAAAAAAACTGTGTAAATTATCTATTCTACCCTTGATGAAAGAAAAGACCTTACTCCACTCTATTTATGGCTTTAAGGGAACATTTCTTTTTTTTTTGGTTGGGGCGGGGGGGTCGGGGGATAGGGGGTTTGAAGAGGACCTTCAATTCCCAGCTCTTAGGAAAGCAAAAAACCCATGTCCCATATTGCCACTTTCCAATCTCTCCTTTAAAAACTCCAACCAAATAAGAAGGGGTTTCTTCATTTTCTAGCTGACCATACTTTCCCCCCTTCTTTTCCTGCAAACCAATCGAGTCCTTAGAAAAGTACCGTTAATCAATGAGAACATAGACAACAATGTTGCTAAATGACAATAGAATTAGCTCCAATATATGTCATGTTTGCCCTAATCCGTGACCATCAACAATCATCACTAGGGAAGTTAATTGTAGGAGAACCACTGGAGTAATAAGTTTGTTTTAGGAAGATGTTTAGCAGCTCCTAAAGTCTTGTTAATTTTTTAGCTCGAATCTACAGAATTGCTAGTTTCAGATGAACAATGATTTTTTATTGGCTTTTGCCCACTACTTTTTTTGAATTTTCACTAAGCAAAAGAGTAATTACTTGACTAATCACACATACTAACTCCAACATATTATTGTTTCATGACCATCTAATATTATCTCCAGATCAACATTTGGGAAAACCACTAAAATGACATCTCTCTCTTATGAAATTTCAAGAAATTTCAGAAGTTTTACCGAGTTCTTCAGTGATGATTTTTCTATATTCTGGTTTAGCAAAATTATGACGTAAATGGTCTACTGCCATGTGAATCATGACTACATAAACTTTTTTAATTTTTAAAACAAAAATGTGCTTCTTAAAAAAATAAATGCTCTGGCCTCTCCTTGAGAGAAGAACTTTCAAAAAATTAGAAACAAAACCAATCATGCAGTAAGAAAACAAACTAAAAGGCTAAGACGGTTGATTTCTTCATCAAATTCAGAAATTTTTTGAGCTCCTAACATGCTTCATTGGTGTGATTGCAACTCTTGAACAAACAAACTTCATTAGAATAACCATATAAGCATTTTGGCCAGCAATTTAATCATGTTCATCAAATCGCAGATGTTAAACTTGCTCACAGACAGATTCCATCAACCACAAGATTAGCACCTAACCTATATAGGCTGTTAATCGGTACTGTTATAGCCGTGACAGTGACGTGGCCAGGCTCAGGTATCGCCGAATGCGAGCGAGCCACGTGTGAGTTTTCCTGCCAGAATCAGCGCCACGTCCTCAAGGCTGGGGTCGGCAAGACCGCACCGCCCGATACTGTCTGAAGCAAACAGCTCCCGCCGAGGTCGAGTTCGGCGCGAAGTTCCCCCAAACTCATCTGCGCCCGGGCTCGGAGGAGTCCGCCCCGTGTAAGGTCGGCCGAGGTCGGCTGACCCTCCGCCTTGCGCCAGGTGGCCACCCGGAGACGGGTCCACCTCGGCCGAAGCCAGGCGATCTTCTGCCACCTCGCCAGGTGTCCACCCGGGAGGGGTCCACCTAGGTCGAGGTCGGCTGATCCCCCGCCTTGCGCCAGGTGGCCACCCGGAGACGGGTCCACCTGGCCGAAGCCAGGCGATCTTCTGCCACCTCGCCAGGTGTCCACCCCGGAGGGGTCCACCTAAGCCGAGGTCGGCCAATCTCTCGCCTCTCGCCAGTCGGCCCCCGGAGACAGGTCCAACTCAGCCGAAGTCAGACCGCTCGTACGGAGAGGCCCCCGGGGGAAAGCGACGGGTCCCGAGGCCATCCCTCGGGCCGTACCGACCCCAGACGGTGTCCCGTACGGAGGGCGGCGGCACGCGGAACGTGACTTACACTGGCCCGACAGGTCCCGCAGTCGAGAGATCCGATCCTGACGGAACAGGCCCCGTAAACGGATGGCGCCCACGCTCGGGGAAAAGAGCACTCTCACGAAGCCCGAGGCCTGACGACTGGCCGCTCTGCCAGCGCCGCCCTCCCTCCTTTTCTCTTCTGTCCTTGCCTTCTCCCTGCTGGGCCCGGCGGACGAGGTCGGAAAGCCGCCTGGCCTCCTTCACCAAAAAGGGAAAAGAAAGGAAGACAGGGGGGAGGAGTTTTCGAGGAGGAAAAGGACAAGCACACGACGGAGGGAGATAAAGAGGGAAGAATCCGGAGACTGCAAGGTAAGCCAACTAGCCTGGGGACAAGGAGGAAGCACCGGCACAAGGCCTCGCTCCGAAAGAGAAACCAGAATCCCGAGAGGGGAATACTGGATGCGAGCTCGGCAAGCAGGCCCAGCCGGGATTCCGATCCCCGGTGCACTCCCTTCACCAGTTAACTCTCCAAATCTGGGACCCTTTAGAGGGCCTGGGAGGGAGAGTCTGTTCCTTCTCGTCGTCTACTGACTTGACCGTCGGAGCCCCCTCGTCGGAATCCCCGGCCAGGGTCCTCTAACCCCTTTGTTGCAGGTTCTCCGCAGGAAGGGAGGCTACCTCGCCAGGCGGTCAGGAAGGATCGGCTGATCCACGGCATGGGCGCGGCGACGAGAACGGCAACAGATTGGCGCGCCAGGTAGGGGGGCAGGACACTAACCCCCAGAGGGAACTAGCTTTTTGCAGGTGTCACGCTCTCCAGCAATGGTGGTCACTCGTGGTCGCGAGGCGTCCACCAGCCGTGTGGGAGAAGCCCACTCCCCTCCGGGGGGCCACACCCCCGAACGGGAGCTTCCGGCTCCCCCTCCTCTTCTGCAGCAGCCTACCCCGGCGGACGGATCCCTTGCGGCCATCGTCCAGCAGCTGCAGACCTTGACCTCAGCGGTCCGACAGCTTCAGCATCAGCAACGGTCCCTGGCCACTCAGCCGCAGCCAGGGACCCCCGCGGCCCAAGTCGCGGGACAGCACGGGAGCCTGCGCTCAATCCAGGGCAGGCCGTCCCATCCGCAAGCCATCTCCAACCCCCGAGGGAGCCGCCAAGCTCCCCCGAAGAGAAACTATTCCGGCTCGGAGGATCACGAGAGTCGATCCCCGGCCGATGGGGCCGAAACGGTGCATCGCAGCAAGCGACGCCGGGGCCAGACCTCGCGCCGAGACCGATCGGCGCCCCCCTCACCTGCAGCCTCGGTGGAAGACTCCACCGATGAAGCCATCAGGCGCCAGGCCGAGAGGCGCCTAGAAGAGCACGAGCGCAAGTTGGCGGAGTTCGCCCGACGGTTCGCCGACCTGCAGAACTCGTCAGCTGACCCGGCGGGCTACGACTCCCCCCCCCCTTTCTCCGAAGAAATTCAGGCGGAACCGATCCCGAAACGGTTCCGCATGCCACAGGTGGACCCTTACGACGGGACCACCGACCCCCTGGACCATTTGGAGAGTTATAAAGCTCTCATGAGGGTCCAGGGCGCCACCGACGCCCTTTTGTGCATCGCCTTCCCAGCAACCCTTCGAAAGGCTGCTCGAGTCTGGTTCGCCCGCCTCGAGCCCGGATCCATTTGCTCCTTCCAGCAGTTGGAAGGAAAGTTTGTGGCGCACTTCGACGCTTGTCGAAAGGTGCCAAGGGAGGTAGACAGCCTCTTCTCCATCCGCCAGCAGGACCAGGAGCTGCTCCGAGACTACGTCACCCGGTTTAAGACCGCAGCCCTGGAGATCTACAGCTTGGACGAGCCCGTCGCTATGCTGGCTTTGAAGCGCGGGCTCAAGACGTCCCGCCTGACCTATTCCCTGGACAAGAAGCCGCCCAGGACGTATTCCGAGCTCCTCCTCCGCGCCCACAAGTACATCCGGGCGGAGGAGGCTGACCGCACCCGTCGAGAGCTGGACGGGAAGATTCCGAAGAAGTCAGTCCCAAGGGACGCCCCGGGAGTTCGGAAGCCCGGGCCGTCCGCCGACCCTCGCCCGAATCCAAGGCCCAGGGCCGAGTCTACTTCCGAGCGGAGGTACACCCCTCTCCTTGCACCTCGAGCAAAAATCCTCATGGAAATCGAGGGCGAGCGCTACCTCCGCCGACCTCCACCTCAGAACCCGAGAGCCGCCCGAGACAAATCAAAGTACTGCCAGTTTCACCGCGAGCACGGACACGACACGGAGGAGTGCCGCCATTTGAAGCGGGAGATCGAGGAGCTGATCGGGAGGGGTTACCTCAGGAAGTTCGTCAAGAACGAGGCCCCCTCCGAGAAGCAGCCGCTCGCGGCCTTACCGCCTGTCCCTGCGATCGACAACCGGCCAACAGAGAAGCCCGTGGGCATGATCTCGCGCGGGTTCGGCCGAGCAGAGAAGAGAGCCCGGGAAGTCCCGGAGAATGTAATCCCTCCCAAGGGAGGGGAGTCTAATGACAATGTAAACAATGATGCCGTGGTGGTCGAGATGACCATCGCAAAGCATCCTGTACATCGAATCATGGTGGATAGTGGAAGCTCGGCCGACGTACTTTTTTACGATGCTTTCTCTCGGATGAATTTGTCTCCCGACCAGCTAAAGCCAGTGCACATCCCACTGGTAGGTTTTACAGGGGACTCCGTGGGGGTCGAAGGGGAAATCACTCTCCCGTCACCGCCGGATCCCCACCTCGGCAGGCGACCATCATGGTAACATTCACTGTCGTCAAGCTCCCTTCGCCTTACAACGCCATTCTCGGGCGTCCCGGGCTCAACCAACTAGACGCCACCATCTCCACGAGGAGGCTGCTGGTGCAGTTCCCCACGCCCTTCGGGCTCGGGGAAATGAAGGGGACGATTCAGCCGGTCCCATTCTGCCTACAGACAATCCCAGGCACCAGGAGCGCAGAGCTCGCCCACGATATCGAGGATCTCGACCTGAGAGGGAAGGAACCCAGGGGAGGGCCCGTAGAGCGCCTGCTACCCTTTCCCCTTGGTTCGGACCCCCTGAAGACGGTGCAAGTCGGGGCCCAGCTCCCCGAAGAGGAGCGAACCCGCCTGCTGGAGTTCCTCCGTGCCAACGCCGATGTGTTCGCCTGGTCGGCGGCCGACATGCCGGGTATCCCGCCCGAGATTATCATGCACAGCCTGAACGTGGACCCAGGTTGCCGCCCGGTCCGCCAGAAGAAGAGAAGCTTTGCCATGGAGAGGCAGAAGGCGATCAACGAGGAGGTAGAAAAGCTCCTCGCCGCCGGTTTCGTCCGAGAAGTCCAGTACCCCAGCTGGTTAGCAAACGTGGTCATGGTAAAGAAGAGTAGTGGTAAGTGGAGGATCTGTGTGGACTACACCGACCTCAATCGAGCTTGCCCGAAGGACAGCTTCCCTCTGCCAAGATCGACCAGCTGGTCGACACCACCTCGGGGCATCGTCTCCTGTCATTCATGGACGCTTTTTCCGGATACAACCAGATCCGGATGAATCCGGAGGACGAAGAGCGCACTGCCTTCATAACTGACCGCGGGACTTTCTGTTACAGGATGATGCCTTTCGGCCTCAAGAACGCGGGGGCGACGTACCAACGTCTGGTCAATAAAGTCTTCAAAGACCAGATAGGCCGCAACATGCAGGTATACGTGGACGACATGCTAGTAATGAGCAAACTTGACTCGGACCACGTGGCCGACCTGACGGAGACGTTCGGCAACCTCCGGCGCCACCAGATGAAGCTGAACCCGGCGAAGTGCGCCTTCGGGGTCTCCGCCGGAAAGTTCCTAGGGTTCATGGTGACCCAAAGAGGAATCGAGGCCAACCCAGAGAAGGTCCAGGCCATCCTGGACATGGAGCAGCCAGCCTCCAAGAAGCAAGTGCAGCAACTGACCGGCCGGGTTGCGGCCCTTAGCCGTTTTATTTCCAGGTCGGCGGACCGCTGCCGTCCCTTCTTCAAGGTGCTGAGGAAGATGAATGGTTTCGCCTGGACCGAGGAATGCCAGCAGGCCTTCGAGGAGTTGAAGAAGACGCTCGCATCACCACCTTTGCTGTCCAGGCCCGAGGAGGGGAGGAGCTTACCCTCTACTTGGCCGTTACCCCGGAGGCCGTCAGCTCTGTCCTGGTCCGAACCGACGACCACGGGATCCAGCGGCCGGTGTACTATACCAGTAAACTCCTCCGGGACGCGGAGCTCAGGTATTCCCGGCCCGAGAAACTCGTTTTTGCGCTAATAGTGTCTGCCCAGCGTCTCAGGCCCTATTTCCAAGCGCATCCCATCGCCGTCTTGACGGATCAACCGCTGAAAGCGGTGCTCAGCCGACCCGATACCTCGGGCGATTGGCCAAGTGGGCACTGAAACTCAGCGAGTTCGACATTACATACCGACCGAGGTCGGCAATGAAGGCACAGGTGCTGGCCGATTTCTTGGTCGAGTGCGCAGGTTTGGGCAAGGAGCCCGAGGAGGACCCCCCGGCCCGGCCAATGGAGGTCGGCACCGACGAGCTTGGAGAGGACGCCTGGATCCTCCATGTAGACGGAGCCTCAAACTCCGGCGGGAGCGGAGCTGGGCTCATCCTTGCCAACGGCGACGGAGTCGTCACCGAGTGCGCGCTCCGTTTCCAGTTCCCCGCGACAAATAACCAAGCGGAATACGAGGCACTTCTCGCCGGACTGAGAGTCTCCCGCGAGCTGGGCGTGACCAACCTCAGAGCCTTCACTGACTCCCAGCTCGTGGCGGGGCAGGTGTCCGGGGAGTACGTCGCTCACGACCCCCAGATGGCGAAGTATTTGGAGCTCGTCAAGGCGGGCGCGTCCAAGTTCCGGCGCTTCAACATCTTCCATATCCCCCGCGGGGAGAACGCCCGCGCGGATGCCCTCTCTCGGCTGGCGACCCTGCCGGACACGATGCTGGGACGCGCTCATGTGGAGCGACTCGAAGTCCCAAGCCTCGAAGTACCGGCGGAGGTCCATCAGGTCAGCCAGGAGCCCGGCTGGATGGACAAGTACGCTGCGTACATCACCAGCGGCACCCTGCCGGAAGACCGAGACGCGGCTCGCCTCATCAGGAAGAAGGCCGTGCGGTTTGTCCTGATGGACGGGCAGCTGTATCGAAGGTCCTACTCTTATCCCCTCCTCAAGTGCATTGGACCCACAGAAGCCAAGCTTGTGCTCCAGGAGATTCACGAAGGCATCTGTGGAAACCACGTGGGGGCAGGGCATTGGCGTACAAGGCCCTTCGTCAAGGCTACTTCTGGGAGACGATGAAGGAGGACGCCGCCGACTTTGTGAAGAAATGCGACCGGTGCCAGCGTCACGCCACGGTACAGCGGCAACCCTCCAACCCGATCTCTCAGCTCTCAGCCCCCTGGCCGTTCGCCCAGTGGGGGATGGACCTCCTGGGCCCATTCCCGCCGGCGTCCGGCCAGCGGAAGTTCTTGATAGTGGCTATCGACTACTTCACAAAGTGGGTCGAGGCCGAACCCTTGGCAAGAATCACCGAGGCAAACGTCGCCAAGTTCTTCTGGAAGTCCATCGTCTGCCGCTTCGGCCTCCCCCACACCGTGGTCACCGACAACGGACGCCAGTTCGACTGTCGAGAGTTCGAAGATTTCTGCAACGACCTCGGCATCAAGCATCGCTTCACTTCGGTGGCGCACCCCAGACCAACGGGGAAGCCGAGGTCACGAACAGGACCATTCTTCAGGGCCTCCGCACGCGGCTAGACCAAGCCAAGGGCAGGTGGGCCGACGAGCTTCCCAGCGTTCTTTGGGCATACCACACCACCCCAAGGACGGCTACTGACGAAACTCCATTCAACCTCGTCTTCGGGGCCGAAGCAGTCATCCCGATCGAGCTCAGCATACCCACGCTGCGCGTGGAGCAATACGACGAGACAGAAAACCCGGCCAGGATGATGCTCAACCTAGACCTCCTCGAAGAAACGAGGGACAAGGCCCGAATCGAATGGCGGCATACCGCCAACGTGTAGCCAGATATTACAACTCCCGAGTACGGCCGAAGGTTTTTCGTCCCGGGGATTTGGTCCTCCGGCGCGCAGAAGCCTCCCAGCCACGAGAGTGCGGCAAGCTTTCACCCAACTGGGAAGGCCCTTATCGGGTAGCAGAAGCCCTCCCTCACGGAGCATGTTACTTGGAAGAATTGGGAGGTGCCAGGTTCCCCCGGACATGGAACCCCTCGAACCTGAGAATGTACTACCAGTAATGTAAGGCTCCCAGTTTCTCTAACAAAGCTTCTTCACTTTAAACATTCTTCTCTAACTTCAACAAGAAGGCCTGCGGCATCGAGCTCAGTCCGGAAGATCCTGGGCTTCGGCCTGGAAGGTGGCGTCGAACCCAGTTCGTCCACGCAAGCCCGGAGCACAGCTCAGCAAGCCGCGCAAGGTTTGAGAAAGCCTGCGGCATCGAGCTCAGTCCGGAAGATCCTGGGCTTCGGCCTGGAAGGTGGCGTCGAACCCAGTTCGCCCACGCAAGCCCGGAGCACAGCTCAGCAAGCCGCGCAAGGTTTGAGAAAGCCTGCGGCATCGAGCTCAGTCCGGAAGATCCTGGGCTTCGGCCTGGAAGGTGGCGTCGAACCCAGTTCGCCCACGCAAGCCCGGAGCACAGCTCAGCAAGCCGCGCAAGGTTTGAGAAAGCCTGCGGCATCGAGCTCAGTCCGGAAGATCCTGGGCTTCGGCCTGGAAGGTGGCGTCGAACCCAGTTCGCCCACGCAAGCCCGGAGCACAGCTCAGCAAGCCGCGCAAGGTTTGAGAAAGCCTGCGGCATCGAGCTCAGTCCGGAAGATCCTGGGCTTCGGCCTGGAAGGTGGCGTCGAACCCAGTTCGCCCACGCAAGCCCGGAGCACAGCTCAGCAAGCCGCGCAAGGTTTGAGAAAGCCTGCGGCATCGAGCTCAGTCCGGAAGATCCTGGGCTTCGGCCTGGAAGGTGGCGCCGAATCCGCTTCGCCCGCGCAAGCCCGGAGTTTTAGCTCAGTGAGCCACGCAAGGTTTAAGAAAGCCTGCGGCATCGAGCTCAGTCCGGAAGATCCCGGGTTTCGGCCCGGAAGATGATACAGGAACTGTGTTGTCCGCACAAGCATAAAGGCAGCCCAAAGTCGGACCTGCTCAAGATTCTTGCCTTGCCGCGACGCGGCTTTGCAGACCCCGTCCTTCGATTTAGTATAGAAGGACCAGGCCCACAGTTGTCTCAGGTGCCCCAGACCGACATCTCATAAACAAACAAACAAAGAAGAAGAAAAGAAGAACCAAAGATGATAGACAAGTTGTAGTAGAAAGTAAGTCTTCATTAAAACAGGTACTCAGTACAAACTGGGAGCCCCGACAGGCCGGGACCCCCAAAAAGAAGGACAAAGAAAGCAAAAGTACAAGGTGACGGTCACTGGAGCGCAGGGTCGGCGCCGTTCGCCGGAGGTGCGGGCGCCACCTCTTCAACCTCCACGACAACCGGCTCCTGGGGCTGTGTCTGGGCCGCGGCGTCATCAGTCGGAGGTGCTGCAGGTGTCGCCTGAGGCGTCGCCTGGGTCGTGCCGGAGACCCTGCCCTCGCTCCCCGGCTTCCTGCCCCGACGACGACCCCACTCAGGTCCAGCTGGGGGAAGAAGGCCCCCACCTTTTCCCGGCACATCCGGAACCCCTTCAGGAAGGAGTCCACGGCGGCCTCCCGGACTTCCGACGTAAACTCGTCGGAGGCCCGGAACTTGGGGACGGCCTCCAGCGCTTCTCGCTTCGCCGCCTCCAGGAGCCCGTTGATGTAAGAGCTCCGGTCCTTCGTCACGGCCGCCTCTCGCCGGGCCTCGTCCAGCTGACGCTCCAAGAACAGAGAGTGGGCCTGCAGGCGGGCCTTCTCCGCCGCGTCCTCCTCAGTACGGCGCTGGTTGGAGGTCCGCTCCTCCGCCAAGGAGGCCTCCAGTTCCTTGTTCCGCTCCTCGGAACGCGCCAGGTCGGACTGGAGGGCCTGCTTCTCAGCTCGCAGCTCGGCCCCCTTGTCCATCAAGTCCTTCACGTCGGCCGCGAGCTTGCCAAGCCTTTGCTCCCGATCGGAGTCCCGCTTGGCGTTCCCTACGAGGTAGTTCCTCAGTAGGAGGACGTCGTTCCCGATCTGCAAGGGCAAAAATAACGCACATCAGTACCAAGGCAGAAGGCCTCGGATCGGAAGAAAAGAAGAATCAAAGCTCAAACTTACCGTGAAAAGCTGGGGCAGGATGCCGAGCAGCGCGTCCGCATAATCTCGGCCGCCCCGAGCTCGGCGGTCCCGGGCGGTGGAAGCGTACTCCATCAACTTCTCCGCCAGTCCTCGGTCGAGGATGACCGAGTCTCGGTGCGAGATCACCGGCGCTGGGCCCTTCGGGCCGACCCCCGCGACAGCTGCCCCCTCTGCTGGAGCTGCAGCCGACGGACCGGCGGTCGCCACTGGCGGTGCCGTTGGGCTGCTGACAGGAATGGGCCCGGCGATGGGCAGAGCGGCGGGCGCCGGAGCTCTCTCGGCAGCGCCGCCAGGCCGTGGGGCCGAGGTGCCAGGGGCGCCGCCCTGAGGAGGCCTGGGCGGAGAGACAGCAGCAGCTAGGCCGGGCACGGTCGCCGCTGCGACCTCCCGGCTCGTCTCTGTGCGAGCCCTCTTCGCCACGGGCTCATCCACGTCGACGACCTCCCTCTGAGCCGCTCCCTCCAGCAGGTTCTCCAGGGAAAACTTCATCCCTGCAAAGTGAAGAAATCAGAAGGTTAGACGGTTCAATCTTAAAAAGAGAGGGGGGGGCAGAAGTTAATGCGGGGCCAAATCTCACCGGTCTCCCGGATGGGACTGATGCCGGCCTCAAAAAGATTCTGCTCAGAAAGCAGAACCTCGAGCGCCGGGACCACGTCACTCAGGAGCTGGGTGTAAGACTCCTGGTCCGTGGACTCAACTCGAGAATTCCGGTTCGGCGACCGGTCCGGTTCGCTCCAGGCCCAGTCGACGTCGTCGACCGAGGCAAAGAAAAACCGGCTCTTCCATCCCTTGACCGAAGAAGGGAGGTCGAACCGGAGACACCTAGGCCGGGGCGAAATGTACCACCAGCCATCATCGGTGGAGCACTTCTTCAGGGTGAACAGGACCCTGAAGAGAGAAAAACGGGCAACAAACCCGTGGAAATGGCAGAAGACGATGAAGGAGAAGATGACCCGGATGGCGTTAGGAGCCAGCTGGGCCGGGACGAGCCGAAAATGGCTGAGGAAGGAAAGAAAGAAAGGATGCAGAGGAAAACGAAGACCCCCGAGGAGGAAGTCTTCGTAGAAGGCAATGCGGCCGGGGCCACTCATGGTGACATGCTCCCCGGACCGCGGAGCAAACAGACGGACAGATCCCGGGATGCCATAGGCATCCCGGAGCAGAGAAAGATCACCTTCGGTCATGGTAGAGGCATGACCGGAGGGACCGGCGGGAAGAAGTGGCGGAGCCGGAAGAGAAGCCAAGGCGGGGAGTGAACGGAGGGGCACGGCAGGCGCAACCGGAGGGGACCGGACCCCCCTAGGGATGCCAATAGTGACACCCCCGGGTTGCAAGCGCCGGCGGACCTCCTCTGGAATTACCTCCTCATCCGAGGAGGAAGAAAATGGAGTCCTCGGCCGGGATGGACCGGCCTCGTCCGAGTTAGAAGAGACATGGCGACGGCGCGCCATGGAGAAGGAAAGGAGAAGGGGGCTGAATAAGAAACGAGAGAGAAGGAGAAGAAGACACTTACCCAAAAATGCACAGACGGGCGCGAGCAGCAGAAGTTGTTAGCCTGCAGCGAACCGCCCACGAAGCAAGGGAAAAGGCCTCGTTCTGGAAAGTCCCCTCCTTTCAAACTCAGCCGGCAGCAGCCGTACCCATCATTCCGCCTCAGGCCACTGGATGGTCGCCACGTGGGCACACGCCCGACACCGACGCCTCGTTAGCAGAGTAACGGCCTCTGCCCCGAAGCGACGCATTGATTGCGGGCAAGTGGACGACGCGTGGCGACTCCCCATAGGTCTTCAGCCGCATCGAGCCACGACGAATGGAGATCGTGCCAATTATGATGCAAGATCTTCGCCTCTCCACGTCATGTCAGCAATTAATCCCGACGTTCCGTTCTACGATGCCCCGACGGAACGGCGGGCTGGGGGGCAACTGTTACAGCCGTGACAGTGACGTGGCCAGGCTCAGGTATCGCCGAATGCGAGCGAGCCACGTGTGAGTTTTCCTGCCAGAATCAGCGCCACGTCCTCAAGGCTGGGGTCGGCAAGACCGCACCGCCCGATACTGTCTGAAGCAAACAGCTCCCGCCGAGGTCGAGTTCGGCGCGAAGTTCCCCCACAACTCATCTGCGCCCGGGCTCGGAGGAGTCCGCCCCGTGTAAGGTCGGCCGAGGTCGGCTGACCCTCCGCCTTGCGCCAGGTGGCCACCCGGAGACGGGTCCACCTCGGCCGAAGCCAGGCGATCTTCTGCCACCTCGCCAGGTGTCCACCCGGAGGGGTCCACCTAGGCCGAGGTCGGCTGACCCCCCCGCCTTGCGCCAGGTGGCCACCCGGAGACGGGTCCACCTCGGTCGAAGCCAGGCGATCTTCTGCCACCTCGCCAGGTGTCCACCCCGAAGGGGTCCACCTAAGCCGAGGTCGGCCGAGGTCGGCCGATCTCTCGCCTCTCGCCAGTCGGCCCCCGGAGACAGGTCCAACTCAGCCGAAGTCAGACCGCTCGTACGGAGAGGCCCCGGGGGAAAGCGACGGGTCCCGAGGCCATCCCTCGGGCCGTACCGACCCCAGACGGCGTCCCGTACGGAGGGCGGCGGCACGCGGAACGTGACTTACACTGGCCCGACAGGTCCCGCAGTCGAGAGATCCGATCCTGACGGAACAGGCCCCGTAAACGGATGGCGCCCACGCTCGGGGAAAAGAGCACTCTCACGAAGCCCGAGGCCTGACGACTGGCCGCTCTGCCAGCGCCGCCCTCCCTCCTTTTCTCTTCTGTCCTTGCCTTCTCCCTGCTGGGCCCGGCGGACGAGGTCGGAAAGCCGCCTGGCCTCCTTCACCAAAAAGGGAAAAGAAAGGAAGACAGGGGGGAGGAGTTTTCGAGGAGGAAAAGGACAAGCACACGACGGAGGGAGATAAAGAGGGAAGAATCCGGAGACTGCAAGGTAAGCCAACTAGCCTGGGGACAAGGAGGAAGCACCGGCACAAGGCCTCGCTCCGAAAGAGAAACCAGAAATCCCGAGAGGGGAATACTGGACGCGAGCTCGGCAAGCAGGCCCAGCCGGGATTCCGATCCCCGGCGCACTCCCTTCACCAGTTAACTCTCCAAATCTGGGACCCTTTAGAGGGCCTGGGAGGGAGAGTCTGTTCCTTCTCGTCGTCTACTGACTTGACCGTCGGAGCCCCCTCGCCGGAATCCCCGGCCAGGGTCCTCTAACCCCTTTGTTGCAGGTTCTCCGCAGGAAGGGAGGCTACCTCGCCAGGCGGTCAGGAAGGATCGGCTGATCCACGGCACGGGCGCGGCGACGAGAACGGCAACAGGTACCAAAGCTATCAAAACAGTATTGTCTGATAAAGCACACCAAACACATCTATATCGAGAGACATGATAGAATGCTCTCAAAAAACACACCAAAAACATTTTTTCTAGAATATCCCTTATAATCAGTACTTGATAGGCTAACATTACACATGTATTGCATCAGAAAGGATGGTAACATAGTGCCTACGTGCAGAGATAAAAACTTGCAAAGAATTTAAGGATAAACAAATGCTAACTAGGGCTTCAATGTTCTATCTTAAACCGTTAAAATGGAAATACTATGGGTGAAAACATGTTTAAATTTTTAAATATATTATCATGAACAGGCCAGCAATTATGAATCCATCAGGATATATACATGTATATAATACATATGCAAATACATACATATATTCTAGAAAATTCTTAAAATTACATAAGCCACACCAATACCAAGTACATTATGATGGCAATCTGATATCATCAAGGCACCTAAATTATACAATATGAGCATTCAATATCTGTATGTGTTTGTATGCATGCACATCATTCAATACTTTGCAATATGAAATATTGTGAACCATTTCAATATTCCTAGATGAGTCGCCAACATAATCAGCATCCTACAATATAGAGCATCATGCGCACAAAGATTTTGAATTATTGATTGCCATTGATATTCCCTTCTTGCAAAGAGTCCCTAATAGTTGGATTGTTTTGATGAGAAGTATAACTAACCATGCTTGCATTGATCATTGGAGTATGCAGAGAATCAATTGTGCATAGGATGAAACACTACAGAGACACCAAAGATTATTTTGGCTCCTGAGTCCAAGAAGTGCTAATTGCAAAGCTTTAAAAAATATTCTAACAGAAACAAAAAAAGTCATTCTACACAGAAATGAAAAATGAAAAAAGTTTAAATTCGCAAAAAAATGTTACCTCAGCATCTATGAAGGACAATAGTTGAGGATCTTTTATAAACTTATGAGCTATATCCCCAGCATTTTGAGGCAAATAATAAGCTGCAAAACAAAAGGTATCGTCACAAATAGTCAAAATAGCAACCTTTGTTTTCAATGTCAAGTACTTGATTAAAGTAAAGGTAATAAGATATATTTATCTAATATAAAGAATTAATATAGACAGATTCTTTTAAAAAACTGCAGCCATTTAAATTGATACACCAGCTTAATTCATGTAATTATGGATAGGAAAATCAATTGATCCAAACTCTTTTGCATACTTATCATTATTGTAATTGTTTCGAGTCACATTGTATTCCTTCTATCCCCTGCCAAACCAATCAGTCATCCAACATTAATCAATCAATCAATCACCAACCAACCATTCAAAACCATCAATCACATAAAGACACGAAACAAAACAAGAGTTTAAAAACAAGAAGATTCAGAGACTCAAGATTGCCTATTTTTATACATTGAGAAGGGTCTAAGGCAGCAAATGGTTGCTTGCAATAATAGCAAGCCATCAAAATTTGCACCACCATTTAAATCTAGGCAAAATAGTCCGAGCCAGCATACACTTTCAGCACTTGAAGCATCATGAAGATACCAAGGCAACTCATCATAGCCTCTAACCGCAGATAAAAAGATGAGGTAATCCATGAAAATGCACAATAAAATAACAAAAAGAGAACAAAAGTGTCAAACAAGGTTCTTGAGAATATGAAAGCAGAATACTATAAAAGGCACTATTTGCCAAAAAAGAAAACAAAACAAACCAATGAAATTCTTGTGAAAATACATTGTCACAACTTAGAAATATTATTGTCCAACCAATAAAATTCTTGTAACTCCCAATAGTGATACCTGCACAACATCAAGCAAGTGTGCCAGAAAACTATCATGCTAACTTTTCCCACATACTTACTACAGAACTTAATTGAAAAAAATACAAAAGAAAAAGGAAAACTGATTGAAGTTCAGAACATATTGGAAAGAAAAATAAAAGACTAATAAATCTATTAATCATAACAACAATAACTTGCAAATAACTTATTCAGTTATTCTCCAACTAAATGAACAACACAGTCATAGCAAGATGGGGCAGTGCATTCAAATAAAAAACTATGAACCAGATGTGAAGTTCAATAATTAGTTTTGTTAAAAAAAGGTGCTCTGCACGCTGCTGAAGTGTACCACCAGTTTTCAATCCACGAGCAGCTAAGGCCTAGCAAATAATACCCTTTATCAGTACAAACAAAGAACATAACTGGAGAAAAATAACAACAACAATCACCATAACTACCATAAAAGGTTTAAGATAATAACAAATATGAAACAATAATTGGTAAAGCACCTATTTTTGAACCATGTTGTACCATCCAAGCCTATACATCCAAAGCATTACTTTACTAATCTAGTATGCACTAATGCTAAAACTTTAAACAGTAAACAAGGTGAGAGAAAGAACTGAAACCTCTTTCAATTTTTCGCGGCCCACTTCCATAAGTTCTTCCACAGTACTGTAATAATCAAGATCAATCACAAATTTACCATGGGAACAAAATCATGAGCAACTATTTAGCTTATCTTTCTAGCAATAATTTTGACCATCATGTTGACTTGGAATGCAGAATGACATGGAGATCTACTTACCATAGACGGGCCTAACCAAATATCCACGTTGAAACCAGCAGGCATATTTTGGAACTCTTGCAACTCAAGTTCTCTACGCTTGCAGTATTCCTTTAGATCCATTCGTGCTTTGACGTTGTCTTTAGTTTTGCCTTTGATATCCATTACCGTGTGAAAAACATTATCAAAAATATTTTTTTCAATATGTATCACATCCAGATTGTGTCTGATCAAATTAGTTTTCCAATATGGTAAATTCCAAAAAATGCTCTGTTTTAACCAATTATATGTAACCCCATATCCTTCAATTCTGCATGAACCCTGCTTGATTATCTTTGGAATAGAAGATACAGCTTTCCATATTTCTTCTCCACTCAACCTTTGTGGAGGTTGATCTTTTTCAATCCGGTTTTTGTAGAATGCATCCTTATTTATTCTTAGTGCATGATCAATAGGCAGAAATTGTCGATGGCAATCAAACCAAGAATTCTTTCGACCATGTTTCAAAGTGAATGCCTTTGATCGGTCCATACAATACGGACATGCCAATTTCCCAGCTGTACTCCATCCGGACAGTATTCCATATGCAGGAAAGTCATTGATGGTCCACATCAATGCAGCCCTCATCATAAAATTTTGCTTTCTTGCAATATCATATATCAGGACACCCTACTCCCACAAATATTTCAACTCATCTATCAAAAGCTATAGATACACATCTATCCTGCTCTTTGGATTATATGGATCCAGAATAATTATTGTCAAGAACATATAAGGAATGGTCATGCACAATTCAGGTGGCAGATTGTAGGGAGTAACAATTACTGGCCAGCAAGAATATGGGGCTGATGATTGACTGTAAGGAGTAAAACCATCAGCACATAGCTCTAGCCTGACATTGCATGGTTCAGCTGCAAAATCAGGTAGTGTCGATCAAAATATTTCCAAGCTTCTCCATCTGACGGATGACACAATATCCCTGGCTCACGCCTGTTCTCATAATGCCATGTCATGTGTGGTGCAGAACTCATTGAAGCATACAATCTTTTTAATCTAGGAATTAGAGGTAAATAATGCATTCTCTTCATCGGCACCTCTTTATGTTGATTGTCTGCATGGGACCGCAGTTTATATCTACCAGCCTCGCATAATTTGCATTGCTTATCTTCAGATTATTCATCATAATACATCATGCAACCATTAATACAATAATCTATCTTTATAGCAGTAAGGCCAAGTTTGGACACCAACTTTTTTGTCTTATAAAAATCTTGGGATATAGTATTATCGGTTGGAAGTGTCTCTTTCATAAGACCCGCTATTTGATCAAAAGATCATTGCAAAATATTACCTTCAAATTTGATGCTAAGCAACCGTACAGCTACTAATAACTCAGAATGATCAGTACATCCTGGCCATAATGGTTTTGGACTGAATGCAACAAGTCATAGAATTTTTAATCATCCAAATTCGGTGTCTCCTCTACATTAGACGAATGGTCAGGTACAAACTCTATTCCAAAGTTATCGAATATCATGCATCGATATATGTTCTGTGGATCATTATCATTTGTGCAATAGCAGAATCAGTTGCATGCAAACCCACACGAGGATCACTCTCTCCATGAGATGTCCAATACCAGTAATTAGGTACAAATCCTGTTTTGTAAAGATGAAGCTTAACTTCATCAGTAGTTAAGTACCTTTGATTTTTGTACTTGCAACAAGGACATCTAAATTTTCCTTCACTTTGAAAGTAAGGTTGCTGACACCCAAAGAGTATAAAATCTTCCACACCTTTTAAAAATTCTTTGGTATATCCCTTTTGACCTGATAAAAGTCTATTATACATCTAACTACAAAGATGAAAGATATCCATATTCTGTATCATATCAAAATATGAGGATACAGAAAATTATCTTTTCTTGTAAATATTGATACAAATTATAATGTGAAAAATCAAATGAGGCCGGACTAAGCATTGTTAAAGAAGATGGATGCATCAAAAATATGATCATACTATAGTTTTGCTTACATAGTTTCATTTTAATAAAATACTATTATCAAACTAATCAAATATACTAGATTGAATAGTGATTCAAAAGTTGAGTATTTATATACCCAAAAAATTCTGCATTTATGCATTTAAAAAAAGGGCCAAGAATCTGGCATATCAAATTGTGCATCAAAATATAAAAAGGAAGAAGATGTCTTACATCACCAATCTATACTCTGACAGCAATGGAAGAATATGTTTAACTGCAACTGGTGTTCCACGCCAATAAGCTTTTAAAATTTCACCAAATGAATCCTGCAATCATGACCTATTATCACTAAAAGAAAACAAGGAGCAATACTATAAACATAGACTCAAAAATTACAAATAAAAGTCCTGAAAACTAGTTTTGATTTGGTATAACTTAAAAGACCTGTTGCTTAATAGATGTATCTTAAGAGGAAAAATAAGATTCATATTGGATCATATGCATTATATTTAGATAACATAATATGACAAAGTTCATTGAAGAAATAGTTTTCTCAAAGAAAAGTTTTAACCATTTCGAAGAAAAATTATCGGTGCCACTCATAATGATTTAAAACAATTAACTGCCTATGAACGAGAAATTGTGTCATAACTTACATGAGGAATTGAAGATGAGGCATCCAAATTGCACATCTTTTTAGAGTTCATAAGTATTTTAGATGGTACAAACATTGATTGGTATGCAATTTCTTGCTGTAAAGTTAAAACACAAGCACAATGTCACACTCTCAACACAAGCATGCTTCTATGTTACATTCTTATACCAACATGATCATGTACTACCTGTTAGAATTTATAATAACATCTTATATTGGTCTTTTATCATCTTAGTTATATTGGAAACTTGATAAGGATTTAGTTCCATGTATCAAAACTTGTCATCTTCCCTCTTAGTCTATTCAAGTTTATAGGAATATATGAGGATTTCTGGTGCAGAGTTGATTTCAAGCAGTCGATCTACATTGGTACTAATATCTAAAAACAATTTTAGATAAGAGAAGAAAAGACAATAATTTCTGAATCTTCCTTGATTTTTGAAGTCCAAGTAGAATCCACAACAACATGCTGCACACAGCCCAAAATTGATGCACAATCTTCTAAAGAGCAGAAAAGATGAGAAGCATGAATGTATTTTCTATGAATGATAATCGGTATTATAGCAGAAAGATACCTTTTAAAACCCTAAAATACCAATCAAACAAAAACCTATAAGGCTCCTGAAGAAGGATGTCATGTATTAACCAATAAAAACATAAAACTATATACTCAAAAAGGACTGAGACCCATGTTAATACGTTCCCAAGGCTGACTAGCAGTATACTCCTAAATAAAACATTCCACCTAAAAAATATTCTACCTAGAAAAGGACTGAAACTTTCAAGACGATGATGTTGCTTCCTTTGCGATACAAACTTTCAAGATGTACAAACTTTCTACTAATTACATCTGAACTTTGATTTTGACAATAAAAATGACAAGCATGAATTGATGCATATCAAGCTTATAATAATCATGAACTAATGCGTATCAGCTACAACAACAAAACAATCATCGCAAGCACGTTCATAAGGCTTCCAGCGATATAAGATGGTCACTAAACATCTTCAAAATGATATCCATAATCCCTCAAGCACAAACTAGCTCCAACAATCAAATAAAAGAAAATTGTAAAAGCTTACAAAGTATCACAGATAATTTCTCCTCCACCATAAATCGAATTCCTTCCATCTTATTAATAACCCTAACAATCTAGGGTTTCATGCACAGCTCTTCGAGATTTAACTCCCTCATCTCCAAACATAAAGAAGAAAATAGTACTAAAGAGGGAGGGAGAAGGAAAAAAAAATCAATCCGAATCCTAACCTTTTTTTTTGACCTAACCCTAGATTTAGATCGATCAAACTATCGAAAAAATCTAGGATATTGCCCAAACAAGCATAAAAGAATTCAGAAAAAAAAAGGGTTTCAGGATTTTTTTGGAAGAAGCAGAGAAGAAAGAGGAGAGAAGGTCTTACCTGAGCAAGATGTTGGCGGAGGAGGGAAACCACGAAGAGCAGCGGATGGGCGGAGTGGGAGGAGAGGGGAGACTCTGCTCTGGCGAGGAGAGTCGATGAAGGGTGATCTCGAGCAGCGGACGACCGAAGTGGGAGGATGGGAGAGGGCTTGATCGGGAGTGGGAGTGAGAGAAGGTCTTACCTGAGCAAGATGTTGGCGGAGGAGGGAGGCCACGAAGAGCAGCAGACGGGCGGAGTGGGAGGAGAGGGGAGACTCTGCTCCGGTGAGGAGAGTCGACGAAGGGCGATCTCGAGCAGTGGACGGCCAGAGTGGGAGGATGGGAGAGGGCTCGATCGGGTTTCGGGGCGGTTATGGCTTAATGGTTGGCGATGGATGCCGACGATCGATCTGGACTAGAAAGGGACTGAGGAGGGAAGGTGTCGGCCATCGAGGGGGCATCGGGGGAAGATTTTGATGTGGAGATTTAATCAAAGAATCGAAGAGGGGTAGAGAGGGGCGAGGGTTTTATTTAAAAATTTAGATAAATTGTTGCAATCGATTTTGGTTGCAACAAATTAAAAAATTAATATATTTTAAAATTAAATTCGTAACCAGAAATTTCCAAACAATTTTTTTTTAAAAAAAATCATTTTTTTGCAACCGAATTTTTGGTTGCAAAATTCTAAAGAAAATTAAAATTAATTTTCAATGAAATTTTGCAACCGAAAATTCGGTTGCAAAATTAAGAAATAAACTTAAAAAGTTATTTTTAAATGATTGTTTTTTTGTAATCGAGTTTTTGGTTGCAAAATTCTTAAGAAAATTAAAATTTATTTTAAATAAAATTTTGCAACCAAAAACTCGGTTGCAAAATTAAGAAATAAACTTAAAAAAAATATTTTTAAATGATCATTTTTTTGCAACCAAATTTTCAGTTGCAAAATTTTAAAGAAAATTAAATTTTATTTTAAATAAAATTTTGCAACCAAGAATTCGGTTGCAAAATTAAGAAATAAACTTAAAAAATATTTTAAAATGATTATTTTTTTGCAACCAAATTTTCGGTTGCAAAATTCTAAAGAAAATTAAAATTAATTTTAAATGAAACCAGACCGAAGGTTCGACCGACCCACCAGAGGTCCGACCGATCCACTTCAGCCAGGCCCATATCGGTCCAAAACGGGCCGCTCCAAGGATGGCCCGAAGGTCCCAGAGGCCCCTTATAGCTAGTACCAAAATTCTGTTACAGCATATTCTTGACATCTCGGTGCCATTACTCTGCAGATCCCACGGTGCCATTCCCTCCTGGTGCCACTTGGCCGCTACCAAGATTCCTCTAAGGGCAAATCGGCCATTTCTAGCCTAGCCCCTAACAGATTCTGGTAAAGTTCCACTCCTATATAAGGTAAAAGGGGATCCCGAGGTAAGCAGGCTCTTCTTTCCCCACAAGCTATCTTCTTTGCGATTCCTCCATTCCGTTGCTCCAAGTCTCCCACTGACTTAGCCATCGGAGTGTCCCCCGCAGGAACACCACGGCCCGTGAGACCTTTTTTGCAAGAACTGGGAGACGTGCACTCCAGCAAGCCCAGTTGAGAGAGCCCGGTCTAGGAGATTCAGTGGCAACAGTTAGGCTCTCCATCATCAAGATCGGCCTCTATTTAGCTTGTCTAAGGATGAGGAATGCCACTTGGCAGAGCTTGGGGATCCACAAAGAGTTAGCATCTCTACAAAGAGCTTAGGGATCCACTTGGCTGAGGGAAAGCAGACAGTTGACATATGCTAGAAAAGAGCTGATCCATGCAAATGGCCAAAGACTGCAACTACCATTGAAGAGCTCCCAAAGATATGTCAAATATTTCATCTCCCCTCTCCACATCAGAAGTGAATATCTTGAAGGGTCCATAAGCACTCTATATCATCCCTTGGAGTCTCCCTACCTTAGAGGCCAAGTCAGAAAGTGAAGTGGGGGTGGCCTTTGTACCTCCTTGTCTAGAATGCCTTGAAGGACTTGCAGATAACCCTTCCATGGATAGTCGTGCCATCAGTAAGGTCATTGCTCTCTCCATCTCAAATAATCTTCTCTCGAACTCAAGCTATCTGCCTAAAAATCTGAACACATAAGAGGAAAGTTCTTTAGTTCTTGCAATATATCTAAAATCATCTATGCAAGGAATGAAGAATAGGAGACAATAGCTACCAAATCTGACTCTGGTATAGAAGAGGGGTCCTACTAACCAACAAAAGTAGAAGACTAAAGGTGCTTGAAAACCTCTCGAGCAATGGTGGAATATGATCTAGATGAAGCTCAATGTGATTCCCCTAGGTAGAAGGTGTCATAGGTGGGGATGGAGCATCAAAATCAATATGCTATCGATGCTGTCGACCAGACTGTCTCAGACCCTCAAGAATATCAGAAGGACCTCCAACATCCTTGGTTGGTGGGAATAGCTCCTCATTTGCTACAACATTTGCATGAGGTGAAGAAGGTCCTTCCTCCTCGGTTGGCTCCTCATCAATTCATCATCTCGAAGCCTCACACCCCTAACTCTAGTCCAACAATCGTTCACTTTATAAAATCCCATCCTGTATAGTGAATGTTTGTTGTAAAGGTCTAAGGCCTCACCCTTCAATCTTATGCCTATCAACCTAAAAACATGGATGAGGAATGCCACTTGGCCTGGCTTAGAAGTTTCTAAAGGGTTAGCCCCTCCATCTGGTGCTTGTCATCAGCTTGGCATACTCAGAAAGAATTCTTGAAAAGAAAAGGATATCATTTATTATGATAGAAAATTACATCATTGATAATCATACCCTTTGGAGGTTAGCATCAGAGAGAGTTATTAGATCTTCCATTCTTTGCTACTTTAGAACACATGTCCCTTCACCTTAGCTAAGATCTCCAATGGGGTCACTAACCTGCTCCCTAGAGTGTGTTGATGACACCAACCACGGGCACGTTCTGGTTTCCTTCATGTTGTTGGGGTTTGGCTCGGGTGTCATTCTAATCTGGCCATTCGACGATATATCACCTAAGCCATCCATGCCTAGTGAGTGCCTCAATCTTACCTCGAATCTATATGCAGTCTTCATTATCATGATCATGGTCATTGTGGTATCGACAGTATTTCCTCGTGTCATGCCTATAGGACAGGTTCACCATTCTCTTAGGCCAGGATAAATCTCCTTGGCCTTGATCTTCATGAGTATCTAGGCACGAGTGCATTGAGTGGAAAGCTCTCAATCCTCATCTACGATGACCTAGACCGAAGACCTCAAGCGATTAAGAAGCAAAGGCCAATCCCATAAAAGCACTCTTAGATAGCCCCTCATCCTTAAGATGAGATGAGATGAAAATAATCTTAATTATTCAAGAAGCGAGAGATAACCTCGTGATGACCTTCAAAGCCCTCAATCCTCATCCACGATGATCTCGGCCAAAAATCACAAGCAACCAAGAAGCGAGGGCTAACTTCATAAAAGGATCCTTGAATAGCCCCTTATCCTTAAGGTGAGTCGAGCTAAAAAAAATCTTGGCCATTTGAGAAGTGAGAGTTAACCTTATGAGGACCCTGAAAGACCTCAATCCTCATCTATGATGAGCTAAGCTAAAGACCTTGAACATTCGACACATGAAGGGTAACTCCATAAGAGAATCTTTGAAAGCCCTAAACATCAACAAAAGCTGACATGATCTACGAGCTTAGGATGAGATGAGCAAAACACTTAACCTTCCAATGAATGAGGATAAACCTCAAAAGGGGAATCTCAAAAGTCCATAGAATTGGCAACACCAACCTGACCTGAAGCTACTTTTCATCTTAACGATCCCCCTTCCTCCAAGAGGGTAGATGGCAAAAGAGGAGGCCACAATACCTCCCTCAGAATAGGAGTTTGGATCGTGATTGGAGCCTTATCAACATAATCTGAAGGGCTTCCTATGGCCAAAGATCTTTGCATTGAAAGAGTAGGCCAATTTTGAGAAACTCGGCATGGAAATATTTTGGTTGAACTGAAGCAACACCTAAAACCTTCCTCTTCGGAACAACCTCTCGTATGTTTTCCAAGTCTTTTGATCTCATCATCGCACCTTGCCAAAGCATAGGCCAGAGTTGCTTGAAATTGCCAGGAGAGCTATGAGAAATTACCCCTTTCATTGAAAAATACCTATTAGCAGGGAGCAAAGGCAAAGAATGCTAGAATATGCAACACCCTAAACCCACTTATAGAGACTTCAAATGGTGTAAATGTTATATCGGTTCAGCTAGACTGTTGGATGACCGCTACTTGGCATTGTTTGGTTAAATAATGCTTCTCCATCATGGCTAATCAGGAAATGCAATGCCTAGAGGTGCATATGTGGCACACCTTTACGAGGCTTGAGTTTGATCAATCTACTCTCCTTATCGGACCTAGTTATAGTTTAGATTCAAAAATTAGAAACGGTTGATATAGAAAAAATTATATCTCGGATGTACCGACGATATGCACATTTTGGAATGATCGATCTTGTCAGCAGACCAATTCGAGGTACCCTTCCCACCAATCTCGGTTGGCATTCCAGGCAAGTGGCAACTCTGACCTCAACTCGAACGCCAGGATCTCAAGCTCCAAACCGCCAACTTCGGTCCAACCTCGGACTAGAAGAACGGACTAAAGCCGGTCCAACTTCAGTCATCCGGGTTAGCTCAAACCTCCAAACCGCCATGGCTCACCATCTCCCCTTGATCGCCAGGTGGATCGCCGAGGCGTCGTCTCTTCGCCGGCGGCTTTGATTGATGAAGGCGTCGTATTCTCCGGCGCGGCCTTGACTGACGAAGGCCTTGTCTCCTCTCTGACGGCTTCGGGTGCCATTACGAAGCAGGTGTCTTCTATTCTCCCCGGCGTTTATCGGTGGCCAGCCAGTCCTCTCGTCTTCATCGATCGGAATCCCTCCAATGCCTCTTCCTCAACTATGGTAAGATATCTTGGGTTCTATTCTAGCAGAATTTATGTACTTCTTGATTTCAGATTTTCTTCCGAGAAGTTTTTCCCCCCTTTTCTCCAAGAATTTCTGGAGGATTAGGTTTTTTTTGATAACGATAACCGTGTCTCTCCCCTCGTTGCTTTACCTTTATCCCTCCTCATTGTCGTTATCATCTCGCACTAGAGTTGGCTTTGTTTTATTTTCTTCCCCCGTTGTTTGATGACTTCTTGATCGTCGAATTGGGGATCAAGGAAGTTGTACTAATATGGCATCCTGAAACATACTATTAGTCGATGTGCTGTCGTCTTAAAGCAAGCAAGTATCTTTCTGATAATTTATTTTGGATTTTCTTGATATTTCTATGATTTCCTAACTTTGACATAAATATATGCGATTACCTCGGTCCCACAAGTCATTCTTGTTGCCATCCTAAAAACCATCTTTCTGATGATTTCTTTTGGGTTTTATTGGAATTTCTATGATTTCGTAAGTTGTACACGGTTGTTTACAATTACTTGAGTCCTATAATCATTAATGTAGCTATCTTACGAGTATCAGAAATCTGATGATTTCTTTTGGGTTTTTTTAAGGTTTTCTTGAATTTGTACGATTTATTATCTTTGATGTAGATGTTTGCAATTGCTTGAGTTCCATGAGTCATTGATCTTGCCATCTTAAAGCTAGTATCATTTTAATGATTTCTTTTGGATTTTCATGAAATTTCTTTGTATCCATCATGTGAACGATCTTCAAGAACTTGTTAATCCTTTCTAACCAGGGATTATCAGCATCTAACAATACTTTAGTTGTCAATTGTAGCATTTATTCTGGTTCATGATCAAGTGCTTGCTCAGAAGTTGCTACTTGCTGATAAATCAAAAATGTCTGCAAGGGGTCTAATGTTTACGTTCAGAGAGTGAGTTTGTTGTGTCGTATAGCTACCCCACCCCCCAAAACACCCACCCGCACCTAACACACGTCCACACTCAAAAACATGCCATTTTCCCTTGTTGGATGTGACATTGGTTATTGCTTCATGATCTTCAATAGATTATATTGTTGCACTATGCATACCGATACATTTAATATGTAGATGATGTCATGTGATGTTGATATTAGAATCACTATGAGCTCCACGAGTAAAAGAAGTATATGCTTACTGATAAATTTTGAGGTGTCACAGTATGAACTGTGCCATGTCAGCTTTATGTTTGCTTTGGTGTATCACTTTTATTAACAAGCTCTAGATTGTAGGAGTACTTTCTGCTTGCTTACAAGCTTTGCTTTCATGATTGAATGCAAACTAATCTTCTTTTCTATGGTGCTTATGTTCTTTACCTCCTATCATAGCTAAATGTTGTTCAACTCACATGATTTGCGGTTGTTGTCTCACTTGAAGTAATACTCGCAAAAGCTACAATCATGTATATGTCCTGCTTTAGTGATTCTAATGTAAGAGTTGATTTTGATGCCTAATACATCCTTATGAGATTTCAGGAGTAGCTTGATGTTTATAAGTAGCAATACACCTGGTTTGAGTGCAGTGCATAATTACTTTTAAAATTTTGAAGGATCCATAGTTGGCTTATTCATTTGTATCGCTGCGACTGGAGCTTCTGATCCGCACTTTACCACATAAATGGTTAACCATTTGTATAACTTCAACTGGAGCTTATGATCTGCACTTTAAAAGGTTTAAAGTGTTACCTTCAGAGTTTTGTTTTTATGAATGATGGAGCTTTGAAACTTATGGCACTTGGATATGACATTGCACTGCATGGTACTGCATTCATGCATATGTCATGCTTGCTTTGGCTAAAGTGCTGTACTTGGAGTGTTATATTTAACACTTTAAAGTTCATATCTAAAACATTCTAAAGCGAGTAATGGCACTTTAAACTTTAACTATTTCAAGTGAATAGTGTTTGGATACTTCCAACGATATATGATGCCTTTCCTCCACAAGTGCATCAAGCATCTGAAATCTTATTGAAAAAAAAAAAATCCATCCTCCTATAGTAATCTCTAATAACCTGACAAATTTGCAGGTGTGATTTTACTACCTTTTTAGCCTAGGCTTCATGCTTTCTGTGTGCTTTATTTGCCTAGAGGTTGTTTCATATGCCTATTATGATTGTAAGTTCATTGTCCAGCTCAGTTGATGAGGTAAATGACTGCCATGCTTACTCATTAACTAAATTTGTACTTATTTCTTAAATGTATATGCACAACATATGTTTTATCCTGCCATAATTATAATTATTCTGTTTGGTTAGATGCATGCTTATATGAAGGGGTATGAGTTTTTATTGCTAGAAGCTCAAATACTTTTATAGGGAAAGAAAATAAAGGATATAATATGAGGAAGATGATAAATGAGATTGCAATTACTTATCATGTAATATTCATGGATACATGTTTGAAGAACATAAATGACCATTTAATATCTTGGGAGAGTGGAACAATTGTGTGACAAATTAAGATTTTATCTCATTAAATTTGAAATTGATTAAGATGTTTGAATGCATTGGTTGTATAAAGATGAAAAAAGTAGTTGTATGAAAGTTGATTATGATTAGAGCCGTCAAAATGGGCCAGCCCATAGTTGTATGAAAGTTGATTGTGATTAGAGCTGTCAAAATCGGCTAGCCCGGCCTGGCCTGGCCCTAGCCCATGTAGGTTAAGAATATATGGGCCGGGTTCAGTCCCATTTAATAAATGGGTCAAAAAATCCTAGCCCGACCTAGCCCTACGTGGGCCATGGGTTAGGGCCGGGCTAGCCCACCAAAATTCAAAAAAAAGAGAAAAAATGGAAGAGGTATGAGCCCACCTTGAGCTTCTTCCTCATCATTCAATGAAGGTAATTGCCATTGCCGTAGCTAGAGGGTGCAAAGGAGGTGGAGGCCGGAGTTGTGCAAAGGCCCCCACCAGAGAGCCGACGCAAAGCATGTCTTAGAGCTTGAACACCACCTATTGGTTGGGGATCACGATGAAATTATCGGTGATTGCAAAGTCGTGCATCATGGTCAGCTAGTCGTGGGGGATCTCGACATCCGGCAACTTCTAGCCATCGACAGAGAAGCAGAAGTACTTGCGGTACAGTTTCTGAATGATGTCGTAGCTGAGAGCAAAGGGTTCACAGGTGGCCGGGTCTAGCTTGGGGTGGGCGATCTTGGCAGAGCAGAGCTAACCATCAAAGTCATAGCGGCCGACGGTCTCGAGGTCGCTGGAGGGGGTGACGCGGACGTGGTAGGGGAGGTCATCCTCCGACATGGCAAGGAGGTGGTCATGGAAGTAGATGAGGCCAGCGTTGGTGACGTCAGTGCCGTGGGAGGGGTTGACAAGGCTGAAGAGGCTGTGAGATAGAAGACGAGGTGAGCGATGCTGGAGTGGCCATGGAGCTCATCGATGGCCTTGGGGAAGACCGGCTGCCTGATTGCGTGCTCTATTGTTTAGGGAGAAGACTTGAGGGACTAAAGAATGGAAATGAACTAAAGGTGCTCTCACTAGGCTGGTCCGGCCCAAACCCAGTTCGGCCCATGGGCTATAAGGGTCGAGCCAAAAAGCCTGATTATATAAATGGCCATAATTTCTCAGCCGGCCTAGCTCATCCCATTTATAGGGCCAAATGGGTTTGCCCATGGGCTACAACCCATTTTGACAATTCTAATTGTGATGTCTTCAAAGGGAATGTGCATTCATGTAAAAGAGGTTAAGTTAAGTTGAAGTTACATAGCAAGCAAACATGGTATGAGTTTTGAGAAGGTGCTATGATGTTTCTTAAGTTGATTTGTTTAAACATTTCTTCCTATATAGTGATGTCTTTGTCAATTCTTCATTCAGTTCTTTAAATAGAAGTCCCATTATAGTTTGATTATCTTAGAGCAACTCTTGTAGGAGCTGAAACTGTATTGTCTCTATCCTCCATTTAGGGTAGCACTCCTACTCTTCATTTCTATATGGGAACCCCACTAATGACTATATATGTTTAATATACACAACCACTACTGACGTCGGGGCTCCTAGGGCTCGCTTGCTAGACGAATGGGGTTGAGCCAAAACTAGATGTGAGTTTGGACTGCACAGGTCCTAAGCCCATGCAGGGCGCATGTGCCCACCTTATGGGTTGCAGGTCCCGTATGCATGGGTTTTGGAATCCAAGCTAGTTTTGTCTCATTAGGAAACTTTAATTTTAGTTAATTCTATGAAGTTATCATTTTTGTGCACTTTTCTTTTTGAGAATTTTTGATGTTAGGAAAGTAGTTAGGGTTCTTGGGGTTAGAATAGGATTTGAAATCCCACATTGCAATGTTGAAGAAAAGTCCCCTTGTACTAATTATACATACCCCCATTGGGGTTCCGCTTATAATCATATTTGAGATACTTGAGTTATTAATTAGTGAAAATTCTATATAGAAATTATTTTGGCCTTCTTTCTATTATCTCTCATTCCTTCTGGTGGATTTTTAGGGTTTGTGAGTGAGTGACATGAGAGTTGTATCCTTGGGTTGGTCGGCCAAGGTGGTGTCTTCTAGCCTTGGAAGAAAATGACCCTCCTTGCTTCTTTTCCAATTACCGTCTGCCCGTTGTAACATATTGCATTGTATGTGCTGTAGTGGGGTTTCTACTTTGTCATAGTCAGTTGTGTTGACGAATCCTTCTTCTGAGTTTTCAGCCCAAGTTCAATATCTCCCAGCATCAATATCACAGCATGGTTCAAGATGCTGTCCCAATCCTCTTTTAATTATTGTCTACTTTTTCTAACACCTTATGTTGCATGTGCTGTAGTAGAGTTTCCACCTTGCCATAATTAGTTGCAACGACATACCCTTCCTCTGGATTTTCAATCAAAGTTCAACACCTCCCAACATTAGTTGGTATCGGAGCTTGTTGAATGTGAGCAAGATCTGCAAGATATCAAATTAGACAAATTGTGCCACTAGCTTGAAGAACTTCAAGAAGAAAATCAATGGCTTTGTCAAGGGCAAGAGCAATGTAAACACCGATATTGTTAGGGTTCCAATCATTACTGTGCTCTTTGATGATGAAATAGGGAATTCCGATAAAGAAGTGGAAGATTTCAATTTGTTTTATTGTAGTTGCTTTACTACGATCTCTGAAGTTGACACAGACCCCAATTTCCAATTCTTTTAAGTCGCCGGTACCAAATTAGCCAATTAGTCCACATATTGGGCCATCTTGATGAAGGCAACCCTCTCTACAAACATTATCCTCTTTGGTTGCAAATACAGTTTAAAACCTTCTTTGTAGGTAGCTGATGTTTAGCCAATCCCCTATGAAGACTTGGCATTTCGGTGTGGTCCCAAGCAAAACAAGTTATTTACTCTTTCAACAATCAAACCATTCAATCTTGTTTATCTGGACTTAATGACTCACTTATAAAAATAGGGCACTTTTCAGCTTCTATACCAAGATTAACCTCTACTGGACCAACAGACTTTGCCAACTCCTTTTGTAATTATCTGCCTATAGTAACTACTCCTTTTTGTGGACACTATATTCAAGCATTCCCTTGTTTCTATCATCTCCTTCCACGGACATTGGGTGATTCAACCTTGCTTGGAAAACATTAGGCAAGGTATGTTAACATTCACCTTTTTTGGCAACATTTCAAACTGGATTCCAAAATCAACTTTTATTGAGCCTTCATTGTAGATTCCTAACCAAGGATCATTGAACTAGTATTGGGCCCCATACTAGTTACTAACTAGTACGGTACGGTATTGTATCATACCAGATTCCATAAAATTAAAAAAAAAAAATCTCCTTCGTTTCCATGGCTACATTGTTTGACCTAAATCGAATCCGAATCGTGCCCGAACTAGATTGAATCGGGCAAAATGCACCGATATGATACCGTACAATACCGTACCGGTCTGGTACAGAGTTTTTGAACAGTTCGGAATTGCAGACCGTTTTTCATGGCTGAACCATACCAGTTATTGGCCGATACGGTTTGGTACACCCCGAACCAGATGGTTCGGGACGGTTCCGAGAATCTTGCTCCTAACCATCCATTTCCAGAGATCTCTTCTTCACCCAATATTGTGCCGGAATTTGTTTCCTTCTTTTCTATCATTGTTCGGCTTGATTTTTTGCTCCATTAACTTTTATCTTCTACCATCATCTTTCTGAGTTTTTGTCATTAGCTGGTATGGATAATGTCATGTCGCCCATTTAGGCCGAATATTGTATACCAGTCCCCTGGATGATTGGAGGTTTCACCGACTTGGATCTTCTTTACATTGTCAAATTTTTTGCCTTCTTTTGGCCTTGGACTTAGCATCATAACTTGAATCATAATTCATCCTTTCCTATGCTAAGCTTTTATCATCCTGTGCCTTGATACTTAGTTGTTGGATTTCACCTACTTCTTGATTATCTTCAACCAAAGTTTTTTCTTTCTCAATAAATAATTCATCGATTTCCTTTGTCATCTTGAATCTGTCTAGATTTCATTGGCCTTTCATTCTGAGTAATGGAATCCATTCTAGGATTCTCTTTTCCCATTTGTCAAAAAGGAGGATATCTTTGAAAATCCCTGTAGTAGTGTTTCTGATGATCTGCCAACCTTTTGCAGTAATAGTGAACATATAAAAACTTTTTACAAAATCTACAAGGAACCTCAACATGGAGTAGATTCCCATATTTCGTATCATCAAACTTTAGTCTCTTTGACCTAGGTCCAAAATTGAGCTTGACCAGAGTCCTGTCATCTTTGATTTTTCTTTGATGTACTCTTTGATTTGCCTTTGAACTTATATATTTTGGAAAAATCTGCAGGTGTCTTATTCAAGGCCACTTCCAAAAGCAGGTCTCGATCCACCAACATCATCATGCCTTTATTCTTTTCTCGAAACTTGAGTCTTTCGTTCATAATTACCTTTTGAATAGCATTTCGGAAAACAATATGATTGTTGGTATGGTGACTCCATCTATTATGTCACTTACAATACCTCATCTTTCGGTTCCTTAGGAGAGGGGATCTTATATCCTTCAAGAAGCTTAATTTGTTTATTTTTCAGCAGATGTTCAAAAATATGTTCAGCTTTTGTAATATCAAATAAATATTCTTTGGTGGTATTAAACTAGCCCTGGCCAAACCTGCGCATTTCGCTTGTTGGAGAAGCATTGCAGACAAAACTTTGGCTTATTAAAATGCCAATCAAATTGATTTCTATCTTCTCATGATCAGTAGTCATAAACTCTAATTCAGCATCCACCACCAGGATCTCATAATTCAGCTCCTTGCATATAAGTTCCCTTGATCATTTTTGTTTGCTCTTCTCTCAAACTAATTAACTTCCTAGGTGGTTTGTTGGAGTAGGCCTAAGAATTCTTGACTTGTAAACTTCTTAGCTCAAGGTTAATGCCATTTTGTGCAATTTTAAGCCTCCCTCAATGAAGTATAACACCTATTTCTGGCCTGCTTAAGTCTTGTCATATACTTCTCAACCAACAATTCATTGGGTTGTTGAGTCAATCTGGCTAAGTCAACTATCAACACTTCTAATTTGGTTCTATAAAACTGTGCATGAAATTGACTTTCTAGATCTTGCCAAGTATGAATAAAATTAGGCAGCAAGTTAATATATGCGAAAGCAGAATCAGTCAATGAATTTGCGAAGTGCTTCAATTTAAAGAATGTCATTACTTCCAACCTTTCTTTGCTGAACTGAAAACCCCATATGTGCTCCATAATAGATATCCCATTCATCTTCTGAGCACTTTGAGAATTCAGGTACCATGTAACCTTGAGGGAACTCACATCCTGATCATACCACTTAGATAAGGTTTCCCATAAATCAACCTAATCACTGGCTGACAAGTGAAGCCTAGTTGTTCTATGATCAATTCGATCGATTAAGCAAGACTCTATTGAACTTGACCATGATCTGAGGGGTTTTAATTTGGAATCGGCATGGGATTGGCTGATATAATGGAGTGCAGAACACATTAAAGGCTGTTATATCGACCTTGAATGCCCCTCCACTCCAAGGATAAGGAGGATAAACTTGAACTTGGGAAGGATGTTGAAGCACTTGCCCCAGGCAAAAGATTTTAAGGTTGGCATCCAAGTGGTGTGGTAAAAGGTTGCCCAACAAAAGTTCCATTAACCAGTCAGAGGAGTGCCCTGGCCTTGAATTATTATTCCCACATCCACTTGAGTCCTCCCTTCAATTCTTTGGTATGATGTTCCACGCTCAATTGTGGATGCCATGTTTGGCCTAGGGCTAGCCAACATAGTGATGGGCACTTGAAAAGCTTGATTAGTTCCATTTGTATATACAGCATTGTCTTGGATATGTCCTTCAGTTCCAAAGGGCTCACCTAGGTAAAATTCAGCTGTTGGTTTGAAATTAAACATGAGCTTGTGGAAATCTAGCATTTCCAAGATCTTCACACCCTGTATTGTAGGTCATAGTATGATAATTTATTAGTAGCTTAGGGACTATTTTTGGACATCAATACAACTAGGGAGGCACTTAAGGAAAGATGTGGAGAACGATGTTAATTGGTCAAAAATGTGACTAACTTCTCGACCTGCTTAGCAATCTCAGTTGACGAAGTTTCTTGTCAGATAACAAATGGTCTCGTAATTGTAGTAATTTGACTTGTTCCTGCTTCCAAAAGATTGCTTTGACTTTCATCCAAATGAAACTTAAACTATGTAACCACATTATAAAGCTGTCCTACCATCCATCGGAATGATCCCATGTAGGGAGGCTAGCCTTCATGACCACGATCCCTTAGTGGGCTTGTTCTATGCTAAGTGCCATAACAAGCAGATTGAGCATGCCACGTTTGTGGACTATGTTCCAACGGCTCTACTTGTCATGCCTATTGTTCCTCAATGGAAGCGGTGTTCTCTAAACGATTTTCGAATTGAGCCATGTTAGAAGATTGTTCATCAGTTCTCTTCTTTGATGGCATTCCGAGTAATTGGTCAAACCAAATATGCCAAAAACTTGTTTCCCTCATTTTATCAAAATGGGATGGAAGAGGGGAACAAGGTTAAGGCTAGGTTGGAGAATAGCAGAGGCATGCTATCAATTACCACCAGAACTAAGAGGAGGTGCTGGGGTTCGAATACCTTGAGCTTGACTTTGACTGCTGGAATACTACCTATACTCCTAAAAAATAAAGGATAATGAAGAGGAAATGAAAAACATTGGATATCAAAACAAATTCATTCATTATGATCTTTCAAATAAAGATATTTTTTCTTTACATTTTATGTTCTTTATACTCTCGTATCAACATTCTGTCATTAGCTACCTGAGGATGCATGAATTTCCATCTTGGCCACATGTTCCAATCAGTTATCTCCACTATTCCATTTCTTTTGTTAGTCATAAGCTTTAATTTCAAATTCGAAATCTCCTTCCAACTCTTTATTAAATGCCTATCTTCACTTGCAGCATGATGACATGTGAACTAATTCCAAACCTTTGTAACTAAATCAACTTTGTATAACTCCCATTTTGATGATAGCTCTATTTGGCCTGTTTTATCAGATAATCTCTCTTGCATTGATACTCCTTTCTAAGTTCTTTTAAGCCTATACTTAGTCGGTACTGTATTTTTTTCTATACTATTTATGCCTTAACGTCTGTCTGTGGCCAGGACCCATTAGCCTACCTTTACTAACATTTCCCATCAGCCAGTTTTACTAATGTTACACACCAGTGACTCTTGATGTGCTAAGTGGCATTTCTTGTATAATCAAGATGTGGTGCAAACACCCCCTCCGTCCATTTCTAGTTGCCACTCGTTAATAACACCTGAATGCTAGCCACCTCCATTAGCATTTCCCATCAGCCAGTTTTACTAATGTTACACACCAGTGACTCTTTATGTGCTAAGTGGCATTTCTTGTATAATCAAGATGTGGTGTAAACACCCCCTCCTTCCCTTTCTACTCGCCACTCGTCAATAACACCTGAATGCTAGCCACCTCCATCATGGGAGCCCCACTTATGCATTTGGCTTTTACAGGGGCAACATTGTCAAGGCCTACATCTCTACCACCAACCACACAGCCACCTTCAAGGGGATGATGGTCAGTGTCGAGTCCACCTCCATGGTGGCTTCCACCATCCATGAGCCCAACAACATCATCCTGCCGGAGATCTTGAAACCTGACTTCATTGCTTTGGAAGTGAACAACTTCGCAGCCTAAACCAGCACCATGGGACCAATGGAGCTAGACTCTGATGGCTAGAAGACAGAATTTCACAGCCCCCATGAGCGGCATGATGACTCTTCTATGTGCTTGCTTTCCTCTTTCTAGGGTGAAGATCAAGGTCTAGTCAAATACAACTATCTTTCTCTCCTCTATTGATTGAGACCAACTTTAGCCACCATTGGATGGGCTTGCTTAAACTGAGAAGGGAGATTCTTTTGGCTATGCTACATTTCTTTCCTTCCTCAGGGCATTCCTTTCTTCCCAACAAAGCCAAACGATCTTGCCTAGAGCTGTATCCCCCAGATTTCGTCCCTTCTTGAAGAGAACATGCTGAGAACACCATCCATAAGAAAAAAGGGCAGTACCATTTTAAACCAGGAAAATAACATTTACATCTGAAAATATCCTATTGCAATTTAGGAGATCTCAGGATTTGCAAGCTTAATGCCCAGAATCGGGACCCATGCTACTCTGTTTTTGTTGAAGTACCTTCTGAAATGTTAAGTCCATCTTTTTTATCATTCGAGCTACAGCTCCATTCCTTGTTGGTCGGCACAGTTCTTGCACTCTTTCTATTATTTTGTTTGGTGCAGCAAGAAGCAAATCTAGTGCATCAAGAATCCGAATGAGTTACAACATGGTGAAGCATTGGCCTTCCTTGATGTTGAAACATCATAGTTTCTAAACTCTGCTCTCCTCAAACACCCCTAGATAGCAAGGCTATTTTAGTCTAGCTTTTCTAATTTTTTCTCTAGATTTTGGAGGAGGTATGTGTTTGGCTTTTATATTTCTGATTTTCCTTCTTAATTACTAGTTTTTTTTACACACTAGATTGGCTATGGTGCAAAACCGAACCCATCTATCAACAAGTATGTCATCTTTGACATTGGTTGGGAACAATAACTTGTTTCTTCCATCCCTAAGGCTGCTAGGGAACAAAATTCTTTTAAATGATTTTGCGTAATGCTTATGAAAGAAGGAATATTTGAGTTTGCCTATGATAATATTGATTTAATAACCATACATTGTTTCTTTTATTTGTTCAGTGCAAATTCAGAAAACTTGGTGCTAGAAAATCTGAACATAAATCTCTAGCGGTTCTGTTGGTAGATATGTTACCATGTTTCCTAGATGCCACCACTTTCACCTCCTGTTTCTATATATTTTAATATGTTCTCTGAAAGCTTATAATTTAATATTTGTATATGAGATTGTTAGACATTCTGTTTCGTCACAATGCTTTAAGAATTTTAACAAAAGATAAACGTTATCCCCATCTACTGGCTATTCAAAAGTACAAGTGAAAATCATCTCTCTAGCAAGAATGAAACTAATGGCTGCCTCATATTTTGCACTTAGGTTTATCAAGGATGGCAGCACTGTAAGCACAATTGAAGTCGTATCTCCATCAGAACCAATTTCTACAGAGTGCTATAGTGATCCCAGTGCATGAAACCTGAAAGTGCTGACAGAATATTGTTGAAATGCAAACACAGTTAAAGGATGACATCATGCATTAGCAGGCACAGCATTGGCTGCATTGCTAGCACGTTTATGTCACTTCCACATTTGTTTGTTGGCCATTAGCAATTCTTAGTTTCTAAAAGACCAGAATGATTTTTTGATGGATTTACTTTGGAGACCTTTTTCTCGATTCAGATTGGTGATCATTCATTGTTTCCCCCTGTTTTTGTTAAGGAATATGCTAAAGATCACCTGCCAGATGACTCTCATTCACCAGGCCAATGTGGGAGCCACTGACTGGTTGAACAGCATCTGTCCCCGACTGCCACCACTTGCCCCCATGCCCCCCTCCCCATTTATCACGCCATTCTCTAACTGCCCCATCAGCCTGGTGAATTGAGCAGACATCTGGCAGGTGATTGGTAGCGTACTCTTCTTATAAAGCCCTAGAAGTCCTTATGCAACAAGGATGGCTTGATTAGTACAGCAGAGGAGAATGTTTAATTTTGTTTGGAAGACTCTGATTTAGGCATATGCTGAGCTGTTGCCAACATTGAGTTTGGCAGAGATGATGTCATGGCTTACTTGGGAATTTGGCTGATCTCTATGGTACTTTGATCAACAATATTTGTTGGTGGTTCTGACCTCATTGGTCCATGATGACACTGGCAGATGCGTTCTGCAGCTGGCAAGTAATTATTCTTTCAACTAGTAAATCTTCACACCGTTTTGCTGGAGAAATTGTTGTTTGTGTTTAATCTATTGTAAAACTACTAATTTACGAGCTTGATAAATGTGTCCTATTATCTTCTTGGAATAGGATGAAGATGTGCAGTTCTTGACAATTACTTGGAGAAGAGAAGCCAGCTACTTGTTGGTGCAGTATCTTGGTCGTCCAATTCTAATACTAGCTGAATACAGGTTTAAACTGTATCTGATTATCAAATATGTTAAATGCTTGATCAAGTTGTTTTATAGATTGCGTTGGTTAAGAAATCTCAACATGAGCCTGTGTGGTTAGTTAGGATTAGGTTCTGGGTTGGAAGTTATAGAGGTAGGGTTGGATGAATGTTTGTTTTTAAGCCAATCCAATTGGCCTAAGTTGCAGCCCTATCACTGCTGCAGCCTAGCAAGTCTTGATCAAGGTCTTGAGCCCTGACGGTCAGTCAAGGCTGCAAATAATCAAGGATTGACTTGATAATTGCTTGTTTGAGCTCAATTCAGAGGGGCTCTCTGATTGAAGTCAGATCAAAATCGTCAAATGCAAGTATTCAATTTTGAAGTCATCAGTCTTCCTTTCGGAACTATCCCATAGAATTGGTCCCAAGATTAAAGCTTTCCAGGATAGGTAAGTTATATGCTCTTCCAGACATGAATTTTAATAGAAACCTCCCACAATCTGGGGCCTAGTTCATCACCTAATTTGCCTCTTTGTTCAAATAGCTGGTCATGCATTAGATTCATGTTCTATGTTTATTGGCATGTAGTTAATCATTCAATAGTCTATTAGCGCTTGATTTCATGTTTGTACGTAGGCTTGGGTTTTTGCTTTTCTAAAAGCCTTATTATATTACAATTTTCTTATCTATTTTTTGTTAAGCTCTAGGTTTCTCGTGACCGGTGTCAATCCATTTCAATTGGTAGCTGAAATACACCAAAAAAGTATGAATCCTTTCGGGAAAAAAAAAAAAAAAAGGTAGACCAACTTGCACCATCATTCAAGCTAAAATATTTGAAGGTATACTATTCAAATCTAGGAACTCGCTGCTCCTACAAACCATGAATTTAATGGAAGGCAAGATTGCAAAGACGCACTCTTTTATTGGTGCAGGACGTGAAAGGAAAAAAAAAAATTTCTAGGATTCAATTCCAATATTAAAGTTTCTTTTTCTTCAGATATCCTTAAATACAACAACAAATTTTAATTTAATGAAAGTCAAATTACTGAGTTCTAATAAAATTAAAAATTTTAATAAAAATAATAATAAAATAAAATAAATATTTTTTTTTTTAAAATAGAGTTAAGGTTAGGATCTTTCAAAGTATATAATGCTTTCTTTTAAAATATGTATGAATTTTTTAATTACCATCATTCTCTTTTAACTAGAAAGAACTCGGCTTTGATTAAGAATTGAAGTAAATCTTTAATAGATATAGAGTAACATGACATAATTCTTTCTCATGAATCAAGAAGCATCTGAATTTGAATGGTCATGTCACTTAATCAAAAATTCTTGAAATGCTTTATTAGTAAGAAAGATAACTTTATTAATGATAATGTGTTCAATACGATCCAGCAAAGATGACATGAGTGAAAGAAGAATTGGAGCTGGCATTGGAGGAGATTGAGTGTTCTCCTTGAGATCACTTGCAAGCTTGGCAAGAGGCTCAAATATGTTTCGATAAGGTAGCAAATCTTCATCATAGAAAATTGTATTAAATTTTAAATCAGAAAGTAATTTTATATAATAAACATTAGGTCCAAGTTTATGAAGGATGAGAAATTGATCGGTGGTTTGAGCATATATTTTTTGAATGTATATTGGAGATAATATTCTGGACGGATATAAATCATCACGTAATTACTCTCGTTAAACTCTATATTTCTACGGTTAGTATCGGCAACGATCTTATATTTTTCAATATCATAGCAATCTTTTGTCTAATATCAATATAAATATTATGAATATATTTGGCAAAAGAAATGGCTGGCTTAGAAATATAGTCACTCATAGGTAGAAAAACAAGATTAATAGGTCGGTGAGGGTTAAAGCTATGACCAGTTTCTAAGAGATTTTTGCCAGTAAATCGATTCATTGACCTATTATAAGCAAATTCTACTATAGACAACGATGAATTTCATAGGCCAGCTTTATCACTAACTAGATATCTAAGTAAATCACTAAGATTATAATTGACAATCTCTATTGGACTATCTATTTGGACATGAAATGTCAAGAAAAATTTAAAGTGGTCTCAAACAATTTCTAAAGAATCTTCCAAAAATAATTTATAAATTGAACTTCATAGTCACATTTAATCTCGGGAAGTAAGTTATTTTAGAAATTTGAGATTATTTGAATTTCACCCTTAGAAATGATTGCTAACATGATTCCAAACTCCAAACTCTCCTTTTTAAATTTCTTATAAGTTAAAATATTATAATTTTTCTGGTTAGAAATTTAAGGAGAATTCTTATCTTTTTTTTTTGAAGGCAGGGATGTACTAGATTTAGTTGAGTTTAATATAATTTTCTTCTTATTATGCATAAAAACATAGGTATTTTTCCTACTAAAATTATAAGCATGTACATTATAAATCCAGGATCGACCTAATAAGATACTAGCTACCTCCATGGATAATACATCACATATAATCTTGACCGAATAAGTTTCCATCTGAATCATAATTAAACATCATTCACTAACAAAGAGCGATGTTTTATCGATCTAAGCAACTTGATAAGGATGAGGATGGGATTGGAGCTTCAGCTTTAATTTACTAATGGCATGTTTAAATACAATATTTATGGAACTGCTGCTATCAATGACGAGCTTGTAGACCTTATTCCCACACTGGGCATAGGTATAGAAAATACTAGTACATTTCCATAACTTAGAGTCTGCAGGAGTGGTAATTATATATCGCATGACATTAACCAATCATCTTAACTCACAATCTTTTTCATACTCTTCCTCTGAAATAGCTGGTTCTAGAGGGTTAAAGTCTTCTAGTATATTTTTTGATAAGATTTTCTCATATTTTAGCTCTATGGCTAAAGTATGGTATGGATAACAAGTAACTATATGACTTTTTTTATGACAAAAGTGGTATTTTATGTTTAAGGAACTAGCTGACTGTGATACTATTAGGATCTTTGTGACTATGGGATGTAGGCTTGTATGAGAAAGTGCTGGTTGCAAAATATTACTCATATGATTAACAAGAGTAGACCTAGATTGTACAAAGTCATTAGGGAATAATCCTTCTATTTTTTGGGCTAAAATTTTATGAAACTTTTCAATCTCTAAAGCTTTGTGATAGGCTTTTCCTATAAAGTCGAGTGAATACAAGAAAACCTTTCTTTTCAAATTAGTCCTTAGATTGTTAATAAATTTAGACATCACTTTTTATGATTATTTAGAGATATCATATTTCAACTGTAAGTCCTCAAAATGAGTCATATAATCAGTGACACTAGTGTTTCCTTACCTAAGAGTATACCATTAATCAAATAACTGATTTTTGTAGTAAATAGGAATATATTTCTAGCGAAATTTAAACTTCATCTCCTTTAAAAGAATTATAGGTAGATGTCCTAACCACTCTAGATCTCTTTGAATTGTCTGTCAAAATCGCTTGGTAGAACTACCAACTTTATTTGTGCAAAACAAATATGAGATGCATTCGACACATGGTACCACTCAAAATAAGCTTTTAGATCCTATATCCAATCGTGGAATGTCTTTGGATCTAATTTACCATTATAAAAGGTAATGTCAACATTAACCTCTTTTAGTGATTCCTCGAAATTCTCATATCTAGATGAATATGATCTAAATTATTGTTCTTGGGATCTAAAGTACCATAACTTTATATATACCTAATAGGCTACTCAGGATATCTAGCTATGAAAATTGATAGCTCCATTTCTCTGTCATAGTTATTCAATTCGTACTCATTATTCCTAACTTCCATTTATGAAATCCTATGACAAGGAGAACTTTCAATGGTATTTATGGAGTGGTGTGTAATTGGAGGGGTTGGTGTAAATTTGTGATGATGGAAAGGGCTGACCGGTATATCTGACATGATTCTGACTCTGATAGATTTTAAGGATCTGATAAGGTGATTGATGGTTAAGTTGACTATTAGAAATGTCATCTTTCAGTGATTATTTATCCAATCTTAACTCTCTTAGAGATAGTTGGTATTTTATTTGCTGACCTATGAGATTTGCTAAGTCTATGTGGTTATTAACTTGATTAGTATGAAGCTCACTAGTCTCGATGCGAAGTTGGTCTATTGACTGGTATATATGATTTAAAGTCTTTTGAAATATCGTTTGGATATTTTTGACAAATTTAGTTATTTTTTCGTGATGGTACGTGTATCTTTCAGATTGTCAATAGTTATGGTAGCAAAGATGGGTTAGATCTTAAACTAAAAGCTATAATCACTAAGAAACTTAGCTACGATGCTCATAATAAATTTATAGAATTAAACATGATATCAATATGTTTGGTACGTGTAATAGCAAAGATATATAGATAAAATATGATGGTGGGTAAAATAAATGCCTAAATAATAAAAAAAATTAATAATTTAAAAAAACTAAATTTTAATAAAGAAATCGTACTATGGGTTCAAAATTTTTAGCTGCTTGCAAGCCAAAAACAAAAAAAAAAAAAAGGTAAGAACTTCGAAGGTATTTCTTGGGGATCTGTGGACCGGGTCTATGACTGGTATATAGACCACATGGTCTATGGGCTATTCTATGGACCACAAGGTCTACAGAGCCCATGGACCACGATAAAATGAGAGGGGTGGGGGCTTTGTCTTTTTTTTATCTTCTTTAGGCCTTTCTTCCATGGGTACTCACGATGAGGAAGGCCGCGTCGGGGAAGACGGCGATGGCTAGGGTGAAGGTGACGCTATGGAGATGGAGGAGTTGACAGAAATTCATGAAGAGGTTTTTCCACTCTGGGAAGTACCTCATGGTGGTGTCGAAGCAGGCTCGGAGAAAAAGGCGGAGAGGTAGTTCTGATTTTAGGGATCCTCTCGAAGAAGAAAGGAAGCTCCGCGACGACAATCGTGACAGTTCCAGCAATGAAGGCTTCGATTTGGATGGCCAAAGAAAAACATGGAGCTCGACTTATGATTGCTGATACCGTTAGCACCTGAGGGGAAGCGGAGAGGTGATCATGCTGTGACGAGGGATGGCGGTGATACGATGGAGGAGGAAAGCGGAGCATAGGAATTGCAAATGACGTCGATAGCTTCCCTGTTCTTCTTCCCTATTTTCTTTTTCTTTTTTTTTTTTATTTGTCCTCGTGAGTCTGGATCGGGTGGGAGGCTCGGAGCAGCTGAATTGGAAAAAGTAATATCAGTAATTAATGCAAATGACTATTAGGAATCTTTGCTCTAATGCTAATTAATACGTGATGTGAAAGAAAAAAATAAATAAATAAAAATAGATATTTCTAAAATCCAATACTAATATTCAAGCTTTTTTTTTTTTTTTTTTTTTAAATAGGGCAACAAATCTTAATCTAAAAAAATTAAATTACTGATTTTATTAAAATTAAAAATTTTAATAAAAAAATTCTAAATAAATATATTTTAAAATAAAATTATTATTAATTTTTTTTTAATATATGTAATATTTCTTTTTAATATAAGCACGAATTTCCTGATTCCCATCATTTATATATCATGGTATTCATATGAAAAATCACTTTGTTCATCTAAATTTTGAAATTTATCTCATTTGAAAAAAAAATAAAGTTCATCGAGAAAGAAACAACATAAATGCATTTTGAAATTCAGGAATATATACGCATGTATGTAAATCTAGATTAAATTAGAAATAAAAAAACTACCGTCTCACGCGGATTGCACGTGCTTCTGTTAGCAAAATGTAACGCGAGCAATAACGGCCGTTAACGGTCGTTATTTCGCCGTCAGATTAATAAATTTTGTTCACCGACCCATCCGAGTTCCCGACCAGAACCATCAAATGCACTCCCCGACACTAGCGCACGAACCACGATCTCGCACGTGCCACCCTGTCCCCCAGCGGTCCCCACCGCAATCTACAGCGGCACGCACTTGATCCGACTGCTGTCCCCTGGTCCGGGATCCACGCGAGATCCCAAGTCCCGAGGCCTCAGATCCAACGGCTCAAAATCCTCTTATCCCCCTCGGTGGATCCCCCCATATGTTCATCCCCCTTGTATTATTAATTCACTTAATTATTAATTAAACTAATCCAATCGGATTAAAGCGAAGAAAAGAAAAAGAAAAAAGGAAAAAGGAGAAGGAAAACCAGGGTTAATTAAAGGGCACAAAAAACCTAACCCTAGGGTTAGCCATTAGCCTCTCGGGTTTCCTTCATCCTATATCTCTATCGTCCTGCGTCCCCAAGTCCGAACTTTGGTCTCGCCTTTTCCTATGTTCTTCTTCTTCTCGTGTCTCGGTGGGATAGCTTTCCGAATTCGTCCGAAAAGCGCGTCAAAGTTCCGATTTTGAGCTCCCCCCTCTCTATTTCGAGCCCTTATTGTAAGTACTCTAGAACTAGATTGCTAAGATTTATCGCATCAGGTTTTGGTTCTATGACTTCCTATTTGGGTTTTCCCACTGTTCTCTCGATAGATTTTTTTTTTTTTTTTTTTGCTTTAATATCCGTTTTTTAGTTTTTTTTCCTTTTTGTTTTGGCGAAAGGTTGCATTTTTTTCCCATAGATCTGGATTTTATTTGTGATTCTCGGTATTCCGCTTGCTACTTAGAGCTTGATAAGCTCGCAGTTCATTTTTTTTTTTTTTTTCCAAAATACATATATAAGTTCAATGAAGTTGAAATCATGTAGCTTTTTGCTTGGTTTGGGTAGCGTTGTTGTTTGAAAAATTGATGGGCGAGTCTTTAATTTCATTTTTTTTCCCCTCCCTTTGGTTATCTGCTTTGATAAATAATGTCTTCGGATGGAAATTATGTTCTTCTCTTTTTGGCGCCCGTTTTGTCTTATTACTGAATTCGAGGAGAACTTAGTTGATTGCAAAATAGGATTGCAGGAAGGAGATAAGATAAACCAGCATGCCGTGGGTGCCTTCATTCTCAATTCGTTACAGCAGCAGCAGGAAATGTGTTCGCCTTGTCGTCTTCTTCCGGGTTATTGTGTATGGTCTCTTTTTTACTGCCGCCTTATTTACTTACAAATTTTGTTTGGTCAAGGTTGCGTTTTGATGCTTTAATTATCAGTTATTGTTGAATTGGTTGTATGATAGGAAATATTTCCAGGAATTTTATGAAACTTAATTTTTTTTATTCTCTGGAATTTGCAGGTGAAGTCTGTATATTTCATTCATTGAGAGGAGATCCTCTGTGTTAGGTTTTGGGTCATCCTGCGTTTTGAAGAGGTGAGGATGTACATTTCAGTTACTCTGAAGAGATATCGAACCGTGAAGGAAGTAGGAGAGATCGTGATGAATGTTAGAATCATCGTTTACTACCAATTGATGCGAGTTTGTCAGGTTATTCTTCACTCTCTTTTGATGTATTTCTTTTTCCACTTCTATTTTCGTGTATTGATTTTTGATTACTGTTAATAGCATGTGTTGTCTTAAACTTTTTTTTTTTTTAGATGCATTGTTTGGAGATGTAATATTCCAACTCTCACATGGTTGTTTTAATATTTGATTCCCCATAAAGAAATATTGGATCTTGAATTATTAGTTTTTAGAACAGGGAATCCAAAGGACTAAATAATAAAACATTAAAACATATGCTCTTCAAATTGACTTATACAACAGAATGATGACCAAACACATCCATGTTATAAATAACTTACTGATGTACTTTCACCATTTCATATTTTTGGCCTAGATGTATTTAGCTCTCTTGTGTGATTAGATGTTAGTTGCACTGAATTAAGGGAACTCTCATTTCTAAACTTAAGATGTTGCGTGATATCTCTTTCCCCATTGACCTCCCACACATGTAATATATTCACACATATGCACATAGTGTGCGCACATAAATGTTTTTTCTTTGGTACAATAAACTTCAGGATTGATGATCTGTAGTTAGGGTATGATTCTTTTTTATTGGCTTAATACTTGTACTCTGTTTCTATGCCATATTTGATTGTATGAATCATCATTTATGCTTGTTTTAACATCTTATTTTCTTTTTCGTTTGACTCTTCATCCGATTTATATAATGTAATTGGATTGACATCTTTAAAATTGACAGGCTGAGTACTTCCGCCAGTTGCTCAAGCCAGTCACGTAGTTTGAATGTTAGTTTAGCTAATACACCTGTAGACCTGCCTTGTTACTTTGTCCATTGATCTTTTGAAAGACAACTAAGTTGCAGAAGAGATCAGGAAGAAGACTATCTCGGTATACATAAACACATGAGCTTTGCATAATTCAGTGGCCCATCTATTTCATGTCATTAGGAGCATCCAACATCTTCTTTTGAGACGTGTAATACAGAAGCTGAAATATTTATACTAAAGAACAATCAAGCCGGCACTGGTAGTAGCACCTCAGTATTCGACCATTTGATAGGGACGCATGCAGAGAGACTCAAGATTCTTCTCTGGAAGGTCCTTCCCTCCTGATGCATATGAAGTGGGCGATTATACTCATAACACCCCTTTGGGTGGTCACTATGCCTATGATGCCCCTGCTGCACCTGCTTTTGGTGCCAACCTAGCAGGGACAAAGCATGGATTTGCCAGTCCTCTTAATGGATTTGAGGTTCAGCCCTCTGAAACCTGCCCAAAGAACTTCATCATATTTGACCAGACAGATAACAAAAACCGGATCATGTTTCATCCTGCCTTGGCCCACAAGTTCAATTCCCCAAACTTCAACATTTGTGCTGCCCATGGAGAAATGGGTGGCAGAAGTACAGGCAAAAATGATAACCATGATAAATACTCAACGTCTCTGAAAGAGGACACTGAAGATATTGATGCATTGCTGAGTTCAGAGGAGGAAGAAGAAGATGATGTCATCAGCACTGGACGCACTCCTGGCAACCGGGAAGGCAGTCCCCTGGATTCTTCTTGCTCGATGAGCAGTTTGAAGTCAAACATTGCTTCTGCTCACAAGTCAGCCTCTAGTGGAGCGAGCAACAATGAGAGGAAAAGGGAGAAAATGAGGAAGATGATGAAAGCTCTTAGAGGAATCATACCTGGAGGAGATCAGTTGGATACTCCTGCTGTCCTTGATGAAGCTGTTAAATATCTGAAATCCCTCAAGGTGGAAATGATGCAGCTTGGGATACAGAATTTTGATGAAACATGAGTGGTGAGCAACACGGTGATCTCGAAACTACCTCTGGGGAAATAAAATGGAAGGTATTCTATAGTATTAGAAGTTTCTGAGGAGTTAATTTTTGTATTTGTTGCTATGTATGGCTGTCACTATGACTGTAGAATGATAAGACATACTTCGACTATAATATCATGCTGCATGATTCGAGCATGGGAGGGTGTCGGCATCGTTCTCATTGAGGGCAAAAGAGTAGCAGCGGAGGAGGAAAAGGGTTTTGCTTTTGCTTTTGCCGGTGGGCCTCCGGTGCTGCCCATGGGACTTGGTTGCTTAAGTTTGGGGTCTGGACTCTCATAGCTGTGCCTTTATATTTTCCCTCTCTATATGCGGACGGTTGGTGGAGCGTGGCTGTTTTGTGGTGGTATAATGTTGTCGAATCCTTTGTGATGTCTTTAGCTCCACCTCTATCTTTAGCACCACCTCTCTTTAGTGGGCATCCTATATTATTATATTACAGGCTCGTGTAATACTTGTCTGCCTTTTGGAATCTCATATCTCTTTAGTCCTGTTTTATATGATATCTATTTATCTTGGCACTGAGTACTTGGAATTATATTCTATATATGTTTAAGATGACTGATGTGCATTGTAATGTAAGATGTGTAATTTCTAACTTTCTAAGAGACATAAGGATATTGCTTATCGAACCTTTCCACCGATGATGGATGTCCCAGACTTAACAAATATTTTATTTGATTCTCGAATGTCATTTAAAGGCTCGGAGGACAGAGAAAACCAGCATCTGAGATAGCATGGTCCTCTTTGCAGAAAAACCTTGATTCCTGATCCCACTAGTTTTACTGTTGTTTTGGCTGATCCAAGGTTAATTGAAAAAAAGCAAGCAGGGGCATATGAGGTTATTGTTTCGTGCCCAATGGGATCCACTTGTTTGTTGCCGTAGCCGAGTGGAACGTTTTATCTTTATCCTGGTGATTGGGTGTTGCGTTTTTCTGAGTCTTGTCGAAGGCATGTATGGATTCGAATGTGAACTTGATCAGGATTTGGGGGCCGCCTATACCACTTACTGGCTTTCTGCTTAAGCTGAATACCCTAATTCTAATACATGTTCCTTGCTAAATGCTAGTGTTTCTAGTATTTCGACATGATCTGAGACTCTTTTGTTGCGATTATAACCAAAGAATAAGCTTATTCTGTGGTGTTCCTACCAAAGAATAAATAATAAGATTATAACCAAAGACAGTTTTTATTCCGGGGCATTCCTGTGCGATATCAAAATTGGGGGGCGAGGAACGGGCCTATACCTTGACAAGGGATAAACAAATTGTCAACGATGGTGAGAGGCACTGCACCAGCTTTATACATTGTTGCCTTTGTTTTGGTCCCCGTCTCTTCCTGTTGTAGAGGGGATGACCCGTCCGATCTCGGTGATGTGGCGAGGCATATGTCTGGTAGCTTAGATGGCTTGATGTATAGGAATGACATCAACTGGCAATCGATCATGAGATTTGTCCTGCCTGATCATAGACAGTCAGCCAATCTCTGATGTCCATCTCAAACCTGATCGATCATATATGGAAGGCGGCCCAAAGTCACTACCAAATTCTCTCCTCGACAATCCCGCAACTTCGAGCCATGATGGACTTCATGGGGAAGCAGTTCATGCCTCCGCATTGTTGCTATCAACTCGTGGACTGCTCTCTACCCTGCTATTTTCTATCACTGACATCTTTATTATGATAGATCTGAATTGTTACGTAGATAGGAATTCTCCGCTCGTCTTAGCACAGAATCTCTTGCAATCACTGTCAGGTAAAGCCCTCTATCGCTAATAAACTCTGACTCTCTCTATATAAAGAGAAAAAAGGAAATCCTAAGTAACGGTCTCAGTCTCTCCCTTACACTCCTTCCTACTACTTTTCCTCTCCCGTTAACTTAATCATCAAAGGGTTTTCCATCGGAGACCATCCCTGGTGTGTTCTTTGCAAGTTTTCCATGGCATAGAGGAGTTTCCCGACATCAAGTCAATCCCTGATTAGGTGGGAGGCTTGCTTCATTAACCTGATCACTAGAGAGATATAGCAACAAATTGGTGCCTAGAGGAAGGGCTCTTTATCCAAATCCGAAAGGATGGTGAGACGAGGATAGAACCACTCCATCTCATTGATAATAAAAATTCCGTCAATATCTTGTTTTATGATGCTTTTCAAAAGATAGAATTGCCGCTTGACTGATTGAAGCATGCAAGCATTTCATTGGTTAGATTTTTGATAGTTACAATCGAAGGAGAAGTCACCCTACCATTAACAATAGGATGGTGTTGACTCTGATCTTGATTTTGATAATTGACAAAATACTTAAGTATATATGAGTACTAATTGTGTGTCTTAGTATGTTCATCAGATCTTATTACTCATCTATATTGAAAGAAGAAATACATGTCTTTAGTTGAAGAATGTCCTTAAATTAATAGAAAATCAAGTAGATGGATTTTGGAATTGATATGGAAGAACTTGAAAAGGCTAAAAATAATTTTGGAAAGGTTTCAGCAAGTTTCAGCACTGGCATGCCAAGTATTGACACCTGAAAATCAAGTGTTGATACCTAAAAATCCAAGTACTGACACCTGAAATCTAAGTGCTGATACCTGAAATTCAAGTGTTAACACATATATAGAATGACAACTAGAAAGCCTCATAACAAAAACAAAATTGAAAATATCAAAAGACTAATGCAAGAAACTGCTTGTTCCAATCTTCCAAGCATTTTCTGGAATCGAAAGAAACATGTGATAAAACTTCCACATAAAAAGGATTTCAATGAAAGAAATATATCCACTAAAGCTAGGCCAATCCAAATGAACAAAGAAATTCTAGAATACTATAAAACAGAAATAAATGACCTCATCAAAAAGAAATTGATTTGGCCCAGGCTCTTCCTTTGGAGCTGTTCTGCATTTTATGTTCAAAAAAATGTAGAACTAGAAAGAGAAGCACCTAGGTTAGTAATCAATTATAAACCACTCAATCAAGTCCTAAAATGAATAAGATATCCATTGCCCAATAAAAAGGAGATCTAGTTATTATTTTTATTATTTTATATAAAAAATCTTATTCTATCAAATTCTAAAAATACTTCTCTCCTAATTATTACTTTCATCATTTGATATTTAGAATTATATTTAATGCAATTATATATTTATTATTTAATAACCTTTTGTGATACTTAGCACGGAAGGACTTTCAGTAATTAAAAGATGTAGGATATTATATAGAATTAACATTATTTTTTTGCTTATATTAGAATATTTTATTATTTTTTATTTTTAAAAAAGTTATGTTCAAGAGAAAGATTATTTTAATTTTTAAAGTTGATAAAATAAAATTAATATTGGGATGGTTTTCGATATGGTTTATTTATTTCATTAATTACAATTTAAAATATATTTTATAAAAAAATCAATAATCGGTTCGATTTTAATTTGATTATTTATAAAATTGATAGAACTTGTTCATTTTTTAAAATAGGGTAATGGTTCAATTAGTCGAACCATGCCCACCCTAATATCCACAGCATTGTGAATGGGGTGTAAATTATGTGTATATTATATAATTCTTTTAAAAAATAAGATTTTTTTTTATTTAGCTTTTTTAAATAGAGCACTTCTATATACACATCCCATCTACATTAATCTAGCTAGATTCAAAGATGGATAGGAGTAGCAAAAATTATGAGAATCTATGCAGATATATATTTAGTCCTATGTCAATTTTTTGCTAGAAAGACTTTGAATACCTATATAAGACCAAGAAATCCAAATAATACATTTTAGCTAAATTTTTTGAATAAGGTGTAACAACCCAGGGGAAAAAAAAGTGAAGCCCGGCCAGCCCACCTGGTTGGACCCGGCCTAGACCCATGCGCGTGTGGGCCAGCGCGCAGCTCAGGCGAGCGCGGATAGGCGTGCAGGTGAGCGCGGGCGGGCGCGTGGACGGGCGTGCTAGCGAGCGAGTGCGCGCGGGCACGCTGGCAGCTGTGGGGTTGGGAAATGTGTCCCAAAGCCAATTTCTACTGTACACAATTGTACATTTGATATAATTGTATATGAATTATATTATTGAATAAAATGTTTATTCTGGCAGTTCATCACTATTTCATCTTTCTGTAATGAGTTCTTGAGTGATGAAGTCCTTAGGACTATTTGTATGTGATATAGAGAGGATATATCATATAGTCCTAAAATTATTCGCGACCAAATGATACACTTATTTCAAGATGATAGTATATTAAGTATAGGTTGATGTGTGCCATAGTCGTTGGTTGACCTCTTAACCAAGGAGTGTGGAGACACTGGTATGGCATGCAGATGTTGTGTTTGATATTTCATCGAACGTGACCCGTCTGTACTTTTTCTGCCTAGAGTTTTGATATGGACGTAGTTATCCCCTCAGACATGAGATCGTCATGGTAGTTTGCAAGCAACTCACTGTACTTTGGTGCTGGACTATCTGGATTTCTAATCCAGGGACGGAAGGTTTCTGGGTACAGTTAAGTACTCGTGTAGCAGTGATCGGATCAAGATGGGATTGACCCCTCCAAAGTGTTTGGAACAGATATCTTACTGTGTTTCAATTTAGCAAAACCTTTGCTAGGGTAATCTCTGTAAAGTGTTACAGGACTTATGAGGTTGAGATACATTGTTGATGGACTTTATGGGTTGGGCAGTTTAACCCTAAGTCTTCCTGAGCATTGAGGTCAAAGGGATTAATTACAAGGTTTCCATATCTCCTGGTTCTTGATTGTTGCTCTGCAACTTCGACCTATCCGGACGTCGGGTGTCATTGCTAGATGGCGATTTTGACTGGTATTGGAAATGTTCCAGTGCTACCGGCTTAGTGTTCGAACCTATGGGATCACACACCATAGGGGTTTCTACTTGATCTAGTGATCGGAGAACGATTAGGAATCGTTCGTGGACTCACAAAGGAAAAGTATTTTTCTTTACCCAAGTGTCGATACTTGATATTTTTGAAAGTGTCGACACTTGTTGATTTCGCAAGTGTAGACACTTGATGTCACAAAAGGTTGTGACATAAAATTTTCACTAATAGTTGGTGATGCGTGGAGGTGAATTAAGTAATGTGATTACTTGATAGCACAATTTGATTGAGCTATAAAAATCTGGAACGAATCAAATAGGATTTGGTTCAAAATAGGTTTGGGTCCAATTGGGTTGAACCCAATGTATGCACACTTGACCCAATTGATTTCAGTTATAAACTGAAATCAATTAACACATAATCTGAATTTAAATAAGTTTAAATTCAGTTTTGGGGAGTTATGTAACTTCCCATGACCATAACTTCCCATAACTACCCATTACCACTCCATTATCACCCATAACTCCCCACTCTCCCTCTCCCTCTCCATCTACATAATGCGCTAAAATGGGAGGATAAAAATGAGAGAGAATTCAGCAAAGAAATGCTGAAAAAATCAAAGGGAAGAAAGGGAAGAAACTAGGAAAGGCTCTAGTTTTATGGATATGAGATTTTTTGAAAAGAGTGCATATTTGTACCTAGTGATCTAGGTCTTAGGATTGAGTATTTGGAAGGGTTCCAATGACTCATTCTCCATCTCTTGAGTTTCTTCATTCATTCGAAGAGTCCGGCATCGAAAGAAGAAAAGGAGTTCCGATCAATTTGTTCCACAACAAGCTAGTACTTGGAGTGGAAGTAGATTTTGAAAGAGCCCTGGTGTGAACACCTGTAGAGGCCGGACACGTATGCGGCTAAGCAGAGTTCTTCTTCCTCTTCCTAAATCTTTCGCAGCGGAGAGCGTCTCCACTTCATACGAGGTATGGTTTTACATATATAGATATGTTGCTTTGAAACGTTCATTGCATGAGTTCATGATTTCAAAGTTTATATTAATCATTCATACAAGATCTTGGGCTAAGTAGCATAGAATAATTCTAAAAGTATGCTTAGATTAAATGTTAATCTTCTTTATCATGCTTCCGCTGCATGTTATTTTGAAAAAATTTTAAAATGGAAAGCATGCTCGCTACTAGTTTTCCTTTCAATTGGTATCGGAGCCAGGTTACTCTAGCATGAATGTTTAGTATAAACATTATAAAATCAGTTTAATATCTTGCAAGTACTCGGATTGAGTGCCTCACCAAGCCATCCGGTCATACGAGAGAAGTAGGGCTGCAAGACCCTTCCCATTCAAAGGGATCTCCTATGGCGTGTCGGGGTGCCATTGTGAAGGACTCATGAAGAAGAAAAAGAAAAGAAAAAGTAAAGATTAAAATGTTTTGATCTTTATTATGTTCTAAATTTGAAGTCATAAAATGTTTTAGAAATGTTCTAAAGTTAGTTTATGATTGTTATGTTAAATAGTTTAACATAAAAATTCAAGTTTAGAAAATACAAAGTTTGGATTTTTGCATTTCTGTGCTCGGGTTGGATCAAGTGTCGACACTTAGCTTACCCAGTGTCGACACTTGGGTGTCTATGTGTCGACACTTGGGCTTCTAGGTGTCGACTCACAAACAAAAACACAGAAATTGGTTCACTGTGTGTCGACCTGTCTCAGAATAGTGTCGACACACTTGCTACTGAAGTGTCGACACTTCACAGTGAACAGAAATTTAAAAGTTGGATTTTCTTGTAAAAAATGTTTTATAAAGTTTATTGAAAATGTTTCAATCTATTGTATGATTAACTTAATTATGAATTAAATAAATCTAAGTGACTAAATGATCTAAGGATATGATTTTAAGATCTAAGTCATATTCATAACTTTGGATTAAATGGGTTAGCTTGAATTAGGTCCTAATTGGGTTAGACCTAAGTTTAGATGAATTGGACTTAATAGAGAATTGACTTAATCAAATGTTGAGTTAAGGTTCTTCTCTAGTATCTATCTAATAGTTAGATTGATTGGTCCATACATCTAAATGGACTTAATCTTGGCTTCGTGGTAGGACCCGATTCCTTAGGCTAGCCTAATCGAAATTGGTGAACCAATTAGTGTCTAAGGTAAGTATGGCTTTTGATCTATGGTTTTTTGGGGCTACCTCTTTCCTGGTCAATGATATTGGTGTATAAGGAAAGATGGTTAATGGCTTAACCCATAACCTTGATCTCACTTACCTGGCCAATATGGTTAACCAGATTTGATTAGTTAGCTCATTGATTCGAGTTAGCCCATGCCAATAAGGTTAATTAGCTTGACTGATTTAGGTGCCCATGGATTTTGTGGTTCATGTAACCCTTTCATTAACATATGAAGTTAGTGAAAGATAATCCATGACTTATCCTTTTCTCTTCTGTCACAACATGTATAAAACCTCTAAATTATTAGGTCCTTAAAAAGATAGAAATTATATGATAATTTTTTGTCTTAGCCTCCCATTAAGATGTTTGGTAACGAGTCCAGTAGTGGGGTGATCATCGGCAGATCCATAGATCGGATGGTCATCATACTATTGGAATTGCCATTCATTATATGATGATATAGTGCAACTTACTTAAACAGGTGGTCAGGTTAGCTGGCCAAAGTCGGGCTTGATCATTTGTTAGCTAGAAGCATTAAGATCAGTCATGTTAATGGTTGGACCTAACTGGGACCTTCTTTAGCAGGTAGCCCAAAGGCCGATTGAAGTATTCCTGGGGCAAAATAAATTACTAGGAGTTGTTTGGAGAAACAACTGGTTATGAACCTACCTTTAGATGAGCATGGGTTGGCCGACCATAGTCGGGCTCATGCATTGTTTATTGGATTCTGGTACCCACTAAGGGATAAGTGTTATTCTTCGGATTGGAGGTAGAGGCTACCAGTCTGAATAAAATAGTGGGAGGAGCTTTTAGACAAAAGTCCATGTCTTTAAGTTTTAAATAATTCATATACTAAATAGTCTTGGTTTTCTCTTTTTCAGATAATGTCTACTAATCTGTCACTCCGGTCATTATTAGATAATGACAAGCTCATGGGACCCAACTTCGATAGCTGGTATCGAAGACTGAGAATTGTTCTCGAGCACGAATGGATCCTTTATGTATTAACGGATCCGGCCCTGAGGGGCCAGCCCCCACCGCACATATTGCAGTCAGGGATGCTTATCAAAAGTGGGTCTCTGACCGTACTACGGTGCGGTGCATTATGTTGGTGGCTATGAACGACGAGTTCAGTCACAGATTCGAGGAGGCCCAACCGGAGGAAATCCTTCAAAAGTTGAAGGAATCTTTTGGTGCCCCAGATGACGTTGAAAGGTACAAGGTTTCCTCTACCATCTTCAACGCTCGAATGACTGAAGGGTCTTCGGTCACTGATCATGTATTGTACATGATCGAGATGATCGAGCGCTTGGCCAAACTCGGATATCCTTTCCACGAGCAGCTTGGGAAGGATGCAATTTTGAATTCTTTGCCTCCCTCCTACTTACCTTTTCTAGATCACTATAGATTAACAAGGCCTGTAGTCAACTACCATGGGTTGATGGGGTTACTACAGACTTATGAAAAGGATCACCAGCTCCAAAAGAGCTTGGTGAATTTAGTGGGAGGCAGTGCAGCAAGGCGTCGTCCCTTTAAGAAAGGGAAAAAGAAAAAGAATAAAAGTAAAATGGTGCGAAGTGCTAGGCCCAGTCAGACTAAGAAGAAGGCTGACCAGAGTCAGGCAGAATGCTTCTACTGCAAGAAGCCGGGTCATTGGAAGAGGAATTGTTCTGCTTACCTAGCTACACTTGACCCGAACAGGCCGAAGAAGAAGAAGCAGTAAAAGGTTGCTGGACAAGGTATTTACATGATAAATCCTTGTTGTTTTTCTATTTGTGATACTACTAACTGGATATTAGATACTGGTAGTCCTTATCACATTTGCAATACGTTGCAGGGACTACAAGTTAGTAGAAGATTCGAGAATGGCGAGAGATTTCTGAATGTGGGGAATGGAAGTCAAACTCCAGTCCTGGCGTTGAAAATTGTCAATCTGTTTTTCGAGTCTTGTAAAGTTGTTCTTAGTGATTGTCACTATTATCTATCATTCCTTGTAAATATTATCTCTGTAGGCCAGTTGGCTAGTAATGGTTATGAACTATTAATCAAGAGTGATTTTTGCAAAGTCATTATGAATGATATTGTGGTTATGATTGGACATATTAAGAATGGCATTTATGTTTTGTCACAGCCTGTTGGTGTAATGTACATTTCATGCAAATGTCCTAGATTAGATAATGTCAATGATGCTTATCTATGGCACTGTAGGCTAGGTCATATAAACAAGAATAGAATCAACAGGTTAGTGGGAGAAGGTCTCCTAAACGTTAGTGATTGTGAATCACTGCCATCTTGTGAATCTTGTTTACTTGGTAAGATTACCAAGTCACCTTTTACTGGAAAAGGTGTACAAGCCAATGACATTTTGAGTCTAGTACATACTGATGTATGTGGACCAATGAATGTCGATGCCAAGGGTGGGTATAAATATTTCATTACGTTTACAGACGACCTCTCAAGGTACGGTTATGTCTTTTTGATGAGACATAAATCTGAATCGTTTGAAATGTTCAAACGGTATCGTAATGAAGTTGAAAAACAAACCGGGAAGCTTATTAAAATCCTTCGATCAGATCGAGGTGGAGAATATCTTTCTGGGGAGTTTCTGACTTATCTTGAAGAGAATGAGATTCTCTCTCAATGGACATCTCCTGGGATGTCCCAGTTAAATGGTGTGTCTGAAAGGAGGAATCGGACTCTGTTGGACATAGTTAGATCCATGATGGGATTTGCAACTCTGTCAACTTCCTTTTGGGGTATGCTTTGGAATCAGCATGCTATCTTCTAAATAGAGTTCCGAGGAAGTCTGTTAACAAAACTTCATATGAGATATGGAATGGGCGTAAGCCGAGTCTTTCACACATTCGGGTTTGGGGATGTCCGGCTTATGTCAAGCGTTTGGAAACAGATAAACTTAGACCTAGGTCTGACAGGTACCTCTTTGTTGGGTATCCTAAAGAGTCTAAGGGTTATTTCTTCTATATGCCTGGGGAACAAAAGTTGTTTGTCAGTCTTAGAGCTACCTTTTTGGAAAGGGAGTACCTTACTGAAGGTGCTCAAGCTGCCAATGTTGAGCTTACTGAAGTTCAACAGATAGAAGAACCAAATCATTCAAGGACTGCTACAGAATCCGTTATGATAGGATCAAACCTTGACCCTATTGACCAGTCATTAAGGAGATCCGGTAGAGTACCGCATCAATCGGACAGATACTACGATTTTTTGGTCCGGGACGGTGATCCCATTGAGCTCGATGAGAACAACGAGGATCCAATCACCTATATGGACGCAATGCAGAGGTCTGATTCTGAGTTGTAGCTAGGAGCCATGAAATCTGAAATGGAGTCCATGGAAATCAACAAAATATGGACTTTGGTTGATCCACCTGAAGGGGTAAAACCCATTGGGTGCAAATGGGTCTTCAAAAGGAAACGGGGCGCAGATGGGCAGGTAGAGACCTATAAAGCTCGTTTGGTTACCAAGGGTTATCGTCAACGTTATGGTATTAACTATGACGAGACGTTTTTCCCTGTGGCAATGCTCAAGTCTATTCGGATTATGCTTGCCTTAGCTGCATATCTGGATTATGAAATCTAGCAAATGGATGTCTGAACAGATTTCTTAAATGGTGAGCTAGATGAGGAGGTGTATATGATGCAACCTGAAGGGTTCACATCCACAGATGAATCTAAGGTATGTAAGCTTAGTAGGTCCATCTATGGACTAAAGCAGGCATCTCGGAGTTGGAACATGCATTTTGATAAGTGTATCAAGACGTATGGTTTTGTTAGGAATAAAGAAGAACCCTGCATATATAAGTGGGCAAATGGTTCTGTAGTTGTATTTCTTGTACTGTATGTGGATGACATTCTCTTAATCGGGAATGACATTCCTGCATTACAGGGAATAAAGGTCTGGTTGTCATCCCAGTATTCTATGAAAGACTTGGGAGAAGATTCTTTTATACTAGGTATGAAGATCTATAGGGATAGATCAAGGAAGCTTCTGGGTTTGTCCCAGTCTACGTACATTGATACCATGCTGAAAAGGTTCATCATGGAGAATTCCAAGAAAGGCTATCTTCCGATAGGCCATGGAATTTCTCTTTCAAAGAAGGATTGTCCGATATCTCCTGAGGAAAGAGAGCGTATGAGTAGGATTCCTTATGCTTCGGTAGTAGGGTCCATCATGTACGCCATGACATGTACTAGACCAGACGTGGCATACTCATTAGGAATAGTGAGTCGATACCAGTCTGACCCAGGTGAAGCATACTGGAAGGTTGCAAAGACCATCCTGAAGTATTTGCGAAATACGAAGGACCAGTGGCTTCTTTTTGGAGGACCTGACTTGAAACTTGTGGGGTATACTGACTCCAGTTTCTAGTCAGATAGGGATGATAGCAAGAGTGTATCTGGCTTTGTTTTTACCTTGAATGGTGGAGCTATCTGCTGGAAGAGTTCCAAGCAGTACACTGTAGCAGACTCTGTATGCGAAGCGGAATATATTGCAGCATCTGATGCAGCAAAGGAAGCTGTTTGGTTACGAAAATTTCTTGGCGAGCTGGGAGTGGCAGCTTCCCTGGATGGTCCTGTTCCAGTGTACTGTGACAGCACTGGAGCCATTGCTCAAGCCAAAGAGCCGAAGTCCCATCAGCGTACCAAGCATATTCTGCACCGGTTTCATCTTATACGAGAAATCATGGAACGAGATGATATCGACCTTCTGAAGATCGACGGAAAGGAGAACCTGGCTGACCCCTTCACTAAAGCCATTGGAATTCAAGAACTCAATGATTGTAAATGGAAGATGGGTATACGATACTGTTCTGATTAGCTTTACTCCAAGTGGGAGTTATTTGAAAATGTGTCCCAAAGCCAATTTCTACTTACACAATTGTACATTTGATGTAATTGTATATGAATTATATTATTGAATAAAATATTTATTCTGGCAGTTCATCACTATTTTATCTTTCTGTAATGAGTTCTTGAGTGATGAAGTCCTTAGGACTATTTGTATGTGATATAGAGAGGATATATCATATAGTCCTAAAATTGTTCGTGACCAAATGATACACTTATTTCATGATGATAGTATATCAAGTATAGGTCGTTGTGTACCATAGTCGTTGGTTGACCTCTTAACCAAGGAGTGTGGAGACACTGGTATGGCATGCAGATGTTGTGTTTGACATTTCATCGAACGTGACCCGTCTGTACTTTTTATGCCTAGAGTTTTGATATGACGTAGTTATCCCTCAGACATGAGATCGTCATGGTAGCTTGCAAGCAACTCACTGTACTTTGGTGGTGGACTATCTGGATTTCTAATCCAGGGACGGAAAGTTTCTGGGTACAGTTAAGTACTCGTGTAGCAGTGATCGGATCAAGATGGGATTGACCCCTCCAAAGTGTTTGGAGCAGATATCTTACTGTGTTTCAATTTAGCAAAACCTTGGCCAGGGTAGTCTCTGTAAAGTGTTACAGGACTTGTGAGGTTGAGACACATTGTTGATGGACTTTATGGGTTGGGCAATTTAACCCTAAGTCTTCCTGAGCATTGAGGTCAAAGAGATTAATTACAAGGTTTTCATATCTCCTGGTTCTTGATTGTTGCTCTGCAACTTCGACCTATCCGGACGTCGGGTGTCATTGCTAGATGGCGATTTTGACTGGTATTGGAAATGTTCCAGTGCTACTGGCTTTGTGTTCGAACCTATGGGGTCACACACCATAGGGGTTTCTACTTGATCTAGTGATCGGAGAATGATTGGGAATCGTTCGTGGACTCACAAAGAAAAAGTGTTTTTCTTTACCCAAGTGTCAACACTTGATATTTTTGATAGTGTCGACACTTGTGTAAGTGTCGACACTTGTTGATTTCGCAAGTGTAGACACTTGATGTCACAGAAGGTTGTGACATAAAATTTTTACTAATAATTGGTGATGCATGGAGGTGAATTAAGTAATATGATTACTTGATAGCACAATTTGATTGAGCTATAAAAATTTGGAACGAAGCAAATAGGATTTGGTTCAAAATAGGTTTGGGTCCAATTAGGTTGAACCCAATATATGCACACTTGACCCAATTGATTTCAGTTATGAACTGAAATCAATTAACACATTAATCTGAATTTAAATAAGTTTAAATTCAGTTTTGGGGAGTTATGTAACTTTCCATGACCATAACTCCTCATAACTACCCATTACCACTCCATTATCACCCATAACTCCCCACTCTCCCTCTCCCTCTCCATCTACATAATGGACTGAAATGGGAGGACGAAAATCAGAGAGAATTCAGCAAAGAAATGCTGGAAAAATCAAAGGGAAGAAACTAGGAAAGGCTCTAGTTTTATGGGTATGAGATTTTTTGAAAAGAGTGTGCATATTTGTACCTAGTGATCTAGGTCTTAGAATTGAGTGTTTAGGAAGGGTTCCAACGACTCATTCTCCACCTCTTGAGTTTCTTCATTCATTCGGAGCGTCCGGCATCGAAAGAAGAAAAGGAGTTTCGATCAAATTGTTCCACAATAAGCTAGCACTTGGAGTGGAAGTAGATTTTGAAAGAGCCTTGGTGTGAAGCACCTGTAGAGGCCATACACGTGTGCGGCTAAGCAGAGTTCTTCTTCCTCCTTATAGATCTTTCGCAGCGGAGAGCATCTCCACTTCATACGAGGTATGGTTTTACATATATAGATATGTTGCTTTGAAACGTTCATTGCATGAGTTCATGATTTCATAGTTTATATTAATCATTCATGCAAGATCTTGGGCTAAGTAGCATAGAATAATTCTAAAAGCATGCTTAGATTAAATGTTAATCTTCTTTATCATGCTTCCGTTGCATGTTATTTTGAAAAAGTTTTAAACTGGAAAGCATGCTCGCTACTAGTTTTCCTTTCAGTGCGCAGGCGGGCGCGGCCCAGGCCCATTACGCGGGCACGCAAGGCGCGGCCCAAGCCCATGGACGGGAGCGCGCGGGCGCGTGGGCTCGGCCTAGCCAGAAATGGCATGCGCTGGGGACGTTTCCCAGCATTTCTCGAGCATTTCTCAGCCCATTTCTCATGGTCCACCATGGTCTATGGCTCTTCTGTATGATATGGACCGTCCGATCACTTGATCGAATGGCTGAGATTGATCCGGCTGAGATAAGGCTTGATTAGGGGCTTTTGGATTTGGATTTCGACACGATCTAAGGCATTGATCTCAGATCTCACAGCCTGAAAGCTTTCTTGATGGTTTTGGACTTCTGAGATGTATTTTCACTAGGTTTTGAATTGGTTTTGTTATTAACAAGAGACACCCAAACACCGAGGGTTATTTTAGAGGGCCAACATAGTATAGAGAACCCGAACAAAGAGCCAAAAAGAGAGCCACGAAGAGATTTTGCAATCCAGAAGAGAAGAAGAAAGAAAGAGAAAGAGAAGAAAAGAGGCGGGAGGAAAGAGATCTCGGTTCAGGAGAAGTGGAAGGTTGTCATGCTATAAAGGCATGGGATAGCGACCAATTTTGGGGATATGTTGGAGTTCGGGATAGAGAAGTAGAGAGATCTTAGAGTTTTGGTTTATGGAAAGAGAAAGAGGAGAGAGAAAAATAGAGGGAAAGGAGAAAAAATATAAATATTGAAGGGAAAGATCGAAAAGCTCTCTTAAAATTCATGAAGTTAAGATTTGGTTTACAAATTATCGGAGTATTTATGTTGTAAGAGAACAGTCTCCTGAGCAGGAAGGTGTTGGACGAGCTCTCAGTACAGATTGATACCAGGTATTTTGGGTTAGCTCTTAAAGGTAAGGATCTCTGGACCTGATCACCAGTTATATATATATATGTGTGTATTTATTATGACATGATTTGATCCATGCATATAAGCATCGACATGCATGACTAGTTTTACATGGAATAGTTTGACTTTTTTACATTGGACAGTATGATTGTTATTATTATTTGCTATATTCCTGTATACCATGTTTTATCAAATAAAGTGATATTTGTATGGTTTGGACCGTAATGCCGGTCATTGAAAGATTTGAGATTTCATAGTTTGACATCGTGATATGATTTGACATGATGATGTGAAAAGATAAAATGTTAATTAAGAAAATGAGGTATTTTGACTAACCATACCACGGGATCGTGGTGGGATAGCCTGAGCCACGGGCTTTGTACGTAAGCTAGCTTGATCACAAGTAAATGGTCGATTATGAGACTAACCTGACCACGAGTAAATGGTCGATTATAAGATTGCCAGTCATGGGCAATGCATAATCGTGGTTAATCTAGAACCCTAGAGAAAAAGAAGGATAATTAAATTTTCTCTTATATTCTTGCTAATTTTTAAATTATTATTATTGGTAACTATTTGGAGATCTTACTAGGCTGTAAAGTTCATAACCCTCTATTTGTTTTCCTTCTCAGAGTTGTATAGGATATTTGAGTTTAGTGATGAATGAGATTCGTGAAGAAATGATGTGTAGCTAGAAAGTTATTAATACCAAACAGATATCTGAAGGATGATCAAAATTGTAACCATATAAGTTATGGTATTTTCTTATGAATTGTGATCAATAATATTATGAAGGATTGAAGTTGAAACGAAATTTTTTTTAGGCCTTGCATAAATTCTAGAGGGTATTCTAGGGTTCGTGTGGCCGGTCACGTAGCCGATTTCGGTGCTGGATTCGGGGCATGAGAAAGTAGTATCAGAGCTTAGGTTATGATCATTTAGGACGTGATACAAGTGATTTAAAATAATAATGACATGATGATTATTAGGATATGACAAGAATAATGTAAGAATAGTGTAGAGCTTAGGTTATGATGACATGGGACTATGGTATAAGTGCTATGATAGATCAAGTGATATCAAAATTCAAGTCATGATTGTTCGAAACTGGACATTAGTGATTTGGAAATCACATGGTGATTATTAGGATATGATAGAATGATATGAAGGTTAGTTACTTTTAAGGTTTAAAATCTCAATTAAGCTAATTTCGAGAATAAAATTCTTTTAAGGGAGGAGAATGTAACAACCCAGAAAAAAAAATATGAAGCACGGCCAGCACACCTGGTTGGACCCGACCTAGACACACATGCGTGTGGGCCAGCACGCGACTCAGGCGAGTGCGAACGGGCGTGCGGGTGAGCACGGGCAGGCACGCGGACTGGCATGCTAGCGGGCAAGCACGGGCGGGCACGCGGGCGAGTGCGAGGCACGCGGGCGGGCACGGCCCAGGCCCATTACGCGAGCATGCGAGGCACGACCCAAGCCCACGCCCGGGAGCGCACGAGCCCATGGGCTCGGCCCAGCCGGAAGCGGTGCACGCTGGGGACGTTTCCCCGCATTTCCTGGGCATTTCCCAGCATGTTTCTCACGGTCCACCATGGTCTATAGCTCTTTTGCATGATCTGGACCGTCCGATCACCTGATCGAATGGCTAAGATTGATCCGGCTGAGATTAGGCCTGATTATGGGCTTTTGGATTCGAATTTCGACGTGATCTAAGACGTTGATCTCAAATCTCATGGCCTGAAAGCTTTCTTTATGGTTTTGGACTTCTGAGATGTATTTTCACGAGGTTTTGGACTGGTTTCGTTATTAATAAGAGACACCCAGACATCGAGGGTTATTTTAGAGGGCCAACATAGTACAGAGAACCCGAACAGAGAGCCAAAAAGAGAGCCACGAAGAGATTTTGCAATCCGGAAGAGAAGAAAGAAAGAAAGAAAAAGATGAGAAAAGAGGAGGGAGGAAAGAGATCTCGATTTAGGAGAAGAGGAAGATTATCATGCTACGAAGGCATGGGATAGCTTTCAGTTTTGGGGATATGTTGGAGTTCGGGATAGAGAAGTGGAGAGATCTTAGAGTTTTGGTTTGTAGAAAGAGAGAGAGGAGAGAGAAAAAGGAGAGGGAAAGGAGAAAATATAAATATTGAAGGGGGGAGATCGAAAAGCTCTCTTGACATTCATGAAGTTAGGATTTTGTTTACAAATTATCCTAGGATTATTTATGTTATAGGGGAACAGTTTCCTGAGCAGAAAGGTGTTAGACGAGCTCCAGGTACAGATTAATATCGAATATTTTGGGTTAGTTCTTGAAGATAAGGATCTCTGGACCTGATCACCAATTATATATATATGTATTTATTATGACATAATTGATTCATGCATATGAGCATCGACATGCATGACAGTTTTACATTGAATAGTTTGACTTTTTATGTTAGACAATATGATTGTTATTATTATTAGCTATATTCCTGTATACCATGTTTTATCAAATAAAGTGATATTTGTATGGTTTGGATCGTGATTCTGGTCATTGAAAGATTTGAGATTTCATGATTTGACATCGTAATATGATTTGACATGATGATGTGAAAGGATAAAGTGTTAATTAAGAGAATGAGATATTTGGACTAGCTATACCATGGGATCGTGGTGGGACAGCCTGAGCCACGGGCTTTGTACGTAAGCTAGCCTGACCATGAGTAAATGGTCGATTGTGAGACTAGCCTGATCGCGAGTAAATGGTTGATTATGAGATTGCTAATCATGGGCTGATGCATGACCATGGTTAGTTCAGAACCCTAAAGAAGAAGAAAGATGGTTAAATTGATAAAGAAAAAGATTTTTTTTTTCAAAAGGTTTGTCGTATATGACATCGAGTTGTTCGTTGCATGACATAATATACTCTTATATTCTTGCTAATTTTTAAATTATTATTATTAGTGACTGTTTGGAGACCTTACTGGACTATGAAGCTTACAACCCTCTATTTATTTTCCTTCTTAGAGTTGTGCAGGATATTTGAGCTTGGTGATGAATGAGATTCATGAAGAAATGATGTGTAGCTAGAAAGTTATTAATACCAAACAGATGTCTAAAGGATGACCAAAATTGTAACCATATGAGTTATGGTATTTTCTTATAAACTGTGATTAATAATATTACGAAGGATTGAAGTTGAAATGAAAATTTTTTTAGGCCTTGCATGAATTTTAGAGGGTATTTTAGGGTTTGTGTGGTTGGTCACGTAGTCGATTCCGGTACCAGATTCGGGGTATGATATAAGATCTTAAATTATTATAAATGATATCAAAACCAATCTGGTCTATAACTATGTGGACGAGAAAATACTGCAGTACAAGTTCATTAAAATTGAACATGGACCAATCATGATGTTTATACATAGATACATAGATTTGAATCTTTAAGCTGGCAAGAATGTAAGGACTTAAATAGAAAAATATATGAGGACTTGTGTGGATATATATTTAGTCTTATATCGATTATTCATTAGAAAGATTTTTAATATTTATATAGATCAAAAAAAATCTAAATAATATTTATTTATTTATTTTATAAGCTCCTGGATTGCCAGGTGATGGGATCTCATTTCCAACACCACAATCCTCAAAGTGAATCATGCTAGTTTACTTTAACAAAATTTTAGTCCAATCGAGTAGAAATGGTGCTGAGGGCCATGGATGGTGGGGAGCAAGGGTGTTGATATTTCAACAACTCCAAACCATTCCATACTCACCCATCTTTTCACAACTACAGAAGGACAGTTTTATCCCAACAACAAAAAAACAATCCCTATTCTTTCATCCTGCACTACCAACCAAACATGATCATAACGGAGTAACCACCGAACTTGCTCGTTCAACCAAACAAGCAAATTTTCTATTCCACGGAATAACTCTTATTCTTCCAAACTTATCTGGATAATTTTTCCTTGTCCCTCCAAATTTTATTCCATGACCAAACACTAATAAGTGCATTTTCACGTCTGCCACTAAATCCTGAACATTATCCTCCAAAATAGATGAATAACAATTCCCAAAAATGCCTATTTAGACTGTAGAGGGTATCAATGCGTCACTTTCGTTGCATGCACCAAACGCATGGGCACTGGTTGGACATGGCTAGCTTTGACTTGGATGCCAGGAGAGCTTAAAATAATTGCACGCGAGTTGCCCGAGACTTTGTCTAAGTTAAAAAAAATACTGGAGAGCTAAGATGGCATACGGCGTGGAACTCATTTGTATGGGAAAGTTTGAAATGCTTGCTCTTCTTTAGCATATATCGATGCAAATGGGTCAAGTCGCATCACATAACACTACATCATTCTAGAACTCATCCAATGGTGGTGGTGAGAGCCAATTCAATACGAGCACACTAATAATTACGTGATTACGTCACGCTTAGAGTTTTAAGTGGATTTAGTTAGGCTGACCTAACCCAAATTGTTGACATATAGCGCTAGCAAAGGAAATCCACATCTCCACACTTCCTACCAAAGCCTCAAGAGCACTGCAATCGTATTATAGTGGACTCCCATGATACCATTATTATAGTAAGAAGATTTGTTCCAGTCTTTGACTGATTCTTTTAAAATAAAATAATTTTTTTTCCCTTGGGAATTCTCATACAATGTTATAAGGGAAAGTAAAAGCGGCAAAAAAAAAAAAAAAAAAAAAAAAACGTACATTTTTGGTTAAATTACCCTTCACTTACCGTGCTAATTATTTTAGACAAGAATTTGAGATACTTTTATTTTTTTCCATGGTCGGCTTGTCCAATCTTTGTGAACTTTTGTTTTTCGATTGCAGCTCTTCTTGATGGCCCCAATCACTTGGTATAAAGTTGCTTGACCTGATACCAAGAGCAAGAGCAAAGTCCATTTACAAGTGCATCTTTTCATCAGATACCCATTTTTTTTGAGTTATTATTTGGTTGTCTATTCTTTTATGTCCCCATATTAGAAGTTTGGTTAACAATCTTCAAACTTTATGGTCATCATGGATTGAAAAGAAAAAAAAAAAAGGGTATAGTCTATCATAAGAAAAAGATGGGACCAAATATGACATATATGGCATGAAAGGAATCCTATAATTTTTCTTTAGCAGAAGTCCTCAACTTCTTCTATTTTTCATAAAACCCCCCATACCTTTGCAACGTGGCATAAAATTATGTTTGGCTGAATCTTCTCAAAGTCACCAGCCCCTTCTCCATCAGATTATTTTTCTCTATCCAGTTACTTACTTTATATTTCTTCTCTTTCATATTCTATTATAAAATATCATTATAATTTATGTTAATATTTTTTTTGTAATAAATTGGAGGAAGTTTTTCAATTCCTCCATTTTCTATTAAAAACAAAAATTGCACTTGCAAGCAGCCATTCATGGATCATTGATCCATCAAATTTAGGCGCAGCCACATGGTTTCAACGCATCTTTCATTCAAGGGGTAAAAGAAAATTCCACTTCCAAGTTCCAAGCAAGCACTCATGGATCATTAAATTTAATTAGGTGTAGCCATGCGGTCTAAATACTTCTTGAATTCAAAAAAAAAAAAAAAAAAAGGGTCCACTTGCAAGCAGAGGCTATCATGGATCATCACATTGAGGCATGGTCTAATTAATTAGCAGGGCTCAAAATGTGGGATATTTTCAGATGGGATGACCAGGGAACCGAGGGAAGGATGGTAGGTTGTTCCTCCACCTAACTCCAGCTTCCCTCCATGAACGGTCTTTGATGGTTGGTCAAATACCATCTATTTTGGCATCACCATCAACCCTACAATGCCTCGCATTGCCCCCAAAGGAGGCACATCGTCTCCCACTGTTTTCATTACCATCGACATACACCATACCCACCAAGTGGCCGACCAAGGCACCAACTTGTCAAGAATAGCGTCTTCTCCGCGGAATTAAGGTCCTTGTACAAAAAAAAAATCTGACATTTTTGACTCACTAACGTCTAAATTTAAGACCGAATGATACTGGAATTTCTTCCATCTGATACCGAACCTCAACTTTAAAAACAAGTGCATGCCCTCCAACATCTATACATGGGTGTTTCGAAGTTTAAAGTCAATCGGGTTGGCTTTCATGTAACTGGTTGACACAAGTTTGGTCCGCCATCCTTGCATTTTTTGCATCAGGCAATGGATGACTGAAAGACCAAAGTTGCATGGTGGACATAAACATGTTATCGAGTTTTCAAACTTTTAATACCCATCTTTCATATAGTCAACATTGTCAAGGTAACCATACATATATATATATATATATATGATTCCATTACATTGTTTTCACATTTCACAAGTCATTACATGCCATGGAAACAATTGAGTTTATTTTTTTTTCCTGAGAAAAGGTGTGGGTATCTAATAATACTGCCTACCATCAAAATTTTTAATTTAAATGAAAACAATAATAAATATATATATGATAGATAGTAGCATGATACTATTATTTTATTGTATCCAAGCTCCACTTGATGTTAATTTCAGCTGTTTAGTTAAGCATTTTTTTTATTATTATTATTTTTTCAAGGAACATGATAAAAATATGTTTCCATCTAACTTTGAACCGAGGACCTTTCTCAGCAAAAAGAGGGGTGCCAAAACCAGCTAACCCCAGTCTCCTTCTCCGCGTTGCTCAATTTTCTAACCATGAATGAGTCAAACAGGAAGGACAATTATTAGTTTTGACCTAGCCACCTTATGCTCTCTTGGCTTTCTTTTGGGCACAACCGAATGCCTAATTTTATAAAGTTAATTTTTCCATTCGTTCTTGTGATATTTCCGCTACCATATATGATTTTAGTGGTTACGATCTACCCTGCCAATGACTAGAAGAATAAGTTCGATTCGAGAAGCAGGAGACGGACAACTAACTTTTTGGCTCGGAGAGAATTGAATGAAATTAAACGGTTCTCGACATCATCGAAGATTTGTTCGAGATTTTAAGATCAATCAGCACAGCCATGCACGTAGCCATGCAAGTATGACACGAGAGGTGCAACTCTGCTAATCTCGGTGGTAGCATAAGATGCAAAAAAAACTAAGATCATACCTACCGGATATGACTGCATCTATAAAAATCAGGAAAAAAAAAAAAAAATCCTGCAAGTTCCAAGAAGGAAATCAGAGTTAGAAGCCATCTAATATGCTGTTCAATTAATCTTCCAATAAATATGGTAAACTTCTAGAGAGGTATACTCATCACTAGCCACCCACCATACGTCGTGAAGGAGGGGATGAGCAGGACCAGCTGCCTGCCACTGAATCCATCCAACAATTGTCAAAGAATTCTTCTCCAAAACCAGTCCAGCAGTGCCAAATATTCGTACCGCATAGATAAATATTCAAGGACCCCAAGAATATTTATATGTAAATAGCTTCCATCTATGGCATCATGCATTAACAACCAAGAGAAATTAGGCTTGAAAGAAGCTACGCCAATGAAAAATCATATTTGAATATCTTTTGACAAGCCAACATTGCAGGATAGTTCATATCTCCCTATGTGGCGTACCTCAAAGAGCACGCTAGCTGTAGATATATAGGATGTAGCTTAGCTAATGTCTTGGAGTAAAGGATGATGATCTTGCAAAGTAATTGAAGTCTTTGAGATTTAGTTAATAACCATAGCAGGGTCTCCTCCAATAACGTACGATTCCACAAAAATGTAGTTCATGGATGACTCCCATGCATGCATCGGACCTTCCTATATAATATGCAACTCTAATAAATTAAGATACGTACTGAAGCAGCACTAAACACCCCGGAACCTACTACTAGAACTTGATGGAAATGGTTCCACTTTTTTTGATGAAACGGGAGATCAAAAATAATCCAAAATGGTTCCTCACCAAAAATCCCATACCAACCTGTCCCTATTGATAGCATCTGTCGAAATTAACCTTCATTGCACCAGGAGGAGGAGGGGTTATCCAATGAACCTCGATATCAAAAAGTTTTTGGTGAGCTATTATTAGAGCTGTAGGCATTCCAATACCCTAGGTCCAAAGTAGCCGTTACCTTTTAACACCTCATGAAATTCCAATGATCGATTAATTAATTAATTGCCAACAAAGCCAGCTATACCTAGGATTAGAAACTAGGTATTGAAAAACCCTAGCATCTCTCAAGCTCCTTCACATCCATCCTCCTACCATAAATCGGAATCAAAGATGATATCAATTGAAAGCTCCCCGTGAAGACATTTCCAAGTTGATGTTGCCACAGAGCAAATTATAAGAGCGTGTTCTATGTTCTTTTCCACTGAAGTGTATTAAGGGTGTCTACGAATTGGCTTAGATTAGGTCGATTTCATGTAGAATCCATGTAAAACAGTAATATATGAAACCTTAATTTATACCGGACCCAACCTGATATCAGGTGGAAATGAGCATGTCAAAAATAATAATAATAATAATAATAATAATAAAAAAAAAGAGTTCCAACTTCAGAGTAGGAATGCTAATACCATGGCCCATAATCCTGACTGCATGTCATTTTGGGCTGCTCCAGGTGATGGCTTAAGATATCCTTGTCCTGGGCCCTACATGTCATGTTGAAGGATAATTCTTTGTCCATCGGGGGGACGGTGTAGAAAAAATACATCACTAAATATGATTGGATCATATAAGTCTCACTTTTCAAAGTATATTTAGTGCCGGTAGTTTTACTTTTTTATTAAAGAATTTGAATAACAAAAATACCTCTTCATTATAAAAAAATTATGATATTTGTTTGCTTGGATTATAACATCCCAATGAATAAGGTATCATAATCTTGTTTACAGGATGTTATAAGAACGAAGGTATTTTCATCATTGAAAAAGTTCAAAAAAACTTCAATAACGAAAATATTCTCGACCTTATAACATTATGTGAATAAGATTATGGCATCCTATTCACAAAAGAGTATAATAAGGAAAAGATATTTTTGTCATTCAAAATTTTTAATGAAAAAGTAAATTGCAGGTATTAAATACGTATTTGAATGATAAAAATGCTCTTCCTTTATGATATCCCTTTGTACATAGGGTATCATAACCCTGATAATGTGATATTTTCATCATTAAAAAAATTTTAAACTTCTTTTAATCACAAAAATATTCCTTGATTTTATAATATATGAAGTCATAATCTGAGCCATGGAATGTCATCATGCAAGCCATGGGTATCATAATTTTTTTATAAGAGATATTTTTATCATTCAAAATTTTTAATGAAAAGATAAAGCTATAAATATTAAATGTATATTAAAAAGTGAGGATTGCTTGGTCCAACTAGATTATACACTATATTAGACTTTCTCCGATGAATCCATGACCTTGGCAACTTGGAAAACAAAACTCCTTCTTTGTTGTTGGGCCCAAGCCCAACTCCTCCCCAACTTGTAGATAGTGTACCATGGATAAAGTTGTCCATGGGAACAAGGGACGAGGCCGCTATTATCAATTTGGACCATATCGGCCCCTCATTAGATTATTTTTCTAGACTGCTTCCGCGAGTGATATATACCTTGATATCTTCTGCACCTCCTCCACCTTCCCTAATTCTATCCTATTGGATCTTAACCTGTATCTTGTGTCACTTTTCGTTTGTTGCACGCGCTCACAAAGCATCTTTTTGTCATAATCCATCCTCGCCTCTCTCTCTCTCTCTCTCTCTCTCTCTCTCTCTCTCTCTCGGTCTCAGTCTCATACGCACATCAGGAATTTAATGTCACGTCTAGCTTTTCTCAAAGCACACGGAACAAATTAAGCTTTTAAACTTCTGTAGAGCACGAGGAGCCATGGGCCCATTGAAATCATCAGCTAATAAGGCTACTCTTGGTGCGAGATATATAAATCCGAGAAAGAGATCTCCCATGCATGAAGGAGGAGACCTGATGCATGCTTTGCCTCCATCCTTTTCCATATCTCGCACCAGAACCAATTTGAGTGCAACGCTTGAGCTTAAATCATAGAGGAATTGGTGGTCATGAACCAGACCATGGACGGCGCAAGGACATGCAAAGAAGTGAGAAGAAGTATGGAGCATTCTCTGTCTCACACTACAGCTTCATGCAATGCCAAGATGCTTCCAGATGTGGTTAAATATATTGAGATTATCCTTTTCTTTGTTGTGGAGAACTTTTCCAATTTTGGTTATGCATCTGCCATTAATATTTGCAGCTAGCCTCATTAGTGAATTAAGGCTGAAATATATGTGCTTGCAACCCTTAGGATTGTTTTCTAAATACTTTAATGGCATATCATTATCATGTTCTCGGTCTTAACATGATTTGCATTATAATTAGCTTGTTTAGGTGGAACGGCATTCACGCTATTTGTATAAAATTTAAAGTGTTCTGTCTTCCAGATTCTGTGCTTTTAATATGGATGCTAAGATTTGTAGCATTTTAGTGGATAAAGGCCTCCGTCCTTGCAGTTGAGTGTGCCACAAGCAAAAGAGATAAAGACAAAAGACCAGCAGTGGATTCGAATCATTTGATTAAAAAGCAATGCTTTCGTCTAAGTAGAGAATTGTACGGATTTAGCTGACTCGAGTAATTTGAAAGAGCCATCTTTCTCCCAATTGATGCCACAAATTTCGGTGGTTCAAGTAATTAAAAGTTGATTAAAATACTGGAGACGGTAAACCGATAGACACTCAATTGCTAGTACGTAGTAAATTTCTTGATGAAAACTCGTTACTGCATGGTTTGTTTGGTTTAAAGTACTCCTCGGTTGATATTTTGCCTCCTTTTCTTCCTGACAAATTAGGTCACATTTATATTCATAGAAGGTATTTTTTCTTATCCTCCTGATTTATGAGCAAGTTTGCTCATAATTGGATTGGCTTCAAGTTAATGATCGAGTTCAGATGGTCTTCATTTGCAAAGAGAAGCCACTAATTATTGTCAAAGTATTACATGGTAACCCTGTATGATTTATCTATATATATCCAATCTCAAGCCATTGGAAAATCTGATTACCACCATAGATTCTGTATGATTATAACATTCCAGTCCCTAAAAAAATGGATCCATACTAATTTCTGCTCCAAATAATTAATCTTCAAGAAGAAAATACATGAACGAAGTGTACCTATACAACACTGATGATGAGAATACACATACACACTATTAATTATTATATATACATCGTTCTTGAGGACCAAAAGGCAGTCCCAAATATTTTAATTATTACTTGATTGAGCCATAACCATTCATCAAATATTCCCCTCTTTTCTATAAATCATGTGTACTGCACATATCAAAACTATTCTTCAGAAATGTTATTCAACCGCATCAAAGGTTGGTGAGTGTCCAGAAGAGAATATACAATAAATCCTCCTATAGCATCACTGTGCAACGAATAAATACAAAGAAAAACTCAGATCAAAATATATTTTATAATTACTAATACGATAGTTGTGAAAGAAAGATGGTAAAAGATGTAAGAAGTATATATATAATTTGCTAATTTTTTCCTCGTGGGAAAAGAAAAAAAAAAAAAAATCACATTGCAAATTGGACTGCTTTGCAATTTTTCATGTCACAAGAAAATCACTCAAAAACTGTAGCACAACTTCCAATTGCATGTCATTTGCATCCCTTACGTGTCACTGACATGGATGAATACGAGACCTGCAAATTCCCATCAAGAATGAACCCTGCAGGCAATAAATTGACAGACAAATCACTAGACATCGGATTATTGCGACGCACCACTCTCCCTTCCACAATTATCGGGACTACGGCCACAGTTAATACTATCTCATTACAGAGGGAAATGGGTCATAGAGTCGCAGGAAATATTTACTTACATCATGTAGTCCAAAAATCAACAATTGCTGCATCTGGGTCTTCTGAGACTTCTATAAAGTATCCTGCTTAATTATTAGTTCTTCCTAAGACTCAGAAAATCCCCCGGCCACTCTAACAACCCATCACTTACCATAACCAGACATAAATATGTACCATCAACTACAATAGTTGCATGAATGAGAGAGAGAGAGAGTGTGTGTGTGTGTGTGTGCACTGCCTCCTTGCACTAGGTATCTAATGACCAAGGTGTAGTTTGTGTGCATGATTAGTTTTCTCTGTGTGGTTGTAATTTGTGATCAAGAAGAGGGCATGGGCCTGGAGTAATGGAGCAGTACTTCTGGAAGCACTGCTACTGCAAAAACAACAGTAAATTCCCCTTCGATAAATAACTCATCTTATCTAGTTTCCACAATAACTTCAGCCACCAAACAAGGACCCAGAAGAACCGTGATTTGCCCAGACCACCTCTTCCATTCCTACCATGCACGAATCATTTAATGCAGCAGCACCGAAAACAACGATTCCTTTTTTCTTTCCTTGTCCTTCAGAACTACTCCACGTGCCAATCCTCCACCAGTCTGAAGCAACCATTAAATGCTCATAACCAAACTCAGCATTCTCCAATAATCAGCATTCTCCTTCAATAAATGGGAACGCTGCCATTAGCTTTTTAACATAGCAATCTAAGATGCACTATAAAAAATTCTCGAGAAGAACAGATATTCTCCACTTGAATCAGTCGGATAGATAAATTCATTGCTCCATGAATACCATACTAGGAAAGTCCATATATACTCTTAGAATTAGGTACATGTACAACAAGCGTAGAGGCCTGGAGATAGAGCTAGTGACAAGAAGAAGTGGGGATGGAGTATGATCATGGGTGCTTGTTGTGGATGAAAGACGGAACAATGTCCTGCAGGAGACCGTAGTCAGGGAACTGAGGCTGCTGAAGAGGAGGTAAGTTTGGCAGATACGTGCTAGGGTTTGCTTCCCCTTGATGGTTGATAGCACTCAGTTGAGGCATTTGGTGCATCAGAAACCGATCCTGGCGGAAGCCCATCGGCAGTGCCGGTGGAGGCGCCAAGATGTGTGTGCTCCCTCGAATGTTTGCAGGGCTCTGATGTGTATGCTGACCTTCGTATGTTGTGATCACGATTGTTGGATCATGATGCGATCTCTCCACCCTCTTCTTCACCGAGCACTTCTGAGTCGTGCACCGATAGTAGCTCCTGCCATTAGAATTATAATTCAATAAAGAAATTAACTTCTGTAATCAGAGAAAAAAGAGGAGGACTTTTGCAGTAGTTACTGATGCATCTGAACTACGATACGAGCATATATACTAGATCACGGCTATATATATATCAAGGTAAGAACAGTGGAAACATTTGGAAAAACGAGTGCAATAAACCTACCTTGGATAAGGACTATTCTTCACTGCCTTCTGGCCATACTTTCTCCACCGATATCCATCTTCAAGATGATCTACTTCACTTTTTGTCATGAAAGCAAAGCGTGGCTGCCTTTGTCTCTTCTCTGCCTTCTTCCTTGGCTTGCTCCTGTTTGAGAATTTTTTCAAAAAAATAAATTAAGTATTAGACTAATGGTAGTCTCACATCTACCGATTTCAACAGAAGTCAATTTCATGACTTTGAGGGTCTATTTCCAGACAATCACATCATTCTATGGAACTTGATATGTTATTACTTTGCTTTTTTCCAGTTTTGAAGATCCATCTTTGATCTCAAATTGCACCCCCAACAAGAAGCACTTGAAAAAGGTCTCGAGGAAAAGATAACAGATCTGGAGTCCTATTGTATTAAGCTACCTTGAAAGTGGTCTGGGTATCGAAATAAAAGGTTGGAGATCAAAAAATTAAACCAAAAGAAGAAAAGAAAAGAAAAGAGGAAAGAGGAAACCTTATATTCAACGGAACTTCAGAAAACAATGTTTTGTTTTGTTAGGCAAGGTGAAAAACCCTAGTAGTTCACACTGATAAAAGAATAATCAAAGAAAAAGGAGACCAGAAGAAGACCTTTACACTCTTGATCCACCTCAACTGGACATCTATATAAAGTGTTAGCATCTACCGAGTGAAAAAACTCAAAATTTTAATCCAACTAAAAACTGATCAAAAGTTTAATCCAAACAAAAAACTCAAAAAAAAAAAAAAAAAAATTGAAATAAAGGAATATATGATCAAAACGTACACTTTCTTAGACTTGTCACCCCCTTCCTCGCTCCCTTTAAGCTGCTGCTTGTCCTCCTCCTCCACCTTCAGCTGATCCTTCTTACACCGGCCGGAATCCTCTTCACCTACCGCCTCGGTGGATGACGAAGAGACCGAAGAGTTGGGAGTAACCGGCGTCGTGCCCCCATCACCACCCCCAGTACAAACATTCAAATTAGTACTCATATTAGTATCAACATCCAATTCTCGCTTCACCAACCCCCCATCCCGGGCACCGAACAGCTCAGGCGATGAGCACGACGTATCAAAGGCCTTGGCAAGCAAGCCATAATCCGACGAGCCATGCAGGAAGTCGGTGAAGCTCATGTATGGTGATGCTGCTTGCAGATGGAACCCTTGCAACTCCTGCGGTGCACCGGCGCCGGGCCTCTGAGAGAAAAACGGCGAGAGATCATCGTGGAACTGGAGATCGCCGCGGTCTCGGAGGAAGTGGCGGTCATGGTGGTAGAGCTCTCTATTCTCCCCAGACATAGAGAGTGTTGGAGAGAGAGAGAGAGAGAGAGAGAGAGGTGGGAAAGAAAGAGAGGTGGTAGTAGCAAGGAAAGGGAGAGGCCGGGGGCCGGGGGGTTTGAAACAAGAGGGAGCTAAGGTGCAAGATAAATGGATTGGTGGAAGGGAGGACCTGGGAATGGGAACTATTTTATATCATTTATTTATTTTAATTATAATAATATATATATTTTTAATATTATTTGTTGATATTGGGGTTTAAGGAAGATGCCAAATATGATGAGGGTGGTGGAAGAGTCCAGTCCACAGCCACAAGGGGAGAAGAAGCTGGCGCGATACTCCAGCGACCACAGGTGATCGGCGGTCACGTGGGGGAACAACGGTCAAAGTTTCAAAGTTTCGCTCTCCTCACCGCCGATACGTGTCCAGCGGGAGAACCGGCATTTTGACCAGGCTCAGGCACGTGGGAGACCAACGGTGACGCTCTCGTGGCGTCATGGTGGTCCCCGCGGGACACGGACATCGGAGCTACGGAGGCGAGAGCGGTCGTTGGATCGAGATCGGATGGTCGTGGAGCTGTTGATCGGTGATACGTGTATCACAGGCCCGCTTGGAGGCTCCGGTTGCTACGGTGTGAACGTGAACCCTGATTTGGGCGGGTTTGGGAGGGAGGACGCGGGAGGTCGTATTCGCGGGGCTGTTGGTTTTCGGCCGACCACAATACGATCTTTCATTTTCCACTCATCAAAAAGGAAGAAAAAATAAATCACATTCAGATTGTGCCTTGAGATGCAGTTCAATTAAGTACACATGGTTTTTTTAATCAAGAAAACATAAAAGAATTGTGTATCGTGCGGAACATGGAGTGATATCGTGGGTGCGTCCATTATAGAGTAGTGACGCTGATGAGTTCATTTAGGGTGCAACAGTACTCCGTTGACCAGGGTAAGATGGATTGCAATGGTGCATGTTTGTGGTTATTGTTCTATATTTTTGGTATTAATGAAACAAAATTTAGCCATTGTTTTTTAGTTTTAATGCGATTTGATGCGCCTATTCTATGGGTCAACCTAACTTTCAGTCCAAGGTTGCCAAAAATTTTAACAACCATGATCCATTGCTCTAAAATTATATTTCTTGTTTTAAAAGCAATTTCATTTTTAATCTATTTATGGCTTGTGTCCAGAGACCGGAGTAGTAGTATCTGGATGTTTGGAAAATCAATCCACGAGCTAAAAATTCAATAAAATATGGTCAAGCCTTAATTAGTAAATAGAAAGAAGGAAAAGACCTAAAATTAATTTTCTTCGTGATATCTGGATTGAGATCATGCTAAACACATGACATGCATCTTCGCACAAGCAAAATCAAAAACTAGTTGATGTCACTACCATCCAAAACAAAGACATGTTTCATGGAATATATGTTAGGCAAATAGGCTATAACATATCTAAATATTTTTTTGAGTTATCTTGATTGAGATTATTGCCGCCAAAATCATGCCCTGCATGTTGACTTGGTGGGTCCCAGCCTACGTCAGTTGCTCCGGGAGAGTCAGGCACTTTGCCTCTGAACGCGCCTAGCCGTCGAGCAATCCTACAAGAAAAAGAAAGTACGGGTCGAGATCCCGGTGGGGATACTTCGACAGTCAAGTTAGTTTGGCGATCAAGGACAACAGGTCCTTAGTCACGAAGACCTGATGACCATCGTGAGAAGCTCTCGTAAGAGATTATTTTTTTTTCTTTTGTCTATACAGTGGGAGTTGCTTGCCACTTATCTCGGTCGGTGGTCCCTCTTACCGATATATAGAAATCAACATTGTTGGGCAGGAACTGATATCCTGGCAGTGTGCTCTCCTGAGAGGGCTCAGGCTTTGCAGGATCCCGTGGAATAGAAATTGGAGTCCCGATAGAGCGTCCTGCATCGGATGCAAGCGACGTGCTGTGGCACACCCTCCTGGGGAGTGTGCAGGCTCCGTAGAGCCCTGTAGGATAGAAACTAGAGTCCCGGCAGGGCCTCTTGTATCAAATGTAGGTAGCGTGTTACAGGGCTTGCTCTCCTGAGAATGGCACAAGTCCCGTAGAGCCCAGCGGGACAGGAACTGGAGTCCTGGTTGCATCAGATGCAGGCGGCGTGCTACATGGCTTACTGTTTCGACAGAGCATGCCTCTACGAAGGGCATAGATTTGGCTGAACGCCACTCCCTCCTCGCGAGATATTCCTTCTTGAGCATCGCGACAAATTTGACTGGTGACACTGCTCTCCTCATCACCATCCTGGCAGTGTTGGAACTAGCGGGTTGAGCATGCCTACCTAGGGTTATGACCCCTTGATGTATCCTTGACCTATTTTTTTCATTCCGGATCGTAAGGGAATAACTCTCCCGTAATCAAGGCTCGGACTGACCAGGAGCTCCTCCTAGCTTGGGACTCTGCTCAGCTAGAAGCTCTACTTAGGTGAAGATCTCTACTCGACCAGGAGCTCTACTCGACCAGGAGCTCTACTCAGTTATAAACTTCACTCGAGTAGGAGCTCTACCGGAATGAGGCACGATCCATGGGTGCCATATCAGCGGTCAGCCACGTTGGACGCGAGCACCACATCAGAGACCCGCCATATCGGACATGGATACCACATCAGCAACCAACCTCATTAGATGCCCCCCACTCCTGAGCCTAGAGTGCACTATGACCTTTTGGGTTCGGGACGAAGGAAGTAATTCGATGCCACTAACATGGAGGGCTGCCATGCCCGCCATTAAAAGCCATAACCTTTGATGATTGGTAGATTGTGCCTGCACCAATCGAGAGCCGTCATGTCAGCGGGGGCAGCGATCTGAAATGATGCCTTCGCATCCTCTAATATGGCGGTTCACGAACCAAAGCGCCATGAGCAGTGGATGCCAACATGCATCCTAATCCCGTTGGCCGGTGGAGGGGAGGGTCGTATCCATCCGTTGGACATGGCTTCAAGAAGAGTTTTGCCATCTCTTCCAGATAAGTAGCTCGCTCCATTGTATCCTTTCAAAACCACCGAGTGGAGGAACAGAAAAGAAAAAAGGAGAGCTCCTCACCATATTTGGAAACCTTGACCCAAAGCCTTGCATATATTCCCTCCTTCTGGTCTTCACCAAGAGAGCATTTCCTGTCCATAGCTAAGCCTTCTTCTTTTCTTCTTGTTTCTCGATCACCCATGAGTTCCTTTGGAGATAGTCACTGCTCCTTGGAGCGTTCGCTAGGCCGTCCAAGCATGCCTGAGCCATCTTCGCCTAGGCCTCCCTCCTCTGACGGTGATGAGGAGGAAGATGTTCCCTTTCGAGTCCCTCGGGGACCTCGCTGACGGTGGACCCCAACATCTTTGCTTTGCCACCTCCTCCATCATCCTCAAGCCAGGACCTGGTGGGTCCATTGGGCATCACTTCGATGATGACCAGGATCGATGCCCTCCATCTCCAGGTTATATACGGGATCCTGGAGTCCATCCGGATCATAGCCCTGGGCCCGAACGAATGGGTAACCTCAGGTGAGCCAGGCTAGATTGCTCTATATGAGGACTTCTTTCTTGTTGGTTTCTGATCTTTCCTTCATCCTTTTATCCTTTCTTTTTTAGACAACTATAGGTTAGTTCCGACCCAACTTACCCTGAACTTCTTTAAGGTCATTAGCTCTTTCATTGTCATGTACCATTTTCACGGGGTGGTGGCACGGTCCTCCCTCTTTAGGGCCCTCTTCACTTTGAAATGCCACCCTACAGATAGGGGGTGGTTTATAGAGCCCCATCCCGGGACCCTCCAGTTTGACTTGCCTATTTTCATCAAGTGATGAAAGAATCGATATTTTTTTGCTTCGATCGAAGGAGTCAACTGGGTCGGAAGTGACCACGATTGGTTCCGTAATCACAATGCCATGGTGCAGCCTGTTAATCAAACGGCGTATGACTAGCTTGTCAACTTAATGGTTTCACGTAAATGAGACCTCTCTTAGCAGAATCTATTCAACATCAGAATCAATCCAATCCGATCTCTAGGTAAGGTATGAAATCTGCTTTTCCTTATGGCTTCCAGTGGCTAACTGAGTTTCTCCCTCCAATGTAGAGATAAAGTTCTCCATTGATCGATTTTAGCAGATCTCTCATAAGCGGGCATCAACGTCGAAAACTCAAGAGGAGCTAGTGAAGAAGCCCCACGGGGATCTGGAGGATAAATCCCGTGGGAAGCCATCAGAGGGGCCCTAGAAGAGACAGGTCCAAGAAGCCCCAGCTCCAGCTGCAGAGGCGATTGGGGGTGTAGTCTCAGGGCCCAGCAGGACCATCGAGTCGAGGGAGAGGCTCCCCCAACCCCCTCCAGTCATTCCCGAGATCTTCTCCATCCCACCATCCCCTAAGACGGGTGCCAGCACCGAGTCGGAGGGGGCGATGGCTCCACCCATGACCCCCATAGTTGCTGGGGTCTAACCGTCGGGTATTGCATTGGCCGACCCCTCTTCGTTCACGGCCCCAACCCATTGGTGCCACCCAATGCAGCGGTGACCCTTGATGCCGACTTGGCAGAGGCTGCTAGGTTTCATTCAACAGCCACAGGATCGCAAGGAAAGGAGCAGCCGCACGGTGGGGGAGACTATCACTTGTATCTTCCCCCAGTTGCTCACGATAAGTTTCCTATCCTCCTACTAAACTTGAGTTAGGGGAATAGGAAGGTTAATTACCACTTTACTTTTAATTTTTGTCTTCAGATCATTCAGGACAAGTTCCTCATCAAAGATGCATGCTGGGTGCTGGTACGGCGAGACGCGAAGTCTCGCAATAGGGCCAACACCGCGGAGGCAAAGGCCAAAGCCCTGATAGATCAGGTTTCGAGCTTGGAAGCCCAAGTAAAGGAGCTAGAGACCAAGCTCGAGAGCTCCTGGGACTCCGTCACTGAGCTTAAGGAGCGGGTGCGGGACCATAAGGTCGAGATTGCGGAGAAGGTAAAGTACGTTGCCCTCTTGGAAGAATGCCTCATGGAGTCCAAAGCCATCACCCTCTGCCAAGAGGGACAGCTGCACACCCTCTAGATGTAGCTAGACTTGGCAAGGGATCGGGTCATGGTGGCCAAGGCAAAGGCCATCACTGCCTAGGTGGTGGTCGGGATAGTGAAGGAAGAGGTGGCCCATACAGTTGCATGGTATAAGGCCTCAAAGGAGATTGAGGATGAGGTGAGCAAAGCAATTTGCAATACCTTCTATAAAGACTTCGAACAGTGCAAGAAAAAGGTGGTGCATGCTCTCAACATCTCGAACCTTGATGACTTCGTGGTCGACGACCCCGCGAGAGCAAGGAGCGAGATCAATCCCACAGTCCCGACCGAAGCTATCGAGCCCGAGGTCGACCTGACCCCTCAAGCATCTCCGGTCATTGAAGTTGCCGCACGGCCATCCCAACCAGGCTCGGTGTAGGAGACCGTCGAGCGAGTGCTAGCCGACATTGGGGTGATAATTGATGCCACAGTGGAAGCCTTCAATTCCGATGGAACCCCAACTCCGAGCTCAAGGCCTTGAATAGCTGTAGGACTTTTTCTTCTTTTTGTATCTTTTATATTTTGTTGAGTCCCCAGCCTGTCGGGGGGTTCCCCTACTTGTAAAAATTTCTTTAGCAATGAATCAGAATATTTTGCCAATTCAAACCTTCTTCCTTCATTGTTTTTCTTTTTCTTCTTTTTTTTAATGCCCGTCATCCGACTCGATGTTCGGGCGGTGAGGCGATCTTTAGGAGGACGACATTATAGGGCATCCTGCTTGGCTTCATCTATTGCTAAGTGGCTGGCCCAAGCGCAATGGTGTAGGCCAATGTTACGAGGTGTTGCACCAATCTTCACCGGGCCTGGGGGCTAGATGCACATGCAAGGTGTTGTGAAGTAGGCCATCCAAGAGAACGGTGCCATGGAGGTTCCCATCGAGCTTCACTAGACCCGGGGTCTGATGGATAAGTGCGGGCACTGTGGAGCAGGCCGTCCATGGTGACGGTGCTGTAGAGCATCCTGTCGGACATTGCCAGACCTGGGGTCTAACGAATAAGTACGGGTGCTATGAAGCAGGCCATCCAGGGGGAACGGTGCTGTGAAAAATCCCGTCGAGCTTCACTGGACCTGGGGTCTGATGGACAAGTGTGGGCACCGTGGAGTAGGCCGTCCGAGAGGCCGATGCTATAGAACATCCCGTCGAACTTTGCCAAACCTGGGATCTAATGGATAGGTGCGGGCACTATGTAGCAGGCCATTTGGGGGGCTAGTGTTGTGGAGCATCCTGTCGAGCTTCGCCATACTTGGGGTCTGACGGATAAGTGTGGGCACTATGAAGCAAGCCATTCGAGGGGACGGTGCTGTAGAGCATCTCGTCAAACTTCATCAGACCTGGGGTCTGACGGATAGATGTTCTTCAGAAGAGTGAAGTCGAGCAATTCCATAAAAGAGCTTTTTCATTCCATTCTTGAATGTGGGATATACATTACTGATAGTACATCCTCAAGTTCCTTGCATTCCTTGTTTATGAAATCTAAATACCATCAAGCTCAGCTATCCGATAGGCTCCTTGGTATAGTGTTACGACCACCCTATCGGGGCCATCCCAATTCAATGACAGCTTTCCACACTCGCCAGGCTGTGACACTTTTGCTTGCCTCAGGATGTGATCTCCCGGATGAAAGGCCTTCAGCTTCATGCGAGAGTTGTAGTAGGGAGCCACCCATTACCGGTATGCAGTCATGCGAAGTTTATCCTCCAATAAATCAAGATTGAGGAGGAGACATGTCGAGTTGCTCTGCTCATCAAACTGCTCTACTCGTAGTGTTGGCAGGCTGATCTCTACCGGTATCACCGCCTTGATGTCGAAAATCAAATTAAATGGTGTTTGGTCCATCGTGGTTCAAGCCATAGTGTGATATGCCCATAGCACACTGGAAAGCTCTTCCATCCACCGACCTTTTACTTCATCTAGCCTTGTGCGAAGGCCTTGGAGAATGGTATGGTTTGTCACCTCAGCCTCCTCGTTAGCTTGTGGGTGGCCTACCGATATGAAACAGTGGTGGATGCCCAAGTCGGTGCAGAACTTCTTGAATACCTTGTTATCTAACTACTGCCCATTGTCGATGATGATGATATGAGAGAGACCGAAATGGTAGATGACCGACTTCCAGAGAAAGGCTCTTGCCCTGTTCTCAGTAATCCATGCTTAAGATTCTACCTCCACCCACTCGGTGAAGTGTCAATGGTAATGATTAGGTACCTCTACTGGCTAGATGCTGACAGGAATGGCCCCAGAATATCCATCAACCATTAAGGAATAGACATGGAGAGGAGAGCTGGATCAGTGGAGAGGTTGGCTGCCATTAAATGTGGGCATGCCATTGGTAGCGATCGCACATCTGCACGAACACGACTGTGTCCTCCCGTATGGTGTCCCAATAATAACCTTGCCACAGGACTTTATAGGCTAGTGCTCTGCCCCTTACATGATTCCAACAGATGCCTTCATGGATCTCCTGGATGACATAGGCGACCTCGAAAGGTCTTAGGCATTTCAGCAAGTAGTAGGAATAAGACCTCTGGTAAAGTTGCCCGTCTATCAGCACAAATCAAGCGACCTTCCATTTCAGGAGGCTGACTTCTATGTGATTTCAAGCAAGACACCTTCAGCTATATACTTGATGTAAGGGTCCATCTAGCTTGGCTCGTGGGTGACTTGTTGGACCTCATCAGTCGTACCAAAGCTGGGAGTCTCTAAGTACTCAAAAAATATCTGCCCCAGCAAGGAGTCGGGCGAGGTCACAAGCCTAGAGAGGGCATCGGCACAGGTATTCTCTCCTCGGGTAATGTGAAAGATGCTGAAATGCTAAAGGTTCATCGTGTGAGAGCGCACTTCATCCAAATATTTTGCCATAAGGAGATCTCGAGCCTTAAACTTGTCCATGACTTATCTAACCATGAGTTATGAGTCGGTAAAGACCCTTAGACTCATGATTCCCAGCCTGCGAGACACCCTCCCCTACTAGGAGGGCCTTGTACTTGGCTTGGTTATTTGTTGCTTTAACAAAAAAGCGTAGAGCATACTCGGCCACCACCCCTTCCGAGTTGGCAAAGATGAGGCCAGCTCCACTTCCCCCTAAGTTTGATGTGTTGTCGACATGGAGGATCCATGTTGTCCCCTTATCGAGCTGGCATTGTACTAGCTCGGAGGGCAACTCCTCCGGATCATTGTCTATACATGTGCATTCCATCAGGAAGTCAACCAAGACTTGAACCTTCTGGGATGATCTCGAGTGATACATGATGTCAAACTTGCTAAGCTTCATCGTCCACTTAGCCAGGCATCCCGAAATGTTCAGTCAACTCAGGTTGGTCAGCAAAGATCATAATTGGATGAGCTTGAAAGCAGGGCCTGAGATGCTGAGCAAACATGATTAACAAAAAAATATTTTTTTCAGATCGGGTATACCTCGTCTCTGCCAGTACATTGCTGGTATAGTAGACAGGCTTTTAGGTACCATCCTTGTCGGTACAGACTAGCACCAAGCTGACCACACCTTAGAATATAGTCAGATAAAGGAGGAGCTCTAGCCCAGCCTCCAGTCTAGAAAGCAAGGGAGGCGAGGCAAAGAATTTTTTCAGTCCCTCGAAGGCCTCCCTGCACTCCTCTGACCAGGTGAAATCATTCATCTTGCACAGCTCCTTGAAGAACGACAAGCAATGCTTGGCTGAACATGAAATAAATTGATTGAGGGCGGCAATGCGGCCGGTCAAACACTGGACCTCCTTCGAAGTCGGATGTTTCATATCTGCAATGGCCTATATTTTTTCAAGATTTGCCTTGATCCCGTGCTGGGTAACAATGAAGCTCAGGAATTTCTTAGCCACGATACCGAATGCACACTTTGCCAGGTTTAGCTTCATCTGGTGGAGGTGGAGGTTGTCAAAGACATTTTTCAAGTCTGTAATGTGGTCCGACTCCTAGCCACTCATAACGAGCATGTCATCCATATAGACTTGTATGTTATAGCCTATTTGGTCCTTGAAGACCTTGCTGACTATGCATTGCTAAGTTGCTCCTATATTCTTCAAGCCGAACGGTATCATCTTGTAATAGAATGTTGATGCGGGATAATTATGAAAACCTAATCTAGTGATTATTAACCTAATTAATAGAGAAAAAACAAAGATTAATTTTTTTATAATTTTCAATTTTTTTAATAACTCAAAGGAAGCAATTATGGAAACTAGTTAACTAGTTTATGTCTGCACGAGTAGATCTAACAAAGCAACTAGAAAATTAGGATTTGGTGGCCAAGAAATTACCGTAAACTAGGATCTACTTTCAAAGATCAGAAACTAAAGAGTAGGGAAAGGTTTTTGAATTTTACCAACGAAGAATTTTCTCTCTGAAGTAGATCTATTGGAACTTTAAGGACCTCGCGGTAGGGCTTTAAGATCTCGATCTTCGAGCTTCGATTTTTAGCGATATCAGTTCCAAGACAAGAACACCTCGACTTTAGTTCCAGATCACCTGCAATCATTCAACAAAGGAAGTTTCAGTTAGAAAGAAGCAAAGGAAAGAAAAGATGGAAAAGTAAAAAGAGAAGAGGGAAGGAAGAGGTCGGTTAGGGTTTTTTTGATGTCTGGATAAGTAGGGCCTCACACCCCGTGATGTTTCGAAGAACAAAGGAAAGGGCCTCACACCTTGCGATGCACACAGCAAAGGAAAAATTTTGATAGAATGTATTTGTATTTCATCAATAATCATTAATAATACAGGGAAGATTGATGGGATATTTATAGACCATCAACTAGTGGTGTAAGGGATAATTGGTGCCCTTAGGCAATAACTCCTTGGAATCCTTGCTTCCGGTGTCTTGGACTCTTATCTTTGAACTCTCCTTGGGCTTCATTAGTTTGGGCGACATCTTGGAATTAATCTACATCAAAGTGGGTGACAACTTGGGACTTCATTTCATTTGTGCGACAAGATGATATGGGCAGCATAATTCCTTGAGATTTGGGTGACAAAAGAGTGGGAGAGAGGAGAAGTCCTTCTCTCTCACTCATCTTAAAAGTGGCGACACTTTTATGCACTTTGAATTGGCGATAATTGAGATGTGGAGTCCTCTTCTTCCTCAAAATTGGCATGAATCCCTTGCATTTGAACTTTAATATAAGGTAGGTCTTCTTTGATATTTGAGTTTCTTTTCATGATAGACATCCCCTTAAAGTAAAACACTCTTATGATGGGCGATGAAATGAGGATGGACGACAATCTGGGATATCATGAAGTGCTCCTTGGCATATGGGCGACAAAGAGGAGATAAGGTGAGGCATCCTTCTCTCTTACTTCTCTTAAACCAGCGACAACTTGAAAAAAAAATGAGGCGCCCTCCTTGGATAAGATATGAGGTGCTAACTTGGCTTGGACTCCTTCTGCTTTACACATCTTAAAATAAATGGCACTAATTTCCTTCTCATATGGCCGACCAAAGATAAAAGACATGGCATGTGGGATGTCCAAACATAAGTGACATGCCATGTGATAATGTCCTAGGCGATGTGGCGAGTGATGTCCAAAAGTCATGTGATGTTATCCAAATTCTTGAAAAAGGTGGCGCCAAGAAGTGGTTACATATGACAAGTGACTTGGACTATCACATGGAGTCACATGGCTTGTCTTAAGCTAGCTCATGGAGTCACATGGGTCTAGAAATGTGTCTCCCTTGTATTACAGAACTCAACTAATAATTACAAGACTCAAAACTAATTAAACCAACCAAATAACTAAAGCCCCACGTGATCAATTGGAACCCAATTTGATCAAAAGGCAAGACATGTAAATAAGTTGTTCAACTTGGTAAAAGGGATTTGGCCCAAAAGGCTAAAAAATAAAAATCCTAATTATAGTTGGTAAAAAGGGTTAACTAACATTGAACAATTTACAACTTAATTGGATAAATAGGATTTGGCACAACTGATAAATAGGGTTTGACTCAATTAGGATTTAGGGTTAAACCCAACTAAACCTAAATAACATAATTTAAAATAAAATATTTACAGATAAAAAGGATTTGGGTTCAGGGCTTTATTTATAGGTGATCCACAGGGATGTGGGTTCGACTTGTCGATCTTTTCTGGTCCTGGTGTACGTACCAATTCTTTCCGGGTGGGAGAAACTCGATCCTGTCAAATATGGATCAACGTTGCTATGATAGCACTCTAGTAAGTCTGGGTCAACTCTCTGCAAGTCCTCTCTGGTGATTCAAGAATCATCAGTCTGAGATCATCCTTGCTAATGAACCAGATATCGCTGATAATCTTTGCCCCGAGTAGCGATAATCTTATCATCCAAGATCTGCTTGATCCTGTCTCTTCGGGCTGGTGGTATGGCAGATGGACACACTTGGGTTGGCTCACTCTCAAGGATTGGATCAGGCACAAAAGGTTCACTAGGAATCAACGTTGGCTCCCTATACTCGATAAGGTCTGAAATGTTGAAAGTAGGATTAATACCTAATTCAGGCGATAACTCGAGCATGTCGGCATCAGGTCCAATTTTCTTAATTACTTTGTATGGTCCACTACTATGGGCATGTAACGTTTTCATGGTTCTAGGTAGGACCATTCAGGTCGTAATCTAACCATGACAAAGTCTCCTTCATTGTATTCTTTGAGTCTTTTTCTTGTATCAGCCATATAATTCTTATGTAATTCTTTAATGTATTGTGCATATGACTCTGCAAACATCTAATAGACTCACTATGCATTACTAATGAAGAAAGTTTATTTATTTATTTATTTATTTATATTTTTTTAAGTTCTTAATTTCAATTCTGTGCTTGACCCTTGGTCGGTGGGTGACATGCAGATGAAAATTTGACATGCACTCCTAATAGATGCCATAAGGTTCTCCAAAAATAGGTGGCAAATCTAACAAGGCTAAAAGATTAATGAAACATGCTAACCTCAATAAAATATAATCTAATGATCCTAGAAACATAGAAAGCTTCAAGAAAAGGTAGGAAGTAAGAAGTGGATCCGGGGTTAGATTGAAAATAAGAAGGGATTTCAGGGAATAGTCCTAGACTAACGGGCTTGTCCTTAAAGTTTAGACACTAAATTACATCTACAGGTACTAAAAGGTCCACTTAATAAAAGAATGGGTCAGTAATTTCAGGAAAAAGATCTTCAATTGGAGTTAAAGGGGTGACTTCAGCCTGAGGGTACCGGACTGAAGAAATCATGTCCTCAATAAGCTCCTCTGGTTCTTGAATTTTAGGACTGGGCTCTATGACTTGAGTTTCTTCTAGTGTTTCCTTAGGTAAAGTCTCAGTAATAGGATTAGGCTCCTCATGGGTCTATTTTTTTAAAGGTCCTACCAGTACAGTTTTAGTCAGGGTATGGTCATGGTCAACTAACTCTGTGCTGGCTTCAGCCTGGGTGCCTATCGAATAAGCTAATTCTAGGTCAGCCATATGTATTTCCTCTTCTCTCTTATACTCATCCACTAAGTTCACCTCATCTTCATAAACTTCTTTAATAGCATCTTGGTGAACCAATGGGGTAGTAGAGGTGGGTCGACTAAGAGAAAATTGACTGATTCCAGGGTTCTGACTAAGTATACTGATCCTAGTGGGTTCGGGTTGATGAATTATGGGTCTCTTAGGCTCATAGAATATGGGTTCAGCTCTATGGGTTATGGATCTGGGTTCATAGGAGCTAGGTTCATAGGATCTAGGTGCATAGGAACTAGGTTCATATGATATGGGTAGGTACTTTTTTCTAAGTTTAAGTTTCATGTCGCTCCAGGTAGTTGTGGGTATGTCTCTTCTTCGTCTGATCATTCTTTCAACATCATCCCAGTAAATTCTAACTTGGCGTACTAACTTAAGCTTAGCAAACTTAAACTTTCTTTCCTCAGACATGAGTTCCCTCTCAAAATATTCATCCATACCTTCTTCCCAATCAATATAGTCCTCAAGATCAAGATCACCATCAAATGTAGGTGCTTCTAGCCTAAAGTTCCTAGTGGTTCTCTCATCCTGGTCTATGAAATCATAATTAGGTCTCTTATGGCTAGTCTCCCATATTAGGTCAGGGTGTGGGGTTCCCCTAGGGTTGGGAGGTGTAGGACATGGGATCTCAAGTTTAGGCTTAGTACGGGTCTCAGGGGTTCTCTTTAGGGTTCCTAATCGTTCATCCAGTCGATCAAACCTATTGTTCATTTGGGTACATTATTCAATGAAGGTCCTAAGGAAGATCTCAAAACTGGACTCCATGGTCAAACCAGACTAGGTTGGGTTTGAGGCTACAAGTATTGGTCTTCTAATTTAGGGGTTATGCAATGCAAACACATCATTCTAGGATTTCCTAGACCTAGAGCTCAAGTAGAATGGGTCAGCTCAAATTATAGCCAATTCAGTAATTACCATGTCCATTGGCCAAGTAAGAGGTGGGGTCGTGGAAGGCTCCTCCTGCTCTCGCAGGGTCATAATTAAAAATCATGAAACCACTTAGGTCATTTGCCTCTGGACCTCTAGCCTTAGATACCAGATTCAAGTGATAATCAAAGGATCAGGTGCACTAGCTTTCACACAATACTTGGAACTCGACTTGTTGGTGTCCCTAGCTCACTAGAGCAAATTAAGTCTAATTGATTTTAATTAGGTTGGGCTTGGATGCAAAAGAAGGTTGTTGTGGGCCTAGGACAGGTGATGAGACCCTGTCCTGATATGAGATGCTCAAGTGTTCTTAAGATTCAGTTACTTGATGATGCACACACAAGATGAAACCCTAATATGCAATGAAGCAATAAAATAATTAAAATAATAAAAAAATAAAAATTAATTTTTTATATGTATATCAAAATTAAATTTTAGATATAATTCAATCTTGGGATATCACGTCCGGCCGTAGCTCATTACTCCCATGGGTCATGACAGTATACTTGCATATACCCGCTCGGGAGGCGTGATTTCATTCCACCAGAAAATAGCAAATAAAAGAAAATTTGTCTGATTTTTTCTGAGATTAACAGAGGATTAGCCAAAAATTTATTTCTAATTTTCTTGAATTTTTTTAGTTAGGTTTTATGCAGTTTTAATTTCAGCATAGTTCTAAGTATGCAGAAATTTTAGAACTAGAAGTTAAATCCTAGTTTAACCTTCGCTCTTATACCAAAACTGATATAGGACAATTATGAAAACCTAATCTATGATTATTAACCTAATTAATAGAGAAAAAATAGAAATCAATTTTTTAATAATTTTTAGTTTTTTTTAAGACTCAAAGGAAGCAATTATGGAAACCAGTCAACTAGTTTATGTCTGCACGAGTAGATCTAACAAAGCAACTAGAAAATCAATATTTGGTAGCTAAGAAATCACCATAAACTAGGGTCTACTTTCAAAGATCAGAAATTAAAGAGTAGGAAAAGGTTTTTGAATTTTACCAACGAAGAATTTTTTCTCTGAAGTAGATATGTTGGGACTTTCAAGACCTCGTGGCAGGGCTTCAAGATCCTAATCTTTGGGCTCCGATCTTCTGCAATATCAGTTCCAAGGCAAGAACACCTCGACTTTAGTTTCAGATCACATGTTATCACTCAACAAAGGAAGTTTCAGTTAGAAAGAAGCAAAGAAAAGAAAAGATGGAAAAGTAAAAAGGGAAGAGGGAAAGAAGAGGTCGGCTAGGATTTTTCTGATGTCTGGATAAGTAGGGCCTCACACCCCGCGATGTTTCGAAGAATAAAGGAAAGTGCCTCACACCTTGCGATGCATACAGCAAAGAAAAAAATTTGATAGAATGTCGTTGTATTTCATCAATAATCATTAATAATATAGGGGGGTTGATTGGATATTTATAAACCATCAATTAGTGGTGTAAGGGATACAAAAACTAGCATTGGTATCCCTTAGGCAATAACTCATTGGAATCCTTGCTTCCAGTGTCTTGGACTCTTATCTTTGAACTCTCCTTGGGCTTCATCAGTTTGGGTGACATCTTGGAATTAATCTACATCAAAGTGGGTGACAACTTGGGACTTCATTTCATCTGTGCCACAAGATGATATGGGCAGCATAATTTCTTGAAATTTGGACGACAAAAGAGTGGGAGAGAGGAGAAGTCCCTCTCTCTCACTCATCTTAAAAGTGGCGACACTTTTATGCACTTTGAATTGGCGACAATTGAGATGTGTAGCCCTCTTCTTCCTCAAAATTGGCATGAATCCCTTGCATTTGAACTCTAAGATAAGGTAGGTCTTCCTTGATATTTGAATTTCTTTTCATGATAGACATCCCCTTAAAGTAAAATACTCTTATGATGGGCGATGAAATGAGGATGGGCGACAATCTGGGATATCATGAAGCGCTCCTTGGCATATGGGCGACAAAGAAGAGATAAGGTGAGGCATCCTTCTCTCTTCTCTTAAACCAGGGACAACTTGAAAAAAAAAATGAGGCGCCCTCCTTGAATAAGATATGAGGTGGCTTGGACTCCTTCTGCTTTACTCATCTTAAAATAAATGGTGCTAATTCCCTTCTCATGTGGCCAACCAAAGATAAAAGACATGGCATGTGGGATGTCCAAATATAAGTGACATGCCATGTGATAATGTCCTGGGTGATGTGGCGAGTGATGTCCAAAAGTCATATGATGTTATCCAAATTCTTGAAAAAGGTGGCGCCAAGAAGTGGTTGCATATGATAAGTGACTTGGGCTAGCACATGGAGTTACATGGCTTGTCTTAAGCTAGCACATGGAGTCACAAGGGTCTGAAAATGTGTCCCCCTTGTATTACAGGACTCAACTAATAATTACAAGACTCAAAACTAATTAAACCAACCAAATAACTAAAGCCTCGCTTGATCAATTGGAACCCAATTTGATCAAAAGGCAAGACATGTAAACAAGTGATTCAACTTGGTAAAAAGGGGTTTGGCCCAAAAAGATAAAAAATAAAAATCCTAATTACAGTTGATAAAAAGGGCTAACTAATATTGGATCATTTACAACTCAATTAGGTAAATAGGGTTTGACACAACTAATAAATAGGGTTTGACTCAATTAGGGTTTAGGGTTAAACACAACTAAACCTAAATAACAGAATTTAAAATAAAATATTTACATGTAAAAAGGGTTTGGGTTCAGAACTTTATTTACAGGTGATCCACAGGGATGTGGGTTCGACCTGTCGATCTTTTCTAACCCTGGTGTCTGCACCAAATATCCTATTTGTTATAAACACGGTGTGCTCTTCATTTTTTTGGTCCATGTGGATCTAATTATACCCCGAAAATGTGTCCATGAAGCTGAGCAGTCTGTGCCTCGACGTCACATCCATAAGCTGGTCGATCTTAGATAGCAAAAAGCTATCCTTTGGACATGCCCGGTTGAGATCGGTGTAATCTATGCAAATTCTTCATTTTTTACTAGCCTTCTTGATCATGACTACATTTGCAAGCCATCGGGGATAATATACCTCCCGAATGAAACCCATAGCAAGAAACTTTTCGACCTTCTCATCCATCGTCCGTTGCCATTCTAGTACAAAACTTCTCTTCTTTTGCTAGATCGGTCGATACTTGGGGTCGATGTTTAGCTTGTGGATGATTATGTCAAAAGGAATCCCCGACATTCCGATGTGGATCAGGTGAAAACATCTGCATTCGCCTTTAGGAAGCTGAGCAATCGGGCTTTTTCCCTATCGAGCAAGAGGAATCCCACCTGCACCGTCTTCAAGGGATCTTCATCGAGGGGGAACGACAACAGGTGCTCGACTGGCCTCCCTCTCGCCTCTTGCTCTTTCTAGTCTAGATGGTCCACGATAGGGCTCTCCTCGGCTCTTCGAACCCTGGGGATGGTTTGCAGACAGTACCAGGTCGTCTGTCAATTTTCTCTCACCACCTCGATCCCATATGGGATTGGAAATTGGACAAGGAACCACTTGGTCGAAATGACCGCATCAAGTAAGTTTAACCCGGGCCATCCTAGAATCACATTATATGTCAAAGGGAGCTTGACAACAGTGAAAGTCATCAGGACTCTGCTCTGTCGGGGTGGTGATCCAGCCATGACCGGGAGTGTGATCTCTCCTTTCTCCAACATAGTCTCCGGTAAAGTCGACCAAGAGCATAAAGACCGGCTTTAGTAAGTTAGGAAACAAATTCATCCTTGCAAGAGTATCATAAAAAAGAATATTCGAGGAGCTTCCACTATCAACCATGACTCTTCTTACAGGATTGTTTGCTTGGGGCTCTACTCAGCTAGGAGCTTTGCTTGGGAGGGGAGCTCTACTCGGCCAGAAGCTATGCTCAGCTAGGAGCTCTACCGAAACGAAGCGCGATCCGTGGGTGCCACGCAGCAATCAGCCACATCGGACATGGGTGCCATGACAGGGGCCCGTATATCAGACATGGGTACCACGTCAGCGGCCAGCCTCATCAGAGATGATACTAATTAAACACGTAACATGTACCTTAGCAACATGTTAGGCAAATTAATGGGCTATAACATATCTTAATTTTCTTTGTGATATCTAGATTGAAATCATACGTGTAATCACATGACATGTGTCTTAGCACAGGCAAATTCAAAAACTGGTCGACGTCACTACCATCCAAAGGATGTGTTTCATGGAACATATGTTAAGCAAATGGGCTTTAACATATCCAAATTTCGCAAACATGGTTGAAGCAACGACATCATATTGCAAAAATTTCATGCTTGAAAATTTTTTTCATTTGGATTTGTATGCTTGTAAGGTGTGGCATATATGGATTGCTGGTTAATACTCGTTAGATTTTGCCTCCCTTGTTTAACACGAGTGATTGTCAGTACTCATTAGATTTTAGGGTACTCATATGAATTACTTTTGATATTTCCAGTGTTTTGATAGATATTAATTTTTTGGAGCAAGATATACGTCAGAGCTACAAGGGTAACACCTAAATCTCTCTTATTTTCATAGTCTATTACTTCCTAAATGAAATTTAATCTACAAAATGTGCTATCGATATTTTTCTACATATTGATAAATCATGCATGTTGAAGTTAGACTCTACCTAAAGTTAAAATAACAATTTTTTTTTTTGAAAAAAAAGAACTACCATCTTGAATGTTTTAACAGGCAAGAAAAAAGAGAAAATGAAAATAAAGATCGAATGCATGCGAACCTGAATAGATTAGTGTTGCAAGTTGTTAATTAATAAGTGGATTTTAAGGGTCAGTCTACTTTTCTTTTAAAGGATCAAGGTCTTTATCCATCCCATCCAAAATTAATGGTGGAGTTTTCATATAGAAAATTCGCACCATTGGTTATGATATACATTTTAAAAATCTCTAAAAGTAAGAACCCCATCTCTAAAAATCATTTGCCTGTGCATCGAGTATTCCAAGAATATATTTTTTTTTAATGGCTCGATATGATATTTTGTTTGATTTATAGTTTGAAAGCATCCATATCCATTAAATTTTGGCACATATATATTACATGATTTATAGATCATGATCGCCGATATGTATTCTAGATTTACAGTGTCCACCATTGATTTTGAGTTGGTAGGATTGAAATTTCAATTTCTTCCAGAAGACCGGGTGAACTTGGATTTTATTTTATATTTTGTTGTGGACTTAAATGTGAGAAAGTCGGCTGATATGTTTCTTTCTCCATCCTCACCGTACGTGGTCATAAAAAATGTACAGGTTTGGGATTCCGGCGAAACGGCGTTTGTTTTTAAATTTATTCATGTTGTTTATAATTGTATACATATTACTTAAGATGGAGATACCCTGGTAATCATGAGACCTGTAAAATTGACCATAGGTGATTCATTTCACAACAGCATCCTCCGTAAAACTACGATGAAATAATGAGATTAATTCATTAAATTTATTGGTTAAAAAAAAGAAAAGAAAAGAAAAGAAAAATCTTCGACTCGTTAAGAAATCATCATGCAAAACCATCTAACTTTGAAGTGGCCATTATGGTGATTGCCAATGGATGAGCAATTAATTAGATCATCCATCTTCCTCTAACTTAATTATATAATAAATTTAAATTCCTTAGCAATAGTTATTCCTAATGGTATTTGAACCGGATATATATATATATATAATCTTGATTATAAATTTCATCTCCATTCATGATTTGGATCGATATAGATACCATATATAATTAAATAAGTACGTGCGAGAAAGAATCGTGCTTAAGAGGATAGCAACCTTGTGATATTTATATCCAAATATATAAAGAAAACAGAAATTGAAGTCAAATCCAGAAATCTAAAGATCAAAAAAAAAAAGAAAATTATAAGGAAATGGTGGACATGGACAAACCTTCCAGATGTACAATAATTTTATAGTTAATAATTAGGTGATAGACCACATGTACATCACCTTTGTCCGGCCCACGACATGTGCCGATACCATTTTTATTCTCTCTTTTCTTTCCCTCCGGCCAAGGCTCTCGCTCGACTACCGTGCTAACATTTGACTTTGGTGCTAACATTTTTTAAGTGTTCAATACTTGATTTATTATTCCTCAACTTACATGCTTCTAGTCTTATTAAATTGCCTATAAATCTTCCCGGAATTTTCACGACAAAGTAGAATATATTGTATGATGTCTATCTTGGTGGGGAAAAGCGCAAAGCTTTGTTTTTTTAAAAGAAAGGACCCTGCTAATAAGGTTGGTGGGCAGCACATATATATATATATATATATAATCCTTGCATATTTGTTTCTTTTATTTATAAAACTTGCATCCATCGATTAATCAATATATCTATGGATGATAAAAGATATAGCTCATCTAAGCCTTTAAGGGAGACAGCAGAGCATCCCACCATTCCGAGGGTCTGATGTGAGATATTTTGTCAAATGCTGAGATAGGACAAGTAGAAAAATAGATCAAGATGGAATCGGAGACCCATTATCTCGGGCGTCGGTATGCGAGATATCTTATTTCATGAAAAATTAGAATAACCCCATTCCATAATATTTAAAATCTTGCACCAATTATTTTTCTTGATTTCCACTATGTACAGAAAAATATATACAATTTCTACTATGTACAGAAAAATATATACAATGCAATGGGGGTAATAATTTGCTATTTCTTGTTCATGAATCACAACTGGCTGTCTAGATGGTCAATCCTCATTGTCAACACATGTTTTGCATTTCTTCTTCTTTTTCTTCAAAAAAAAAAAAAAACAGTGAGAGAGAGGCACCATCTAAAACTTAGAACCATAGAAGTGTAAGAGTTTGTTTGTTTTTTTTTTTTTTTTTTTTTTTTTTTTGTGTGTGTGTGGAGAGGGAAAGGGGGGTTTCAAACCTCTGTTCACTTCTCTATAGCAATTGGTACCTTTATATATATATATAAGGGAGTGACCAGCATAACTATTTCAATCGTGTGGTTACCAAGACTTTCATTTTATTAAAAAATATTCATTTCAAAATGATAATTAAGATATATTCAATTATTTTATTATATTTAAATGATATAAATGAGTATGTCACTTTGGTTCCGCTAAATAACTAGCTGGACCCATCAGTTGGCACCTTTCCCTCTCAACCCATGCAGAAACAACCAACCGCCATGCATGGAGCTGAAACCACCAGCCAATCATTACGATCCATGTGGAAAAATCTCAGGGGTCCCACCTCAATATATGCGAACTCATAAAACGATACCACGGTCCATGGACCAGCTAGCGGCATTTATGAGTGCAGTTATAGTTAGCCTACCCTCGCCGGTGGCGACCCTAATAAAAGAGATTGTCCTCATACAAATATATTTATATTACGGCATGCTATGTAGGCGTGACGGCGTCAAATAGAAGGCGAAGAACCATGGGTTGCCTTTCCGATGGGGTCCGCGGCTTCAACACCACAACTATTTTATTTTGTAGAGGAGTTTATATATATATATATATATATATAGAGAGAGAGAGAGAGAGAGAGAGCCTGAGATTGTTGACTCTTGTTATTTTAAGACGTCCCCATCAGGCTTCAGCCTTTGTGCAGCCAGCGGACATGCAAGCAGGGATCTCTCTGACACCGACGTCTGGGATCGGCCGCGGTTAACGCCTTAAACGTCCATGAGGTGGATTAGTAATCTCATCAACCACACTTACTGTTTTAAAGTCTATAGACCCCAGAGCTATGGGGGACTTCTGTTCACAAAGGACTCATGGGCTGATACACCTAACTCGGGTATGGATCAAAGCTGGTCTCCAACAGCTGGTTTCCAAGCTCATGGTCATTCTATGGAGGTTTGGTTGATGAATTTCCACTAAATTTTGCATTGATAAAGGAAACGCCGGTGTTCCCCCCGACACGGATCGGTAACCGTACGTACTACAAGGTATTCAAGTTTGCTGGATGATTGAGCTACAACACAAGGACACGAACCTAATTAGATCGATGAGGTATCCAGCTTGGTAAATGATTGATCTTGATGGATATCTAATGCAGATGGACGCATCTGCGTTAGATGATGTAAGTGTTGACTCGAATCCTAGTCCAAATTTTTAATTCTTGGTGTGCTTAACTTTGCTAATTATTTATTACAAGTAATGTTTGGATTATTATCTTCTAAGAAATATAATGAGGGTAGCCCATCACCTGTCCTTTCGTTTGAGAGCTAGAAGGATGCTAACCTGCATCCTTTGTCACCGTGTGCTTCGGAGACTGGAGTTAGCACCAAGATAATGATCTTTTATCGGTTTCGAAGGACTTTTTATTTTTGAATCTTTTGGATTGCTCTTGTAACAAAGTTGCGTGATCGCCTGTTTATATTAAAAAAATAAAAATAACCAGCTAGGATAAGGTTCTTTGGCAAACTATATCGAGCAACATAATTTAATTATTTAGGATGAAATTTTGAAGGTGGCACCGACTCGGTTAAACCTTGGATCCCCTAATTGTTAGCGAACGGATATAACTAATATCACCTCTTCAAGACTCAAATCTTGGATCCCCTGTTTGTTGGTTGGTGAATGGATGTAACCAATGAGTCATTATTTTTAATCATCATCATTACAAAATTGAACCGCACATCAAACAATAAATTTTTGTTAAGAAATTCAATGATTCGTTCTAGATCTAGTGACAAGTCATCTGAATCAAAGACCGATGCTCGACATCAAAACATACTTGTAGTATTTTCTACAAATCAAATATTACAAGTTTTTGTTGTTTTTTAGTTTATCCCTTTAAGTGGATATAAAAATAATTAGTTTTCATGTCTTGATATAATGTTTAATTAGGTGCGATCATCTACACATAAAAAAAAATTAATGATTTTTTTTTTTTTTTTTGGATGAGAAAGGAAGGTTTTATCCAACCACCAAATTATTATAATACGGAGGTGAAGGAGACTTTTCAATGAAAGGACGATTACAGAGAGGTCACGGAATTACTCTATAATTTTTTTTTTTAAAAGTATACATAGGTCATCATCAATCGATTTTCGACTGACATATACTCTCAGATGTTTGTGTACATTAATTACAACAACTAAAATTGTTTGCATCTTGGACCAATTTGATGCAAGTACGAAACCACTTAATTATATGATGTTTAGATTTTAAATATCTTTAATGGTGCAAATATACATCATCGACACCTAATTAAATTTCCAATTTTGAGGATATATATACATCATTGATTTTTAATAACTAAACCATTCACCAAAAGAATTGACATCTAATATATAATTTAACCAATCTAAATGTAATGGTAGTGATAATTATATATATATATATATATATATATATATATATAGAAACAGCCGGAGCCATACAAACTTTGAAATATAGATATCACTAATATCATATAATGAAAAATGATGCCAGTAAAGATAGCCTCCTTAAAATATTTTCAGCTGCCTTTTTTTTATTATTAAAAAAAAGATAGGAGAGGTTAAATCCAGTGTAGCTATCTTGGCAGGCTCACATCCCGCCAGCTAATGTTCGATTCAAAATATTTAAATTTTTGTAGCATTTTTTCACAAAAAAACGACGTCGATCCGATACCACCAAGATATCGACTAGATTTATATTAAGATATGGTTTAGACGAAAGTTAATCCCTGGATTTTCTTTTTGAATGCCAAAGAAATTAATATGGCCACAGAAAGGCCCAATATGAGTCAAAAGGAAGCCGTGAAAGCACCTTCATCTAGAAATTTTGAATATGGAAAGAGGTCCAAAGCACACCCCAATAAAGTGGCAAGGAGCCTTTTCTTCTTGTTTCCGTCAAAAGTCCAACACGACCTTGATGAATTCTATATTACGATCGAATATATATATATATATATATATATATATATATATATATATATATATACCTTGGTCCATTGTCCAGTATCCATGGTCATGAAACGTTCCAACGAATCTCACAGTCGAACACATGGGTGGACCATCAAAGCTTTAAGTAGACTGGATTTATCCATCCATCGATAAAATTATTTCAGCTTCACCATCCTGCAGGACTTTGGCCTTTGAACAGGTACCGAACCCCTCGAATGGTGAATAAAAGAAGGTAAAGTCTCTGAGTGGATGAGTGGCCAAAATATTTTGCAATCCATGAGACTATGATCGATATGGCATCCTTTCTTTCTATCCCGATGACACATGTCTGACATGCGAACCTAAGAATCTACGTTCGGGGTCCCACTGACTTTGTCCTTGTAGGTAATGTCCGACAGTTAGTTATATTGACACATAGATTCTTTATTATTATTATTATTATTATTTTGTTATTCAAATCGATAACTAGACTAACAAGATGGGTAACAAATCTATCCTGTAGTTAGTCTTCTTTTTTTTTTTTTCTTTTTCTTTTTTCAAGCAGGTCTCTTGATTGGGGTTAATCTGATATGGAAAAAAGAATCACATGTTTGATATAAGAAATGGAAGAGAGAGATGATAAAAAATATTGATGATCCATATATTTATTTTTCAAAAAGATAAGATAAAATAAATATCATGAGATGATGGTATTTAGTAAATTTTTAAATGTTAATAATTTATACTTAATAAATATATCCTTAATAAATCATAGATCCTATATTTTGATGCCTTTCCAAATTCATTTAATAAAAAACTTTTATAAAAAAAAATTAAGATGCAGATAGTATCATGCATAGTGCTATGTAATTATAGTCATTATGTAAAAAATGATCAAAAATGATAATACTATCCCGATATTAAAAATTATTTTATGTCGACCGATATATTTATAAATTTGGTCATATTTCTATATAGGATTATATCAAACCAAATGTATTAATATTTTTTAGAATGATTTCTTTACCAATTAAATAAGTAAAATTTATTTTTTTATATAATTATTTTTATCCCACCTCTGCTCTGTCTGATCAGACTCTGGTGGATTGCCGTCCCTCTTTCGGTTCACTGGAGCATGGAAGACCCATTTGGGCCAAGCAGGGAAGAGAACCGAGAAAAGAAAGGAAGAAGAGAAGAAAAAGAAAAAGAATGAAAAGAGATATAAAAAAAAGAAGGAAAAGAAAAAGGAAAAGAAAAGAGAAGAGAAGATAGGAAGACCGAAAAAAGAGGAGAGAGAAAGATGCGAGAGAGAAAGAGGAAAGGGAAGAGGAGAGAGAAAGGAGAGAGGAAAGAGAAAAAAGAGAGGAGAGAGAAAGGAGAGAGGAAAGAGAAAAAAGAGGGGAGAGAAGAGAGAAGAGAGAGAATAGGAGAGAGAAAGATGAAAGGGAAGAGGAGAGAGAGAATATAAGGAGAGAGAGAAGATAAGGAGAGAGAAGAGAAAATGAATAAATAAATAAATATTTGCAAAAGGGATATCTAAATTTCTTTAAATCAATTTAATTGGGCATAATCAGAGAGTATTTAGACTATTTTTTTGTTGATTAACCCGATCCTCAATGACCGGACATAATTGGGTGTCTAGATCGAGCCTAGTCCTAAATTAAACCGAAAAATCTCTTTCCTTATTTTTTTATTGGATTAAGGATTAATTATTTAAATAACTTATTTTATCGGAGCCTTCATAGCCTTTATCGATAAGGGAGTACCGAGAATCTAGGGCTTGAATCGTGTATTCCTGATAGAATCAATTTTCTATAAGTTATCTCTATCCCTGGTATATTTTACTATATTTGATTTGATTTAAAGATTTAATTACTATTAAGTTATTCAAATGAATGCTTTGTATATGCTATGCATGGACATGTTTTGGTAACATGCTGAGTTAAATATCTTTATTTTGAAAATGATTGTATTAAATTGTTTTGAAAAAATGTATTATTTGTTGGTTATTATGCTCTCCAGTCCGACTATGATCATACGAGTTAGGTTTTAGTCTCCTTTTGGATTTTCAGCGGGATGATCACTGGCATTTAACCGATGGACGGTATGTGTAGTCAGGAACAGTTTCCTTCTGGGCCTAGCAGGTGGGGCAATCACCGGTACATGTAGAGAATGTATGTTATCTCGTGTGATATCAGAGCTTGTATCCTTCTGGACTTCCAGCGGGGCGATCATTGATACATGATCGACGAGCGGTATGTGTAGTCAAGATCTAGTCTCTTTCGGGGCTGACCACGGGCCGATCATGGCCGTAGTCAAATGGAACAAGAGAGTGAAGTGAGAGGGGATGGCCATCCTTAGTTGTTTTATTTTGAAAATGTATTGTTGTTAACTGTGCATTATAAAAATCTTATGTTGATTGTACTTTATGAAAATTATATGCTGATTGATTTGATTTATTTTATCGACTTATTTTTTTTAAAATAAATATTAGATATTATATTTTATGAAGTAGAGGTTATGATGACTTGGTGGGCTCGTGTAGCTCATTATTTTTTTTTTTCCTTTTTCCAGATGCTATGGAATATTTTGAAAGATTCGAAAGTTAAAAGTTAGGCCTTGCATATTCGATAGGATTAAACTCTAAGGATATGTGACAATCTGTCATACGTTTCGCTCGGGCCTTGGGCCTTAGGCCGGGGCGTGATATCTATAACCTGATATATTCCAATCGAACGGATCCTCGAAGAATTTTTGCTTTCAAAACAATTTGCTTGAATATTTTCTCCAATAAAATGGAATCAAGAGGAAAATGGGTAGATTGTTTTACGGTAGGACTGCATGTCTTTATCGGTTGTGATGTTATGTAAATGAGGACCGAACTACATTGTTTACCGATCGAACAAGGTGCATGCACGCAGAAGGCAACATAAGTCTAGCTAGAATATTGCTAAGCTTAAGTCCCCATTATCGAATCCAAGAAAGCAAGTTTCATTGTTCTTTTCTTAATTAATCCCTCCATCATCTTAAAAAAATGCTTTAATTTCACCCGGTCAAGATTCAATAAATGATAGATAAGAAAGTCAAGACTCATCATGCCGATCCATAGTTTAGTAGACTGCCGAGCTTTTTCACTTCCTTTCATGTCTGTCCCATTGCTATCCCTTTTGCTGCACGTTACCGACGTCTAGATTTCTTAATTGTTACAACGACGGTATATTAATTAAACCGATGCTTAATTAATTATATAAGCCATCATGGAATCATGAATATGATTATATAATTGCAATTAATAGTTGGTTGACTCGTTCTAATTGTCCAACCAAACCAAGTCAAGTTCAGTTAAGACCACCTATTATGGACATGCATTCTCGTCATTGTTTCTAAAGGGTTAGGTAATTAGGTTATTCCTTTATCAAAAGCTTTCCATATGAGAGAGTCCATACTTGCAATGTTCCGCAAGGGTATCGGTTCGATTACTTCCTCAAACTCAAACAACAATAAAATTCAAAGTGGACCATTACTAATTCTAGATAGTCTAGCTTTAGTTATCCATTAATTTTTTTTTAAAAAAAAATAAAATCACTCCATAGCCCTGCTGGCTAACTATAGAGAGAGAGAGAGAGAGGTGGGGTACCTGGTCTTCTGACCTGGAGACTTCCCAGTAGACTTGGGAAGCCGCACCAGGAGGAGGAAAGTAGGTCTCATCTTTTTTTTAAAAAAAAAAATCATTCAAACCTATATGATAGAAAGAGTTTGCTCATGAATCAATGTATACAGACCAAAACAAGACACGACCCTTGCCAAGTATAAATTATTTTCTACTGTACATACCATCAATTTTAATTATTCGTTCCGGTAGACATTATTCATCAATCATGTAGCAGGTATATCGTAATAGATAACGTACACGATCACATAATGTACACGGTGTACGGAATGATCTCTCCCTGTCATCACTTGCCAAGGCTAGGCCATGGTAGATACCTTTCTCCATCAATGCCTCGTAATACCAGTAGGAATCGAAAGATTACAGCCATCATGTGAATCGTATAAAAACTTTAATAGTTTTATATATGATTTGGTAGTCCATCGATATATATACTTGCGCATGCTTCCATTATAGGAGTCAGAGATCGTTAAACGTATCGGTTAGATTAACGTAGCGGGTGTCGTCGTTCCCAATTTGTTTTCTTTTGACTTCCCACCTGTTATCTTTGGAATCCAGAGGAATTGTTTTGAGTTGAAGAATCTTCTCACAAAACCCAACCCAACAAACGAGCAAGCAAGCTCGAACAATCGATCCCCATATGGGCACGACGCAAGCTCAACCTAACATCGTCCCCATGCTCACTGCTGTTTCCTGTACTTAAAAAAAAAAAAACCTCATCTTGCATTATTAGCTTAAAAAAAAAAAAAAAAAGTTAAATATTCATTTTTTTTTTTTTTTAAGGCACCGAATCCTCTTTTTCGATCCGTCTACAGAGATTAGGAACCTCTTCCCTTAAGATTTATCTAGATTTGAAAGGATCCGAAGGGGAATTAAGAAAAGGATTAATATAGCCAGGTGAAATGAAATCAACTTCAATCACTTCCCAACTTTTTTTTTTTTTTTTCATGAAAAGTAGTTCCTTCTTTTTCCACCCTGTTACATGTGAGATGAACGATTAGTCCAATTATATTCTAGATGTTATCCCATTCAAATCAACGATGAATGCGATTAGATGTAACGCTTTCTCGATCCAATCATGTCAGTACTGGTCAAAAGGGAAGAAGGCATCCATTCCATTTAAGCAGGACAGTGATATACCGCTATGGCTCCCCTGCTATGCATGCACATGGACGCCAACCCGGCCTTGCGTCCCTCTCGGGCTGCTGGGAAACAGAGACAACCCTTATTTTATTCCGCGTTTGATTGGGAGTCCCGAGGAGTACAAAATGCCGGTCTTTCCCGTGACGGGTCCCGGGTTAGGAGCCGGTCTCCGTCACCTTTCGCGTATTCGATGGATGCTGCTCTGTTGCCTTGGGAGGAAAAGGCGAAGATTTTTTTTTTTTTAATTTTTTTTATTTGCGTGTTCCGGAGAAGCCGTTAACCTCTCACGTAGCAATGAATTAGGTTCGGATCCAATTTTTAATCATTTAAATTTAAATTTAAATTTTTTTATCCGGATTCATCTCGATCGAGTATCAGATCATTCAGATTTTTTTGATCCAAATCCGATTAAATTATATTAAATATTTTTTTATTTTTTATTAACTTTAAAATAATCTATCATTATATAAATTATATATGCATGAAACAAATAAAATTTAATTATTTTTTAGTTCAACGATACCTGATTTCATATTCAATCAAAATAATATATATTAATTATATATATCAAAATAATTCGGATTGGATTTGGATCCGATAAATATCTATCTAGTTCCGGTCTAAATTCAAAATTAAGCATTCGAATTTTGTTCAAATTTAATCTAAATTCAATCTAAGCATTAATCACCTGGTTCAATCGTATCGGATCGGGCCAGGTATTTATGAATTTAAATTTTATCGACATCCCTGTCAACTATAGGGTGCTGGAAAGGATCCAAAGTAAATATGATGGTGCCTCCTCAGGCAAAGCGGTTTCTTTCAAAGGGGGAAAATTTTTTTTTTTTTTAAAAAAAAAAAAAAATGCTGTCAAGTAGGACTCCGGCCGGGGCTCCGTTTGGTCTCGCACACCGCGGAGTCGAATCTGTGGTAGATTTGGAAGGCAAGAAAGAGAAGCACGAGCTAGAAAAGGAAAGGAAAAGAAACGAGAGGAAATTTTGTTTAATTAATTCTTAAAATAACATTATCTCGTTAGGTTGCGGTGACTGTTGAGTGTGTAAAGAATCTTACATCATGTTCAAGGTTAAGACTATGAGTACGAGTCATTCTTACCAATTTTATTTTTTGGGTAGCGTCCTTTTCTTGCTTCAAGCAACTTTATTTGATTGTTGATGAACTTGTTTGGATGCTCAAAAAAAGATGATATTCCTACAAATTAATCATGTTTTGATCTAATTGAGAAGAAAAAAAAGTATTTTAGAGATGAATACTTTATAAAAAAAATTTGTAAATAAAAAAATTTAGCAAAAATAAGGTCTACATCTGGCTTCATTCATTGATGATCTACTAAGATCTATCATTTTATAATTCAAACCGAATTTCTCATCTAGTTCAAATAAAAGTAGATCGTTCATAATAGACATGACTAATAGTAATGAACACCAAAAATTAAAATCTTATAAGAGATAAATTTTAATTTTTATATCAATTGTGTCTTTAAACCATACTGTCTTATTTTTCTTGCATCAGGAGATTTGTTCGACCAATTTTTTTGAAAAAAATAAATAAAATTTGATTGCCTTGTTTAGGACCAAATCAAAATTTTGCAAAAATAGGTCTAGATCCTATTTTCTTATATTTATGATCCAATAACTAAGATATATAGAACTTATTATACTAGCAACATCCGTCCTTTCATAATTTGGACCAAATTCCTCGACTAGTTCAAATAGAAGTTGTTGGCGTGGAGTCCCTATATCGGCCGGTCGGAGCTGCTGCATCGCAGGACCGCTCCCTGGTTCACCTGCAAAACAGGTCCCTTGCCGGAGTTGTTCCGGCGGAGGACACTCCGATGCCTAAGTCAGTGGCGGATCCCAGCCACAGAATAGGGAAGAGTGTTGAGAGTATGAGGGAAAGGCTCTTAGAGTATGGGTGTATCTGTGTGTACCTCCCTCGAGCCATTCTTCTTACCACTATTTAAGAGGAGGCCTCCGGCCTGCGACCCGCTCTTTTTCCGGTGATTATGGAAAGTCAATTTCTCCCATGATTGGCGATCGTGGATTGTCATTGAGCGGTTCCGGCCAGATCGGAGGCGTGGCAGCTGGAGTTGCACGCCATGATCGTGGCATGGAGAGTGTCGATTGTAACCGTTGGTTACGGTTGCCTATTTGGGCCAGATTGTGATCCCATCTTCGGGTTTCCCCTTGCGTAGGCCGAAGACTTGGTGTTTGACACGGGCAAGGAGATCGTGTCTACGGCAGGGATCGAAGAGCGTGTCTTCGAAAGTCGATGAGAACTTGGTCTTCGATCAGGGCCGAAGACGCCATCCGAAGTTCTGTCTTTCGGATGTTGTGGACTGGTGAGAAGTCTTGGGCCGCCTGCAGTTGGTCTGGCCTTTTCCTGGTCCGAAGTCCGTAGTCCGGAGAAAAGGGTTTCGGCCAGCCGAACCGGCTTTCGGTTCGTAGCTGAACCGGGATATCCCAACAGTTGCCCCCTACTCTCAGTTTTCGAAGCGGAGGTTTGCCTCGAGAAGTGAGAGTACTAATGCTTTGTCGTTTTCCTTCCAGGAGATAGTGTAGTGGATGATTATGGGATCTATGATTGGACTGCCCATCATGACTGCGGGTTGATCTGGGAATCAGGTGGTGGACAGCTGTCACTCCCAGGTTAGGAAAGAAGGAAAAAGCGGGCGGCCCTTGGACCGCCTCTCTGTTTCTTGTTGCACGATGGTCCAGCCAATCTTTCGGTTGAAATTTGGATGGTTGTGGTGGCTTTCCCCGTCGACATTGAGTGATCTAAGTTGCCTAGTTGCTTTATATGTATTTTCTTCTTTTCCTCTTTGTATTGTCAATGGATTTTGTATAACAACTTTTCCAGATCTTGAAATGACTATTCCCTCTCTGTGTATGCAATGTTGTATTTCATATGTAGCTTGAACTAGTTTTACCATTTTTTCTTCTGCTTGGTCGAACAGTCGTGGCCGAAGGCCTTTTAGTTGATAGTTGACGAAGACGAATCCTGGAACAGATTAGAACTCCATTACCGAAAACCGTCTACGATTGGTCAGGTTGGTGTCACCTTCCTTTTGGTAGTAAATCTATCCGTTGGGGCGGACAGGCGTCAACTCCCTGTCAAGCGATGATTAGGGAAGTTTGATCGTAATTCTTGTTGTCCACGTGGCACGTTGGTACTCGTACAGTCGCGATTTCTTGCACCTTGTATGCCGCCAGGTCTCTTTTTTCCAAAAAGAAGCCATTAATGTTGCCGTCGCACGATTAGGATTTTTCCGGATTCGAAGTGCTGACAGTTGTTGTCCCGGGAATGACCCTCGAGCGGCCTTCTGGTTCTTGAAGCGTCGCCCGGACACGTGGCGCTCTCTGACGTGGCTGGGAAAGGACGTGGAGCACGCCTCCCCGCAGTCGGTCGTGGGTGCAGGGTCTCTATAAATAGGACATTGCCCTCTGCTGTCAAGGGCCATCATCCTTGTAGACTCCTTTCCATTGAAAATGAGGTTCAGCACTTCCGAGCTCCGCCGAGCCACAAAGAGAAGGGCTGTTGATCCAAAGAGGAAGAGGACTCCGGAGTTCTTAGGGTCGGGGGATGACGATGAGCCTCTCGTGGACCGTTTGGAGAAGAAGGTCCGCCTGTTGGAGGCCCAACTGAGGGAGGCCCGGGCCCAGGTCGCAGTGGCAGCCGCAGAGGTAGAGGAGGCCAAGAGGGAGGCGACGAATGCCGTCTCGGACTTCAGGGTATCTGCTGCCTTCAAGGAGGAAGTCACCGAGGCGGCTCTGGACTCCTTCCATTAGGGGTTCTGGGAATGCAGGAAGAAGGCCTCCAAGTTTTATAACTTGAAGGGCCTGGACAACATCAAGCCCTCCGTTTCCTTTCCCGGGCATGAATTTGATTCCGACTCCGATGAGGGGTTGGATTATGGTTCGGATGGGAACCCCCGGGCCCCTTCATCGTCCCTCCAGATCTCCCTCCGCCGGTACGGGAAAAACCTGGCCGGAGGTTATTGAAAATTTTCCACACCTTTCCAATGCTACTCCTCTTTTTTTCTTTTGCCTCTCTTTTTGAGAGTCTTTTCTTTTTTCTCTCTTTTTTTTTTGTAAAAATAGAAAAAGAGAAATGAAGTATCTTTCTTTTATCTCTTCCTATGTATTTCTTGCGACGTGTTGTATCATGTTTTGTCTGAAACATAGATTCCTGGGACCATTTTCGGTCTATAGAGAAGAAGTGAGGTCGGTTGGACCGTTCTTGGAATGCTTAATGTTGACAGAAAGGATGACAGTGGTCTTTTTAGGCACGTTTTCGGATTTTTCGTATGGTAGGGTGTTCACCGCATATACCCTCATGGACCTCTCTCAGGGCATAATTCACATCTATCGGTCCCAGGCATTTTAGCAATGGCTGAGAGAACGATCTCTTATAGAGGGTTCCGTCTAAGATGACGTACTGAGATGCCATCCAGCGGATCTTCTTGGCCTCCACCTTGTCTTCTGGTAGCTCTCCCTCATTTAGGAACTTGATGATGGGATCCATCCAGCATGGCTCAGAGTCGATCTGGCACACCTCTGCAGCCTCTTCGGCTATGCTTGGAGTTTTAAGATGCTCAACAAAGGTGTGCCCGAGAGATTCTAGTGTTGTAGTTGCCAGTCGAGACAATGCATCCGCCCGGGAATTCTCTGATCGTGGGACATGGATGATCTCAAAATGTTCCAATTGAAAGGATAAGGCCCGTACCTTCTCTAGGTACTGCACCATGATTGGATCCTTGGCCGCATACTCTCCGTTAACTTGATTTACAACCAACTGGGAGTTTGAGAAGGTTCGGAGTTGCTGAACTCCCAAATTCTTGGCAATCCGAAGTCCGGCGAGCAAGGCCTCATATTTGGCCTGATTGTTACAAGCATGGAAGGAGAACCAGAGTGCGTACTCTATGGTGTGACTGTCAGGTTCGGCCAGCATGAGTCCAGCCCCGCACCCAGTAGTATTGGAAGCTCCGTCCATATGAAGCACCCAGACGGACTTCGTCTCCTTCGGGACTTCGTATTCTACCGAAGATGCTTCATCTTCGGACTTCCAAGTGCACTCAGCCAAGAAATTGGAGAGCACCTGGGCCTTCATAGCCGCTCGGGACTGGAAACTGATGTCGAATTTACTTAACTTCACAGCCCACTTGGCTATCCTTCCAGAGGTGTCCGGAGATCGGAGAACGGTCTTAAGGGGTTGATCGGTCAGCACCACAATGGCGTGAGCATGGAAGTACGATCGCAGTTGCTTCGCCATAATCACCAGATAGTAGATCAGCTTCTGCATCCTCGCATATCAAGTTTCGGCATCATGCAGGACCTTGCTGATATAGTAGATCAGCTTGTGGGATCCGTCTTCATCTCTCCGGACAAGGACCGAACTAATGGCTTCATTTGAAGCAGAGAGGTATAGGTAGAGAACCTCGCCTTCTTGTGGTTTGGAGAGTAGTGGCGGGATTTCCAGGTACTTCTTCAATTCCGCAAAGGCAGCGTGACAATCTTCGGACCATTCAAAGCCCTTTGACTGCCGGAGTACCTTGAAGAATGGGAGGCATTTCTTGGCTGACCGAGAAATGAATCTGCTTAGGAAGGCAATTCTCCCTGTTAATTGCTCGATTTCCTTTTTACAGGAGGGATGTCTCATATCTCTTAGAGCTTGAATCTTCTCAGGGTTTGCCTCAATCCCTCGTTTAGTGACAAGGAAGCCCAAGAACTTACCCGAAGTGACTCCAAAGGCACACTTTGCCGGGTTTAGCTTCATACGGTAGTGCCATAGAGCACTGAATGACTCTTCCAAGTCATGGATGTGATCTTTCCGGAGGAGGCTTTTGACGATCATGTCGTCAACATAGGCCTCCATGTTTCTTCCCAGTTGCTTTTCGAATACCTTGTTGATCAGCCTTTGAAACATTGCTCCAGCATTCTTGAGGCCAAACGGCATCATCTTGTAGCAGTAGAGACCTTTATCGGTGACAAAGACCATCTTTTCTTCATATTGAGGATCCAATCTAATCTGGTTATAACCGGAAAAAGCATCCATGAGGCTCAGCAACTGGTGGCCGGCAGTAGCATCGACTAGTTGATCGATCTTCGGGAGAGGGAAGCTATCTTTTGGGCAAGCCTTATTAAGGTCTGTATAATCGATGCAGATCCTCCACTTATTGCTGTCTTTCTTCACCATTACCATATTGGCCAACCACTCGGGGTAGTGGGCCTTCGGATGAACCCTGCTTTAAGGAGTTTGCCGAGTTCTTCGTCCATGGCTTGCTGTCTTTTAGGAGCGAAGTTCCTTTTTTTCTGCCGCACTGGATTGTACCCAGGGATAACTTTCAGTCGATGAGTGATTACTTCGGTGGGAATTCCTGGTATATCCGAAGCTGACCAGGCGAAGATGTCGGTGTTGTTTCTGAGAAAACGGATCAACTCCGTTCTAGTTTCCTCATCGAGTGCACTCCCGATCTGCACAACTCTGGATGGGTCTTCCTTTGTCAAAGAGATCGGGACAGTCCTCTCCATGGGTTCACCAAGGCTTGTGGTTGTATCCCTCGTATCCAGTTGATATGGAGTTGCTGAATCGATGAAATGCCTGTCTTGGATCATCAGGCACTGCCGTGCTGTCCTCTGGTCTCCTCTAACTTCTCCGACACCGTTCCTGGTCGGGAAGCGTACCAAGAGGTAGTGAGAGGAGATCACAGTTCGGAACCTGTTCAAGGCAGGCCATCCCAAAATGATGTTGTATACTGAAGGGATGCGGACCACCGTGAAGTTGATCGGTAGTGTCTTTTGTCGAGGTTCAGTGCCAAGGGTTACAGGCAACACTATCTCTCCCTCGGCATGAACTTGATTGCCCCCAAAACCGGTGAGCGGTATGGGCGATCTTCGTAGTTGATGTCTAGGCAAACACATTTTAGAGAATGCATCATAAATCAAGATATCAGTCGAACTTTCATTATCAACAAGGATTCGCTGTATATCATAATTGGCCACTACGGCCGAGATTACAAGGGGATCATCATGTGGAAGCCAAACTCCTGCAAGGTCGTCGTCGGAGAAGAGGATAGCGTTGTTGTCCTTGAGTCGCTTTGGGGCATCGTCCTCATCACTTCTCCAGTTGGTGGGTCGGTGTATCATCCCTACACCTCCATTGGTAGGCCTTTGATTTGGCAGTTCGGCCTCTTCAGGAGGTAGCTGGGGAACATTTACTTCCGACCGAGGTCCTTGGCGACCAATGTACCGCCCCAAATACCCTCTCTTCATAAGATCCTCAATCGCATCCTTCAGCTGGATGCACTCTTCAGTGTTGTGGCCGTGGTCCCGGTGGAATCGACAGTATTTGTTTCTATTCCTTACGGAAGAGGAGGCCTTCATGGGACGGGGCCTTTGGAGATAATTTTCTTTCTCTATCTCCATGAGGATCTTCTCTCGGGGGAGGTTGAGGGGGGTGTAGGAGTCGAATCTTCCTCCCGATGCTCTAGGCCTGGGAAGACTTCTTCGGCGGTCTGTATATCTGCCGCCATTGTTATTGAAAGTTGGGGGACCTTATCCCCTGTTATTCTTCTTTTTTGAAGGGAGTTTCCCTTCGATTAGTCATCGATTAGCCGCCTGCTCTTCAGTATCGGCATATTTCTGAGCCCTTGAGAAGAGCTCAGCATAGCTTTTAGGAAACTTCTTGTCTAGGAAAAAAGTAAGCCTGGAGGTACGAAACCCCTTCTTCAGCGCAGACATGGCCACATGCTCGTTAAGGTCAAGGATCTCAAGTATGGCCGCATTAAACCTGGAGATGTAATCTCGCGGGCTTTCTCTCGCAGGCTTTCTCCTTCGTTCTGGTGAAGGAGGAACAGTGTGTATGTATTCCGTGGAGTCTTGCGGCAGGACCTGAAATGCAAGACAAATAGTTTTTCTAACTCAAAAAAAGAGTCAATGGTACCTGGGCGCAGGCTCGAGTACCACATCCGAGCAGCTTTCTTCAAGGTAGCCGGGAACGCGAGGCAGTACATCGCGTTCGAAGCTCCTTGGATCATCATATGGGCCTTGAAACTGCCCAAGTGGTCGAGGGGATCGGAGGTGCCGTCTAGGATTCCATCTGGGGAACCCTGAAGTGCCGAGGAATAACTTCGGCCATAATACAGTCGGTGTAGGGTGGGCGTAGATCACCCACAATCAAATCGTCGGGATCCTTCAGATCCCGCATTTTCTGTTCCCGTGCCTTCGCCATCTCCGATTCGATAGCTCTAAATCTCCCGTCGTAATCGGGAGTCTGTTTCGGTGCTCTCTCTACGGAGGTGGAGTCTTCGGAGGAGGGTGAGGGAGTTTGCCTAAGCCTTTTCGCTTTCTGCGGGGAATCGGCAGACCTAGGCAATCTTGAAGTTCGTCCCTCGGAAGAGGGCCGAGAACAGGGGGAGGGATGTGTAGGATCCTCCCGTGAGGCTCTCTTCCTTCGGGACCAAGAGCTGTGTCTGGAGGCGGCCGGTGGGTTTCCCACCGGAAAAGCTCTGTTCTGGAAGTCCTGAACCATATCCATGAGGTTAGTGACCTGGTTCACAAGGGCTTCAAACTGCTGTAGTCCCACAATAACTGTGGGAGGTGGGACGTCGTTCTCTCCCGGGAGCGCGCCCCCTTGGGATGGAGCATGACTTTGACTTGTAGAAGCTATCTGGGTCTTTTCTCTCACCATTTTCCCTTATCTAGGAGGGAGCCTAAAGAGTGCTGTGAAGCCCCCCTACCTGGTGCACTAATCTGTTGGCGTGGAGTCCTTGTATCGGCCGGTCAGAGCTGCTGCACCGCAGGACCGCTTCCTGGTTCACCTGTAAAACAGATCCCTTGCCGGAGTTGTTCCGGCGGGGGACACTCCGATGCCTAAGTCAGTGACGGATCCCAGCCACAGAATAGGGAATAGTATCGAGAGTATGAGGGAAAAGCTTTTAGAGTATGGGTGTATCCGTGTGTACCTCCCTCGAGCCATTCTTCTTACCACTATTTAAGAGGAGGCCTCCGGCCTGCGGCCCGCTTTTTTTCCGATGATTATGGGAAGTCAATTTCTTCCATGATTGGCGATCGTGGATTGTCATTGAGCGGTTCTGGCCAGATCGGAGGCGTGGCAGCTGGAGTTGCGCGTCATGATCGTGGCATGGAGAGTGTCGATTGTAACCATTGGTTACGGTTGCCTATTTGGGCCAGATTATGGTCCCATCTTCGGGTTTCTCCTTGCGTAGGCCGAAGACTTGGTGTTTGCCCCGGGTGAGGAGATCGTGTCTACGGCAGGGACCGAAGAACATATCTTCGGAAGTCGATGAGAAACTTGATCTTCGGTCAGGGCCAAAGACGCCATCCAAAGTTATGTCTTTCGGATGTTGTGGACCGGTGAGAAGTCTTGAGCCGCCTGCAGTTGGTCTGGCCTTTTCCTAGTCCGAAGTCCGTAGTCCAGAGAAAAGGGCTTCGGCCAGCCGAGTCGGCGTTCGGTTCGTAGCTGAACCGGGATATCCCAACAGAAGTAGATTTTTAAAATATAAATAAATAAATAAATAAATAATCTTACAAGAAAAAGATCTTACCTTTTACACTAAATCTATCGAGTCATTTTTTTTAAATTCTTCTTACATTAAGAGATTCATTTGAATAAAATCTTTTTTTCAAAAAAAAAGTTTGATCGTGTCATTTTAGAACTTAAAATGATGAAATTTGGACCAGATAATTCGGTCCACTGCATCCTCAGGGGGTGGCACCACATTGTAGAGCTCGAAAACTTATCAAATTAAAAAAAAAAATCTTTTCAATCAGATATTGTATGGTTTATGAGAACTCATACAAAAATTTGTTTAGTCTCACATCAGTTATATACCAGATAGATCTTGTATATTTATACATAAACAAATATCTCAATTCTTGGCTAGCTCTTTTAGATGGAATCCTAAGTTATTACAAAATCTATCTGTTGCCACCTGGATCATCGTGGCCTGTAACTCTGACGTATCGCGGACTCATTGGGCTCTCTCTGGGCGCTTGGTCCTCTCTCCCGGTCGGCTCCTTGGTCAGGTTGTCCTGCAAAAAAGAGGAGACCCGGGCCGGGGATTCCGGCGAGGACACTCTGACGATCAAGTCAGTTGGGATGATTCAGGGGAATAGAACTTCTGCGGCGAAGAGCTTGGGAACTCTCTGCATAGAGGATGAAAGATGAGATGTAAGAAATGGAAAGACAGGGTCGAGTAGAGATCAGAGAGCTGGGAGGTTTTCTTGGATGGTTCCTTGCCCGTTTGCTCTCTGAGTCTTACCAATTGCCTCTCTCCCCCCTTTCGGGGATCCTTTCTTTTGTGTTATATGAGAAGGATGGTCCAGACCAAGTCTGGAGCTTCACTGAAATGTCCCTTTCCTGGTATCCCTATCAAGAGGAAATTTCTTTATCTGTAGCCTCCCCTGTGTCAGACCGGTCCTCAGAAGGAGATCCCTCCATTAGGGGTGTTCACCAGCATAGTACTCTCTCTGGTGGTACAGTTTTCCGTGGGAGGGGCGAGCGCCGTGCTGCTGAGCCTCGAGCCATGGTGAGGCGTTTTTATTCCAGGAGGGATCGTTGAAGTGTCACAGGGCTCGGGGCCTTAATGGAATACTCCTTTTGGAGGAGGTACAGGTTCCATGTCACGATGGTTGAAGGCCCCCGGTTCCACAGGCGTGGACGTGGTGGCATGCTAAAGGGCCTGAAGCTTGGTGGAGCACGCATTGCACAAAACATGCGAGTGGCGTGTCTACAGAATTTGAATTTATGGTAGGGTGCACGCCACCTCTTGAAGGTTGCAGGTAGCTGGGAGCTTCCATGACACAATATGAACCTCTGCTGATCTTCTATCTTTCTTGCTTATGACGGGAACTTTGGTCTTGGCCGAATGGGGGGAGCTCTACCCCAGGAGCTTGCCCTTAGAAAGCATGAGCACGTCCTCGACCAGGAGCTCGACTTCGGATGGTGGCTGACCTCGGCTAGGGGCTCACCCTCGGAATGCATGAGCACGTCCTCGACTGGGAGCTCGACCCCGGATGGGAGCTAACCTCGTCTAGGGGCTCACCCTCGGAATGCATGAGCATGTTCTCGGTTGGGGGGCTCGTCATTGAAAAGCATGAGCACGTCCTCAGCCGGGAGCTCGACCCCGGATGGGAGCTAGCCTCGGCCTGGGGCTTGCCCTCAGGAAGCATGAGCATGTCCTTGACCTGGAGCTCGACCCCGGATGGGAGCTAACCTTGACCGGGGGGCTCACCCTCGGAAAGTATGAGCATGTCCTCAATCGGGAGCTCGATCTCGGATGGGAGCTGACCTCGACTGGGGGGCTCGCCCTCGGAAAGCATGAGCATGTCCTCGGTCGGAAGCTGACCTTGACCGGGGGGCTCGCCCTCGGAAAGCATGAGCATGTCCTCGACCGGGAGCTCGACCCCGGATGGGAGCTGACCTCAACCAGGGGGCTCGCCCTCGGAAAGCATGAGTACGTCCTTGGCCGGGAGCTCAACCCCGGATGGGAGCTGACCTCGACTAGGGGGAAGCATGAGCACGTCCTTGACCGAGAGCTCGACCCCGGATGGGAGCTGACCTCGACCTGGGGGCTCGCCCTCGGAAAGCATGAGCACATCCTCGTCCGGGAGCTCGATCCCGGTTCGGAGCTTACCTCAGCCGGGGGCCTTGCCCTCGGAAAGCATGAGCACGTCCTCGGCCGGGAGCTCGACCCCGGATGGGAGCTGACCTCGGTCGAGAGGCTCACCCTCAGGTCTTCATTTGGGCGCTCGTCCAGGTGGCGCTTCCCACCAGCGCTGCTGCCAGCTATTGCCGTCATGAGCTCCACGTCAATGGTTGTGCCACATCACTATCAAAATGGACCTTGTCTAGTCCACAGCCTATATAGACTAAGACATACTATAGCATAAGTCTATTTTGATTGATCATTGCCTAATCTTGGTATTTATGATTGGGTTTGAACGAATTCAACTTTCAGCATGGCAAAGATGCCAATGCTTAAATGAAAAAAGTATGTGAGAATCCATGTAGGTATATGCTTAGTCTCATATCGATTGTGTGCTAAATATATAAATTTTGAATACTTCTACATGATCAAAACATCAAAAATAACTTCTTCTCAACTAGCCATTTTAGGTGAAGTTGTAGATTATTATATGACCATATTATAGTTTTTGAAAGTTTGGCATGTGATTCATCTTCTCAATATGGCACATCTTGATTTTAAATCTTATTCAACCCAACTTGTAGCAGCCAAAGTAATCCATGCTAAGTTTGATGATTCCCCTAATTCATTCTTGCATTATTTGGGTAAATTTTGATATATTATCATTTTCTTTTATATATCGAACTTAGTTTAGTAACTCCAAATTCAATAATAAAACATCCAAATCAACAATCCATATTATTAATCATAATCTATACTATTAGAAATATTTGTAAACTAAAAAACACATATTTTGATTGTCTGACCTAGAAATCATGTATATACAAAAATAAACAATTATAATTATGGCAGTATATTAAAATACATAACAAGCAGTTAAAATTAAAATCTATCTAATTAATTATGATATATATATATATATATGTATGATATGGCCGTTATGCTGACGTGGCGTGTCACAGGTTTTGCCGGGCGTGGTCCGAACCACGTGAATTTTTTCGACGGAACGGGATCAGCGAGCGAGGTCGGATGCGGGTCGACCTCGGTCGAAGTCAAGCGCTCCTCTGCCACTCCGCCAGGTGTCTGCCCAGGAGGGGTCCACCTCGGCCGAAGCCGCCCCTTGCTCCCTCGCCAGGTGGCGCCCGGAGACGGTTCCACCTTGGCCGAGGTCGAGCCGGGCCTTCCTGCTCCTTCGCCAGATGGCGCCCGGACACGGGTCTACCTTGGCTGAGGTCGAGCACTCCTCTGCCGCTCCGCCAGGTGTCCGTCCAGGAGGGGTCCATCTCGGTCGAAGCCGGCTGCCCCTTGCTTCCTCACCAGGTGGCGCCCGGAGACGGTTCCACCTCGGCCGAGGTTGAGCCGGGCCTTCCTGCTCCTTCGCTAGGTGGCGCCCGGATACGAGTCCACCTCGGCCGAAGTCGAGCGCTCCTCTGCCGCTCCGCCAAGTGTCCGCCCAGGAGGGATCCACCTCGGTCGAAGCCGGCGGCCCCTTGCTCCCTCGCCAGGTAGCGCCCGGAGACGGTTCCACCTCGGCCGAGGTCGAGCCGAGCCTTCCTGCTCCTTCGCCGGACGGTGCCCGGATACGGGTCCACCTCGGCTGAAGTCGAGCGCTCCTTTGCCGCTCCGCCAGGTGTCCGCCCAGGAGGGGTCCACCTCGGTCGAAGCCGGCTGCCCCTTGCTCCCTCGCCAGGTGGCGCCCGGAAACGGTTCCACCTCGGTCGAGGTCGAACTGGGCCTCCCTGCTCCTTCGCCAGACGGCGCCCAGACACGGGTCCACCTCGGCCGAAGTCGAGCGCTCCTCGCCGCTCCGCCAAGTGTCTGCCCAGGAGGGGTCCACCTCGGCCGAAGCCGGCTGTCCCTTGCTCCCTCGCCAGGTGACGCCCGGAGACGGTTCCATCTCGGCCGAGGTTGAGCCGGGCCTTCCTGCTCCTTCGCTAGACGGCGCCCGGACATGGGTCCACCTCGGCCGAAGTCGAGCGCTCCTCTGCCGCTCCGCCAGGTGTCCGCCCAGGAGGGGTCCACCTCGGTCGAAGCCGGCTGCCCCTTGCTCCCTTGCCAGGTGGCGCCCGGAGACGGTTCAACCTCGGCCGAGGTCGAGCCGGGCCTTCCTACTCCTTCGCCAGATGGCACCCGGAGACGGGTCCACCTCGGCCGAAGTCGAGCACTCCTCTGCCGTTCCGCCAGGTGTCCGCCCAGGAGGGGTCCACCTCGGTCGAAGCCGGCGGCCCCTTGCTCCCTCGCCAAGTGGCGCCCGGAGACGGTTCCACCTTGGCTGAGATCGAGCCGGGCCTTCTTGCTCCTTTGCTAGATGGCGCCCGGATACGGGCCCACCTCGGTCGAAGTCGAGCGCTCCTCTGCCACTCCGCCAGGTGTCCACCCATGAGGGATCCACCTTGACAGAAGCCGGCTACCCCTTGCTCCCTCGCCAGGTGGCGCCCGGAGGTGGTTCCACCTCGACCGAGGTCGAGCCGGGCCTTCCTGCTCCTTCGCCAGATGGCACCCGGATACGGGTCCACCTCGGCCGAAGTCGAGCGCTCCTCCGCCGCTCCGCCAGGTGTCCGCCCACGAGGGGTCTACCTCCGTCGAAGCCGGTGGCCCCTTACTCCTTCGCCAGGTGGCGCCCGGAGATGGTTCCACCTCGGCCGAGGTCGAGCCGGGCCTTCCTGCTCCTTCGCTATATGACGCCCGGACACGGGTCCACCTCGGCCAAAGTCGAGCGCTCCTCTGCCGCTCCGCCAGGTGTCCGCCCAGGAGGGGTCCACCTCGGCCGAAGCCGGCTGCCCCTTGCTCCCTCGCTAGGTGGCGCTCGGAGGCGGTTCCACCTCGACCGAGGTCGAGCCGGGCCTTCCTGCTCCTTCGCCAGAGGGCACCCGGATACGGGTCCACCTCGGCCGAAGTCGAGCGCTCCTCTGCCGCTCTGCCAGGTGTCCGCCCAGGAGGGGTCCACCTCGGCCGAAACCGGCGGCCCCTTGCTCCCTCGCCAGGTGGCGCCCGGAGACGGTTCCACCTCGGTCGAGGTCGAGCCGGGCCTTCCTGCTCCTTCGCCAGATGGCACCCGGATACGGGTCCACCTCGGCCGAAGTCGAGCGCTCCTCCGCCGCTCCGCCAAGTGTCCGCCCACGAGGGGTCTACCTCCGCCGAAGCCGGTGGCCCCTTACTCCTTCGCCAGGTGGCGCCCGGAGACGGTTCCACCTCGGCCGAGGTCGAGCCGGGCCTTCCTGCTCCTTCGCTATATGACGCCCGGACACGGGTCCACCTCGGCCAAAGTCGAGCGCTCCTCTGCCGCTCCGCCAGGTGTCCGCCCAGGAGGGGTCCACCTCGGCCGAAGCCGGCTGCCCCTTGCTCCCTCGCTAGGTGGCGCTCGGAGGCGGTTCCACCTCGACCGAGGTCGAGCCGGGCCTTCCTGCTCCTTCGCCAGAGGGCACCCGGATACGGGTCCACCTCGGCCGAAGTCGAGCGCTCCTCTGCCGCTCTGCCAGGTGTCCGCCCAGGAGGGGTCCACCTCGGCCGAAACCGGCGGCCCCTTGCTCCCTCGCCAGGTGGCGCCCGGAGACGGTTCCACCTCGGTCGAGGTCGAGCCGGGCCTTCCTGCTCCTTCGCCAGATGGCGCCCGGACACGGGTCCACCACGGTCGAAGTCGAGCGCTCCTCTGCCGCTCCGCCAGGTGTCCGCTCAGGAGGGGTCCACCTCGGCCGAAGCCGGCCCTGCGTGGTGAGGCCTCCGGGAAGCAGGGGCATGAGTTTCGAAACCACCACTCGGGCAGCGCGCGCCGTACCTCGCGAGGATCGCCGGTACGGTCGGCAGTGACGTGCGAAACCTCATTTACATCAACCCGACGGGTTCCGTAACCGAGAAGCGGAGTCCTGGCAGACAGGAGCCAGCAACGAACGTCGTCAACGCTTGGGAAGGAGAGCGCTCGCGCTCGGCCCAAGGCCTAGCCGGTGTCCTCCCTCTCCCCTTTTCTCGCTGGGCTCTGCAAGCAAGACAAGGAGGCCACCGGGTTCCTGGACCCGAAGGGGAAAGGGAAAAAAGAGGGAGAGAGGAAAAGGTGAAAGCGGAGAGGAAGCCTCCCGGGGGCGGGAGGCAATGTGATGGGATAAAAGGATGGGAAGAGCGATAACCAGGGAAGGGAAAAAACAGGCTAGAAAAAAGAAAGGGACCAAGAGTAGGATCCAAGGACCCGAGAGGGGAGTCTCTCGGCGTAAGCTCGGTGAAGGAGCTCGGCCCAATTTCCACTCTTCCAAAGACCTCTTTTGTTAAAGATCTTCTCTAAGTCTGGAACTCCTTCGGGGACCCATCTTAGGGTTTCTGTTCCATCTCGCCGTTTTCTAACTTGACCGTCGGAGCTCCCTCGCCGGGACCCCCGGCCAGGGTTTCTGACCTTGTTTTGCAGGATCGGAAGCTCGCAGACCTCGAGGTGAGACGGTCCGAGTCCGGTACCAGCTCTGAAGCTATAGGCCATGGCGGCGAGATCGGCAACAATATATATATTAACATATTTATAGATTGAAAGTTAATAAACTCTAATACTTGATTATAGCAAACATAGTCTTACCTTATTTTAACTGTTGATCCTTGCACCTACTTGATACATATATTAAAATTGCTTAAGCCTGTGATTTTTGACTTGTTGATGTTTACAATGATGTAGATCTTCATGTTTTAATTTTTATTTATTTATCTTTAAAAAAAATGAGTCAAAATCTTCATCCCTGATTCCTTAAACAAGTAACAATAATTGTTAGGCAAAAAGTATCTTGGACTGAATTAAGAGCACTGGCCATTAATTGTAGCAAGGTTGTGAGAAGAGCACATAATGTGAGCATGGCCCGCTATCCTAAATTGAATAAAAAACAGAAGATGATGAAGGATAAAAAATTGAAGGAAGAAGACATATATAGGTTGTACCATATATGGTCCATCTTAAGCGGTACATACATGTCATGTTTACATGGTACCCATGTTCACCTCACTAATCTTCTCTTTGTCCATTTCATTTTTTTTAAAAAAAAGTTGCCTCTTTTTTAGTAAAATGACTGAGGATTTTCCATTTTTTCTCATTAAATTAATTTAGATCAAGCCCTCAGGATTTGCTCCTCCTAAGACATGACATATTTTGGACAAACTACCATGTAACTTAACTTTGTTTTGGAATTTCTATTGTAGGCCGTATTTAAATTCACATTTTTCACCGTTCTTAAATTATTTTTTTTCATTGTAAAACCTTTGCTTCCTAATAATCAAACACCTTCTAAAGGATCTTCATTTTTAATATTTACAAGAAAGAGTACATCGTGATTTTGATACTAAAAGCCTCCAAAAATAGAATGTTTCATAAATTCATCTCAAGCTCTTGTGTCTTTTTTTTTTTTTTTTTTTTGGCCAGAATATGCACCGTGACAAAGTCAACCAGAACTCCAAAAGCAAGGGTTACATTTCCTGGGCCAAGCAAAAGCCGACAAATTAAGTAGGGCCTGGAGCGGTCCAGTCCGGCGGCCGAAAGTGTACGTTTGGACGAGGACTGAGAGCCCTTTTCATCACCCACACGGTTCATATCATTCCCGATGAGCTCGCCCGGTCCAACTTCCAAGGCGCCTGTTTCTCGTGGACGCCGTGTCATGTGGACCGTTAAAAGACGCACACCGTCTGTTCGATAAATTTCCCCAACCAATAGTCAATCTTGGAAAATCGCCATTTGAACCAGACGCTTCTATTTTTGATTTTTCAGGTCTGATTCCTGCTTCTCTCATGATGGAAGGTTCAATGCGCTTATATCTTGTGACGATGATTAAGAGTATGTGAATGCACTGATTTTTAGGTTATATACATCTCCAGTGAGACTACTGCCTGGCTTGTTCAAGTGTTCTGAGATTGCTGCTCAACGCGGTCTCTGATATGTCAGGATAAAGGAAGACAGCCTTTTATAAACAAGTAGTAGGTAAATTCTTAAGTTGAAACAGAACATTACTTTTCTTAGTTTTGTATCAATATGTTGTAGATGTAAATTAAGTGCTTTGCGGAGAATCTTTTAACATGCCTTGGTCCTGTTGAAGCTTGACTTGCTACATAAATTATGAGAAGGATTACATTTGTATTATAGTACATGATGCTTGTTACCAAGTTCTTAATATTTGTTAGTCTGCCACCTTCTTCTTAGATTTTTTTTTTTTTTAAAATGATGCTTATTGAATTAATTGAGAATCAAACATTCTGTGGTATGTTAGTTGCTTTAACTTTTTTTTGGATGTTTATGGGGGCTGCTGTTTATTTGAAAAAGGCGTATATTAGCTAATATAGTCCCAGATTTGTTCTGGAATGAGTTTTTGTGGTTTCCTATCTAGTATAAAAGATGATAACGAGTGAAACTATTATTGTGATCAAAAGGGAAAAAGAGTAAAAGTATTTCTAGAACATGCATTCTTTGTCTGGTGTATGCATCCTTGATCAAGATGTGTTTTCCAAAGAAGTTGGCAAAGTCTTGGAGCTGAGTAATTTAAACTGGAAGTGGTTCTCTAATAGGTGGACTGGAAACAGTACCTACATGTTGTGGCAGCATCTTAGAAAGTACTGCTGAAATGCCTCTGGCTTTTATGAAAGTAGAAGCACGAGAGGAGACAGGACACCATTCTAGTCTACTCTGTAAACCATCAACATATAAATCGGTCTTGAGGTTTGACTACTGCTGTCCTGGAATGTTATCTTCAGATATATTTTATTCAATTGTGGGTAGCGCGCCTTTCAAAAACAATGATCTAATGAAGACTATCCATATCTTAATGTTATTTGAGTTGTCTAGCTTCTTCTTCTTTAAAAAAAAGGGGAAAAGTCAGACATTGTCTAGCATTGTAAAATCGGTTGATAATGTATACTTTATTCATTTCTAATATGTTGTTATTCAATATTGTCATTTCTAACTTTTTTGTTCTTTTACTCTTGGGCTTAGAGAAATGCTACACTTGACTCCTCAATTAAAATTTCTAGTACAAATGATCTAAGGGAATCCATGATGAAAAATTATCATCATTCATTAAACTGATTCTCCAAATTGTAGATTGACAATTTTTAATTATTATTTGTCACATAATTACTAAAACTTGATACTTGTCCTCTGTTAGTTTAGTTGCAGGATCTGTAGTATTTCTGTTTTTCTTTAGAAAATTGCTAAATAATTTGTAAATGTGCAGAAAACAAGAAGAGGCAGACAAGTTCATACATGAGGGGCTTAAGAAAATACATACACTGTGATAGAAAATTTCCTATTACATACACTGAGAAAATACATGAGGGTTGTTGAGCATCCCCACAACCCTTGATCAAGGGAATCTGCCAAGTTGTTTTCTTTTAGAACGTCCAAGGATGCCATATGGCCGAACTCCTGTGAAGTTAATAACTGTGTCGAAAATGGTGAGCACTGAAGATTTCATTCCTTGATGAACAAAAGCCTCCTTGAAGGAGAAAAGGTTCCTCAACTACAATTCATTGGAGGTGGGCACCGTCTGAACAGTACAAGAAAGTATGGGGTATTCCATTGTCTCATTTTTCTCTTAACTCTATATTCTAGAAGGCCTTAGTTTTCCGAAAAAACAGCCTTTAAATTGGTATTGCAGACACCTAAAATATAGATACTTTAATCATGCACAATCAGAATTTGAGTTAAAGATGCTACCATTTTTAGACATAACAATAAAGCTGAGGGAAATTTTTCACTTTGTCAAATTAATCATGTGGGAAATTGTCTTGTATTTCTCTTTTATGAGCAATGGATTTGTTTTCTTTTGTTGACCTATCATGGCTCACAAGCATGACTTTGAATTAATGTTGATCAATTGTTGCTGTTGCACGTGTGAAGATTCTTGGTGAGAGCAATCTGATTAGTACATGCAAACATGAAATTGAAAATAAGTGGAAAAGAGACTGAGAGTACATTTTATGTCTGATAGAGTTGAGGAGGTGTTTGCATGTCAGAAGCTGTAGGAATTATTTTTCTTAGGAAAAAAAAGGTCATAGGGAATATGGATGTCATATTGAGCATCATAATATATTTTATTTTCACAGTTGTGCAGGGAAGTTATGCTATCAACCTAACAGTTCTTTTAAATTCTTGCTGTGAATCAATATACTATCTACAATATACAAAAGGGCTGGAAGCTAATTTTAAGTTCTTTAAATTTGTGGAGGACACAGCAGAGGTTTTTTCTTGTGGTTAGTAGACAACAAATAAATAAAGCATTTGTATAAAATGATTAAAAGAATTCATGATCTACAAAGGCTTATTTTAGTCGAGAGCCAGTGGAATTGATGCAAATATAGTCATTGAAATTGGTGTAGTTAATTAAATTTTATTACATGTACATTATCTTTGAAGAAGAGACAACAGTGATGGTAATCTTTATATGCTATATGTAAATCTCTGCTTATGCTCTTGCTAGGACATACTTGGACCTATTCGGGCACCAAGGGTAAGAAAACTAGTTTTAAGGAAGCTCTTGTATTTGAATAATTTTCATTTCCAATTAAACCTTGCATGCGATTGTCTATTGAATCAAGGTTACAGTATACAAGCAGATCCACAAGGCCTCGCTAATTGCCGGTGGTAAATGAATATAGAATTTGATTACTTTTTGTTCCTGTTTCAATATATGTATTTACACTAGGACACACATATAATGTTGGCAATATTGTTAGTTATCCAAAGTTATCAAATGAATCTGAAGAATGTTTTTCTTGTGGTGATCTAGATGAAACGTGAGTTAGAGCTTTATAGAATTACATCAAATGCAAACTTTGGTGACCAAATCTTTTTGTCCGGGTTCTGTGGCAGCCAAAATGAGGTCAGTGTGAACTATTGCTTTTCAAATTCCATAAAGATGTTATCTTTTGTTTCCAAACACTTCAAGCTTATTTAAATGGCAAGCAAAAAAATTGTTGCTTTTGCCTTTGATCCATGAGCATTTCCAAGACAAGAAGGTGTAGTCTCATGATTGTGTTTGCATCATTAAAGGGTCATTGCGGAAACTAATGTTTTGCATGGCGGTAGCAAAACTATGATTGTGCTCCCAAAATGAGCCTCCAGAGAGGTAAAGAAGATAAACTAGACTGAAAAGGTAACACAATAAAGATTAAAAGAGTTATTTTAGTTTTCATCTTTGATGGTATGCTGGGCTTTTTTTTAATGTTTAAGCTTTCATTTCTTCAAAAAAAAAAAAAAAAAAAAAAGCTGTCCCACATGGCATGAGCATAAGAGGTAGTTCAGATTTTTTCTACATGTATGACTTGAACCAAATTGACTAATGAGAGATTGAAGGATCAATGTAATATGAGTCAATAATTTTTATTTTTAATGAAATATGGAGGAAGCGAGAAACTTTCCCCAAGATATATTAGGAGTCAGAAACGAAATGGAATATGTGGAGTCACTAGATCATCATCAGAGGAAACTTTGGCCTATTTTCAAAATACGGAGCAAGTGATAACCAACAGCAGATGATTTAACTCTATTGTCAAATAATTAAAAAAGAAACAATAAAGATAATAGGTGGACGAAATGATTTCATGCCATGGTCAAGTCTCATATAAAAACATGGGAAGACACTTCAACTAGAAGTTTTTTTTTTTTTTTGATGTAAAAGCAAGCAATGAGCCACCTGGCTTTTATTATGGAAAGAAGCAAAAGGATACACAGGAGAACTTCAAATAGAGTTCTGAAAAAATGAAAAACCCCAGATGACAACAAACTTGTAAATAAAAAAAATGATAGGCTTCTTTCTCTGACAAATCTTGTCATTTCATTGTATAGTGCTGCTACAAAAAGACATGCCTTATGCATTTCAGTCAAATGCACCTGATATTAATGCTGCATCTTCATGTGAACTGAAGCACTATTTTGAGGTGCTAGTAATACAATTAAGCATTGATAAATGTAAGGCTGATTATTAAATGGAATCAAACCAAAAAAAAACAACCTTCATGAAAGTATAGAGATTTATGTTGAATCTAAAACAACTGATTTAGATTTTTGAAATATAAATAACAGATTTGAATTTTCTGATGTCTTCAGAATGGTTCTTTAGGTATCTAAACAAGTTGACATGTGAAAATGAAAACTGTAGGGACTTTCAGACAATTGCCCTGCATATTTATAACGATGCTTAAGGATTAAATTGAATAACCTTTAGGGGATTGATCATGATGCATTCCCTATTTTACTTTCATATTTTCAGTCAAAGCTGGTTGGTATTTTCCAACTTTTTCCTTTTTTAATTTTCTAAAAAAGGATAGAGAACATAAAGGAAAGCTAGAAAATTTGTCAGTTCAAGAAGAGGCTACCTTTCAAAAGCTGTACAACTTATATTAACATGGTAAGCACTATAATAACTATATATCTTTGTGTGTATGTTTTTTTTCATTTGATGCAACTATGGTACATATTCCATAGTTAAATGGAGAAAGCTCTACCATGAACCTATCAAGTTCTGTGGAGATGTAATTGCGCTTCACTGTTGTTTTATTATTCTCTCTGTTCCCCTATCAGGCTTTTGTTATCTTTGTCTTGGAACTTCTCATCTGTGATGGGGATGTGTGGCGTTTTTTTTTGTGCGTCTCTGTTTTCCTCCCTTCTGTTGTATTGCTGTTTGTCTGGGGGCCTTTTTTGTTGTTCCGATTTCCCTTGATCTTTGCAAGATAAAGGATTCAGGTAGCCACAAAATGGCGACCGCAAGCAATAGCTTAATGGTGACCGTGGGGGCGCCATTCTGTTCCCCTGCCCTCCGGTGTCTCATGCTAATACCCTGCTTCACGTGGAGAAGGGTGCAATGCAAGGGTGGCTGTCAGTGTAAGACCAGATCGGTGGTCCCTCATCCATTATTTGACTGTTTGTTCTTCTGATCCTTTTGCTTTCGATTATTTAACCATATGAAATGGTGGCATTGTAGCCATCGTTGCCACCCCCCCTTCTCTCTCTCGACTCCGTATGAGGAACTGATATGCCATATAATTAAAATACATAAAAGGGTTGAAGAGTTGTTATAATAATTTAAAATTGAAGGTCTTTTCTGTATTAAAGATGATGCTTTTAGGAACTAGTAAAGAGCCTGAGCAGCTCTAGAATCAAAGTAAATGAGTAGCTTGAGGGCATGGTTGGGAGATGGGGACAGGAGAAAAAGTTAAACATTTCTTTTGGTTGGAAATCTTTTTAGGAAAGAAAAGAAAAGAAAATGAGAGAAAGTGAAAGAGAAGGAAAACAAATCCTTCCAAATCAGCAATTTTTTTCTCTTCAAAAATGAATGGAATTTGAGAGAAAGAAATTGAAAGTAAGTAAAGTTTTTTATAATCCTTATCTTATCACTCTAAAAGTAAAGAAAAGCTATATTATTTTTTTCTTTCTTTTTTTTTTTTTTTTCTATACTTTCACCCAGGAAGAGAAGAAATTATTTATTTCTTTTTGTTAAACATCCGAGAAGAGAAATAAAATTCCTTTCCTTTTTTTTTTTTTTTAATTTTTTCTTTTCTTTCTTTATCAATTCTTTCTTTTCTTTCCCAAACTCCAAATTTATAAGGTTCATGATTGTTAGCCAAAGAGCTAGCTAGCTCAACTTGTGATATTAATGTTGTTGATAGGCGTCTTGACATGATCATACTGGAAGGAGAGAAACTTAAGAATTTTTTTAAATAAATATGATTTTGAAAAGCTGTTTGTGAACAAGGTTTGTAGTGTTTTAATCTTTGGCCTACGCTCCAAGCAAGAATTTTTCATCATTTCGGATAAATTGAAAAGATTGATAAATACTTTGGATAAGTGATATCAAGACTCTCTTCATTTTAGTTGATTTTTCTTTTCAATTAGAATTTTGTAGCTATCAATATCTTTTGACTGTAGAACCCAAAACCCACGCACACGAATTTTGGAAGACGGGAAGAACAAAAAAAATGTTGCTGCAACCACACAACGTTGATGGATTTTTTATTTTTTATATCAAAGTCCTCTACTGGCATACATGATGGAAACACCAAGACTTTAACTAAAACTAGACTAACTCAAGATTCATTGTTTAAACCAAACAAATAAATTAAGAGTCCAAACAAAAATAAACTCTGAGACTCAATCCTACATAGATAGGGCTGTTGTTGGTCATTCAATACTCTCCCTCAACGCCAGCACTTCATCTCTTTACTACACCGAGTTGACGACAATGATCTTCAACTTTGTTGCCACACAAGCTCTTGGTAAACAAGTCTGCAGCTTGGTCTTCCGTTCGAACATATTTCAACTCAATCTCTCCCTGCAGCACCTTTTCTCTTATGAAGTGATAATGAACCTCCACATGCTTTGTCCTAGCATGAAAAACTGGATTTTCTGCCAGCTTTATTGTAGACAGATTGTCACAATGTAAGAGAACTCCACCTTCTTCCAACTGAAACAGATCTTTCAGCAATTGCCTTAGCCAGGCAATTTCTTGAGATGCCATTGCAGCAGCTCGGTATTCAGCTTCTGTGGTTGACAAAGAGACAGTGGGCTGTCTCTTACTGCACCATGAAACTGCTCCAGATCCAAGCTTAAACACATACCCAGTAGTTGATCGCCGAGTATCAAGATCACCTGCGTAGTCAGCGTCACAATAACCTTCCAATTTGCAACTGCTGTTCTTTGTGTACATGATGCCATGACCGAGCGTTCCTTTCACGTACCTCAAGATTCACCGAGCTGCTTTCAGATGAAGGTTCGTTGGATTGTGCATGAATCGGCTCACCACCCCAACAGCAAATAAAATATCCGGCCTAGTAACACTGAGGTAAATAAGACTGCCCATCAGTTGCCGATACATAGTGATATCTGTCAGACTTTTGCCTTCCTGAAAGTAGATTTTCGCATTAGGTTCCATTGGTGTTGTGCTCGGTTTGCAACTGAGCATCCCAAATTTCTTCAACAAATCCTCGGAGTACTTCCTTTGATGTAGAAATAACCCTTCATCAGAGTGATCAACTTCTAAACCCAAGAAACGCTTCAGTCGTCCTAGTTCTTTCATCTGAAAACGGATCGACAGGTTTTCCTTGGTTCGAATAATTTCCTCATCAAAATCTCCGGTGATAATTAGATCATCCACATACACTAATACGGCAGCTATTTTCCCTTCACTAGCTTTAACAAACAGGCTTGAGTCTGCAGAAGTTACCTGGTATCCAGAGTGAATAAGAAATTCAGCAATCTTCCCATACCAGGCCCTCGGCGCCTGCTTTAAATCATAGAGTGCCTTCCGAAGTTTGCACACATATTCAGGGTGCTCAGAACTCTGAAATCCCAGCGGTTGTTCCATGTAAATTTTCCGGTCTAGCTCTCCATGTAAGAAAGCATTTCTTACATCCATTTGCCATAAATTCCACCCTCTGCTTGCTGCCAAAGCCAGGAGAACTCTCACTGTTGTGAGCTTTACAACAGGACTAAAGGTCTCATCATAATCTAACCCGTACTGTTGGGAGAACCCTCGAACTACAAGATGAGCTTTGTATCTCTCAATCGATCCATCAGCACGGTGCTTGATTTTGTACACCCACTTGCATGAGATGGGTATCACATCCTTTGGCGTGGCCATCAGCTCCCAGGTCTGATTTCGGTCAAGTGCAGCAATCTCTTCCTTCATTGCGTTGAACCATTCCGAGTGCTGTGAAGCCTCTTCAAATGTCTCTGGTTCCCTTGTATCCAGATCCTCCACTAATACAGCATTAGCATATTTTGGATTTGTTTTTCTAATCCTAGTTGATCTTCTAAGTGCAGTCGGCATATCTTGCTGTAATGGCTCGTCCTCCTCTTCTACTCTCTGATAAACACCTGTCTGCCATGGATGTTGAACAGCTCTTTCCTCGCCATTATCGCTGCTTTCTGCAACTTCAAATTGCTGTGAACTAAGCTGAACATGTGAGGGTTCCAGATCTTCTTTGTAGACATCCGAACTTGGCAGTTCCTTCTTGTCCGCAGACCACCATGAAGATGCCTCATCAAATACCACGTTCCGCGATGTGTAGCATCTTCCTGTAACTGGATCACAGCACCGCCACCCTTTTCTTTGACTATCATAACCTACAAAAATACATCTGACAGCCTTCTTCTCCATTTTGCTGCGTAGATGGTCAGGTACAAACACATAGCACACAGATCCAAAAACACGAAAATGTCCTACTGTAGGTTTTGAATTCCATAATTTTTCAAAGGGTGAAAGAAAGGATAACCTTTTTTGAGGCAACCGGTTGATCGCAAAGACTGCTGTCTTCATTGCTTCAGCCCAAAATCGACCCGGTACATTCTTCGCATGAAGCAAGCTTCGACAGATTTCAGCTAGATGCCTGTTCTTCCTTTCTGATACGCCGTTTTGTTGTGGAGTATTGGTGCAAGTGAACTGATGGCGAATTCTGCACTTCTGAAGAAAATCCAGGAACTCCTTTGAGGTATACTCTCCCCCGTTATCTGTCCGTAAACAGTGGACAGTTCTTCCAGTTTCCGCTTCTGCAGTTTCCTTGAACTCTCGAAATTTTGAGAAGGTTTCAGACTTCTCCTTCATGCAATAAATCCAAACATACCTCGAGAAGTCATCAATAAAGGTCACCAAGTATTTCATTCCACTGATGGAAGCCTGCTTGACTGGTCCAAACACATCCGAATGAATCAGTTGTAGGGGCTCCTTCGCTTGAAAATTGGACACCTCATAAGGCAGCTGATGTGCTTTCCCATATTGGCATCTAGCACAAACCGTATCAGTCCTTACTTCAAGCTGTGGAAGGCCCCTCAGCATCGCCTTCTTCATCATCACATTGAGCTTGGAGTAGCTGACATATCCCAGTCGCATATGCCAAAGATCAGCTGTTTCATTTTTCCAGGTTTTGTCTACATAGGCGGTTTGGGCAGACATCACATAAACTGAATCCAATTTCCGCCCCTTCATCACTGGTTCTTGGACAATCTGAAGATCCCGATACACCTTGACATCTTGTGGGCCAAACACAACAACATAGCCAGAAGATGTCAACTGTGCCACAGAGAGAAGATTCTTTTTCATCCCTGGAACATGGTAGACATTATGGAGCGGCACCTCACTATTATTGCAAGGAAGAGCAACTGCTGTATTACCAGTGTGAGCAATCGGTAGCTTTGAATTATTTGCTGTCACCACCACCCGGCTTCCCTTATATTAAGACAGATTCTATAGCTTCTCCTTGTCACCGGTCATGTGATTTGAACACCCTGAATCAACAATCCAGTCATTTTCATAATCAACTTCGGTGACAGTTGTTACCATGAAGGCTTGCTCAACCTCGGCTGTAGTGAAAAGTGCCTCAGTATCCCATTCATCTTCGATTTTTGAGGTTGCAACATTGATTTCTACCTCCTTCTTCTTGAACCAGCAATCCTTTGCCATATGACCTTTTTTCTTGCAATTGTAGCAATTTCCTTCAAACCTTTTACCATTGCCAGAGTTTCTTGATCAGCCCCCTGCACAAGAGTTCCCTTCACCCTGATGATTCTCCACCTCATCATCCTTCTTCTTAGATCCTTTAACAACATGCTGCTTAGAGTTCTTCCTGCCTCTATTGGCATAGAGTGCCTCTTCTTCACCTTTTAACGAGACTCCTCCCATCTGCTTGGCTAAGGCTTCTTCGCCGGCTAACAGATTTTCAAACTCCACAAGCGATGGCTGATTTTGCCATCCCTGTATAGCAGCAACAAAGCTCCTAAATTCAGGCTTCAAACCGTGGATGATGATTCGCTTCATCCTGATATCGCCAATTGGAGCTTTTGGATCCAACTCGGAAATCTCTCGGCACAAGGATTTCACCTTGTGGAAATACTGGGCGATCGTCTGATCTCGCTGCGCCACCGACAGTAGTTCGCTCTCCAGAAGTTGAAGCCTGGTATCATTCTTCTTGGAGAACAATGCAGCAAGAGTATTCCAAGCTTCGTTGGGGATCTTCAACTCACGGATATGGTCCAGCACGTCTTCTTCGACCGTCGTCTTCAGGACAAACATCGCCTTGCCCGCCTTGATCTTCCACTTTCGCAGCGTCCCGTTCGTATCTTCATCAGGTTGCCGTGTTTCATTGCCGTTTACAACCTCCCACAAATCCTGGCCTTGCATATCGAAATCATGCAGGTTGACCATGAGTTATAGTTTTGATTGTTGAGCTTCTTGATGCCGCCAACAACATGAAGATTAGCCATGATCGCTGGTTATGGAATTCCTTTGATCTTCTCCGCTGCACACGGCCTTCCTCTCACGTTCTCCAAGGCTCTCCAAACAACAGCAAGGTTTGGAGGCGGACGCACGGTGGACCACGGGCACAATCGGATATGATACCAAAATTGTAGAACCTAAAACCCACGCACACGAATTTTGGAAGACGGAAAGAACAAAAAAAACGTTGCTGCAATCATACAACGTTGATGGATTTTTTATTTTTTATATCAAAGTCCTCTACTGGCATACATGATGGAAACACCAAGACTTTAACTAAAACTAGACTAACTCAAGACTCATTATTTAAACCAAACAAATAAACTAAAAGTCCAAACAAAAATAAACTCTGAGACTCAATCCCACATAGATAGGGCTGGTGTTGGTCATTCAATAGTGTCCCACTATTTCAGTGGTAACTTTTGATGTCAGTCATCATCAATTTTATGTGGCGGCTTTTCCATCGTCCTATTTCATAAAAAATATATATATTGATATCATTCGAACCAGTTAAATAAGTAGGCTTTTTATATGTTATCTTTTGAAAAATGAGATAACCAAGAACTTAATACATAGAACATGATAAATGTAGATTTATATCTATATGAATGCCCGCGTCTATGTATGCATGCATGTATATGTTTATGTGTGTGTTTAATATGGTGATTAAGAGGAAATATTTAAGGGGGTTTTATAGTGAAAATGTGGTAACTGATACGTTTCTTTCAAGTGCTTCAAGTCCAGCTCAGCACCATCTGGGCTGGTTAGTTTCCAACTTTCTTGTAGATATTGTTGGCGACAACTCTTATTAGTTGGCAACAGCTCTTTCGATCCACCTACCCTTCAAACGGTATCTCGTATTGGTTAACCGAGGTTCAAACTTACTGCTTACATGGGGGAAAATTACATGACTAGTTGTCATTGCCAAAACGAGGTTTCTTTTACTTTTTGATGCAATAAAACTGAGTTTCGATTCATAAGCATCCGAGGGCAAACAAGGTGGAGTCTCATAATTATGTTTGCATGTTTTGAGGGGTCATGATGGAAGCCAATGTCTTGCACGGGGATAACAAACACAATGATTATGCCCTCTAAATGGGTCTCAAACATGGTAAAAAAATATTAGCCTAAGCCATAAGCTATGGAGTCTATATGTTAATGAAAACTCCATGCTTTAGATGACCTTGGTGGGTGTTTATGACATCGATAACTGGATTATCGGCAAATGACGGGGGACCAGCCCATTTGTACGAGTTTGGAACTCACCACTAGACCTGCAGATGGTCGCCTGCCATGAAAAAAATGGGGACCGCCTGCCAAATATTTTGGCGAGGACAGCAAGGTCCTATGTTTTTATAAAAGTCATTGGCAATTAAAGAGCCTCTTATTTGGTATGCAACTTTAATCTTGGTGTCATCAGACATCAGACATGGACACGCTGATGTGAATATATTTCTCAACATTCGATAGTTATTCCAATGAATGCATCCCAAGTTGTCACCTAGCTGTGATAGATTATAAATTTAGCTTTTTCTCGACGAATCTGAAATCTAGCTATGAGCATTGCTGTCTTCTCTGTCCCTAATGTCCTCTCCGTAGCAATGCTGTAGCTCGTTTTCTCTGCAAGCTTGCCAACAAAGCTAGGAACTGCATCTTTGTCCTCTATTTTATTTAATAATAAAGAGATGGTTAATTGTTAAGGCGATAGTCTGGTTGACAGAGGCTTAGCCTCACTTTTCACCGGTCACGGATTCTAGGCATGATTCTCGTGGGTGGCTCGATTAAATTCAGAAATTTTTCTGGGATACGTGATCGGAATTGTAGCTCGAATCGAATATAGTCTAGTGGAATAGCTACACCGAGATTTATTTCCCACTGTTTTCTGTTAATCTCAATTTTTTTTTTTTTTTTTTTTCCTTGATGAAGCGAGCCTTTTTCATAAAATTAAATGGCTTGTCAATTGTCATGGCCCACGTTATTAGTTTAGAGTTGTGAATGCCTCATGGCTCCTCTCCATCATCAAGGGAACCCATGAGCCCCAACCGTAGCGCACCCAATACACAATTTCAGGTGGGGCCTAAGTCGAAAAAGGCTGCATGCAGGACACTGGTCTGCCATTGTGTTTGGGCCTACTATGTGATGGACCCCGCATGTACCAACGAGGCCTATCAGTGAAAGCGCGTGGTTGTAAGATCTGGTTAACTGCAGCAGTTTTGCTAGGACCAACGACCAGAGACAACAATTTGCCTTGTGATTCTTATATCGGTCACGTAAAACTTGGGGAGAAGCAAAGGCTATTCCATTTATATTCAAGCACTCGGCAGGCATCCCCGCAGCCTTTCCACTCCACCCCTTTGACAAGTCACTAACAGTTGTCTCCGTGCATTTGGATTGGTTCTCTACTACTCTGTCCGCTAAGCCCATGTAAATTCTATCATGATCTGAAAGCGTAATATGCCTGCCTCACAGGGCAAAAAGAAATGTGAACAATGTATTATTCTTTGTGTCAAAGAAATAATAAAGAGAGAGGGTGAAACAACGTCTAGAAAGTAGATTCCCTTGCTCACGTATTCCTCTTTTCTTTGGGTGGGAGAGAATACATGGGCCGGTTTGGTGCGGTTAGAGTGTCACACAAACACAAAAGTGATTCGGGAATATATATATTGGTAGATTTTTCGGGGAATATATTGACTTTATTATGTTTGAATATAGTTCTGCCAAATTGGTTGCATATTTGTTCTCTCATTGTCTAAAATTGGGCTGGTCCAAGATTTTAAAATCACAATGCCTTGCCTGAGATATTTTCAATAATAAATCATGAGCAGGAAAGTTAAGCCTTTCACAACTCGATCATGCTTTCAACCGAAACTCTAGAAGCTAACTTGTCGATAAATAGCGTTGCCTGTCGCGAGGGAACTTGTGCTAACCGTGATCGTCTCCCAAATGACCAAAATACCCCGAATCTACGACTTCCCGACCGCTTCGATCCATCTCCAAGCCGGTCCGGATGACCAAATATCCCTCACCCCACGCCTTTAAAAGCAAATGAGAGAGAAGACGTGGCGCCTCTACCCTCTCTCTCTCTCTCTCTCTCTCCCCTCCATTCGGCCAAGAGAGCCATAACCACGTGCAGGCGAAGCTTCTCTCCTCCTACTTTATGTACCCTCCCACAACCAATCTCTCCCAGCCCCTTCCCACTGCAAACTTGAGCCCATCTCTTCCCTCTTTCCAGTATCTTCCTCTGTCTCTATTTTGCTTGAACGAAACATTCACATTCATAGCCAACAAACTTTGGCCATGGCGACAAAGCGTGGATGGTTCAAGAGGCTGAACAAGGACTACAGCTGGCCGTGGAAGCTCCGCTTCTCCAACTCCTGGCGATGGAAGCGCGTCACCCTCCGCTTCTCCTTCTTCGACGACGTTGTCTTCCACGTCCTCTACTTCCTCGAAGCCATCTTCCTCGTCGCTGCCTTCATCTGCTTCTTCCTCTGCTGCGGCTGTCATATCTAATCCTTACCTTCTCTCTTCTCTGCATCTCTCCGTGCACCCATATCCCGTCGCATCATTCGTTTATCAACCGAAAGAAAAGAACGATTTTGCCCTTCTCTTTCTTTTGAAAAGTGGTAACTTTGGGACTTCAGAGGGTGTTACCTAGGCGAGTTGATTGGGTTCGATTGGTGCGGTGGGAGTTGTTTCATATTATATTGTATTGTATTGTATTGTATTGTATTGATCGATGGAGAGCGGAGGTTATCCGGCACCGATCCGACCCGGTCTGACTCGGATTGGCTGGATCGGAACCGGGATCATGGGCGCCGCCATGGCCGGCCGGATCCAGTCCGCCGGCTACGCCCTCACCGTCTACGCCCGGACTCCTTCCAAGGCCGCCCACCTCGTCCGGTTCGGCGCCCGGATCGTCTCCTCCCCGGCCGACGCAGCCCGGTCCAGCGACGTCGTCTTCACCATGGTCGGCCACCCCTCCGACGTCCGCTCCACCGTCCTTGACCCCACCGCCGGCGTCCTTTCCACCCTCCCGGCCGGCGGCGTCCTCGTCGACACCACCAGCAGCGACCCGGCCCTCGCCCGCGATATCGCGGCGGCCGCCAGGTCCAAGGGCTGCTGGGCCATCGACGCGCCCGTCTCCGGCGGGGACGTCGGAGCCCGGGACGGGAAGCTAGCGATCTTCGCGGGGGGCGACGAGAAGGTGATCGAGTGGCTTTCGCCGCTGTTCGAGATCATGGGAAAGGCGACGCGGATGGGGGAGGCCGAGAGCGGGCAGAGCAGCAAGATAGCCAACCAGATCATCGTGGCGGCGAATCTTCTTGGAGTCAGCGAGGCGTTGGTGTTTGCAGAGGAGGCGGGGCTGGAGAAGAGAACGTTCTTGGAGGCATTGAGGGGCGGGGCGGCGGCGTCCAGCGCGATGGAGATCTTCGGGGAGAGGATGATCGATAGGGACTTCACGCCTGGGGGGTTTGTGGAGTATATGGTGAAGGATTTGGGGATGGGGTTGGGACGAGGTGAAGTGGAAGAAGAAGGGGAGAGGGTGGTGTTGCCGGGGGCGGCGCTGTGCCAGCAGTTGTGTCTGGCGATGGTGGCTAGTGGAGATGGGAAAATGGGGATTCAAGGACTTGTTACTGCCATTGAGAGGATCAATGGGAAGAAGGATTAAGAGTCATGGAGTATTTGTGATCGTGTTCGTGTTTCTTAATGTTCGTTTTGGTGGAGTAACACGACTTCCAAGTGCTGGTGGTTTGGGTACCGTTTGCAAGCGCCGGTGTTGCTTTTTTGAGTGGTTATTAGGTATGCTTGTTCTATGTTTGCTCAATTGAGCTGGATGTCGTGCTAGTTTGAGCATCATGCTTTACACTCTGAGCTTGTCTGGAGTTCTTCTCTAAGTAAAATTGTATGCAGCTTAAATATCTGGTACTGTTAACTCGTTTATTTGAATGTTTGCAATTCCAAATACATGATAAATTCAGTTGCTCAAGCTACAACTCACGATCATTTTATGATAGGTAGATTTGCAATTAAAATAACCATAAGTTGTAGTCACTCAAGTTAGTATCTTAATTATGCAAAAAAAAAAAAAAAAAATCTCATCCTCCTGCTTCCCCCCTCTCCTCCCTTGCCTCGCTTTCTAATGAATCTAATCCCACCTCACCACCGCCCTTGATGCCACGTCTTCCTTCTCCTAACTCATCATAGCAGGCCTCTCCTCTTTTTCCTTACTTCCCCGCTCCTCCCTTACCTCGCTCGTGAGAGTTGAGACCCTCCTCCTTGCTGCCCTTGATGTGCTGTCAGCTCTCGTCACATTTAAGAGTCCATGATCATCCTCCACCTTATATCATACTTTTCACCATGTCACTCTCCTCCTCCACTCTACCTCCTCCCCCTCCACGGCCAACCATCCCCTTCGTCTTCTCTACCCTCATCAAAGCCCATTTTGATGCTCGCCTGGACATCCGGGTCCACAACAAGACTCTCCTTTTTGATAGCTTCAAAATTGACCTTCTTGTCTAAAATGTCTTCATCTGCTTGTACATCAAGTGCTCAGATCTAATATCCGCTCAGGAGGTGTTTGACAAAATGTCTGCAAAAAATACCTTTCTTTTTCTCCAAGCTCTTCTCCTAATATAAGAAGTAAACTTTGTTGTAGGCCAACCATTGCAAGTTGCATTATAACTGAGTTATGGTACAACTTCAACCATGGATCCCTAAACATCTTCTCGGTTTTTATTTTACTTTTACTATGAATGGCATGAATCGTTTATCAGTCTCTGCCATCGCATGTCCTCTCTTCTTATCTTCTACACTTTTAAGCATGGAAGTTTAGAGTAGAAAATGGATCCTGTTCTTTCAATGTCATGTTAATATATCAAAAGAAAAGTTCCAAATTGTGAAATTTTGGGAAAGAGGATGGTTTTGAATTTTTTTTAAAATAATGTTAAATTATTATTTAATTATTAAAGTTGAGTAGACGGTAGTTTATTTATGAAAATGGATATATTTGGACACGTGGCAGGTGATGTGGATACGTGGCATGCATATTGTCAAAATTGCAGGTTCATCCTGCAATTTCTCAATAGATATTCATCGCCCTTTGTTCCTCTTATCGGAAAACTTTCTCGGATCCTTTTCTCCACGCCGATCCCCCTTGCCCCACTCCGGCCCCAGCTGTCGATCTGAACCCATCCGGTTTCTCGTCTCGTCTCTATGCTTGACTTCAATCCCCCTTGGCCCCATTCGGCCCCATCTATCATTTTGAGATAAATTTTCTGGCTCCATCCAGCTCCTTCCAGCCCCTCATCTGACTGTAGGTGTCCATTTCTAGATCGACATTGCATGCACTTTTCTTGGAGATTTTTTCGATTGTTTATATTTTTTTTAACAATGAAAATTAAATCTTGTTGGAGCTTGTTGGCTCGATATTCCAGTATTTAATTTGTTTGTGGTGCATGTGTTGTTTTAATTTCTAAAATTTTTATCATTGAATAGAGAATTGTTTTGTATATGGTAAATGTTTGCTTTTTTTGTTATTTTAATTCTTGATGAAAAACCAATTTTTAATGTTTCACGAAAAAAATTATAATTTTTATTTTGTCCCACGAAGAAATCCCGCCTTCAGCCACTAACAAATTAAGAAAACACCGTTGATACACAATAATGAGATAGAGTATAACTTTATATATTAATTATCTAATTAAGAATAAAAATCAAAATCAAAACTAACTAAGGAGCTTCTTCTACATGGTATAACCGATTAAACCAATTATGCTATGTAGAATTGTTAGGATATAAATTAATTATAATTTGCTAAATCAAAACTTTAGAAATTAATTTATAGTCTCCATACCAAAATAAATAATAATTAAATATTTAGTATGTAAATGCAAATTTGAAGGCCAAAAATAATTTAAAAAATAAAGTTAAAACATGTATTGATTTTCTGAATTGTTATGGTATAAACTAATGATTCATTTTTTTTCATTATTATGGATTATAAGTAATTAATTAATTATAAATGAGTATATCATGGTATAAAAGTAATTTATTAATTTATATATAAAGTTATTAATGTATATACAATATTAATTAATTTATAAATATATTTATTAAATACAAACATCAATATAATAATAAAATATATTATATAAATAGAATATGGTATGAATATGATATCATTTGTTTGATATAAATAAATTATGGTATGATTACTAAATATTTATAATGTATGAATAACTATAGCATGTAAATAATTAGTTAATTATATATGAGTATGTCGTGGTATAAAAATAATTTATTAATTAATAAATAAAGATGTTAACATATATACTGCATTAATTAATTTTTAAGTGCACCTATTAAATACAAACATCAATAGTATAATAAAATTTATTGTATACATAGAATGCGGTAAAAGTATGATATTATTTGTTTAATATAAATAAATTATAATGTGAATACTAAATATTTGACATATATAAATATTTATAGCATGCAAATAATTATTTAATTATAAATGAGTATGTCATGGTATAAAAGTAATTTATTAATTTATAAATAAAGTTGTTAACGCATATGCTATATTAATTAATTTATAAATATATTTATTAAATACAAACATTAATATAATAATAAAATTTATTGTATAAATAGAATATGGTATGAATATGATATTATTTGTTTGATACAAATAAATTATGGTATGATTACTAAATATTTATAATGTATGAATATTTATAGCATATAATACTTAGTTAATTATATATGAGTATTATGGGATTGTAAAAATAATCTATTAATTAATAAATAAAGATATTAATGTATACGCTGTATTAATTAATTTTTAAGTGCACCTATTAAATACAAACATTAATAGTATAATATAATTTATTGTATAAATAGAATATGGTAAAAGTATGATATTATTTATTTAATATAAATAAATTATGGTGTGAATACGAAATATTTAAATATTTAAATATTTATAGCATGTAAATAATTAATTAATTATAAATGAGTATGTCATGGTATACAAGTAATTTATTAATTTATAAATAAAATTGTTAATGTATACACTACATTAATTAATTTATAAATATATTTATTAAATATAAATATAAATATAATAATAAAATTTATTGTATAAATAGAATATGGTATGAATATGATATCATTTGTTTGATATAAATAAATTATGGTATGATTACTAAATATTTATAATGTATGAATATTTATAGCATATAAATACTTAGTTAATTATATATGAGTATTATGGGATTGTAAAAATAATTTATTAATTAATAAATAAAGATGTTAACATATATACTGCATTAATTAATTTTTAAGCACAACTATGAATTATAAATGTTAATAGTATAATAAAATATACTCTAGCAAAATTATTAGAAATATATAGCCCGCATGTTTATAATTATATATTTTTTTATATAGATGTGTAGCATGCATGTTTATAGTATGTAATAGATAGGAATTATTATTGTTGATGTAATTATATTTTAAAATTACTTGTTAGGTTAATTATTCGATTTAGTGTATATATATGTACAAAATCTTTATTGTATTGAATCGTAGACTAGTCAATTGATTCATATGTATATTCTATAGTATTCGTACATTTTTATATTTTTGTACGGGTCCGAGAATTATACATATTGATCAATTGATTGTTCAATTTTGACATTTTAGAAATTATAATTAATTTTATAGATCAATTTAGAGTAAACAAACGGTTTGTAATGGAGACTGAACGTAATTTCGAACATTATTTTACTTTAGTTGTCCGCACACAATTATAAGAGATAGCAATGGAAGATATAATAATATAATATGATATAATATAAGATATGATTTAAAAATTTATTAATGGATACTTTGGTCATCTAAAAAAATTGTTTAAATTAAAACAGCTTTATGACATTGGCCAGAAAATACTTTTAGGGAGAAGCTCCGACATGGAACTTTTTTTAAATAGACATTGTAAGCTTTTTAACAAAGCTTAAAATAGCTTTCCGATTTTTTATCAAACGTCACCATATCATCCAAAAATACTTTTGAAGGACCAAAAAAATATTTTCTGGTACTCCAAAAACTTAGCCAAATAGGATCTTTGACGGGTTTCATAATTTATTAGCTAAAAAACCCATTTAAGAAAATAAATATATGATTGAGAAATATTGGCAAATATGTTTATATCGTATCGTTGAATATCTCACTATCTATCAATTTATATCTGCAGAGATATTAGCACCAATATTATGTATCGGATCGAGGGTGCCATGACCAGCAACCATGTTAAAGAGTAGCAAAATTTTCTAAATTCTTATGAATCAACTAGCCTTCATCATCTACTCAAGTTACAAGACATTGTAATTCAGAACTAGCCGATGCTTCCAACAAGGAATGGACAATGGACATGGTGCAACCTGTCACCTTCTTGCCAACATAAATTTAAAGCATGCATCAAGCTCCACAAATTATTCTAACATCACATAAATGATTTGCCTTCAGCAACCACTGGTGCTTCTAGCGAACTTCAAGAGAACACGGATGCCACCTACCAAGATCCACCATTAGAAACCATCATCATGTTCTGAAAGAAAAGAAGGGAAAAGAGATGAATATAATCATCAAGTCAAGCACGGAGGTCAGAAAAACATATGCAAAGCTGCAAATAACTTGATGCGCAAAACATGACAAATCCTAGAGAGTCTCACAAAGTTGGCAACCAAATTGCAGGCTGTTGCTTCTCGCATGGTGTCCTCTCTTTGTGCCACGAGAGCATCATGCGCATGCAAGCCATGCTCTGCCATCCACTCTGTGTGCACATCTAGAATCATGCATCAGCAACTGAAAGCTTCGGCACTCGGCATCATACTAATAAGATCTTGCCATCAGAGATGGTCAGGGATTTCACCACACCAAACATAATCCCATGACCAGTTTTCCACCGCTAGAAATTGATGCTGTATTGATTTATCCATTTGCGAAGTCAAGGTGCTCTTATCAGAGACATAAATAGCCTGCCAACTCCCCAACAACCGATATTATACTCAACAGACTTTGCTGTCCTCTGGTGCAGGATTGCACTAAAAGTTTCATGCTTTGCATCAAGTGGAAGGGCAACCTCTGGACCAGAATGCTCGCACTCTGTTTTCCAGCTTCGCTTAAAAACAACAGGTAGCCTGACAGTGTCTGGCAAGTGGCATATTGTTGTTTGTCTTCCATGACTCTGAATCTAGAGTAGGGACATCGCATGGCCTAGTCTGGTCCAGAAAAATGTACAAACTGAACCGCTTTATTATTATATTCACCCATGGAGATGTCAAAACCTAACCCACCACCACTACTAAATAACTTGGAAATGTTATGAATTATGGTGCCTTCATGAAGCAATATTATCTTCCCCAAGTTCCAGGGTTTACCATGGCAGCACTCCTGAGCCCAAGAATACAAATCAAGCCATGGTATGAATTTGTGATGACATATTCCTCGAACTGACTCGATGAGAGCTCTATGTTTGATCGCCGGTTCGGAATAATGACACGATCAACCTATTCGTGATAGGTCCGGTCCATTTTTGAACTGCTGGAGAGCAAAACTAGGTTCATATGTTGAAGCATGCCATGGCCGGGAAAGAGACCTGAATCTGGTAATAGATTCTGTGGGAAGATTTGGAAGTATTTCGATCATGACGTTCGACAGTATCTTTTTGATATTTCTGTTCGCTAACTCTTGCTGCGCACACTCTCTCCGGGACCTTTCGTTGGAGTTCTTAGGCACGTATTTTGCTCTCCTCCGTTTTTTCCCCTTGTTTCTGGACTGCAATGAAGTTTTGCGGACCTGCAATCGAGATCAAATAAATCATGGTTACCAAGAGCAAATCTGAATGCATCATAGAATTGGATTGGAAATTTCTCTCTAAGAAAAATAAATTATAGAAACACGTATTGAAGTATAAAGTCAACATGTCTTCTAGACAATAATACTGTCCTAAATATGTGATACAGCAAAAAATGGATATGAAAAATGAGATGCCAAACACAAGGACGTAGGGCAGATAAATTGTTCTCTTATTTATTATCATCAAGGATGAAAGCATTCTTACCAAGAGAAACAGATCAACGCTGTTATTTGGACATCCACAAATGCTACGACGTTCTGACATGCAACAACTTCGACAATGCAATAATATAATTATAAACAAATAGTAATTGCTCTTCATCCAGCTACTTCCAAAAACAAGAAGCGACTTTGACTGAAATGATAAAAAAAAAAAAAAAAAAAAAGGTGGCAGCAGCGACATTTTATACCATTTCTATCAAGATCCACTCGCCTATGCTGCTCTTCTTTATCGAATATCAGAAGTTGATTATCGTAAAACATTCTGTACACATTGCAGTTGTCTTCGAAATGGAAGTTTTTATTCTACAAGGAAAGCATTTAACTAAAGCATCAGAAGTCTCTCACGGAAAAGATCTAAAATGTTGGCACTTCTCGATCAAGACTATATTTGAAAATCTTGAGGGCAGCAGAATGCCGACCACCATAACATATCGGTCATATGATTTCGGATTCAATGTTTATATACTATGGGTTTGCCTAAACGAAATATAAAGTTGATTATATGTAGCAAGTTCGCACGCTCAAAAAAAATATGCAGCGAGTTCACCCGGTGGAGGAGCTGGCCATATATAGAGGAATCATGGACGGGTGATATTGATATGGTATCGCTTTGTGTTACTGCACTTTGCTTGTTTCTCTCCTAATCTGAGAGAGAGAGAGAGAGAGAGAGAGAGAGAGAGAGAGAGAGAGAGAGAGAGAGAGAGAGAGATAACTGAGATTGAACTAGGAGATGGTTTGATCAAAAGACAAGAGCATGCAAAGTTCAAATGAAGATGCATAAACTCAGATGTCGAAGCTTATTTATCTTGCAAAGTTTGCATTTTAGTTGTAGAGATGGTTGGATTGGTTCAATTCTTACTCTTGTCACGTCCAACTCCAAAGAAATATCCCATCATTGAGGTCTATGTGCATAAATATAATTTACAACATTGATTATTATTAGGTGTGTCTCGGCACATCAACTAGTTGGACCAGAGCTAACCGAAGTCGATCCAAAAAAAATTATAGGTTCAACTTGACTTGATCCACTAACTCGACAAAATCGATAGAAATAGTAACTCAAACTTGACCGAGCCAAGAATTGAACACATTCTAATTTCATGGGTTTTGCAACTAATGATGGCCATAAAATGGCTTCAATAGCTATATGGGGATGGATCTTGCAAACCAAGCTCTTTGGAAGAGGGGATCTAAGGCATCAAATGGGGGGAGGAAATTGGGGAAGGGATTTGGATTTCATTGGAATGGGGAGAGTGCTTTCAAGATCGAGGGTTTAGGTTTGGGAAGAAGAGAGGACACTTTTAGAGATTTAGGATGTATTAAGATGTAACGTTGTGTTGCGGTTGCGTACAGTAAATTAGATCACTTTAGATTTTCAGATTAATATTCTATCTTATCGAGACATTCCACCAAATACATCATAGGCATAAATAATAAGTACAAGAATAACAAGAAATTTACGTGGTTCGGTAAACTTGCATATGTCCACGTAGAGGAGGAGCAATCCATTATATATTCATCCCGGAATTGAGTACAAAGATGATACAAATAACCAAATTATAGTCCCAAAACAATAATAAAAAAGATACAAATAAACCGAACAGAGGCAACAATAAATCGAATCGGATCTTTCTTGGCCTTTGAGATAAATCAAGAAAATGCTTGATAGGGACGGTCCAGCACCTTATCAGCCTCGACAACAAATCACGGAAGAGGTTCCTTTCCGGCAATAAACAAAAAATCAAAGAAAAAAATAGGGCACTTGGTGAAAACTCCAAAGAGAAGTACAAGACCAAAGCAACTAAATAATAGGGCTACCTTGATACTAAGGTTCACCGGCATGCCAATGAACAAAATCCTTCGATGGCCGAAGTAGGGAGATAGTCAGAATAGAGAGATAGCCAATCAGGGCTGAGAGAGACAAACCAAAACAATTGGGACTGCTCACCATGAACAAAAGGGTCTCTTTATTTTTCTTATAGAATAAGAGAGTCGGATTTGATGGGGGACAAGGCTAGGAGGATCATTGGAGAGCTGAGAAGTCTTTTAGGATTAGGGTCAAGAAGAGAATAACCAAGGCCTCATACCCCGCGATGTTCCGAATAACAGAAAAAAACTAGGGCCTCACGCCTTTCGACGCTCGAAAGCGAAGGAATAGGATCTCACATCCCTCGACACTCAAAAGCAAAGGCATAGGGTCTCACATCCCTCGACGCTCGAAAGCGAAGGAATAGGGCCTCACATCCCTCGACGCTCGAAAGCGAAGGAATTGGTCTCACACCCCTCGACGCCCAAAGGCGAAGGAAAGACGGGCTTCACGCCCACTCCTTATAGAGGTAGAATCTCTCTTCTAAAATTCAATTTCATTCACCATTTTTTTATAAAGGACTGAGAGTGGTATTTATAGACTTTCCAACCCTCTTACAAGATAAAGATGAAACCTATCCCAATCCTAACAGACTTCAAACTAATAATCCTAATCTAAAATAAACTTGAAATTAAAACAGTTTCATACTAATCAATACATCCATATTAAAAATTAAAATAAATAAAAATATAATCCTAATGCATCAAGATCTGTGCCAAAAAATATGGATCCGTGCTGAATTTCTATGAAATATGTACAGACTTGATAACTATGCAGAAAAAATCCTGCTTTACGAAGTGTGCAGCTTTGAGATCCGTGCAAGTTCTTTTGCTTCGAGATCTATACAAATTCTTCTCCTGTGACCGTGGAACAAAGGGAGGTGGCAGACAGGGAAGAGGGGCTAGGGCAGATCCGGCGAGGGAACAGTAGCACAACAAGGGAGAAGGCCGGCACAGCAGTTTGGGGCGGCTCCTCCCAGATTCCATCATTAATTCTTCCCCCCACGGTGGCGATGGAGAGCGGGTGCGGGAAGAAGAAGGCGACGGTATCGGCGATGGACGCGGAGAGGACCAGAGGTGGCCACGACGAGGAGGTGTCCCCGATCGAGGAGGTGCGGCTGACGGTGCCGACAACGGAGATCTTGCAGTGGGAGACATCGATGTCAAGGACGACGTGGATGCGAGCGAAGAGAACGGGGTCGTGGTCGTGGGTGGCGGCGGGGTGGTTCTGCTTCTTCCTGAGCTTGAGGCCGAGCTTGCGGGCGACATGGAGGGCCGACGGGATGGTGTGGATCTCCGGGAACCGGAGCGACGGGTGCTCGTCCAGGAGGTCATGGATGGGGAGGTGGACGGTGGCACGGTGGAGATGGCAATCACCATGGCAGCAGGGGTGGTCGGATGGCTGGAGCGACCGGGCAGCACAGTCTGCTCAGCCATGGGTCTTCTGGACGGGAGGGAGTGGCTGTGGGGCAGCGGCAGCGCGAGGTCGCGAGCGGTGGATTTGAGAAGAGATGGTTTGGGGCTGGGTGGAAGAAGATGACATGAATAGCTAGGGATAAGTTGGGGATAAGTATGGAATAAAATGGGAATAATGGGGATAAATGGAATAGCTGGAATAAAATTTTAAAAAAAATTCTGGAAGAAAAAAAAAAAACCTTGATGGGTTTTGATTTCCCAATCAGTATTTGTCGAAGAAGAATCCTAATCGAGGATGCTCTTCTCTTGTTTCCAATCTCTATCGGAGAAGGAGAACTCCCATTCAAAGAATACCATCCCAAAATTTCGACGAAAAAGGAAACGATTCCCAAAACTAATTGATGAAGAAGTCTGGTGGAAGAAGGAACCCAAACAAAAAAGCTCTTCTGCCCCAATAGATGTTTTGCAGAAGAAACAACCCAAATGAAACAAAAGTGTCTATCCCCAGATACTCTCGGGAAGAAGCCTGATACAATGGATTTTTATATCCCATTTGTAGAAAAGCCATTCAATTATTCGAAATTTGGAGCAAACAGAATAATAATCCTCCTCCTTATGACAAATCATATGTGCTTCTATTAGATATGGATTATAAAACCTCCTCCTCACCACAAGCCCCCAAGGGAATTACCAAGTATTCAAATCAATCAAGTTCAGGAAAGTCTTGAACTTAACTGCTATAATTGTTTAATGAGCATGTTAGCCGGCTTGTGAGTAGTATAATTCTTCTGAAGCTGAATATAATTATCCTCCACCAAATCTCTGATGAAGTGATACCTGACATTCAACATGCTTAGTAGATTTATGATACATCTAATCTTTGGCAGGATGCAAAGTACTTTGATTGTCATAATAAAAATCCAGACAATCTTGCTTAAGATCTAAGTCTTGTACCAACCTTTTTAGCCTAATAGCTTCTTTTGCTGTCCCTGTCAATGCCATATACTCTACTTCTATAGTAGATAAAGTAATTGTAGACTGCAAAGTAGCCTTCCAACTAACTGCATAAACAGAGAGAATAAATACATATCCGGTCAATAACCTTCTTCTGTCCAAGTTACAAGAATAATTAAAATCACAAAATCCTAAATAGTACTATTCTATCCGAAGAGTACCAATCCCAGATTCAAAGTATTTTTGAGATATCTAAGTATCCATTTTATAACTGACTAGTGAACCTTCCCAGGCTTTCCATATATTTGCTTATCATACTAACTCTTGTGAAATATCAGGTCCAGTGCAAACTATCGCGTACATGATGTTGCCTCCTGCATTTATATATGGCACTCTGAATATATCTCTCATTATACTTAGTTTAAGGAGAGAGCCTAGTAGATAATCCGAAATGACTGACAAAGAAAGTAGTGACTGGTTTAAATGTAGACATATCAAATCTTTCCAAGACTTTCTCAATATAACTATGCTAAATAAGAAAGAGTTTACTTGACTGCCTGTCATGCATGATCTCCATTCCAAGTATCTTCTTTACCAGTCAAAGATCTTTCATTTTAAGCATAATATTAAGCTCACTTTTCAACTTTTAGATGATTAACATATCTCTAGCTATAATTATCATATCATCCACATCCACATACAACAATAAATAATAAAAAGACCCGTCTGAAAACCATTGATAATATACACAACTATCATATGAAGATCTATTGAATCCATGATTGATCATAAATCTATTAAATTTATGGTACCATTATCTTGGAGACTGCTTAAGACCATATAATGATATCTTAAGTAAGCATACATTATCTTCTTTATTTGGAGCCTCGAAATTAAGTAGCTGTTGCATATAAATCTGCTCCTCCAAATCATCATGTAGAAAAGTTGTCTTCACATCAAGTTGTTCTAGCTCCAAATCCTGAAAAGTAAATAAAGCAAGTAACACATGATTAGAAGAGTATTTGACTACATGAGAAAATACCTTTATGTAGTCTTTATCCTCCCGTTGATTGTAACCCTTAGCCACCAACCTGATCTTATATTTGATATCTTGAGGATTAGTTCATTCCTTCTTGAAGATTTATTTGTATCCAATTACTTTCTTGTCCTTAGGTAACTTAACTAATTTTCAAGTCTGATTCTTTTTCAAAGATTGTAGCTCTTCAATCAAAGCCATAGTTCACTGCTCAGCCTGTAGGCAACTAATAGCCTCTTAGTATGTGGTTGGTCCGATACCAATGGTGTATGCAATACTCAATGTATAATATACTAACTTAGTACAAGCAAAATCCTCAAAACCATAATTTTGAGATGCTTTGATCTGGCACCAGGTCTTCAAGTGGCAATATTTTCATCCTAAACCTGATCTTGCACGGTAACCTCCTCCTAAGTCTGTATCCCTGTATAGTCTATTGATGCTGTTCATTCTAAATATGAATATATCCAGTTGGTTATTGCTACTATGATCTAACGATCTGATCAATATCCATAATAACCCTATCTTGCTGACCTTGAACTTGATCTTCTTATGAAGAACTAGGCTATAGCTGCTATAAAGGAGTGGCTATCTCATGAAAAATTACATCCCTGCTAATTAGAAAACCTTGGAATCCAGGCTCTGTGCACAATAATTTGCAGCCCTTCACCTCATATGCATATCCAAAAAATACATATTTCTTAGTACTGGGGTCTAGCTTTCCATCTTTGATATATGCATATGTTAGATACCCAAAAACTCTAAGAACTGAATAGTTTGTAGGTCTTCTTATCCACATCTTTTATGGAGTCTTCATGTTTAGTGCTGATGCTAGAGATCGATTTGTTATATAGCAGGCTATATGTGAGCCTTTGCTAAAAAATCTTTACTCGATCCAGAACTTGATAGCATAGATCTGACTCTCTCTAATAGTATGCGGTTCATGTGTTCCACCATACCATTGTGTTGAGATGTATCTATCATGGTCCTGTATCTAACAATGTCCTCTGACTTACAAAAGTCATCAAACTCTGTAGAACAAAATTCTAATCCATTATCAGTTTGGAAAGTTTTCACCTTCTTTTAAATCTGCCTCTCCACCATAGCTCTCTACTTCTTAAATATGTCAAACACATCACTCTTGTTTTTGATAGTATATATCCAGATTTTGCAGAAATAATCATCAATAAATATAAGTAAATATCTAGATCCATCCTTGGATGTAACTAGGATAGGTCCCCATAAGTTAGAATGAATATAATCCAATATACTAGTTATCATGTGCATGCCTGTATAAAAGCTGACTATGTATTGTTTTCCAAATACATAGTTCTCACGGAATCCAAGAACACTAACCTTCTAACTATTTAGCAGACCACGTCTACTCAACTCCAAAACCTTTTTTTGATATGTGGCCCAACCTTTGGCACCATAACTGTGTCAACTACTCAATAGAGGATTAACTGCTAAAGCTTGTCCAACCATTGTACTGCCATCCATATAGTAAAGGATGCCACTTAATTTGTCTCTCAATAGAGTTAATATTCCTTTACTAATAGTCATAGATTTTTTATCAGTCTGCCCTTGAAACTTGCACTATCAAAGGTATGCACTAAGAAAAGGTTCATTTTCAGTTGAGGAACATATCTGACATCATTCAAAGTTATCACAATATTTGCATAAGATTTGATCTGAACTATACAATACCTTTCATTTTATAGATGGCTTCATCCCTTAGAAGAACAGTGCCCCCTCACATGGTCCAAAAAAAAATCATTCCTTATGAGGTGTCATATGGAAGATGCTTTAGAGTCCAGAATCCAGATATCAACCTAACTGATATTGCAAGCAACTATAAATACTGCATCATCTGCAACACTACTGTGGTCTTCTAAAGTAACTATAATAAATATCGAATTTGACTGTTGGTTATCTTTTTGTTCCTTCTCTTTCTTGGATTGTAGATGTCTATATTCGGATTTCTAGTGACCTGGCTTCTTGCAATAGTGACAAACACTTAGTCTTTTAGACCTAGACTTTGATATGATTTTGGACTTGCTTCTACTTGTCTGACTTTTCTTTGCTTATCTTGCTCTCTAACTGCAAGTCCTTGTATTGAGTCAGAGCTTGATGCTTTAACTGTACTCTCAGCCTAAGCTCATTGGATAACAAAGTGGCTTCAATCTCTTCAAGACTTATAGTCTCTCTTTCATAGAGCATGATAGCAATAATATTCTTGAAGGACTTAGGCAAAGAATAAATTAGGATCAAAGCATTGTCTTCCTTCAACATTAATATTAATATTTGACAAATCATGCAGAAGCTTATTATATTCATCCAAGTGATCATTAAGTGAAGTCCCTTCTACCATACAAAATGTATGCAACTTTTTCCTCGAATATAATCTATTAATAAGAGACTTTACCATATACAGGCTATTCAATTCATCCCATATACTTTTAGCTGTTGCAAGATCCATAACATTGCATAAAACTTTATCACTCAAACTCGAAATAGAGTCCCTGGTGCTCTTTCATTGATTTCCTTTTTGATGGTCTCAGTATCTCTTAGGATTTTATTTATACCCTTGAGAGCTATTATCACGTCCTCCTTAACCAACAATTATTTCATACTTACCTTTCATAGTATGAAATCACCTATGCTATCAAACATGGCCACTTCATATCTTGTAATAGTGGAATGAAAAACAACCATCTCATGAGCCATTGAAGAACTTTGTAACTTATCGGATGCCATCCAAATGCTCTGATACCAATTATTGAGGTTGTGTGCTGTGGATTGAATCATTTTAGATTTTTAAATTAATATTCTATCTTATTGAGGTATTTCACCAAATATATCACATGCATAAATAACAAGCACAAGAAAGATAATAAATTTATATGGTTCAGCAAACCTGCCTACATCTACATAGAGGAGCAATCCACTATGTATCTATCCTGAAATTGGATATAAAAGTGATATGAATACCCAAATTATAGGATTCCAAAATAATAACAAAAGAGGCACAAATAAATCGAATAGAGGCAATAATAAATTAAATTGGACATTTCTCGGCCTCTGAGATAGATCAAGAAAATACTTGATAGGGATGGTCCAGCATCTTGTCAGCCTCAGTAACAAATCAAGGAAGAGGTTCCTTTTTAATAATAAACAAAAAACCAAAGGAAAAAAATAAGGCACTCGGTGAAAACTTTAAGGAGAAGTACAAAACCAAAGCAACCAAATAACAGGGATGGCTTGACACTAAGGTTCACCAACATGCCAATGAACAGAACCCTTCGTGGCCGGAGTAAGGAGATAGTCGACATAGGGAGATAACCGATCAGGACTAAGAAAGAGAGATAAACCAAAACAATCAGGACTACTCACCATGAACCAAGGGTCCCTTTGTTTTTCTTATAGAGAAAGAGAGTCGGATTTGTCGGAGAAGAATCTCAATCGAAGACGTTCTTCTCTTATTCCCAATCTCTATCGGAGAAGGAGAACTCCTATTTAAAGAACACCATCCCAAGATTTTGATGAAGAAGAAAACTAATTCTTAAAACCAAAACAATCAGGACTACTCACCATGAACCAAGGGTCTTTTGTTTTTCTTATAGAGAAAGAGAGTCAGATTTATCGGAGAAGAATCTCAATCGAAGACGTTCTTCTCTTGTTCCCAATCTCTATCTGAGAAGGAGAACTCCCATTTAAAGAACACCATCCCAAAATTTTGATGAACAAGAAAACTAATTCTTAAAACCAATCGATGAAGAAGTTTGTTTAGAAGAAGGATCCTAAACAAAGAAGCTCTTCTATCCTAATAAATGTTTCAGAGAAGAAGCAACCCAAATGAAACCAAAGTATTCATCCCCGAATACTCTCAAGAAGAAGCCTGATACAATGGGTTTTTTATATTCCCTTTGTAGAAAAGCCTTTCAATTATTTGGTATTTGGAGCAAACAGAATAACGGTTGCTTCAAAGGAATAGTAGATAGAGAAAGCATAAACTAGGCAGATGGCGTTCTAGCAGTCAATGGCTGATAACTATATTATAGATAAATGGAGAGATAAATATGTTATTGGTAGGATTTGCAAGTTGGGAAAGAAAAAGAGTAGACCAAAATCTCTATAACATACTTAACTTTTTAGAAACAAGGTTTTTGTGTTGCGAGGATAATTGGTTCATTAGGAATTTTATTGCCCATTACACCCAAGCTCGGGCAAAAGCCTCCTCTAAGGGCCCGTTCTTTTATGGATAAGTATCATGGAAAAGTTGGTCAACTTTTCTATTGACCAACTAACCCATATTCTCATATTTTTTAAGGTGGGTAAGTTACTTTACCTAGATAGCATTTATCCATAAATTAGTGGATAAATACTACCCATCTAGGAGGTGGCTAAATCATTTTTCCATCGACAAGTAAAGTAAATATTTAATTTTATTTTTAAAATACCCTCCTCCTGATTTATAATATTTTCTCATTTAATATCTAATAACTTAATTATCCACTACTCCAAAATTCTAGTCCTCATAAAGGATGTTATAGGAAATATGGATAAATTTTATAACTTTTTCAAGAAAGTAATAATGTAAAAGAACATGGATAACAAATTTTAAAACCACTTTTTCATATATAAAAGAACATGGGTACATTATTTTTCTATTTAAATATTACCTGAAAAAATTTATCTAGAAAAATATAGATACCCAGCTAAATCTTTTACCCGCAAAAAAACAAGCCATAATTATGAGTTGTACTACTTGTAAATAAAAAAGAAAAATTAAAATAAAAAAGTAAAAGCTAGAAATTATAAATAACAGAATGCATATGATATGCAATAAAACTTTTCTCTATTGTTTATTTTATAACTAGCATACATATAACCCACAATCCTCCTGTAATTTATATTTTTATTTTCTAATAATTTTTAAAATCAATAATTATTGTATTATTCTAATAAAATATATATGACCAATGATTTCTCTTGCATTATTTTTTATATATCATCCATGGTATTAAAAATCTTATAAAAAATATTATAAAATATCCTTATATTATTGTAGTAGTTTAATTGTATTAATGTATATTTAGCAATTATTCTACTTTCTCAAAATTATAGGAATATCTATAGTAAGGATTAGATGATGTAGACATAATAATTATAAATATGAATATATTATAAAATATGAAAAAGTTATGCTATAAAGCTTTATCATAATATTCAAAGTAAAAAATAATTATTTTTATATGGCATGAAAGGATATATTGATAGAATTTATTGAATAGATATAATAGAATTATGGTGTGTCTTTACTTTATATAGAGCACTTTTTTAAAAAAGACATATACTCAACTAAAAAATTTTTAGGCAAAAAAAATGATCTAGTCACCAATATTCTTTAAAAAATAAAGATAATTAGCAGCAATGATCATTAATTAAATCCTAAAATAGTATTACATGCTTCAAAAAATTGATAAATAGATATATTACTGAAAATGCTATTATATTAATAGATTTAAAAGTGATGAAGGGCAAATTAGTAACTCAGTACCACTTGTACTCGATTGCATTCATATTCTTGAGCTATTTAAACTAGATTTTTATCCACTCTACAAGCTTCATTTTTCATAATTTTTCAAAAATTAAATATATCATAAAATTGAAAAAGTAAAGTTTTATCAATACGATAAATGGATGATCTTGCATTCTTTTCATGATCTCGATTTAAAGAAAGGCAACTAATTTATGATCTTTTAAATTGATAAACAAAGGAATCAGAATTGGAGATTAAAATACTACAAAATTGATCCAATCACAACAGAAGGAAAAACTTTAATTCTCAAAAAAAAAAAAGAAAAGGCAAAAGAGATCTTATAATTTTTTTTATTAGATATGGTAATTCAAAATATCAAAGTATTATAAAATTGAAGAAGTGGAGTTTTATTAATACGATAGATGGATGATCTCTATTTCTTCCTATGATTCTGATTCAAAGGAATGAAACTAATTTAAAATCTTTTGAGATAATTAAGGTGATAAATATAATCTTTTTTAAGATAAAGATAAATTCAAGTTAAAATAAGGAACTCTACCATGGTTATGTTTCCTTGATCAAAGGAAAAAGTTATGTTAAACTCTAGAAAAAATCTTAGTCTAGCATGTATAATAGCCTATGACTCTCCATCAATTTATGGATTGGAGAGTCAATTTATGGATTTTTGGAGTTTCTCTGGTATAGACTAGAAATACATTTTTCGGGTATTTTTTAAGATTGATTATTGGGCTTGAACATCAATGGCTGGAGATATATTTTATTTATATATTTTAGAATAAATCTCTTATGATAGTGGTATTAGAGCCACCTCTATGCTATTATGTTTGGTCCATATAAAGGTTTTATAGATATATATTTAATCTGCCATCCCATCTAATTGCTTGTAATCTAATCATCACTATCAAAAAACATTTATGGATTATCTATAAATTTATTATTTTTATTTTAAAAGATTCATGATATTTTATTTTTATCTATATACATTAATGTAGTTTTTTAAAATCCTGGTTTTTATTTAGTTGATAAATAAATGAATAAATTAAGGGATGGAGAGGATGGACAACTATGGAGGCACCATCTTTGGATCTCTCGCAGTTGTGCCCCCCTTTTGTTGTGAATGGTACCATTGCCTTGGGCAGCCACCTAGGCAAGCTGATGGCATTCTCTCCCATCAGATTTGGCCGTGACATGGTAGAGAGAAGAACCAGTTTTTAACCCCTCTTGCATTAATTTGCCATCATGAAGATGGATGGGATGGACCTTTGTTCGAGCTTTTGGTAGCCATCAGGATAGGCCGAAGGCATATCTCCTCAGATATAAGTAGTGCTGGGCATCATCGAGGCTCCATCTCTAGCAGTGGCAAATCGGTTTCGCCAAGGCCTTCCATGGGATCCTAATTAGGAGATTGCTGTCATCCACTGATCTAGGCATTTCCGATGGGTTTCTCCTCCAATCGTTGGTACTGGTGGGTCTATAGAGAGCCAGCAGTTTACCATACAGATTTTTTTAGACAACCATCAACACAAATTTTGGAAAAGGGGTAACCAGCTTCCACCCCCTTTGTCACTCCCAATTGGCAACAAGCAGACCTCTCTCATACCAAAAAAACTATGGTGGCTCTTGGAAATGGTGGCAGTCCATTCATCGAAGTTTTTTTTGCGACCATTGACTGAAATTTAGAGGGGAGGAGGGCTGGTTTGGGCCACTCCTCCATCGATCCCTCATATATTCTCCATTACCGATAATCGATAGATACATGCCAATGGTTGAGCTTGATCGACGGAGAGTTGTCATGGAAGGAGAGCACTGGCCATGGAGCTTGGGCACCTCTCAATTGTGGTCGAGAAAAAGAAATCGAGGAAGAAATATTAGTAACAAGTTTCAGGTTTTAGATTTTCAACCCATAAACTCGGATCCATTAAGTATAAGCTAACATTTTAATAAGTTGGTAAACTAAATCACATTAAGCTAGATCGAATTGGTTTAAGAAAAATTTTACAATTTAACCCCTGATAAAGTGCTTAATTACATAAATATCCTTTTAAAATTATATTTTGATCCCTATAATAAAGTTTATTACATAAAAATCCTTGTAATTTAACTTTATTACATAAAATCTCTGATTATTATTTATTTGTTGGAAATTAGTGACCATAATATATAAAGTCTTCATATGGCTATTTGGGGTTTAGAAATGGCATATTAAAATTAGTGAATTTATTATGTTCAAGAATAGCCATAGCATCCTAAATATAGTAAAAATCACATAAAGGCTATAAATTAAAATGAAATGATATGTAAACAAAATTGTAATTAAATCATACAGATAATTAACTTGCTCTATAGGAAATGATTGTTTTTGTGATTTAATTAGAATAAGTTGCTAATTTAGGCATTAAAGATGGAATTTTTTCTAGACCCACAAGTATAAAAATTGACTATTTTTTGAAACCGCTATTGCTGGTCTTATTAATAAAATTTAGAAAATTCTATGCATAATGTATCTCTATCTATAGAAAGAATAGAATTTACTATTGAAATTAATATTGATTAATTCATATTACAATTTATGCTTCATAGTACTAAAGTTTTCTATGGTTATCAAGTATTGCAGCTAAGCCTACTATTTATATTAATGATACTGCTCTTATTGCAATGCTAAGTGTTGCCGCCAAGATCGTCATGACCCGTAGCTGCTGCCGACGCCGGAGTGTGCTCTCCTCGTTGCCTGGTGGTCCTCTGGTCCTGGACCTGCAAAACAGGGGTTAGTGACCCAGGCCAGGGTTTCCGGCGGGAGCACTCCAATGGTCAAGTCAGTGACGATCCAGGAGAACAGATCCTCCTGGTCGGGCTCCTCTTGATGGACTCCGCACTAGGAGGAGTAAAGAATGTGTGTGAAGGCGAAAACGTTGCAGGGGGAGAACGATAGCGGGGATAGAGGGGTTCCCTGTTCCTCCGCCTCTCCTTGTATCCCTCGTTTTCCTTCAACTGTGGTAGTAGTGGTGGCGCTTCACCCTCTTGGTCGAGCTTGTGCTTGTGTTGGTGGTGCCATGCCCTTCTTCCTGGTGGGGGTTGCACCTCTCTCTTTTTTTTTGTTCTGGCTTGTGTTTTTGCCTGTCTATTGGGGTTGTTGTGTTACCTCCGAGTTTATTGCAACTAGGTTACCGTTGGGCGCTTGTCTTGGGATCCCCGCCGGGCTGTTAGGCGCATGCGGCGGTGTCCCGAGGAGTCTTTCCTGATTCATGATAAGGGGGGTTGTCAGGCGCTCCGAACTCCTCTTGGTCGTCTCATTCCGAGAAACCTGGCATGCCTTGAATGGTGGGCTGCCGCCCACGGGATTCGAATTGCCCGGTTGGCTTCCTCTCTTAGATGATCCGGGTGGTTGGTGAGAAGTGTGGCACCTCGATCAGCATGCCTCTTTCCTTTCTAGTGTAATTGGCGGTTGCAGGTGGTCAGTATGGCCTGGAAGGTGCTCCAGTGCAGTCCTCGGGTGGCTCGCCGGCATTCTGGCCTAGTGAGGATCTCGTCTGAGCTGGAACTAAGCTGGAACGACAGGGCTCGCTCTGACCTAGACGCTCCGAGCTTGCGGGGGCGTCTTGGTGGAGGAGGGCAGAGTGCGGGCCCGGTCCGGAGGCCGCGCATTCGGAGAGGCTCCATGTTGGCGGGTGAGCGCTGAGCTCGACCTCGACCACAGGGCACTAGCCTCCGAGGGTCTCGCTCCGGAGGGCAGAAGGTGGACCCGGTCCAGAGGCGCGCTCTCGGAGAGGCTCCACGTTGGCGGGTGAGCACTGAGCTCGACCTCAACCATAGGGCACTAACCTCCGAGGGTCTTGCTCTAGAGGGCAAAAGGCGGACCCGGTCCAGAGGGCGCGCGCGCTCGGAGAGGCTCCACGTTGGTGGGTGAGCACTGAGCTCGACCTCGACCACAGGGCACTAACCTTCGAGGGTCTCGCTCTGGAGGGCAGGAGGCGGACCCGGTCCAGAGGGCGTGCGCTCGGAGAGGCTCCATGTTGGCGGGTGAGCGCTGAGCTCGACCTCGACCACAGGGCACTAACCTCCGAGGGTCTCACTCTGGAGGGCAAGAGGTGGATCAGGTCCAGAGGGCGCGTGCTCGGAGAGGCTCCACGTTAGCGGGTAAGCGCTGAGCTCATCCTCGACCATAGGGCACTAACCTCCGAGGATCTCGCTTTGGAGGGCAGGATGTGGTTCCAACCTAGGCATCCCAAACTCGCAGGCCTGACCTGGCAAAGGACAGAGCTCAGCTCACTATCTTGAGGGAGCTCAGCTTAGCTCGATAGTAGAATCCGGGCTGGAGAGTTGACGCGACGTCCGACGCGACATCTTTTCTTGACATGGCGCCTGCCGGTTCCTCCATGTCAACGATCCCACCATATCATTTGCCCCCCACTCCCGAGGCTCATTAGTACGCGGTGCTCGAGTCGAAGGGAGTAATTACGATGCTGACGTGGAAAGGCGGAAATCTAGCGTGATGATGGCCATGATTGCTGGTGCTTCGGGGAACGGCCCTGCGGACCAATCCGGGGTGCCATGTGGCCACGTCCAAGGAGCAGTTAATGTTGGCACAGAATTCAGAGTGGTCAGAATGCCATTTTTACCGATGAACAGCACGTGGCGTGGATCCGTTGGCGGAGGGGTTGAATCGGTACGAATCCATCGGGTCATTTCGAAATGAAAAAAGGACTTTACCCGAAACATCTATTCTTTTTTAATTCTCCGTGCCTGCTGCTGCTGTGCCCAAGCTTCCTTCTTCCTCCTAGTTGCCCCGAGTTTTCTAAGGAACTAGGTCAGTCTCTTCTTCCTTCTTCCCCTGCTTGAATAGGGTTTTTCCTCCGGGTCTGGGGTTTTCTTCAGGTTGAGTCTCCTCTTCCATCCCCCACTTCGAGTCCTTCATTCCTCTTGTTCTTGAGGATGTCCCATTTTGGTCTGGGCTTCCGCCCCTCCACTGATCAGGGCGAGGCCAGTCCTTCTGAGTGGAGGCCGGTGTCTTCTTCTTCTTCTTCTGACGGGGAGGAAGATGCAACTTGCTTCGAGCTCAGTAGGAGGCGTCCTCCCAGTCCGGTACTCATCAGAGAACCAGGATCCGGTTCTTCTCTCCCTCTTCCTTCTTTCGTTCCCGCTTCTGAGTCCGTCCGGTCCATAGGTCCTGGTGGGGTCGCCTCGACGATCACCGTCGGGGAACTGGGAACCGTTCGGGATGTCTATGGCATCCCGCCTCCTGTCCGGCTCATGATCCCTCGTCCAGGGGAATGAGTCACTTCCAGTGGCCCGGGCCGTCTTGCTTTTTATGAGGGGACCTTCTCTGGGGGTCTCCGATTTCCTTTCCACCCTTTCTTCCTGTCCGGCTCATGATCCCTTGTCGAATTGTCACCTGTTATCGGTAATTGTCGAACATTGGCTTCTGTAATCCAAGCTAGCGGCTCTGCTTCGATCCATTTGGTGAAGTAGTCGATCGTCACTAGCAAGAACTTCCATTGCCCTTGCGCGGTGGGAAACGGTCCCAGGATGTCCATCCCCCACTGTGCAAAAGGCCAGGGGGATGACAGTTGGGAGATCGACACCGCCGGCAAGCGCTGTATGTGGGAATGACGTTGGTATTTATCACACTTCTTGACGAAGTCGGCAGCGTCTTCTCTCAGCGTTTCCCAGAAGTATCCTTGGCGAAGAGCCTTGTACGCCAGAGTCCTCCCCCCCATATGATTCCCACAAAGGCCCTCGTGTATTTCCCGGAGCACAAAGGCTGTCTCAGTGGGTCTGAGGCACTTCAGGAGTGGGTTGGAGTAAGATCGGCGGTAGAGCTGACTGCCCATTAGAACAAAACGGGTGGCCTTCCTTCTGATGAGGCCGGCTTCTCTGCGGTCCTCCGGTAAGAGGCCATCCTGGATGTACTTGATGTACCTATCCATCCAGCTTGGCTCGCTAGCTACTTGTTGCACTTCCTCTGGGCTTTCGTAGCTTGGATTCTCAAGATACTCGGCGTAGGCGCGCCCTAGGGATGAGTCTAGTAGGGTTGTGAGCCTCGACAGTGCATCCATATGAGCATTTTCTCCATGAGGGATATGAAAAATGTGGAAGTAACGAAAGTCTGTCATGCTAGAACGAACCCTCTCTAGGTACTTCATCATTTGGGGATCTCGAGCCTCGTACTCTCCAAAAACTTGTCTGACAACCAGTTGGAAGTCGGTAAAAACCTTCAGGCTTTGCACGCCCAGCTCATTGGATACCTTTAGGCCCACGAGGAGCGCTTCGTACTCTGCCTGGTTGTTTGTGGTGGCGAACTTGAAATGGAGAGCGCATTCCATCACTACTCCATCAAAATTGGCGAGGATGAGGCCCGCTCCGCTTCCGCCAGAATTGGAGGCACCATCCACGTGGAGGATCCAAGGGTCCTCCCGTGGTCCGGGCTCAGCTTGGCTCTCTGGGGCCGTTCGCTCTGGCTCCTCGGGGGGTCCTGTACATTCGACCACGAAGTCGGCTAGGACTTGGGCCTTCTGCGATGACCTCGGTCGGTATGCGATGTCGAACTCGCTCAGCATCAGGGACTATTTAGCCAGTCTCCCGGAAGTTTCGGGGTGGCCTAATATGGTCTTAAGTGGCTGATCATCACAACCATGATGGGATGTGCTTGGAAATAGGGCCTGAGGCGCTTAGCAGACATGATTAGTACAAAAATGAGTTTCTCGAAGTGAGTATACCTGATCTCCATGTCACGGAGGATTTTGCTGGTGTAGTACACCAGCTTTTGAGATCTGTCCTGATCTGTGCGGACGAGGACCGAGCTGACGGCCCCGGGTGTAACTGCCAGGTAGAGTAGGAGCTCTTCCCCTTCTTTCGGTCTGGATAGTAGAGGTGGAGAGGCTAGGAACTCCTTCAGCTCTTCAAAAACCATCTTGCACTCTTCAGTCCAGGTGAAGTCATGCATTTTGTGCAACGCCTTAAAGAAGGGGAGGCAGCAGTCAGCCAACCTCGAGATGAACCGGCTTAAGGCTGTGACCCTCCCCGTCAGGCGTTGAACTTGCTTCTTGGATGTCGGATGCTCCATATCAAGGATCGCCTGGACCTTCTTCGGGTTCGCTTCGATGCCTCTCTGGGTGACCATGAAGCCGAGGAATTTTTTGGTCGCCACCCAAAAAGCGCATTTTGCCAGGTTGACCGTCATTCGGTGCTTCCGAAGATTGTGAAAGGCTTTGGCGAGGTCGGCAACGTGGTCCGAGCTCGGCTTGCTCATAATGAGCATATCGTCCACATACACTTACACGTTTGCCCAATCTGGTCCTTGAAGACCTTGTTGACCAGACGTTGATACGTGGCTCCAGCATTCTTCAGGCTAAAGGGCACCATCTTGTAGTAGTATGTCCCTCAATCGGTAATGAAGGCAGTGTGCTCTTCGTCCCCTGGGTGCATCCGGATCTGATTGTACCCAGAGAACGCATCCATGAAGGATAGTAGCCTGTGCCCTGAGGTGGCATCCACCAACAGATCTATCCTTGGCAGAGGGAAGCTATCATTTGGGCATGCCTTATTGAGGTCGGTGTAGTCTACACAGATCCTCCATTTGCCATTGTTCTTCTTCACCATCACCACGTTCGCCAGCCAGCTCGGGTATTGCATCTCCCGGATGAAGCCGGCGGCCAAAAGTTTCTCCACTTCTTCGTTGATGGCTACCTGCCTTTCTGAGGCGAAGCTTCTCTTCTTCTGTCGAACTGGCTGGTGCTTCGAATCGACGTTGAACTTATGGGTGATGATTTCAGGAAAAATACCTGGCATGTCTGTCGCTGTCCAAGCGAACACATCTGCATTCGCCCGCAGGAACTCCAACAGTGGAGCCTTCTCCTCCTCGGGCAGCTGGGCTCCGATCTGCACGATCTTCGTCTGGTCAGCTCCAAGCTGGTAAGGAAGTAGGCGCTCGGCTGGGCCTCCTTTGGGGTCCTGAATCCTCTGGTCAAGCTTATCTGCCTTGGAGTCCTCCTCGGGCGCCCGAGCCCCGGGGAGGGTTTGGAAGCAGTGCTGCACCAACTGGGGCTTACCTCTCATCTCTCCCATACCGCGGGGGGTCGAGAATTGTACAAGTAATCTCTTGGTAGAGACAACAACGTCGAGGAGGTTGAGCCCAGGTCAGCCTAAAATCGCATTGTAGGCCGGAGGAAGCCTGACAACCATGAACATCATCTAACGGTACTCTACTGAGGCGGGGTTCCGACAGTGACTAGGAGAGTGATTCTCCCTCCACCCTTAAGGAGTCTCCTGTGAAACCAACAAGGGGGATATGTACAGGCTTGAGTTGAATAGAGAAAAGATTCAACCTGGAAAAGGCATCATAGAAAAGCACATCCATGGAGCTTCCACTATCTACCATGATGCATTTTACAGGATGCTTTGCGATCGTCATCTCGACGACCACAGCATCATTATTTACATTTTTCTCCCCGTCTTTCTTTTCCCTCATAAAGGGGAGTACAACCTCAGGATGCTCTACCCCCCGGGCCCTCTTGGGCGCGCGCTCGGCTCCCCAGCATATCAACCCCACTAGCTTCTCAGTAGAGCAATTATCGACCACCGGGACTAGTGGGAGGGCGACGAGCGCCTGAGATTCCAGTCGAGGTCTGCCCCCCACATATCTTCCGAGGTAGCCTCTCTTGATGAGCTCTTCAATCTCCCATTTGAGATTGTGGCATTCCTCGGTGTCGTGGTCGTGGTCACGGTGGAAATGACAGTACTTCATCTTGTCACGGCCAGAGGACGGCTTTAATGGTGGTGGGCATCTCAGATAGGTCTCACCTTCGATCTCTATGAGGATCTTCGTTCTCGGAATGAGGAGGGGGGTGAAACTCCCCTCAGAGACGGGAGCGCTTCTTGGCCTTGGTCCCGGCCGGGAGCTCTGAGCTGGCGATCCCGGCCTCCGTGCCCCAGGTGCCTCGACGGGTGCCGGCCTCTTCAGTGGCTTCCCGTCGAGCTCCCATCTTGTATGATCTGCCTCCTCGGTATGGATGTACTTCTGAGCTCGGGAGAGGAGCTCGAAGTAAGTCTTTGGGAGCTTCTTGTCAAGCGAATAGGTCAGGCGAGAGGTCCTGAGCCCTCGCTTCAGAGCCAGCATTGCGACCGGCTCCTCCAGGTTGTAGATCTCTAGCACGGCAGCCTTGAAGCGAGCCATATAGTCTCGCAGTGGCTCGCGGTCCTGCTTCCTGATGGAGAAGAGGTTGTCGGCCTCTCGTGGCATCTTCCGACATGCATCGAAGTAAGCCACGAACCTCTGCCCCAACTGAGCAAAGGAGCTAATGCTTTCGGGCTCAAGGCGAGCGAACAATACCCGAGCCCCTTCCAAAGAGTAGTAGGAAATGCGATGCACAGGAGAGCGTCAGTGGCCCCATGGACCCTCATGAGGGCCCGGTAGCTTTCCAGGTGGTCCAGGGGGTCGGTGGTCCCGTCGTAAGGATCCACCTGTGGCATACGGAACTGGCAGGGAATCGACTCTGCTTGGATCTCCTGGGAGAACGGAGGGCGGACATCGTAGCCCACTGGCTCGTTAGCAAAGCCGGGCAAGTTAGCAAACCGGTGGGACAAGTCCACCTGTTTGCGGTCATGCTCCTCCAGGTGCTTCTCTGCCATGCGTCTGATGGCTTCATCCGTCGACCCCTCCGCTGAGAGAGGCGGGGAAGGTGACGCTGGTGCACGGTTCCCGTGACGAGGGGTTTTGCCCTTCCTGCCTTAGCAGGATTTAGATGCCCCCCGGTCAAGATGTGGTGAGCAACTCTCTTTGTCAGCGGACCCGGCTCGTTGTCACTTCATCGAGGCTTGATGACTACCCCGGGGGTCTGTACCGGCCTGCGGCTGTGAAGGCCTCCCATGGAAGGAACGCAGGCTATCGCGGGGTACTACGGCATGGGCCACGGGGGTCTCTGGCTGCTGGTGAGTAGCCAGGGACCGATTCTGGTGCTGGAGCTGGCGCACCGCTACAGTGAGAGTGTGAATCTACTGGGTGAGCGTGGTCAGTTGGACTTCTAGCGGAGGCGGTTGAATCGGGGCTGTGGCTCCATCCTCGGACCATGTGGGTTCCCATGGAAGGGGACTCTTCCGCATGGCTGGGAGAGGCTCCCCTCGCTCTAGTGGTCACCATTCTCCGACAAACTATCCGAGTGGGGCATGAACTGGACCAGAAATCGTTCTGCCATCCCTACATGGCACGCCAATCTGTTGCCGCCCGGATCGTCATGGCCCGTAGCTACTGGTGGCGTTGAGGGTCGCCCGTCTGTTTACTCGGGATGCCTCCCGTGCCTCGGGACCTGCAGGAAACAATGTCAGTGACCCGGGCTGGGGATTTCGGCGGGGGCGCTCCGACGGTCAAGTCAGTGATGATTTAGGGAAACAGATCCTCCTGGTCGAGCCCCTCAGGATGAGCTCCACACTAGGAGTGAGTGTAGTGTATATGGAAGTGAGAGTGAGCTGGGAGAGGTGATGGCCAAGGTGGAAGAATACACCCGTGTGGCCCTTCTCCCTTGTTTCTTTGCTTGCTTACTTTTGACTTACTCTGCTGGGTTTTTACTCTGGCTTGCCTCGAGATCTTCCCGTGTCGTCTGACATGTGCGATGAGGTATCGTGCCATGGACGGGATGCCTCTCCTGTCAGATAGCTGGGGAAGCTTCCATGCGCTCTGACATCCCCTCTGCTTGCCCCTTTCCTGGAAGCCTGACAGGACCTGGATCGGTGGGCCGCTACCCTTGGGATTCGCGCTCTCTGGCCAGGTCTTTTCCCCGGTGGTACGATAGGTTGGTGGAAAGCATGGCACCTTAATATGAGTTTCCTTCCCTTCTGGTGTGAGTGATGGCTGTGGATATTAATTACGGTATGGCAGGCACCGCTGTACGACCCTCGGGAGGCCCACCTTAATATTAGTATACATGACCCTCGGGAGGCCCACCATCATTTTTAGTGTAGGCACAATCTATAACCATATATAGACTTAAGAAGGTCTCTCGCTAATGGTATATAAGATTCTATGATATTATTAGCTCTTTTAATTTTATAGAAAATATTATAGATCAATGTATACACCTTAAGGTTTGTAGAAGTAAGTACATATTTTTGATCCTATATATAGATGGCATAGAACTTACAAGTAGTGATTCAGGTTTGCTAAAAGAGAAAATTATTTATATTGCCTAGTAAGACAATCCAAGAGAAAAGGTGAATTGAGTTTTTCAAAAACTTGCAGCAATTTAAATATTATGTGCTAAATATGAAAAATTGTGAGATATAAAAATGCAATGAAAATATGTGCTAATCTTAAACTAGCTAAGCATCTAATAGAAAGCAAGAAAGTGAAGCAACCAAGCCACAAATATAAAAATTTTATAGTGATTCGGTGCAACCCCAATATCTACATCTACTCACTAAGCATTCCTTGAAAATTTACTATAATCTATCTAAGATTATTGTTGAATTATTTTTTGGGCTTACAATCCTCAACCTAATTGGTTTTATATGAGATCACCAACCACAACCTAATCCTAAGCCAAAATTTTGAATTACAATCCAATTCTCAAGCTTGGATAAGTCTTTTCCTTATCTTCAATCAAAGCTGTTACAATATTTAAGGAAAAAAGATTCAATAATAGAACAAAAAGCTTCTTTTTCTATATAGCCTATAGAACTAGCCGTTAGGCCATCAACAAGCCTCAAGTCAACTTAGATTTCATTCGAGTCAACTTGATTTCCAATTGAGTCCTCTCGAGCTCTTTTCTTAGAAAAACCATCCTTCTATCTTTTTATAAGACATCTATTCATATATTTCGAGTCAACTCAATTCCTTTTGAGTCGGCTTGGATGTCAATTGCCTATTCGAGTTTCAGTCTAAAAAAAGACCATCTTTTTATATCTTCTGTGAATCTTGTAGGGTCAACTTAGATCCTCCATCAAGTCAACTCAGTTGCATGCCAACTGAAAAATCTACATGCCTATTTTTTGTGCTTTCTTTTATTCTTCCTATGGAGTCAACTTGGATGCAAGTGGAGTCAACTCATGTGTTAAATTTTTGCGTATCAAGTTTTGAAATTTTCAGGAAATATGACTTAAGGTTTCTTCTTTCAACATGTCATTCGTCCTCAAATTTCTTGTACTTTTATGCATGAGGTGAGATTCTAAATATGCCTTTGTTGGATTTAAGTTGTTTATTAACCTCCATTCTTTTAAGACCTAAAAATTTATTGAAACACTTATCTTAGCATGCCATTAGTTCTATTATATATTTAAACATTTTATTATTCATCAAAATTATTCCATGAGTCAATAATTTATTTCTCAAAATTTTAAGATGAAGGATAAGGGTGAATCCTTTTATGTTATCAGTATAAAGATTCATAAAATATTGATCATAAAGGATTTTAGATTTGTTTCAAAGTGCCTACACTAAAAAAGGTTTTGAAATTGTTTAAAATGATAGATTGTGCTTTTAAAGTTGCATCCATTATGAAAGGTCACAAATTCAATCAGAATCAAAGTGAATTAGAAAAAGAGTAAATAAAGAATATCCCGTATGCATCTAGAGTAGGAACCTTGATGTGTGCTTAGGTCTATACAAAATATGATATTGGATATGCAATAGAAATACTTGAAAGATATCAAAGCAATCCTGATCATTGGAAAGTGGGAGAATAGATTGACACATGGGCCAAGTGGGATAATATTGTACCTGTCTAGTTAGAGACTTAAAGTAGCTCCCTTCTATCTTATCGCTAGGAATAGATTAAGATAATTAAAGTGATAAATATAAACTTATTTAAGATAAAGATAAATTCAAGTTAAAATAAAGAACTCTACTACGATTATGCTTCCTTGATGCAAGGAAAAATTTATATTAAACTCTAAAAGGGTCCCTAGTTTATCTCTCCATCAATTTATAGGCTTTTTGAGATCCTGTAATATAGATTATAAGTGCTCTTCCAAATATTTGTCAAGATGAATTGATTAGGCTTGAACATCAATGTTTAGCGGTATATTTTATTTTTGTATTTCATATTAAATTTCTTATACTTTTAAATTAATAAACAAAGAAATCAGTTTTGGAGATTAAAATAGTAAAAAAAATCTAATCCAAGTACAACAAAAGGAATAATTCTAATTCTCAAAAAAATAAACTAAAAAATAAAAGAGATCTTATAGATTTTTTTTATCATATATAGTAAGTCATCATAAATTTTTTTATCTATTATGCCATGATCAATACTCCTATAAAAGCAAAATAAGTAGTGCCCTAATCACCATTTTAACGAAATCAAAATAAAAGAAGATATCATGTGTTTTAGTAGAAGATAATAGATGATAGCTACCGCATGTACCATTTTTTCAAATGTCCTCTCTAATTATGCTACATCAGTTACCAAAAAAAATCATAATAATGCTATAAATTAAATATAAGATACGTCATAAATGTAATTTATAAATTTCTTAATAATAACTTTTTTCATATTAAAAGAGGAAGATGGGCATTCAGGATATTATGAAATGGTTACAATGCATCATTTTTTTGAGTAAGGGGTTTTAAGAAGACATTAATTTATATAAAGTTAATAAAATGGGGACTCTAATATATCTAATCATGCTACATTAGGATATCTAAAAAAGAATTACCATAATAATCCTATGAAATGCTGCCATGATAATAAGTACCTACATTTTTTTAAAATATTTCTCTATACAAGTGATAAAAGCATAGCCTACACAAATGGCCTGCCAACACAAGTTAAATAAAATTAACATAAAAGAGGACATTTACGTGACTTAGTTATAGGTAATAGATGATAGTCATGCCATTTTTCAAATACCATATATGGTTATGCTACATTAAAATACCAAAAGAAAAACAATCATAATAATAACATGAATTATAAGGCATGTTATGAATATAATTTATAAATTTTATAATGATAACTTTTTTCCATATTAAATAAGTAAAAAAGATGGATACTTGGGGTATCATGAAATTGTTGTAATGCATCATCTTTTTGATAAGAGATTTTAAAAAGACATTAAGCTTTATATAGTGCTAATAAATGAGAGACTTTAATATATCTTGTTGTCGCCCGATCATCGTGGCTTGTAGCTGGGATGACCTCGAACTCTGCACTCGTCGCTCGGGAACCTGCTCACGCGCCCGGACCCACAAAATAGAGGAGATCCAGGCCGGGGATCCCGACGGGGGCACTCCGATGCTCAAGTTAGTGGCGATCCAGGAGAATAGATCCTCCTAGTCGAGCCCCGTAGATGGACTCTACTCTAGTAGGAGAAGATCATGTGCTTAAAGAGTGTAAATGGGTTGAGAGTAGAGCAAGGGTAGTGGCAGCAGAGGAGTGTTTGAGCTGGATGGCTGTGCCCATCGAGACTCTTTCGATGAGTCTTTGGTAGCCTAGAGCATTTGGCCTCTCAGTCGCTCTCCTGTATGCCATCTCTCTCGCCCGTTTGTTTGTTACCTACCTCCTTATTGGAACCTTGGATAACTCTTTTAAACCAGAAAGGCTGCATATCGCCTACCTTGGGATCCTCCCCTCATTTACAGGTGCTAGAAGGTCAACGCGCGGCAGCGCTCCGTGCCGTGCACGAGGTGCCTTTCCCCATTCATGATAGGAAACCAAACTACATGCTCTGGGCCTCCCTTTGGTCACTCCACTTCGGGAAACTTGTCAGAGCCTTGAATCGGGGGGTAGCTACTTCCTGTATTCGAATCTCCCAGGATGATTTCCTCTTTTGGGTGGCACAGTTGATCGATCGGGAGTGCGGTGCCTCGATCGGGGGTTCCCTTCCTTTTTGGTGTAAGTAGCAGCAGGGGCAATTATTGCGGCCTGGTGGGCATCCCTCCGTGGTCCTTGGGTGGCTCTCTGTCATTCGAGGAAGGCGGTGACATCCCCAGTTGTTGGTCTCCTCATCCGAAGTGGGTTCGGTTCAGAGAGCAGGAGCTCAACTTCGGCCAGGGCGTCTCGACCTCGAGGGAGCCACCTAGCGAAGGAGTCCGGAGATAGCAGGAGCTCAACTTCGGCCAGGGCATCTCAACCTCGAGAGAGTCACCTGGCGAAGGAGTTCGAAGAGAGTAGGAGCTCGTCGAAGGGCATCTCGACCTCGAGGGAGCCACTTGGCGAAGGAGTCCGAAGGGAGCAGGAGCTCGACTTCGGCTAGGGTGTCTCAACCCCGAGGGAGCCACCTGGCGAAGGACCTCGAAGAGAGCAGGAGCTTAAAGAGAGCAGGAGTTCGACTTCGGCTAGGGCATCTCGACCTCGAGGGAGCCACCTGGCAAAGGAGCCCGAAGAGAGCAGGAGCTCGACTTCAGCCAGGGCATCTCGACCTCGAGGGAGCCACTTGGTGAAAGAGCCCGAAGAAAGCAGGAGCTCGACTTCGCCAGTGCATCTTGACCTCGAGGGAGCCACCTGGCGAAGGAGTCCGAAGAAGGACGTTCGACATGGCACCTTCTTCGACGTGGCATGTGATTGGATTTGACATGGGCTCCACATTAGCGATCATGCCATATTATTTGCCCCCCACTTCCAAGTCCTGTTAGTGAACAATGCTCAGGGTGAAGGGAGTAAATGCGATGTTGACGTGGAAAGGCGGAAATCAAGCACCATCATTGCCATGATCATCGTTGCATTATGGAACGGACCTCCAAGCCAATGCAGGGATGACACGTGACGCATCCAAGAAGGCTTTATGGCTGATGTAGAACTCAAAATGATTCCAGGCGAATCGAAGCATCGCCCTTCGTCGATTGTTAACACATGGCGCAATCCAACAGTGGCGGTTCTGGGATGGTACGGTTGCTATCTCGTCATTTCGATGAAAAGGATAGTTCTTTTGAAAACACCTTCTCTTTCAAATTCCTCGTGCCCGCTAGTGAACTGGAGCCTTCTCTCTTCCCCCGGCCATCCTTTTCCTCTAAGGTTAGCCAGGTTCGTCTTTTTCATTCTTCGTTTTTCCTTGGTTGGGTAGAGTTCATCTCCAGCATCAGGATCTTCCCGGACTTCATCCATCTCCTTTTTCTTCCTTCTCTATTCTTTCTCCTTCATCTTCTTCCTTGGGATGGCTTGTTTGGGTCATAGCTATCGTCCCTCGAGTAATCCTAATGAGGCAGGGCCTTCTCGACCAAGGACTCCTTCCTCCGATGAGGAAGAAGGAGTCCACTTCGAGATCCGTCGAAGACCTCGCCCCACAAGGATCGTTATAGGGGAGCCTAGGGCTCACCCTCCTCCTCCCCTCTTGAAGCTTCTTCTGAACCTTCTCAGTCGACTGGTCCCGGTGGTATTACTTTGGCGATAACTGACGAGGAGCTCTCAATCATCCGGGAAGCCTTCGGCATCCCGGATTCCATCCAGCTCTCGGTTCCGCGATCGAGGGAACAGGTCACCTCCAGTGGCCCGGGTCGGATTGTCCTTTACAAGGAAACCCTCACAGGGGGCCTTCGATTCTCGCTTCATCCCTTCTTTCTTTTCGTGCTGAGCCATTATCGTTTAGTTCTGGCTCAGTTAGTTCCAAATACAGTCAGGACAATTTTTTATTTCATCATCCTTTGCCACTTTCACGGGATCGTAGCCCGTTTCTCTTTGTTCAGGGTTTTCTTTATCATGAAGCGCCACCCGACCGAGGAGGGGTGGTAATTCATTTCTCCATGTCCAAAGGGCATTAAGTTTGAGCTCCCTCTTCTATCAAAGGATGGAAGAGAAAATACTTTTTTGCTTTCGTTGAGGGGGTTGATTGGGTTTGGAACGACCCAGATCAGACCCCGAACCAGAACTCTGTTATCGAAGCGGCTGATCAGGAAATTTACAACTAGCTCCACGCCGACCAAATCCCTTCCCTCGAGGTTCTACTGTCAAAGCAGAACCTGTTCGAAGCTGGGGTCAGCTCAATGCGGGAGTTGGGTGAGTTTGGCGCAAGCTCTTCTTGTTTTTTATTTTCTACTTATCCCTTCAGGGTCGGAGTTGACCTCATTCTCCTTTGTGCAGGCATGAAGTCCTAGAATGAGGCTAGTGCAAGGGCCGCACCTGTTGCGCCATCTGAGCTGAGTAGGAAAATGGCCGAGCCGGTTTCTAAACCGCTAAGGTAGCAGGACTTGCCTTCGGTTCGAGAGCTGGACGTGGTCACTCGGGCCAGGTCCGCTGCCATCGCTGTAGTGCCCCCACCTCATAAAATTATCGAGGTGGAAGTGGAAGAAGAGGAAGAGAGGAGGGAGCCACCGTCAGTGGCGCCGAGCCCCCACAGAGCTTCCAAGACATCCTCGGCTAGCCATGAGGGCACTGCCATAGCAGTAGCGAAGAAGAAGAAGGGTAGATCCCGCAAGTTGCCCTTTGAGGTGGCACCAGACTCCTCGCTGGTCCAGGATCAGGCACTCGCCGAGTGCATGATGGACTTCACTGTCCAACCGTATGATCGGCAGGAAAAAGCGGGAAGGCTCCTGGCCGACGCCATCCTTGGTACCTTTTCGCAACTCTTCTCGGTAGGTATTCTTATCTTTTCCTCATTCTCTTCTTCTTTTTCTTTGTGGCTGATGTCTTCCTTGGTGCAGCTTGGGGCAGACCTCTTGCTCATTTGGGACTACTACAAGAACTGGGCCAAGAGGGATAGGCACAAGATGCAACATCTTGACTCACTGGTGGCCGAGGTCAAGCTGAAGACGGATGCGGCCTGGGAGGCCAAATAGAAGAATAAAGAGCCGAGGGCTGAGGCGGCGAGCACCGAGAGGCAGCTCAAGGGCCTGGAGGAGTCCTTGGCCCGGGAGAGGGATTAGGTCAGATGTCGGGGTGAGGAACTCAAGGCCAGGAAGGTCAGAGTAGAGGAGCTCAAGGTCAAAGTGACCTGGGAGAGGGGGCAGGCTCAAACTCTCCGGGCCCAGCTGGAGGCGGCACAGGAGCGGGCCGCTACCATCGAGGAGAAGACTACTACTGTCGAGGAGAGGGCTACGAGGGTAATGGTCTTAATGGAGGCCACGAAGAAGGAGGTCACCGAGGCAGTGCCAAACTACAAGACCTTGAAAGAATTCGATGCTGAGTTCCACAAACTGGCCACATACTCGTTCTTCAAGGGATTTGTGTTCTGCCAGTCCCAGGTGGCAGAGCTCATTCCGGACATGAGCTTGGATGGGCTTGCCTTCCTGGGCTCTCCATGCGGGGGCCCAATTTTGGCCATGGCCAAATTGGAGGAACTCGTGACTACCGTCGATGTACCCCCACTACCGGTCGTAGTCCCGCCGTCAGAGGTTCCAGAAGACGTCACCCAACCTAAGCACCGTCCCAGGAAGGAGCTAGCGAAGTAGCATAGGAGTATTCCTTCCTTTTGTACTTTCTCTTTCTTTGCTTCTTCCTGGGCCGCCCGGCCTGTCGGGGCCCGGAGACAATATGGAATCTTGACAATTCCTAATGAAATTTCCTTCTATGTTGTTTTGCTTGTGTTCTTTTGCATTTTCAATGCTCTGACAACTTTCCTTTTTTTTCTTCTCGACTACCCACGTACATGTCTTTGCTGAGGCGTCTTGCCTTGAGGCTCTAAGTCCTTGGACTCTTTCCTACTGAGCTCCAGGCACGCGGAATGGTTAGGAAGGAAGTCCTTGACTTATTGAGTCATTCCCACCACACGGGCAGCGTGATGGTAGGGCTTCGTGCGCTTCCTTGGAAGATGTTTGGGCGACCTCGAGTGGAACCATCTCCAAGCGCCCGTGGTGCGACCAAGCCAGGGTGCCGCACTCGGTGGGCCCACCAGGTGACTCCAAGGTACCGGGCTTTGAAAGTTTTCAGGCTTAAGGTGCCGGGCTTTAGCAGTTTTCGGGCTTGAGATGCCAGGTTTCAGAAGTTTTCGGGCTTAGGGTGCCGGGCTTCAGGAGTTTCCGGGCTTAGGGTGCCGGGCTTCAAGAGTTTTCGAGCTTAGGGTGCCGGGCTTTAAGAGTTTCCGGGCTTAGAGTGCTGGTCTTCAAGAGTTTCCGGGCTTAGAGTACTAGGCTTCAGGAGTTTCCGGGCTTAGCTTGCTAGACCTGGGGTCGAGCAGTGATATTCTTGCGAGGTAAAAGTGATTTGCACAAAGAGAAACTTTATCAGGAAAGCCTTACATCACTGATAGTACATTTTCAAATTGTTAGCATTTCAAGTCCACGAGAATCTGGCACCGTCCAGCTCTGCTATGTAATAGGCTCCATGGGGGAGAGCCTCGACCACCTTATAGGAGCCCTCCCAGTTCGGCGAGAGCTTGCCACACTCCCGGGGTTGGGAGGCTTCAGCCCGGCACAACACCAGGTCACTTGGGTGGAAGATCTTTGGCCTTACCCATGCGTTGTAGTACCGAGCAACCCGTTGTCGGTAGGCCACCATCCGTTGTTGAGCCTCGTCTCTCATTTCCTTGAGGAGTTCTAAATTGAGTAGAAAGTGAGCCAAATTTTATGCTTCATCATATTGTTCCATCCATAGTGTGGGCACACCAAGTTCGACCGGGATGATGGCTTCCATGTCAAAGACGAGGCTGAAGGGTGTCTCATCCATGGCCGTCCTGGGTGTTGTGTGGTAGGCCCAAAGGATGCTGGAAAGTTCTTCTGCCCACCTACCCTTGGCATGATCTAACCTGGTTCGGAGTCCCTGAAGGATAGTTCGGTTGGTCACCTCAGCCTCTCCGTTGGTCTAGGGGTGAGCCACCGAGGTGAAGCGACAATGGATGCCGAGGTCAGCGTAGAACTTCTTGAACTCTCGATTGTCGAGCTGCCATCCATTATCGGTGATGATGTTATGGGGGAGTCCGAAATGATAGATGATCAACTTCTAGAAGAATTGGCGGACCTTGGCTTCGATGATCCGTGCTAGTGTCTCTTCCTCTACCCATTTGGTAAAGTAGTCAATAGCCACTATCAGGAACTTGCACTGTCCGAACGCAGGAGAAAATGGACCAAGGATGTCCATCCCCCACTGGGCGAATGGTGAGGGTGCAGAGAGTTGGGAGAGTGGCGCCACTAGTTGGCACTGTATGTGGGTGTGGCGCTGGTAGCGATCGCACTTCTTCATGAAGTCAGTGGCATCCTCCCTCATGGTTTTCTAGTAGTACCCTTGATGAAGGGCCTTGTACGCTAGCATCTTCCCTCCAACATGATTCCCGCAGAGACCTTTGTGTATTTCTTGGAGCATAAAGGCTACCTCCGTGGGTCTCGGGCACTTCAAAAGCGAATAGGAGTAGGATCTATGGTAGAGCTGCCCGTCTTTTAGGATGAATCGCGCGGCCTTCTTCTTGACGAGGCTGGCCTCCGTTCAATCTGCTGGTAGGGTGCTGTCCGTGATGTATCTGTTGTACTGGTCCATCCAGCTAGGCTCCAAGGTGACCTGCTAGACTTCTCCGGGAGCTTCGTAGCTTAGATTTTTCAGGTACTCAAAGTGGGCACGCCCCAGTGATGACTCCGGCAAGGTCGCAAGCCTTGACAGGGCATCAGCGCAAGTGTTCTCTCTGTGAGGGATGTGGGAGATGCTGAAGCGTCGAAAGCCTGTCGTGCTCGAGCAGACCCACTCCAGGTACTTCATCATCTGGGGATCTCGGGCCTCATATTCTCCCGAGACCTGCCCGGTCACTAGCTAGGAGTCGGTGAAGACCTTCAAGTTGGGTACACCCAGCTCGCGGGAGACTCTCAACCCCGCGAGGAGTGCCTCTACTCCGCCTGGTTGTTGGTCACCGCAAACCGGAAGCGGAGTGCATACTCGACTACAATCCCATCACCGTTAGCGAGGATGAGGCCTGCTTCGCTCCTGCTTGCGTTGGACACGCCGTCCACGTGGAGGACCCAAAACTCCTCCTCGGCCTCGGGCTCCATCTGACACTCCAGGGTGGTCTGCTCCGGCTCTTCGGCTATTCCCACGCACTCGACCAGGAAGTCGACCAACACCTGGGCCTTCTGAGATGGCCTTGGCCGGTATGTGATGTCGAATTCGCTAAGCTTCAACACCAACTTGGCCAAGCATCAGGAAGTATCAGGGTGACTAAGCATGGCCCTCAATGATTGGTCCATCAAAATCATGATTGGATGCGCTTGGAAGTACGGCCTGAGATACTAGGCAGACATCATAAGAGCAAAAATTAACTTTTCTAAGCGGGTGTACCTGATCTCCACACTCGGAGGATTTTGCTGGCGTAGTACACCGGTTTCTAGGCTCCGTCCTCACCTATGTGGACAAGAACCAAGATGATGGCCCCCGGGGTGACCGTCAGATACAGCAAGAGTTCCTCCCCTCCTCTGACCTAGAGAGCAGTGGTGGTGATGCCAAGAACTTCTTCAGCTCCTCAAGGCTGCTTTTCATTCTTCGATCCAGGCAAAGTCGTGCACTTTGCACAGCACCTTGAAAAAATGTAAGCAGCAATCAGTCGACCTCGAGATGAACCGGCTCAAGACGGTAATCCGGGCCATTAGGCGCTGGATCTGCTTCTTTTAGGTAGGGTGCTCCATGTCAACAATTGCTTGGACCTTCTCCGGATTTGCTTCGATTCCCCTCTGGATGACCATGAAGCTAAGGAACTTTTCTGCTGCTACGCCGAAGATGCACTTCGCTAGATTCAGGTTCATTTAGTGCAGGCGAAGGTTGTGGAAGGCCTCCGCCAGGTTGACAATGTGGTCTGACTTCGGCTTGCTAATAACGAGCATGTCATCCATATATACTTGCATGTTTCGGCCAATCTGGTCCTTGAAGATCCATTGACCAACCGCTGGTACGTGGCACCAGCATTCTTCAGGCTAAAAGGCATCATCCGATAGTAGTACGTCCCCCGATCAGTGATGAAGGTAGTGTGCTCCTCGTCCTCCAGATGCATCCGGATGTGATTGTATCCAGAGATGCATCCATAAAGGAGAGCAAGCGGTGCCCCGAGATGGCATATATCAGTTGGTCAATCTTCGGCAAAGGAAAGCTATCCTTTGGATAGGCTCGGTTGAGGTCGGTGTAGTCCACGTAGATCCTCCACTTGCTGTTGTTCTTCTTGACCATGACTACATTTGCTAGCCAGCTGGGATATTGTACTTCACAGATAAAGCCGGCTGCGAGGAACTTATCCACCTCCTCATTGACTGCTCATTGCCTCTCCAGGGCGAAGCTTCTCTTCTTCCGTCGAACAGGATGGTACTTCGGATCGATGCTCAACTTGTGGATAATGATGTCCGGGAGAATTCCGGGCATATCTATCGCCGTCCAAGTGAACACGTCTGCGTTCACTCAAAGGAATTCCAATAGGTGAGCCCACTCCTCCTCTTGCAGCTGGGCCCCAATTTGCACCATCTTCGTCAGGTCAGTTTCGAGTGGATACGATAACAGGCGCTCGACCAGACCACCTCTAGGGTCCTGCCCCCTTTGGTTGAGGTCGTTGGCATTGGGATCTTCCTCGGAGTTTTCGACCCCATGGATGGCTTGGAGATAGTGTTGGATCGGCTGAGGTGCCCTCCTCATTTCTCCTACACCATAAGGAGGGGAAACTGCACCAATAGCCGCTTGGTGGAAATGACCCTATCGAGCAGATTGAGCTCGGGGTGACCAAGAATTACGTTGTAGGCCGAGGAGAGCCTAAGAATCGTGAGGGTCATCATGACGGTGCTCTGCCGAGGTGGTGCTCCGGCGGTGACGGGAAGAATAATTTTTCCTTCGACTCTCACGAAGTTCCCTGTAAAATCGATGAGGAAAGTGTGCACAGGCTTCAGTTAAGCAGAGGATAGATTCATCCTGGAGAAAGCATCGTAAAAAAGGATATCAGTCGAACTTTCACTATCGACCATAATCCATTTTACAGGATTCTTGGTGATCGTCATCTCAATGACCACGACATCATTGTTTATATTTTTATTTCTAGATTCCATTTTCCTCATAAAGGGAAGTACATTTTCCAAACTCTCTCCTCCCCGGGTCCTCTTGGGAGCGTGCTCGATTCCCCAACATATCATCCCCAATGGCTTCTCGGTGGGCCGATTGTCGACTGCAGGGACAGGAGGGAGAGCAGCGAGTGCCTGAGGTTCCGCCGGGGTCTTGCCCCCCACGAACCTTCTGAGGTAGTCCCTTCTTATCAGATTTTCAATTTCTTTCTTGAGATTGCGGCACTCCTCAATGTCGTGGCTGTGGTCACGGTGGAATTGGTAGTACTTCATTTTGTCGCGACCGTTAGATGGCCTCAATGAGGGTGGGCGTCGTAGGTAGCGTTTGCTCTCAATATCCATGAGGATCTTCATCCTCGGGGCTAGGAGAGGTGTGTATCTTTCTTCTGGGATGGGGCCGCTCTTTGGCTGTGGCCCTTGGTGGAAGTTTGGGATGGTCGGTCTGGGCTTCCGCATCTCGAATGTCTCCCCAAGAGGTGGCTTCTTCAGCGGCTTCCCATCTAGCTCCCTCCTCATACGGTTTGCCTCCTCGGTGCGGATGTACTTGTGAACATGGAGGAGGAGTTCGGAGTATGTCTTCGGTGGCTTCTTGTCTAGTGAGTAGGTCAGGCGGGAAGTCCTGAGCCTTTTCTTCAGCGCCAGATGGCGACTGGCTCATCCAAGTTGTAAATCTCTAATACGGCAACCTTGAAGTGGGCCACATAGTCTCGCAAAAGCTCGTGATCTTACTGCCTGATGGAGAAAAGGCTGTCCGCCTCTCGCGACACTTTTCGACAGGCGTCAAAGTGGGCCACGAACTTCCTCTCCAGTCGAGCAAATGAGCCGATGCTTTTAGGCTCGAGACGGGTAAACCAGACTTGAGCCGCCTTCTGAAGAGTAGCTGGAAAAGCGATGTAGAGGAGGGCGTCGGTTGCCCCCAGAACTCTCATAAGGGCCTTATAGCTCTCAAGGTGGTCCATAGGGTCGGTTGTCCCATCATAGGGATCCACCTGCGGCATGCGGAACCGACTCGGGATCGGTTCCTCTTGGATCTCTCGGGAGAAAGGGGGATGGGTGTCGTAGCCTGTAGGCTCGCAGGAGGAGCCCTGCAAATTTGCAAATTGGCGGGATAGCTCCGCCAGCTTGCATTCTTGTTCCTTTAGGCACTTTTCTGCCATGCGCCTGATGGTCTCGTCGGTGGAGCCCTCCACTGAGGCCGACGGAGGAGGTGAAGGTGGCAGCTGAGGGGGGTCGCGACGGGGGGCCTTGCCTCTGCGACCTTGGTGGTGCTTGATAGCACCCTGCTCTAGGGTCGGAGATCAGCTCTCCCGGTCGACATATCCGGTCCACTATCTCTTCGCCGGTGTCCGGTGGCTTCCCCGGGGATCTGTCATGGCTCGCGGTAGCGAAGGCCTTCCTTAGAAGGACCGCAGACTGTCGCAGGGTGCGGCGGCTTGGGCCGCAGGAGTCCTTGACTGTTGGTGGGTGGCTAAGGACCGGTGCTGATGCTGCAACTAGCGCACCGCTGCAGTCAGAAGCTGCATTTGCTGGGCGAATGCGGCCAGCTAGACGTCCGCTGGAGGCGGTTGCGGTGGAGCGGGGAGCTCCCTCTCTGGACTGTACGGGCCTCCACGGGAAGGGAGATCTCCCGCTTGGCTAGTGGAGACCTCCTTCGTACGGGTCATCACCATGCTCCTGGTGGGATTGCTTGTAAGGGGATTGGCTTGGATCAAAGTGTGTCCTGCCCCCCTTCCTGGCGCACCAATCTGTTGCCACCTGATCGCCATGGCCTGTAGCTGGAGATGACCTCGGACTCCGCCCTCGTCGCTCGAGAACCTACTCGCACGCTCGGACATGCAAAACAGAGGAGACCTGGGCTGGGGATCCCGGCGAGGGCACTCCGATGCTCAAGTCAGTGGCGATACAGGAGAACAGATCCTCCTGGTCGAGCCCCGTGGATGGACTCCACTCTAGGAGGAGAAGATCATATGCTTAGAGAGTGTGAATGGGTTGAGAGTAGAGCGGGAGTAGTGGCAGTAGAGGAGTGTTTGAGCTGGATGGCTGTGTCCATCGAGACTCTTTAGTGAGTCTCTGGTAGCCTAGAGCATTTGGCCTCTCAGTCGCTCTCCTGTATGCCGCCCCTCTCGCCCGTTTGTTTGTTACCTATCTCCTTCTTGGAACCTTGGAGAACTCTTTTAAACCAGGAGGCTGCACATCGCCTACCTTGGGATCCTCCCCTTGTTTGTAGGCGTTGGAAGGTCAACGTGCGGCAGCGCTCCGTGCCGTGCACGAGATGCCTTTCTCCATTCATGATAAGGAACCAAATCGCATGCTCTGGGCCTCCCTTTAGTCGCTCTACTTCGGGAAACCTATCAGAGCCTTGATCGGAGGGCAGCCGCCTCCTGGATTTGAATCTTCCGGGATGATTCCCTCTTTTGGATGGCATAGTCGGTCGGTCGGTCGGGAGTGCATTGCCTCGATCGGGGGGCCCCTTCCTTTTCAATGAAGTGGCAATATGGGCAATTATTACGGCCTGGTGGGCATCCACCCATGATCCTTGGGCGGCTCTCTGCCGTTCGAGGAAGGCGGCGATGTCCCCCAGCTGCTGATCCCCTCGTCCGAAGTGGGGTCGGTCATGGCGAAGAAGCCCGAAGAAGGATACCCGACATGGCAACTTGTTCCGACGTGGCATCTGACTAGGTCTGACATGGGCTCCATGTCAGTGATCCTGCCACACCATATCCAATCATGCTACATTATGATACCTAAAAAAATTACCATAATAATCTCATGAAAAGCTACCATGATAATAAATTATATATCTTTTTTAAAAATAATTATCTATACGTGTGGCAAAAGAATAGCTTGCATAAATGACAAAAAGAGAGTCGACCAATACAAGACCAATGAAATCAAAATAGAAGAAGACATTCGTGTGACTTAGTTGGAGGTAATGGATAATAGCTATGCCATTTTTCAAATGCCTTATCTAATCTTGCTTGATTAGAATATATAAAAAAATGATCGTAATAATGCTATGAATTAAATATAAGGTATATCATGAATATAATTTATAAATTTCTTAATGATGAATTTTTTTCGTATTAAGTAAGAGAGAAAGATGGGCACTCATGATATTATAAAATGATTATAAGACATCATCTTTTTGGTCAGAGATTTTTAAAAGACATTGATTTGTATAGAGCTAATAAATGAGGGGCCCTAATATATCTAGTTATGCCTTATTAAGACACCAAAGGAAAAACTGCCATCATAATTTTGTGAAAAATTATCATAATAATAAGTACTTATTTTTTTGAAATAATTATTTATATAAGTGGTGAAAGCATAGCCTATATAAATAACAAAAGAGAGCATGTCAATACAAAGCCTCTATTTTAATATAGGTATATTAAATATATAAGAAAAAAATATAAATTTATCTTAAAAAAAGAGATGATTTATATTGCTATAAAAACTCATTATTTATGAGCTCTTTCCGTTTTTTTAAAAAAGAAAAGAGAGAAGCATGTAAGAGGGCAAGAAAAAATAAAAAAATAAAGGACGGTTCACAACTCATCGTCCACATGCCTTTTTTTAGATAAAAATCTACTGGCTCTTTCAATTAACAAAAGGATAAGAGAGATATAATGAAAGCTTTTCTCTGGATATGTAGTGCACCTCTACCGGCAAAAAAAAGGGAACAGAGATAGTTTAGACTACAATAAAATCTCATTATTTATAAATTTTTTAATTAAAAAAAAGAAAAAAGAGAAGCATAGAAGAGGGCATAGTTCACTCTTCTAATATATGATAAAAACTTTTCTCTCTTGGATAGCTTATTATCTCTGAGAGAGGCTCGAAAGAAGGCATAATTTACTCTACTTCCATTCCTCTATTGTACGGATCCTCTATTTTCCTTTTAAGTGCTATTTGGTATATCACTAGTGATGCAATCATTGAGGTGATATGATTATTAGAATGATAAGCATTGGGATGATAATACAAATATTGGGATGATATGTAATTACTGTATTTGGTATATCACTAAAATATTATTAAGAATAAAACTTTATCGTACTTGGCATATCATAAAGTACTAATAGTGATAATATATAAAATATCATAAATAACCTTACATATTAGTATGTAATAATTATTTAATAATTTAATTAAATTTTTTTCATTCATAACTTTTCATAAAAATATGTAGTAAATAATAATAATGATGATGATGATCATAATAATCATCATCATTATTATATGCATCTATTTTGATTATGTTATTAAAATAATGATGAGAATTTTTTTAATTATTAATAATAAATTTATTTAAAATCTTACTGGTTAGAAAGATTTTTATTTTAAAATAATTTTAGCGCATCATCAAATAGCTGATGATATGCTATCATCTAGGATATGTGATGTGATAGCATTACTGTATAATATAATAATATTATTATTAAATTTATTACTAGATAGAATTTTATAATATTAAATAAGATGGTCATATCATTTAGCTCATAATTAATAATGATGGAAAATATCATCCCTCTTAAAGGGTATCTTAATTGGTAAATAAAAAATTCTAGATTTTCAATTGGATGGTTCATGGCGTTATAAAGGGAACTTGGTTGCGTTATGACCACCGTGTTGTTTGGGTCAAAACCGCAGATCCGCCAACCGCCAAGGCCGCATCCGACATCTCCCGCACCACCTCCCCCTCCGCCCCCCTTCCACTCGTTGACTCAGGCTTCCTCCTCCACCGCGCCCCCTCCCTCCCTCCCTCCGCTACTCTCAAAACTAGAATCCAAACACACCGCCATTCCAAGAAACCCTAATCGGAGCTCCACGGCTCGCCAACGCGACGAGCTTCGAAAGTTTCTATTTCTGCTCGAAATCGATACATTTTCGGCGTCGGAGTTCAAGATTACTTCAAGAAAAGGGCGTTCTTGGTTATATTTTTATGCCCCTCTTCTTTTCTCTGGGTTGGAAGGGGAGATGCTGCGGGGCGCAGGAGCGAACGGCGGGTTGGGTGGTGGGGAATGCCTGCCACCGGCAATCGTGGCGGTCGACGCTGTCCTTGCTGTGGTTGATGGGACCATTGCAATCGTGGCCTTCTTGCAGGTTTGCCCCTTTTTTGCTGATTCTTGTTTCTTTTAATTGTTTTCTTGATTTGTTTGCGATGAAGAGCAGGAACTTGTTAAATTTATCCTTACCTTCTTGTTTTCCCCTATGGTTTTCTTGTTCTTTCTAACTGGGAAATTGTGGGGAACAGCAGTCATCATCAAATGAATGTTATTAAAGTGGTTATCTTGTTAAGTTTCCAAAGTGCAGAACAATTAAGGTGGTTATCTTGTTATGTCTAATGAACAGCCATTTGTGTTTTAAATAAGTCCTTGTGCTTTAAAGATCGTTTCCTGGAACCTGAAGCAGTTGTTTAAGTGATCTGAAATATGTAATAGATATGTTGAATGTATCTTTTCTTATCTCTATTACATTCGAATGTGAGTACTCAATGCAAAAGGTGTAAATATATTGATTCTGAAAATTAAAATATATCTAACGTGTCCGTCATGTTGCATTTAAAGTGATTTTTGGTGTCCTATTACAATTTTATGTTTGCTCATTATGAATAAGTTATACTGATGTATTTAGTTTTTATGCTAGTTATTGAGAATTCACTTACGCAATCAACAACTTGGCTGGACTCGCCAAAAGGTAAGCAAAACATTGTCTTGAGGCACATATCATCCAACTCTGTTGTTTAAGTTTTATGTTATTTAATGTTTAGATGGAGCAACCATCATAGTTTGCTATATTAGTAGAATCTGTTATATAAAAATAGGTGAACTTTTTGTGATTCAATCATTTTTACCTACCTTTCCAAGTGATCAATTCTTCTTGTAGTTGGTTGAACTAAAGATGTATTTTAAGTTTTCATGGTTGTTAGGTGGCTGATCAAATTTAAAGCAGTAACTTAGGCAGTTCATAGCATCTAAGCACTACCTACTTTAGGATCAACTTATATGTTTGAGCAGCTTCTAAATTTCTTGTTTCAGTAATTTGTATTCTCCTTATAAGTTGAGTAAAGTTCTCTAGATTATTCTTGTAAAAATCACAAGAGAGTAAGGTATGCCACCTTGGTATCGGATCCCAAACCAATACCATCCTATTACGCTCAGTATGGAAGCTGATTCAGCTTACCAAATATCAATACATCCCCTATACTGTGTACTAGTATGGTATGGTACTATCAGTATGCATATGTACCAACTGATGCTACAAACCTTGCAAGAGAGAATAGTTGGCTATATAATCAGTAGTTAATATTTCTCTGGTGTAAGGTTTGTGGTTCTGAACTCTAAAGAACACTAATCATAAAAAATGGTACATAGATGTTTTGCCCATTTTGTATTTCTTTTTTTGTAATGCTATTACACTTTCTCTCAAGGATTCATGTTCTGGCGAGATGTCCCACGGGACACCGAGACATCCTGAGATGAGGTACCATCCCATGTGCCGGGACAAGATGTCCTGCCAACATCCCAGCATCTCGATCGGGATGTACTGGGATGTCCCCTATCCCAAGTGTCAGGACATGATAGGATGGTGGTGTATCTTATTCCATGAAAAAATCTGGACAGTCCTGTCCCATGGAATTTAAAACATTACTAGTTTTTTTTAATCAATTTTTGTAGGGTCATAGTCAAGAAGTATTTGTTGAATCCATGATAAGTTGATACTTGATTTTGGTCTTTTTGTAATAGTAAGTTCCAAAATTGCAATAAAACATGCCAACTTGATACAATGTGACAATAAAATATTGACCAATCAAATTTATATAGTTTCCTTGATATGCAAGCCATGTTCCAGCCAACTACTCGATTTAAAAAGAAGCATGTAGTAGGATGATGTTATTAAAAAAAAAAACCTATGTACTTAAAAACCAGTTGTCTAATATTATGATAAGTTTTATTTACTATAGCCAAGAACGTGTATACTCTTGCTGAATTTTCCTCCTTTTTTTTAAAAAGGGAAAGTCTTTGACACATTGATCTACTTTCTGTATGATGGCAATATAGATTTTTGTACATTCACCATTGTATGTTGAATATGCTGTTGTTTCTTTTATTCATTCTGCTGCATAAATATATTCAGTCATTTAATCTTTAACGGAAAGTGCTTGCTGTGTTGCAGATTTTCCATCTCATGATTGGGTCATACAACTTAGGTGAGGCAATCATTAACATGTATAGAATGCTATTTTCCTGTTGTTCAGGAATCTTGTTCTTTATACATTATTTACATGCTAACTATGATATCATTCTTTCAACAGCAGTAGCGCCATATAAGATTGTTCAAAAATTCTTAACATGGTCACATATTTTTCTTTTAATAGTAAACTCATCCCTAGTATGTTCCACCAACCTGGCAAGTGCATAATTTTTTTAATGTCAACTTAATTTGTTTTTGTCTAATTATTGTTAACTTGTGCCATTCTATCCTTGGTCCATCTAATAGATGATGCATCTATCTTTTTCTAAGAGTTCCAGATATTCTTTCTGCATGAAGCTATACAGTATCATAAGTTGCTGCAACCTTGAAGATGCTCATTTCATAGCTTTCTTAAAAACCAGTCTCTTTATAAAGCTATACATAGACAGCCTATATTTTTTCATTGCTCCATTCTAGAAGCTATTGAAATATGATCCATTGGAGCTTGACAATTATCACCTGAAGATTTATCATCCACCTAGAGTGTGTGGGAGGTGTAGATGCTAATGTTTTGAAAACAAATCATTTGTAACAGTATATGGATTTGACTGTAATTTCTAGGGATTATTGGAATTGCTTGTGACATAAATAAATATGTTAGTTCTCTTAATATTATAAATAATAAATCTTAATAATATGTTTGATATTCTTATCCATGAAAGTTTCTACTGCTCCTGTAATTTTAATTTTTTATATTGATGCAGTGTTTTATTAACAATCTCATAATGGACTACTACAATTGTGATAGCTGAAAGACGTGAATTTCAGTAGTGATATGTGAATCTCAGTTGCGATAGAACATTTTTTGCTCCAGTTAACATATGCATTTTACTGTAACACTTTATCAACCATGGAGCACTGGACATCTATGGTGAATTATGTTTTATTAAATAATATATGCCAAATAGTTTCAGTACAAAGTTTAAATGATATACAATTGAGTTCTACAATTATAACTAGGTATTAAGTTTTTAATATTGACGGCTGATGAAACTATGGTTCAATTGAGAGAGTTTAAACAGGCTTCATCATGATTCTTAGGCCCACTAAAAGGTGCATGTCAGTCAGCATGTGCATTTGGATGTGCTACAAATTGCAAATACCTAAAAATGAAAGCTTTAGGGTTGTATTAACTTAAGGCTCAAGCTGGTTGAGCATATTTGTTGTTTGGTAATAGTTAGGTTACTCATTTTTGCAGAAGAAGCAATACAGGGTAACAAATCTTGATGAATGCACACTGACAGATTTTTTCTTTTTCAGAAAAAGCCCCATCACCCTATGCATACAACATGGATCCTAGTTAACTATGTTCGAGTCTCAAACCGTTTTTGATTGCTTGGGATTCCAAGGAAGTGGGAACATTTTTCATTGCTGGGGAAAGGCAGCAGGGAAGGATGAACAGGGAAAGATCTAAGTATAAAGTTCTTAAAGAAGAAGAAATGACTTATTGATGTATTATTTTGATGGAATTTGATTTTACTTTGGACTTAGCATTTTCATAATTACTTACCATGAGAACTTTAGAGAACTAACATTCCGTCAACAACCACCAAACCAAAACTGTCGAAACTGAGGAGCTGGTTTGTCTTGTCTTGCAAATAAATAATGATCTGATCATCATGGTCACTCTCTAATCTCTATAGATTCTATATCCATAAACCTTGTAGAGCACAGCATACTGCTAGATAAAGAGAATATGTACGACATTACTGTATTTTCTTTAGAGGTGAAGATTATTTTACAAAATACATCTTTGCTATAATGCCATTGTTGGCTTTTTACTAGAATTTTTTGAAAGTCTATTTGATAGTACCAGCTGATAACTTCCAGGCTACTTGGAATTCATTTGTCTAGTTCTTAGTGCATCAGTGATACCCACCATTATTATACTATATGTTCTAATAGCATCTGCTTATCCTGTAACAGGTTACTTGACATATTTCATATTTACTCTTTTTGCTACTTGTGGGGGTTGGCGGTGCTGGTCACATGGTTGTGGGTTTGTCTTGATGGGTATGCCATCTTAGTGCTTTAGTGATTTCTTTCTGATCATTCTCTACAAGCTCATTGTTAACTTTTGTTTTTGAGAACACATCAACAATCTAATTAGTAATGTTATTACTTCACAGCTTGCCCTGAAATTTTGTTTCTAGCTGCATTCCTTCTACTTGTTTCATTTTGGTAAGTTCTCACCTTATTCCTTTCTGGAGTTATTTTTACTTGATGCTATTATGCATATTTTAGTTGCATCCAGTAAGATACTGGTATCATGGTGTCCATTTATACCTACTGTACTAGCACTTGGAACAATATCTCAGTTTTGTTACCAGCATCAACAGATGTACCATGTGTTCGTACCAGGGATCGCGGTACCGTCCCGTACCGCCCGGTACGGGGCGTACCATACCGTGCCGGCTAGCAGCCGGTATGGTTCAGTCTATTAAAACGGTTCGGCATCCGGACCGTTAAAAAAATTAAAAAAATTGATTTCCATACTGGTACGGTATGGTACCGGTACGAACCGGTCGGTTCACTCCGGTACGGGCTCGGTTCAGCCCGGTTCAGGTCCTTTTTATATTTTAGATACTTTTTTGAAAGGTGGAGAATGTTTTTATATTAAAAAAAAAATTATCGGTACGCTTGCTGGTACGGTACGGTACGGACCATACGTACCTTACCGGCCTTCCGCCGATACGGCTCCCGGTACCGGTACCGGGAACCTTGGTTGGTACGGTACCAATACCACACCAATTAAGATACCGGTATACGTGCTGGCACCAAGACTGTAAACTTCGTTGTAAATCCATGTCTTTCACTTTTCTGATCCATTTTCTTGAACTTTCTGTCAATGTCACTAGCTTCCATCATACTCTATTTGTACATTACATTCTATTTTGCTTGTAAAAATGCAATCCAACTGAATATTACCCAATCTTGCAGTCTAGGAGAATGATAGGGACTTCTTTCCTAGGGCAGGTTTTATGTATCTATGCATCTAAACTATCAAACATAATCAATGAGGACTATAAAGCTATTTAATATGTAGTTCATATTCTTTGTTCTATTTATGCATATAGCAGGGTGGGAGAGAAGTTCTAATGTGGGCAGGGTTATTTTAGTGTTTTGAGACAGGGGGTGCATATGCTCACCTTCATCCACAATTTCCTCTATGGTATTTTAGATGAGCAACAAAGGAAATAGGAAAGAAGAGAATAGAAAATAAAGATCAGGGGGAAACAAAAGAAAGAAAAATAAAATCAGGAAATACAAAACGTTAAGAGGGATGAGGGGGGCCACCACATTTATTCACATTAGGAAGAGAGGGTTGCCTTGAGGCATCTTCTGCAAAAGAAAAGGTGATTAAAAGTAGAAAGTAGTGGGTTATTATCTCCCGATTGATGCCTGTTATAAGATAGGATGCTAACATAGACATAGGAGTAACTTGAACATCTGCTATCGCTAAGTCAGGGTTAAAAGCAAAATAAAGAATGGAAATAAGAATAAGAAGGAAAAGAATCGAAAAGGATGAAAATTATCCATACTATCTCTCTTTTTTCGATACATTTTTGCCATTCCTTTTTGTACATTCTATTTGATCCCCCATTAATCCATTTCCTTTTTTTAGCATTATTTAAAACCATCATCACCTTGAATTACTTCCAAATATTTAAACCATCTTCCTTCACCAGCAAAAGTCCATTTTCATCTTGATATCCTTTCATGTTATAAAAGCCATCTTCATTGTCATGTAACCTACGTCTATTATCCTTGGAATCCACTTGGAATATTCATAGAGCCACCTCCATGTTTAGTAAGAGAGCTTACTTCTCTTTCATATTTATATAGAAAACTAGCCCTTTTATTTTTCAAAAATTATCCACTATTCATGCTCGTTTGTCAAAGATGTATCTCGATCACACCTAGGAACAATGCAGAAGCGAAGCCCACTCCAAGTGTCTCGCTTTTAGTGAGGTGAAGCCGCTTTAACAAGGCACACAAAAAACCTCAAAGGCATTCATCTCATCGAGGCTCTAAGGTGCAAAAATTGCATGCCTTCTCAAACAAAGCTTAATCTCCTGATTAGATCTGCAAGAATAAATCTTGGCCATTAATCAAAGCTCTACAATTAAAAAACCAAGAGAAATTAATGAAGTGGCTGATTTGGTAAGGGACAAGGGAGGAAAAAAGAAACTCCAAAGGGTTCAAAAGAGCTCTAGGAATTAGTACGCCAGGCTTCCCCTCTTTCCTGTGCGGCAGCATCAAAACCACCTACCAGGTCTTCTTCTTCTTCACAGGCCATCCATGCCCCTAAAAAGGGAAAAAGATTACCGCTACTTCATGAGCATTTCTGATGGGGGACTAATATGCATGCCATTTTTTTTTGTATGTTTTACATGTTGAGTTAAGTGATTAATTCCCGAATTTCAGATCAAAATTATTTGTAGGAAATTTTGTATGAATTTTTGAAGATCAGCATGCAGATTAGGACCTAGAAAAGTAGCAAAGAAGAACCGCCGGGGCTGAGAAGCCTCGGTTAGGGCAAGTTCTCCTACAATAAAACTACTGGAGGTAGAGGGGTGTACCTGACAACATCTGTGAAGATCGCAGCGAAGGGGTCTCTCGTTCCTCGACGGATGCGGCCTGGAAAACCGAGCCAAAGACCCGTGGATACCCGGCTTTCTGCTCGGTGATCCGATTGAGGCTTGGCTGGAGTCGTTGGATTCGTAGGAACTCAGGGACCTGCAAACGACCTGTCAGGGGTTAGAAAATTCACAAAGGAACAAGAAAACAAAAGAAAAACAGCAAGGGAAGGCTTCTTTTGGAGTGGGCGTCCAGGGATCTGGAGGGTTTGTTGGCAGCACGAAGATTGCAAACACCGGGAAGAAGAACTCTCACAAATCCCTTTATGCACACAGCAGGGTATCACACCACTCAATAGAAGAACTCAAGGTTTTCTTTCATCAAAAATTCTCCTCATACAAGAGGCTAGGGTCCCTTAAATAGACCCTTAACCTTGGGCTCCAAGTAAGGGTACATAAGTCTTTACATAAGAATCATTTTCCCTCTCAAACCCTTGCTAGAAAATAAGAAAATATTAGGTAGAAAAATCCCTAAAAATTTTCTTGACTTGGTCAAGACTCCAAGGACGCCTAGGGGGGCGTGTTGGGCTTCTAAGAGCAGCAAAAGGCCGGCCCAAAGGGGCTCGGGTGTATGGGTTTGGGCCTCTGGAAGCTGGGCTGGCCTGGTAGCCAGGTAGCAGGAATATTCCCTGGTATCTTGCTTCTTAGAGGCTTGGGCTTGGCACCTGGGCTTGATTTCTTTGCGCTAGGATGCAGATGGACCTCTGGAATCATGGATGCCCTTATTTATGAATATACTTTGGTATCTGGAAGGGAATCTGGGCATCTGGAGGGCATCTGCAAGAAATCAGGGTTTTCTGAATTTTCCTCCTGGGGTCTTCAAATATTCAAGCTGGGTTGGACTTGGGCTATACTTCCATGTCTTCAATCTAGTTGGACTTGGTCTTCACTTGTATGATATAGTCTTGAGTCTTCAGTATGCTTGGACAGGACTCAAAAAAATAAAATTAGCTCAACATGAGCTGACTAGCATTGGACTGAACTAGCTCAACATGAGCTGACAAGTACAGAACTGAAATAACAACTCAAAATACTCAAATAACAACTAAAATGGACTCGGATGAGCTAAGCCCTTATTACAGATGGACTCATAAATTATTGATCAATTCACAGAGGATTGAAAAGCCTCTATCTTATTCTGGTGCCTCCGGTGTCCCCACCAATTTCTGATAAAGTTTTATTTTTTTTATTTGTACGATATGCTGATAAAATAAATTTTAGTTGCTTTGGACACTGCTGTTGTGTGAACCACTTCTTTCTCTTATTCCTCTTTTTGGACAGGGCATCCTTGCTTCTGTGTGAAACAGGGGACCTTGCACCTGTGTTAAAGAGGGGACTGAAGTCCCTTTTTTGCCTCTTCTTTTTGTTTTCTTCGTTTTCTTCTCCTCCTTCTCTTCCTCATCCTTGTCCTTCTCTCCTGCTGGTGCTGGTTTTGGTCCTGCTCTTCCTCTTCCTTTTCCACCTTCTCCTCTTCTTCAGCGGCTGCTGCAGCTGCAGCACAGAACATGCCATGTCCTTCATATTTGTATCAATCTGTATCCTAATACTTGTATTGTGTTCATAACATTTTACTTCATTGTTAAATATGTTTACAATCATGTATGCATTATTATTTATATGCATATTTATATTTTTACCTGTAACTTTGTCAGGGCATTTGCCATACATCTAGGCTCCATTCATGAATTACATAGTGCTATTCAAGAAATCTTATTCCACAATGTATCAGTCTCATTGTTTAATTATTTATAGGCTAATTGTTATCATGGAATGAACTTGTTTCCATTAATTATGAATCTCACACTCATAACAACAATGGTTCCAATAACATCCTTTAATCTACAAATGAATATTTATTTTCATTAGTCTTATCTTGCCAGTCCTCTCTTTGAATTTCCTGCCATCAATTTCTTTGTTTTTCCATAGGAAAGAGCAGTCACTCACTTTCCATTTCAATTTTCATATTGGTTCTCTTGAAAACTAATGATCAAGATTTAAGAGAAGCTAATTCTTTGAGTCATATAGACTCTTAGAATTTCAAATATGAAGACCTAATGTGATTGGGTTCCTTTAGATCCTACCCAATCCTTAGGAATTGTATACAAAGGCATGACTTGTTGTATTCCTCTAGGCCCTCTGCAACTTTTAGAACCCAGAGTTGAAAGCCTCAGAATGTTTGAATTCTCTCAAACCCAACCAATCTCTTCTAAAAAGAAAAATGTAGATTCCTGTTAACAATCTAAATATTAGAAGCTAATGATAAAAACAAGGTTCACAAAACCAGTGTGTGCTGCCCCATATTAGGTGTATCATACCATATACGTCCACACCAGTATTGAACTCATACTCAGCATTGGAGATATGCCAAGAGTTAGTATGCTGAACCAATGCTCATACTGTGTGCATTGATGCTGCACCAGCATGGTACCTGTATAGGGCCCAATATCAAGATCGTGAACCTTGGATAATCTTACATTGAATAGATTCCTTACAGACCCCTCATGTAGAAGAAATTATTGTAGACCTAATAGTGTGTTTGCAGCTTTCTTCTTCAACATGACCTTAGAAAATGAAGATTAATATACAAGATTTTCTTGCTGGTTTTCCCTAGATGCAGAGCATTCCTAGTAATCTTAATAAGCATTAGTTTATGGAACCCTCCTGATCATCCCTGTTTAGTTTCTGTAAATGCAACCGTCTCTAGAACCTTTATTGGCATTGGTGAAGTCACAAAATCCTCATCTCTTAAAAATTGGCGAGTCTGGTTGCTCCTTGTCTTCTTTGAATTTATGCTGTAGAACTCCTTTTAACATCTAACTAATATGATAGAAAACCCTAATTCACATGTCCCTCTATTGAGTTCCCCATTTTGGTTTGTCATAGTCAAAAACTTTTAGCTAACCTTAAACTTTTGGCTAACCTTGCGTTGGTCTCAGATTCATACATCCTTTATACAGGATGGAAAAGAAACTCTAGCAGGTGAGAAATGAAATAAATAGGACTTGTTTTACATATCAAAGATTTGAGGCCCCATTCCATTTGACATCATCTAAGCAGTCATAATTGATTAATGGAAATGACATATTACATTGAGACGTGATTATTATCACCCTCCCAAAGTTTTACTTTGGCCCATCATTGCCTGGATTCTTCATGTATCTTTATATCCTTTGTTGCTGAAAGATAAATGGAAAGACTTGTCTCACATATTCAAGATTTGAGCCCATGTTTTAATTTTTATCTTTCATCATTTCAAGCTAACTCTTCATCCCCTCTTTCTTCTTTTTCATTTGTCTTTTCATTTTCTGCTATATATGTGTCTTTTTTATAAATAATTGAATAATAAAAGGAATATAACCCTTGGAATCTCATGCCCTTTTGCTTGATGAGAGATTATATAACAATAGAAATATGATAAGATCGAGTAAATTTAACTAGATAGTCCTAGTGACTATAAAAAAGGATAAGTCATCATCCTTTCATTGTATCCAAACTATAGCAGTTGCGAAGAAGATAGACATTACCCATTAGACGAACATGGAAGTTATTGCCTGACCTTTTAACAAATGTTAATTTTATTGACATTAGATGCAGTCCATAACAATTTGATGATTAACTATTATCAAATCATATCACATTGCCAGCTTTCACATTATCTGTCAGAAATCATCTGCAATAACATGGGCACTGGTGTGTCCTGACTTAGAAGCAGTTAAACTTCTTGTTTTGTTTATAAATTGTGAACTGGCAGAATTCAAGATTGCACTGTTGTATTTCTTTTACAAACCAAACATTAATTTTATGTGCACCGTAAGCAGAATTGCTGCCCAAGTCTTTTCAAGCCTATAATGAAAGCACTCTTTTATATGTTTATCAAAGAAATGGTTTTACAGGGCTGACCTGTGCCATCAGGCAAATGATGAAGACGAAGAAGATGATGAAAGTAGCTGTAATGAAGCTTTGCTGGAAAAGTCAAAGACTAAGACAAGTTCATTACACACAGATGGTCGTAGGAGATGTTGCTCTTTCCGGACTACACATGTTGGAAGCCGACAGAAGTTTGTTATCTTGGTAATCATAAAATAATCACGGTGACCATATTTCTTTGGGTTCTGTTGCTTAATTTTTTTATATCTTCACTGTCTCAAATTTATGTTGGGTGTTATTTTTGAAGAATGATTTGTAAACCATTTGTATGAGAATAAACATACAGAAGCTTCTCTAGATTAGTGTCATAATGTACAAGTGCAAATTAATTTCCACTTTTGTTTTTGTAGGTGACTGCGCTGACATTTGTTTTTATGATTGCATTTGCTCTCCTGATTTGGGTTGGCAGAGCTGACAATCCTATTGATTCTCCACTTATGGCTAAGGTATGGACTTGGCTTTTTACAAGTTAGTGTACTAGATAAACTTTTGATTGCTCGGGTACTTTGTACTTTCTTTCATTTTGTCACATCATTGCTTATTTCCCTATTAATTAAGTTGCACAAGTATTTCCTGATCAAGCATGTCCATAGCAACAAAGAAGTGCATCTAACACCTTACCTCTTAGGGCCCGTTTTTTTGTGGGTAAGTATCATGGAAAAGTTGGTCAACTTTCCTATTGACCAACTTATCCATGTTCTTACATTTTTCAACATGGGTAAGTTACTTTCCCTTGATAGCATTTATCCATGAATTAGTAGGTAAATGCTGCCCATGTGAGAGGTGGCTAAATCATTTTCCCACCAGCCAGTAAACATTCAATTTTATTTCTAAAATGCCCTCCTCTTGATTTACAATACTTCATCATTCAATACTTGTTGTCCGCTACCCCCAAACTCTAGTCCCCATAAAGGGTATTATAGGAAATATGGATAAAGTTTGTAACTTACCCAAGAAAATGATAATGTAAAAGAACATGGGTAACAAATTTCAAAGCCACTTTTCCATGTATAAAAGAACATTGGTAAATTATTTTTCTATCTAAATATTGTCCGGAAAATATTTACCTAAGAACATATAGATATCTAGCTAAGTCTTCTACCTGCAAAAGAACGGGCCCTTAAGTAAAATGTTGTAGATTAGTTCTCCTAGATGTCCGTTTGAAGAAAGCTTTCTTTAATAAGTCTAATGGTCATTCTTATTCTGTTCATTTACTTTCTATGGAATGCCTTCTGATGAAATAATAGTGCATACCTTGTTGGTGCTTCAGTGCTTCCATCTTGTTGAATGCAGTCTCTTTTACCATTTTTGAACTTGTGGGAATCAGTGTTTAAATGTGGCTTTCTGGTAAAACAGCACTATTTTAGAAGAAGGAAAAGGGTATTTGCACCATGTTGAGTGAAGGGGGATGAAGTCGTTGGTTCATTGGAGGAATTTGCTGTTGTCACTTATACAGTGTAAACATTTCATAAATAAGAGTCTGATAGTGTATGCAATGCAGGGAAGAAATCATAGTTCTTTTTTCTCCTTTTTGATAGGCTGTTAAATGTAAACTGCTAGGATAGGGTAGTTATATTGGGGTGTAAAGTTGTGCTAGATAAATCTTAAGTGAAAGCAGTGAACTGTGGGCTGCTAATTAATTGGCAGTAGATTGTGTGACTAAGTACAGCTATTGGTGCCTCTGCACCATAGCAATCTGATTCCTACAAGTTATTAATTTTTTGGTGTCTTATGCTGTTTATTCTCTCATGTGCAAGCAGTATCTCTATTATCCTCTCCATATATGTTTCTTAACTCCGCTCATTCAAAGAACAGCTAATTTTTGAGTTATATATCATTGATACAACTACCTGTGATGTAGAATTTGATTTCTAAGTTATATTGGAGGTTTCTGATTTGTATATGCTGATGTCTTCTATCAAAATAAGCAACTTGGGCATCTTGAAATTAAATTCTTTCTACTTCAAATTAATTGTGGGACATCATGCCAAACAATATGTAATTTGCTCCTACAGCTGCTTGGTTAGCAAAAGCAACAGACTAATTTCATCAAACTTTGGCTTTATAATTAATAATAAGTCAGCATGCACAACAGACAATTTTTTTTTTACTGTAGTTGAATTATATATTGACACTTCACTGATTTCTAGCTTGACTGTAAAGATGGAATCTTCATTAATCTCTCGCCAAAAGAATTTCAATAGAACAATAAAATATATATATAAATATCTCAATGAGATGAATTAATTTACCTTACAAAGGCTCCTTGTCTCCTTATTTAAGTGTTCATCCTAGCTAGCTTAGAATGGGAAAGCTTGGCCTTGGTGTTTAAATAATAAATTTTCTAAGCAAGTCGTTGGATGTGACAATTATAATATTTTTGACCCTCATTGTGCTCCATGATGAAAGAGACTATGACCACCAGAAACTAAATCCTATTTGGCTAAATTATGTCAATTCAGGGCCTGTTTGGAAATTCAGCAGGTTTGGGCTGGATTTCCCAACCTGCTGGATTTCACATAGGATCATGAATTTCACAGTTTATTTAGGTAAGGCCCATATCAACTCAATCCCTCTCCAGCCCAAATCCTGTGGGAGAATAAAATGACCTCCACAGGTCTTTTTTTTTTAATCCTCCAGTCCAACAGGCCCATAGATAGGATTTAAGCCAAAACTATAACAGGTCTTTAGAAGAAAATGGACTGGGCAGGCTGGCAGCCCCAATTCCTATAGGAAATCCAGCTCAATCCTGCTCGATTTCCCAAATAGGCCCTCAGAGATTAAGTAAAATAGGATTTCGAAACTATCCAATTCAAAATAGAAAAATCATAATGCATGAGATTATTATTCACAGGTCTATTTGGGTAAGGTATGCCTAATAATATTGCTAGATTTTGATTAAAAGCGTGCCTACCACTAAAAGCATCTTACACCAGTTATTAGCATATAGAATCTTGTTCATGCTCATCTTGTAATGCATTATTCAATGCATTCCTGCAATCTGAAATTTATTATATATGGATGACTAGGGTGATAAGAATCTAATGAAGATTAATGTTGTCCAGATATAGTGATTTGTTTCCTTTGTATGCCTTGCTATGGAAGTTCTTCCGTCTTCACAACTGTTTTGTGTAGTCATTCCATAGATTTGTCTCTGGAGTTTGAACCTGTTACAATTCTTGGCTGTATATGCTTGTTCTACTAAAATTTCCACACAAAATAGTGTACAGCTAAAAGGCAACAAATCTAGACAACCTGTTAATTGGTAAGAAAGAAAAGACATTTGTAGACCTGCGTAACAGACACATTTGTAGACATGTGTATTGCATGTTAGTGAGTAATATAGACATGTATTAGTTGGGTAATGTTATTCCACCTAACTTTTAATTCAAATTTATTTTAGATATTGACTTATTGCTTGAAATGTCTTTCCCAAGCTTCAGATTTAGAGTGGCCTGCTTTTAAGCTTAGCACTGACCATGAATAGTTTTCCCTAGATGGTTGTTTTTTCTTAAACTCTTTTATTATTTCCATTCAACTCTCAACTAGGAAAGAAATATATCACCGTTCCTGATTAAATTAACACTATTGTATTGCAGGTCTATTTGGGCATCTTTTCTGTGGCCATCTTTCTACTAGGTTGTGCTTTGGCATGCTACGGTGAGCAACTTTATAGTCAAAACAGTTACCTATATGATTTTTCTTTTTTGGTTAGAGGTCAGGTGGCACCTATATATTTGACCAGCATTCACTAATGACTGCAAAAGAATCATATTACATGAACTTTATTTTTTTGGTAATATTTTATATAGTTTCTAAACAATTAGATGAACAGGTCTTGTGAAAATTGCTTCTTTACTCTAGCATTATAATATTAAATGAGAACCGCTCAAGAAAGAAATATTTTATGGGGCTAAATTTATGCTTCATTCCTAGTTATTGAAGCAGCAAGATGTCTTGGAATGAATGCCTATTTGTAAGTGATTACGATGCTTACCCTAAGAGAAAGAAAGTTTCATACAGGACATATGGATATCCTGTAGTTTGCTTGGGTGTGTTGATCTTTAAGAAAGAAAGGATACACATGTGGACAACTTGCTAACATGTATGCCTATGGTATATACATACAGTACATTGCTATACTTCCTCTAACATGTTTCATTACCTACTGGGAAAAAGGACAGAGCATGGACATGAAAATGCAAACCAACAAGAAGTTACATATTTGGGGGACGGGTGTAGAGACATTGCACAACTGTTACTAAATGACAATGTTTATTTAAAAATAAAGACAAATTTCTTGTTGATTAAAAAACTTGTCAAAGTTTTCAGTGATATCACTAAATGAAGACATAACATTTTTACGTATTACAAGTTAGAGTATATGAAAAAGCTTTTTTAATTTTTTTTTTCCCAATTGGATGTTTCTCCATCTAAATTCAGCATCAGCAACTAAAAAAAGCAAATTTTTAGGTGGAAAGAACTTAAAAACAAAGGTCAAGGGCTGAGTTGACTGAAGATGTATGATCATACAAAGTTACAATTACAGCATAAAAAAAATTATTATAATTAATGCAGAATTCTGTGAGGCCCCTGATACAAAATTATGCAAAAACAATTTGACTCTTAACATCTCAATTTTAGCTGAATATATTAACGAGGGTACATAGTTCATATTTTTTGAAGTGTAATGACGATGCACTAAATAATGAAATGAAAATATACCTCACTAATGGAAATGTAACAACGCGTAGCATCATTAATTTGCAATTTGTGAATGTTTCTTGAGTTAATCTTTGGTCATTCATTAATAAATGTAAACTATGTGAATAATTCATGAATAATTGAATAATTTTGTTAATAAATTTAGTGAGAATAATTTAGGACCTGTTAATAATTCAGAGAATTTTGTTACTTTGGGTGAAGCAGAATATTTCCAATTTAGGTAGACAATAAATTATCCAGCTTATAAGTTATGATGGACTTTCCATAAAGAGTAGCTTTTAAGCAAATGCATAATCTCAAAATTCTTCTCTTTGTGAAAAGAGCATCTCTCAAATGGATGACATTTTACCTGTAGGCCAGCTATGAAATTAACTTTCTAATTTTTGAAACTTATACCTAATAGGCATTGTGGTTATAATCCGTTGGCCCATCATATTATCATAAAAAAATTGAATAAGGTTGTAGTACATTGACTCACATCTATCCCTCTGAGGTGTGACTGAAGAAAACTGTCCCACTTCCAAAAGTTCTCTTTTGTAAGATGAGAGTAACTTCTTGTTGGACTTGAAAAACTATTCTACCCACCTGAGCAAAATTTTCATAAGCTTTTCTCTTTTTTTTCTAGTAGAATCCAGATTGCAATTAGGCTAAATTGAGAATTTTTTCTTAAATCCAACATCTGGAATCATGTCAAACTATTGTATACTCTTTGCTGGACAACTAACGAAGGTTTGCTTTAAAGCCCATGGCTCTCTTTTGATGCTGAGAAAGTTAAAGGGAAATAAATGAAAATGAGAAAATGATAATTAACTATGCTATGTTTGGCGCTTACATAGTCTTCATTTTCTTTTTTCTTCACTTTTCTAGAAGCCAAGTGTAATTTAATTGTTGTGTTCCTTTCACCTAGCAGGAATATACTTGAAAACTAAATATCTGCAATCATCATTTCTTGATTATCCAGTCTACTGGCATGGAGAGTTATGCCATAGCTTTCCATGTCATATTAAGATACATCAAACGAATATCTTTTCTTTGTTAATCAGATAGCTGTCATTCATGTTGCTAACAAATTCATGTGTCTCTGTAATAACTTGGGTTACTAAAACGGATTGTAACATAGTCGACAAGGGTGGAGATGCCCACTTATTCTGCAGCTTTCCATCATTCAATAAATTTTTGCTGGTCCAGCAAGTGGACAAAATCAATGGACTGGCTATGACCACACGTTCATTATTTTCAGATGGCACATGGTGAAAACATCCACCATATTTTAGTTTTTATTTTGACCACACATGCATTATCTGTTGACTACAGAAGAACAAACTTATAGACATTAGATCACGTGAAGAGTAATTGCTGTCTGGATTACAGACTGGTAGTGAAGACATTATCTGCCAAGGATGATACCCTAAGAAAGTAATTGCTGTCTGGATTACAGACTGGTAGTGAAGACATTATCTGCCAAGGATGATACCCTAACAACCCACTATCAATATTAGACCCAGCTGATTTTCTACATCAAAAGTTACGCTGTGAAGTTATTGTTTCACACTTTAGCTTCTGTCTTGATTCATGATTTGATCAAGTTTTTATTTGTTTTTCACTAATCTATTTAATATTTGAATATTGAACATCCAATCTTCTGGAGTCGCCAATGATGATAGATAATAATCTATGTATTTGCTGATTACAGGGCATTGTTTGCACCTTATGGTGCTCTTCTCTTTTTCATGATAGTTCTCTAAACATGAGTGGTTGATATCATTTTTTTAGTGATTTAAGCTTCTAAGACCTCAATATGTCTTTTTTTTGTTTCTTGGTCATGTTAAGGACTACTGCTATTCTCCAAAATGAGCAAAATACGATCTGAGATGGCCTCAACTGAAATGTGGAAGGTGCTTATTCTCAAGTTAACTTTATTTTGTCTTTCACATCACTATCTTTTTTTCTGCTGGGTAATGAATTGATAATATGCTCTAAGACTAGGCTGAATCTAAAATGAATGCATTAGTAATTATGTAAGTATCTTTACTCAGTACTGATTAGTAAGAATGTCTTAATAACTTTTCTTTATATTCTGTCTTGCATGTGAGACAGGCTTGGAATTGGATTCTGACATTCAATGGAAAGTAGAACTTAACATGGATTAAAAAAAATAGGGTTACAGGAGTTTCCATTACGAAGATATTTAATTACAGTTTAAAATATTATCATCTAAACTATTAATAATTATTACTCCCCAATAAATAACTATTAATGTTTTTAAAGAAAAGAGATAACCTTGTAGGTTATTTTCTAATTAATAATATTGTTTCTGTCTTCGCATTTTTAGTAGCCATATTGTCTTCACTTGCATGTCATTAATAGATTATGTCTAGTAAATTTTACATTATGAAATCCTTAGACTTGAATCCTGACATGTTTGTAGTAGGTTTTGTTTAATGGGCTCTAAAATAACTCATTCAGTTGGCTTTGCAAATGTTTTGCATGTTTCATGCATGAGTTCATATGTCATTGACTTGTAGCATTTAATTTTATTGCTATTTTTGGTATCATGTGCAGGTTGCAAGTTTGGCAGCTATTACTCTCATATGTTTCACATCATCTGCCGTACTAGCCCTTGTTACTAATATTCCTGTATGTTCTTATGGTCTTGTACATTTTTCTTGATCCTAGACAACACCCAAGGTCAACTGCCAATTGCCGAATTTTGAGCCTTTGTATTGCTTTCAGTTGCAGGTGCTTTCTTATTGGCATTCAGCACATATGGACAGCATAAGCAGTTCCATTCTAATATTTCTTTATTACTTTTTAGGTAATGCTTTCTCTTACAGTTTACTTTTTCATAAGCATAATTTGAACAATTATTGCTAGTTATCAAACACATGCATCATACAATCATACGTACTTAATGCTGAGATGGAAATGTTTAATAATAAATTCTATTATTTGACATTCAAGTTGCTAAATTGCAATTGTCTTTGAGATACCTCAAGTACATCATAGTGTAAATATTTTTCTCATTAAAAGGACAGTATCAGAACATTAAGCACAATCGAAATAACTTTTAGATGCATAAGCCATTTTACATGTCATGGATTCTTGATCCCGTATTAGAACCCAGATTTAGGTTCAGCTCTAGCTTTCTGGGAGGTTAGTATCCGTAAACTGATCCAAACTGTGATGGCAATTGGATTTGGATAACCTTTCCAATTCTTAATCATTAAGGGTTTAAATCTCATATTTGTCATGGTATCCCACAACTATTAGTTAATGAGCCAAGATCAGTTTGGACATATGGACAATTAAAAAGGTTGAAATCAGAAAATTAAGAGGAAATAGCAATGAATTGAGGATATAATAAAGTTTTGTTTGAGGTGTTGTGCTACTGTATGTAGCAAGTGCCAAATTTAGCAAGTCTACCAGTACATACGGTTGAACTGGCTTGTGCTTCTCAACGCATTCTGTACCAGCTCAGAATGGCCAAAACTATTGTTAAAAATGCCAACCTGGTTGGTTGGTTGTCCTCATCAACTCTTGAAATAATTCTTAGCATGTGTGTTAATTGATACCTGTACAAATTAGCATCTGTTGGTGTTGCTCATATTTTGAGGTGTTATAGCATGCACCATGTGGATTTAGGTTATGGTGCTAATGTAGCAGGTTATTTTGGGTCAGTGTACAACTAGATCCAACTAACAAACACCTTCCAACCATGAGACCGTTTGAGCCAACCTGACAATTAACCAAACTACCGATCCTGATCCTGAACCTGACCTACATGAGAAAAATTTCAACTTGTACACAAATTAGACCATGGTAGGTTTGGTTTCATCTCAGCAGAATTTTGTTATCAGGTCACCATTGTGATTTGTGTTCATCTAGGTTGTATTCGTTTGAAGATATATTATATGCACAGGTTACTATATTTTAAAATTCTCTGCATGAGGCTACATGTGCAGCTGCATATGCGTATGCAGTCCCCAAAGCATATTGAATGAAAATATGGAATATTTTGTCTTTGGACATCATATGAAATGAAAATACGAACTATTGTGTAGCTACCATATATGGTTGGATGGCTATGGAATGAAAATTTAGTTTGCTTAGCACTTTGAAGAGACATATATAGCAGGATTAACATGGTATGACTGCATATGTAGCCTAATTATCATTGTGTGACTGCATATATTGGCCTTTTAGCATTGCACAACTATACATTTGGCCAATCTTATGCAAGCCTATGCGAACAAGACAGGTTTAATCTGATGGTTAGGTTCACTTTGGGTTTCAAATAGGTCAGATACATGTATATTAATAATACCAATATATTAGTTTTGCTATCATTATTACTACTTGGAATAATTGCTAAAAATATTGCTAGATCTTTTTCTTGTTAATTTGCTACTATTCATAAAAAAACATTGCTACCATTACTGTATTTAATATATTCTGTTTTTTAAATATTTAAAAAACCAGATGCATATGTACCTGTATATGCAGTTGCATAACACATTGGTGCTATGCAGTTCCTTGACCACCCGCATTCCGCACTTGTCTATTAAAACATTGATAGCTTAGTTTCAGCTTGGGTGCAAAAGTGTCAGGTTGGATTGGACCAAGCTACATATACAACCTTAGGTCCTTAACCATGCTTGTTTGACCCAATACTAGGTTGAAAATTGTTGGTGATCCAACGAAAACTAAGGAACCAATGAAATACTCCACTTGCATGACACAATCCTGGCCCATCTCATCCTCGCCCCACCAGCCTGCCTGATCTGACCCATTTTTTTAATCCCACACGATAATGAATTACCTATAACAAAGGCAAGGATACGAAATTCTCCTTGATTCTCCAACAAACATGGGTATAAACCCACTAAACAAGGAAGATGAATGGTTGCACCAAGAATGAACACTTGAAAGATGATGAGAGATAGAGATGGGACAGGGTGATGGTGGATATTGTGGTAGAAGGGTTGGCATAAGTCATGGGGCTGAGTCTTTAAGCTGTAGAAGAAAGAGGAGGGTGTCAGAAGAAAGACAGGGAAGTCTAGGTGATGGTTCTCATGATGATAGAAGAAAGAAAAGGGAGTACGTGAGGTGGGTTTCATGGTAGAGAAAAGGAGGGAGATGTGGCACAGGATCATAGGTCCAGAGGATTCTATCTTTCAAAGGTTTTTAAAATTTAAATGCACATGGAAATTCCATCATATTTGTAACTTTTTCAAGGATAATTATTATGGAAGATTCCAACTTCTTGTAAAGGCTTGAGTTAAAATGACGGGGTTTGGTACGTAAGTCATTTTACCTTTGTATCATGAAGCTACCATGGTATTCATGCATCTCTGGTAGAGCCCTTGTTGTTCCATTGTATTTATATAGCTGTCTTTTTGGCTTCATCAGTTCATTGTCAAGTACATCGAGCTTGCACCTTCACTAATATGTCTGTATGCCAGAAACATTTGTAGTTTGAGGTACGAAAACATGCTGTAGTGAGATCCATCTTGCTCATTTTTCTTTTTTTCTGAGTTGTGGTGCAATAGCTTCATCAAAACACTTATGTTCTACCATCTTTCGTTGTTATATAACTTTAAAGCCAAAACGTCATCTCAAAACTGCAATCAAACTTGCTCAAAATCTGTCTCTATTTTTCAGTTTATGGAATGCTCTCATGTTACATGTGGACCGTATTCCTTGAAGAATGGCCTTGTTACTCTCTTGAATTATAGTTTTCTAGAGGTCTACTAAGATCTCAACTTTTATTTTTACAATAATGCTGCCAAACCTCACCTTTTAACTTTCTGGCAGGTTCATCGGTGCCATCAGGTTTTGTATTGTGGGTCATGAGAGAACTGCCTCAGCCAGCAGCTGATAGACCAGAAGAATCAAGAGTAGTGACATTTATCAGGGAAAGTCCGATAGATACCCATAATCTGCAGTGGAGGACTGCTGTCACATCATCACAGAATAAGGTATGCCCACAATCTCCTGGGCAAATTTCCTCTTTTCATCTATTCAATCAATTGGCTACCTATTTATATCAGATGCGGAGTCTTGGTGAAACTTGTGCAATATAAATACAATAGTTGATATTCTTCCTTGAGGACGATCAAGTTAATTTCCCCTTACATATAGCTTCTTATAAAATTCAACAAATGCAGCCCGAAGTCTGAGAGGAATCAAGTTGATCATATCATATATTATTAGATGACAAGCCATTGGCACCTTAAAATAATTTCTTTACAAAAAACAAATATATTAAATTGATTAATATTTTCATGTCTTTTAAGCAATCTAATTGCATCTGAACAGACATTATATGGCTTCTCTGTGAATGCACCTTCTTTATGTAGTGTTTTTTTAGTTTTAAGACTGACAGTGATCAAGATGATTTGTATGTTCACATTTTTCAGTTGCTGCTCCAAATATTCCTCAAAATGACTCTTATGTTGCCTTTTCCTTATCTTAGTTCCATGCCATTGTATTTCAATTATACATATTTAATATCACAGTTACCTTTACGAGATGTGAAAAATGTATTTAGCAACACTTTAGTTGAGTCAATAATTGTAAATTTTGATGATATATATAATTTGATTCCTAGTGTCAACAGATTTTTGACTGTAATATGGCAAATGCAGGCTCTCAAAGTAAGCCCCATATAACAACCTTGTGATATCATAATTCATAGCTGATTTACATGCGAACAGAGCTGTTCGGTTGAAGCTGCCACCACTAGGCGAACCAACAGAACAAGGGTAGTGATTTAGGCATCACACCATTGCTCCCTGCTTATTTGGGGATTGATGACAATGATATGGTAACAGAAGGGCAGATGGAAGCATTCTACCCTTACAAGTTGGAATGCAAATAATTGTAGCATGTTGGCAGGCCCTGCAGGGAGGTTCCTTTTGGCAGATCCTACGTTTAACATAATAATGTGTTTGATCAATAGCTCTTATGTCCAATTTTAGATGTGATCTAATGTGCTAATTTCAGTCTCTTACTCTGTTGAAAATGTCGAGTTCACTGACTTCAGACTGCTTGATTTGAGCCTGTGATGTAAAACAGACCTACTCCGAAGCTAGCTAACTTTATAAATTTTTGTTTGAGCTTGTTAGCTATTATAGTATCCTTAAACATCTTGTAACAGATGAAGGTAGGGTATTCTTAAGAGGATATTGGAAGAAGAATCTCGGTCCTATTTTTGTGAAAATGTTTGTTTAAGGGAAATGGAACTTCTCGGGTTTTTCTTCTTAGGAATCCAACAAGCTGTGGGGATCGAATTGAAGGCAAAGTGATCCCCGCTTGCTACGAGCTTCCATCGAGTGAGGCTGTCAGTGAATAGCAGCGCTTTAACCTTTTTATTTGGACCCAAAATGTAGCAGCATTTTTTTTGCATAATTTCTCAGATCCAAACAAGCGCATGGTTTGTTTCTAACATGTTCAAACAAAACCCTAAATAGAGTAATTTGGTCATGAGAATTTTTAAAAGGATAAGTTTTACATCGATATAGCAGCAAGTTAAATCATTATGCTCAGAAAAAGAATCAAAGCAATAAAAATGTAACATTAATCACAGAATTTAGAAAATCAGTAAAATGTATACGGAGTGTACATGACCTTATTAGTAATCTGGTCATGAAAAATTAAAAAAACAATGAATGGTGACAATGTGACCTTATTAGTAATCTGGTCATGAAAAATAAAAAAAAACAATGAATGGTGACAATGTGAATTAAGTCTCGGAAGTGAATCGGTTACTCAAATGATATGGGAACATTCTCGTTGCTCCTTTCAAACCAAGAGAAAGCTCTACCTTCGTTGAGTGATATGTCTCTTTTTTTTTTTTTTTTTTCTTTTTCTTTTTTAAATCTTTTTTGTGATGATACGAAGGTTTTTGAATTATGCTAGTACTATTTCGATAGATTTGTGTTTTTTTTTTTGTAATGACACATGGACACAAATCTGTACAAATCCCGACACTTAAGCCAGCTTGAATGATAGATCCAATGTCCTTAAAAAACTTTGGTAGCTTCGTGATCCCAAAACTAGTTTGATAAGAAGATTTTGGACCCCCTGGACACTTTTTAACACAGAGTAAGTCTTTGTGCACCGCACGCCGTGCAAGAAATCCAACGTGGCCTGAATCATGTTTTTTAATTGATCCATGGATATCCTAATTAGCTTGGTGGGATGGGGCAGGAGTTGTACTTTGGGATTATGTTAGCTTAGTATCATCGCGTCTGCAGTCATTTCAAATATAATAATTGATCTTTTTACCCTCTTATTTTCCGGAATAAGTTATGTTTGAAAAATCGATTTTTTTTCTGCAAACAGAAAAAAAACCTAAGAGCAAAACAACATCCCATTCCAGAGTTCCTTCCATTATTTTTGGCTATTCCAAAGTCTTTCATTTTAGTGTTTTTGCTTTTCTTTGATGGTCGAAAAGTTGCTGGTGAACTGAAAGTTCTCGAGCATACCTTCTTTCAACCTTTGATATGCCTTCAAAATCTTGAGTCAATGGAAGAAGTGATTTCGTCTTTCAACGTAGATGGCAATCACAAAAACATCGCAAAAAGAAAATGCAGATAAAGGAAAGAAGCACTGCACTTGTTTATTCAGGAGAGGATGAGATCCCCTTAAGATCCGTCACAAAAGAAACTACAGAAGCAGAAATAGATAAGAAAATTATATATTTTTATGCAAATTTGGAAATTTATCTCAACAGAGGGATGTCACGATATATTTTTAAAAATATTAAATCTTTATAGTATAAAATTATGATACAATGCACAGTTTCATGACACCGTAGTTCAGAATTTATGGCACCCAAGTTCAAAAACTACGACACCCATGCAAAAATTATAAAATAAAAGTTTGTAACCCCTTTACCTCTAATACATGTAATCCAAGGCTTGGTTTATGACTCCTAAAGTGTCAAAAATTGCCACGAATGCTATAAGATTAATCAAAATGACAGAAACAGTATTACGACACCCCAGTATAAAAACTATGATATCCTTGCAGAAAGTATAAAATATAAGTTTCTACACCACTTGTACATGCAATACATGTCATCCGTGGCTTGGTTTATACTCTTAGAGTGTCATAAAATTATCATGGATGCTATAAGATTACTTAAAATGGGCAAATCAGTATTACGACATCCCAGTTTAAAACCTACGACATCCTAGTTAAAAAACTATGACATCCATGCAAAAATTATCAAATAAAAGTTTATAACCCCTTCTACTTGTAATATGCATCCGTGGCTTGGTTTATGACTCCTAGAGTATAAAAAATTACTATGGATGCTATAAGATTACTCATAATTGCCGAAACAGTTTTACGACATCCCAATTTAAAAATTACGACATCCTAGTTGAAAAACTATGACATCCATGCAGAAATTGTCAAATAAAAGTTTATAACTCATTCTACCTGTAATACGTATCATTCGTGGCTTGATTTATGACTCTCAGAGTATCAAAAATTATCATGGATGCTATAAGATTACTCAAAATTACCGAAACAGTATTACGACATCCCAGTATAAAAACTAAGATACCCTAGTTAAAAAAAACTATGACACTCTTGCAAAAAGTATAAAATATAAGTTTCTAATTTCTTGTATATGCAATACATGTCATCTGTTGCTTGGTTTATAACTCCCAGAGTGTCAAAAATTATCAAAGATTACTCAATTATTAAAAGAATATTACAATACCTTAGTATAAAAACTACGACATCCTAGTTAAAAAACCATGACATCCTTGTACAAAGTATAAAATATAAGTTTTTAACCCCTTGTACATGCAATACATGTCATCCGTGGCTTGGTTTATAACTCTCAAAGTATCATAAAATTATCATGGATGCTATAAGATTACTCAAAATAGCTAAATCAGTATTACGATACCACAGTTTAAAACCGATGACACCATAGGTAAAAAACTACGACATCCATGCATAAATTATAAAATAGAAGTTTCTAACCCCTCTACTTTTAATACATGTTATCTATGGCATGGTTTATGAATCTCAGAGTATCAAAAATTATCATAGATGCTATAAAATTATTCAAAATGGCCGAAACAGTTTTACGATACCTCAGTTTAAAAACTACGATACCCTAGTTAAAAAACTATGACATCCATGTAGAAAATATAAAATAAAAGTTTATAACCCCTTCTACTTATAATACATGTCTTCTGTGGCTTGGTTTATAACTTCAAAGTCAAAAATTGCCACGGGTGCTATAAGATTAATCAAAATGGCCAAAACTGTATTACGACATCCAGTATAAAAACTACGACACCCTAGTTTAAAAACTACGACACCCTTGCAGAAAGTGTAAAATTAAAGTTTCTAACATCTTCTACCTGTAATACATGTAACCTATGGTCTGAATTAAAACTCTTATAATCTCATGATGACACCCCCATGTCATAACAAGCTGTGTGAAAAGAATCAAGAGTAATTAAGTCTGAAACAGGATTATGACATCCTAGTTCAGGATTCATGACATCCTACTTCAAATATTGTGACACCTTGTACATTTTTATGCTGGAATGACTTATATTTTTTATAATAGTTATTTAGAATTTATTGTTTAACTTACATTATGTTTTACTTATGTTTCAGGTAATCTTACAATAGTTTGGCTGCCTAAAATGAATGCTTCGCAACTATTTAAAAACCATTGCAAACCAGCAGTGTATGTTGAAAAAGTATGGAAGATTGACTTTTCTAGTCTTCATTTAGAACATCTAGAAGACTTTATTCGGTGCGTTCATCAACATGCAGCCATTCGTAGTCAATGGGCGACTCCTAGCTAAAATTATTAGATGTTACAAGGGAGGTGACAAGTTTATTTTTTGTGGCAGAAAACTTACATTCAGTGTCGAAGACATGGCCCTGATTTTGGGTTTGCCATCCATAGAAACAAGATTGTAATGGAAGATCAAATTAAAAGGGAAAGTTATTCCATAGATTTGGTAGGGAATTAAATCTTCAGAATAAGGGGCTGGAGAAGTTGATAGCGCAACTTTATTCATCAAACATATAAGAGGATGTCGAGGACATCGTAAAACTTTGGATCGCATACAGCTTGCAATGCTCTTGTCTCCAAAGTCAAATCAAGCTTGTCCAAGATATATCATCCCTTACTTGGATGATTTATCTTAGTTGGGACAAATCGAATAGGCTTCCATAATAAAGGAGTTGATTGTTATGGCTTTCTCAGATATTGCTTGTTGCTTAAGATCTGAGGAGTCAGTCCAAACCAAGAGAAGTTACAAGGTTGGGAGGCAGCCAACCTTGTATGGATGCTCAGCTGCTTTGGTGATAAGGATCATTAATATGCAGTAAAAGTGTATTTACATTTAATTTAAATCTTCTATATCTTTAAAGTACATGATTATTATATACATGTTTGGTTTCTCGAGCATAGCACCTTAAGAGTCCCAGCACATCCAAATAAGCTACCTAGACTATTAAAGTGGTATGATAGCCAGGTGAAGACAGAATGTTCAGCTTGTAAACTTGCAGCCTCATGAGTTGATAAGAAAATCCATTATTTTATAAATGTAATGAACAATATATCATTATCATTAATATAAAGTTATTTTGTTATTGTTCTTGGCTTGTAGGTGAAGAGAGCTATTGAGCCTATGATAATGGAATGGTGGCTTATCACTAAAGAAACAGTAGTCGCCCTAGAATCTAAAAAAAGTTGTGCAAGCTATGCACAGTTAAAGAATGAAGTAAAAGATATAAAGAAGATGCTTGCCAGAGTTAAAACTCTCCTCAGTTCATTGGTAAAAAAATAGCAATGCCAATAAAGAATGGCACAAAGGGATGAAGGGAGATGATATTGAGGTTAAGATGAAAGTTATGGGGCACGATCAACCTATGATGGAGGAAAAAGTTTATGACACCCCTGTGACTGAGGTTGAACATAGGATAGATGAAAAATTGAAGGACATTCCTGTGAGTGAGGGTGCTGAGGGGGAGAAAGAAAAATCTGTGGTTCCTTCACTTATCAAGAGAGTAAAAAATCAACATAGGCTGTGGAAGGCCTCACAAATAACAGCAAATTCTGCTTTTGAAACATGCTAATCCAAAAAAAGAGGGCACATCTCAGCCTGATAAATCAAATTTGAATCTTTAAATTGAAGATGATGAAGATTTGATCAAAACCTTTTTGAAAGAAAAAATCAACTTATAAGTTATATCTATTTTTTCTATTATGTTTGCTACTTTATGATCGAAAATGTATAATATCCTTTATGTTTATTAATTTCAGAGAGGTCATCTACACCAATAAATTTGGAGGCACTATCACAAAGAAAAATCTTTTCGATATGATAAACAATGATATAATAGTTGATGATGTAAGTAATGGAGTATTACTTTGTTTTGTTCTTATTCTTAATGTATGTTATGATATATCTTTTAATAATTCTTATATTGATTTTCAGAATTGTATAAAATCATGTTACTTATAATTAATCAATTTATATTGCATTGCCAGATAATTGATGCCAGGCAAGAGTTCATTATAAATAACTTGATAGAGCTTCTGAAAAGATATCATAAGTATATAATTGCACCTGTAATAACCTTCGGCATGTGCCTGACATCAGCATCACCATTTCATGAACTTGTTGGAATAATTGAGAATATGATATTTGATGGAGTCAATGATGAAGATAAGGAATTTCGGTTTCTGTTCACCATCATCAACTTAGATAATTTTCACTGGCACCGGTTGCGGTTGACATGCACAAAAAGATATTAATGTATATGAATTCAATAAAATGCAATTCTAAGTATAAAGTGAATGCAAGGAAGTGGTACAAGATACTTGGATCAATGTTTTATATATTCTATGATAATGCCGAGGTGAAGAATTGGTCAACGCGAGAGATTATTGAATGCCCTTCCCAACCCGCAGGATCACTAGACTATGGATTGTAGTGCTTGAAATACATGAAATTCTTGCTCGCAGGGATAAGCTTGATACTTGAGATTTCACAAAAAAGGTATAAGTGTGTACTGGTACCAGTTAGCACCAGTTAGCTGCAAGATTATTGAGAGAGAGCCTGAATCAGAAGATTGATAATGTTGTTAAAAATTAGCATGTAAAAATATTTTTTTTTAATGTACTTGTTCTATTTAATTCGTGCACTTCTGTAATATGTTATAAAAATTTATAAGTCAATTGATGTTTATATTTTAAGCATCATTCCCAAAGAAAAATCCTATAATTCATTAAAACAGTAATGATTTAAATGGATGTTTTTCATTACATGGAGTTTTTGTATTTTTGATTTTATGTTTACTTTCAGAATGTCAAATTTCTTCATTGATGTGATGATGGTATAAAAGAATATTATATTTCTTCATAGGGTGTCGTAGTTTTTGAACTTGGATGTCGTAGTTTTTGAACTTGGATGTCGTAATACTGTTTTAGGATATTTGATAGATCTTATAGCACCCGTGATAATTTTTGATACCGCGGGAATCATAAAACAAGCCACGAAAGATATGTATTACATGTAAAAATGGTTAGAAATTCTTATTTTATATTTTCTGCATGGGTGTCATAATTTTTTAACTAGCATGTCATAGTTTTTGAACTTGGATGTCATAGCTTTTGAACTTGGATATCATAATACTGTTTCAGGATATTTGATTGAACTTATAACACCCATGATAATATTTGACATTGTGGGAGTCATAAACCAAGCCACATGTATTACAGGTAGAAGTGGTTAGAAACTTTTATTTTACATTTTCTGTATGGGTATCATAGTTTTTGAACTAGGATGTCGTAGTGTTTGAACTTGGATGTCGTAGCTTTTGAACTTGGATGTCATAATACTATTTTGGAATATTTGATTGATCTTATAGCACCTGTGAAAATTTTTGACACTATGGGAGTCATAAACCAAGCCACGGATGACATATATTATAGGTGGAAGTGGTTAGAAACTTTTATTTTATATTTTCTGCGTGGGTGTCGTAATTTTTTAACTAGGATGTCATAGTTTTTGAACTTGGATGTCATAGCTTTTGAACTTGGATATCGTAATACTGTTTCAGAAAATTTGATTGATCTTATAGCATCCGTGGCAATTTTTGACACTGTGAGAGTCATAAACCAAGCCACTGATAACATGTATTACAGGTAGAAGTGGTTAAAAATTTTTATTTTATATTTTCTGTATGGATATCATAGTTTTTTTATTTAGGGTATCATAATACTGTTTCAAGATATTTGATTAATCTTATAGCACCTGTGATAAATTTTGATACTGTGGGAGTCATAAACCAAGCCACGGATGATATGTATTATAGGTAGAAGTGGTTAAAAATTTTTTATTTTATATTTTCTATATGGGTGTCATAGTCTTTTAACTAGGGTGTTGTAGTTTTTGAACTTAGACGTCGTCACTTTTGAACTTGGATATTGTAATACTGTTTCAGGATATTTAATTGATCTTATAGCACCCGTGACAATTTTTGACACTGTGAGAGTCATAAACCAAACCACGGATGACATGTATTACATGTAGAAGTGGTTAAAAATTTTTATTTTATATTTCTGCATCAGTATCATAGTTTTTTAACTAAGATGTCATAGTTTTTGAACTTGGATGTCGTAATACTGTTTCAACCATTTTAAGTAATCTTATAGCATCCGTGGCAATTTTATGATACTATGGGAGTCATTATTCAGAATATTAATGATAGAAAGTCTTGTTAGGAGCAGTTATTTAATTTACTTTCTTATTTCTAATTTTGTAAATGGATGTCATACATTATATCAAGGAGTGTCATAATTCTATTATCCCTTTTTAGTCTTTGGGCATTTAAGTAGTACTAAAATTCATATTTGAAATAAGCAAATTCAATCACATGTCCAATAAATCCTATTTTAATTTTCTCCAGATAATATAAATATACACAAAACTATACAAAAATTTAGCATTTTATATCATCTCCTGTGTTAGTTGACTGCATACATAAGTATCAAATTCGTCTAAAAAAGGATCAAAAGATAATATAGTGGGTTCAATTACTTGTTATGGTACTTCCACTACAATATAGAAAGTCCGCCTCTTGCTTGTACTACCTCTTCTTTCATTTTATACAAGAGTATCAACGAAAGCCTTGTCCATATTTTTCCTTGATCTCTTTAATTTCTTCTCGACTTTACTTTTAATTATATTCTTTCTTAGATGACCTTTCATCGTAAGTTAGTCAGGATCTTGGATTAGAAGTTGTGTGCTTTGATTAGCTGCATAGTTAGCATTTATAGCTTTTCTGAATAATGGTAAGATTTTCATCTCTAATTTAAATGTATCTTCAAACATGGAGGTTATCTCTGCAAGCTTCATCATCCAATGACTCATTAAAGCATATCTACAATCAATAAAATATAACATTTGTATAAGGACTTCATGACATATAATAGGTTTCTGTAAATATAAAATAAGACATCTGAATTTAAATAATTTCTTGACACGTACCGTGATTTTCACATGCTTTTATCATAAAATTAAGTACTGCATTCGAGATCGTCGAATTGATATTTCATGTTCTTGCACCATCTATTCAAAAAGTATTTATCTGGGATACGAAATACATCGCTTTGATGAAGAAATAATAAGGAATGCCTACACGGATAATCCTTGTACTGAAAGGATGCACACTAGCCCCCCAAAGTTTTGTCATATGAAACCTCATCATTTTTTATAATCTCCTTCTTGATTCCATCAACTTCAATTCTTTCAAATAATTTAACAGATATACATCACAATTGTCAACTTCTTTAACTAATTTAATATTTGATGCAGCAATTTTAAGGACCTCATTCTGAAATTTTTTGAATATGCACCTTATATATTTTGCTACTGTTTACTTCTCAAAAGGAGAGGATGTCTTTAGGAAAGTATTTATTTGTAACATTTTATTATCTTCCTCACTTTCTGCTTCATATCTTTTCTCTAAGGCATCATCATACTTATCGATGAATTCCTTGAGTGTAGTCTTCGAGTTTATAAACCCATCAAAGAAGTGATTGATGCTCTCACTCCTTTGTGAAGTTGACATCCCTATTCATACTATTCAAAAAATAGAAGCATTAAAGATATAAAGTTTGTTGAAAATTTATAAAAAATAAAATTAATCAATCATAATGACTAATAAACTTGCGAAGAATGTATCTTTAAGATAAATCAGAACCAATATAAATATCATTTAACCAATATATAGTCTTGCATTCTTCATATTAATTAAATGTGCCCACATTTCCTCGAAAGACACTATGGTAACTGAATCATATATCATCTCTTCAAACTCAACCATAAATTTAGAATTTGTAATGCAAATATGGCCAATCTTTTCAAGAATTTCTTTAATATATGCCAAAGATAAAATCTATGTCATGCATTAGGAAAAACACCCCTAACAGCAGTCTCGATTGCCTTATCTTGATAAATTATAATGGTATTAAGTGGTTAACCACCATTTACATCCAGCCATGATTGGAATACCTATTTAAACATCTCAGTCCTCTCATCTGATAATGCGCAACCAAGCAATATGGACTATCCATGATAGTTGACTCCGACAAATGGATAAAAAGGTATTTGATATGTATTTATCAAATAGTTTGGTCAGTACATCACTAAAGTAAATGCTTGCCAATCTTGATCTAGGATGAATCAAGAAAACAGACCCAAGCTGTTCATTATTATTCAGGTCCAAAATATAAAAAATTTTGGGTTTTTTACTTGCATTTGTGTGAAGTGGATTATCATTGACTGTGCATCTCCTTCTTTCAGGTGACTGATATTCTTGATAGATAAAATTATGAGCATCCTTATCTGTGAAATCTAATTATCTTCTCCCTTTTCTTCTAGCCATGGCAGAGTATTTTTTGAGTTGTGAAAATATTTATGGCATATAAATTGTTGATCTCTGTCTTTTCTAGTATGATGATCCTCCTATAGAATCATAGATAACCTGCTGATGATATGGACAGCTCATGGTTTTATTCTATAAAAACATCATCCAATATCCACTTACCATTTTTAAGATTTAGTCTTATTTTTATCGAAGCCTTACAATCAATTTTGCTAGTATCCCTAAAATTCATGGAGTTTCAGTTTTTTTAGATTTTCCTTGCCTCCAACATGCCAGGTGCTTGAAGCATATTTTTTTATTGTTGTTGGACCTACTATACACTGTTGTGATTCCAAAATCAACTCTCCTTACATATCCATTATAGAAATTATATATATTATTTGTAGAATTGAACTCCATTTTAATTTTAGGATCAACAAACTCATTCTCTACATTCAGGGTTGACGTGGCACAATTGCTAATGTGGAACCCGTGTCGGACCCAGTTGGCAGCCATGCTGACAGAAGATGCCACTTGGATGTGGCGACCAAAGGAAGATCTGAGGTCGAGCCCTCGATCGAGGTCAGCTCCAATCCGAGGTCGTGCTCCCGCCTTTCGAGGTTGTGCTCCCTGTATCTGAGGTCGAGCACTCGATCGAGGTCGCGCTCCCGCCTTTCGAGGTCGAGCCCCCAGTCGAGGTCAGCTCCCATCTAATGTCAAGCTTCTAACCGAGGTCGTGCTCCTGCCTTCCAAGGTCGTGCTCCCGTCATCCGAGGTCGAGTGCTCGGTTGAGGTTGCACTCTCGCCTTCCAAGGTTGAGCCCCCGGTCGAGATCAGCTCCCATCCGAGGTCGAGCTCCCGATCGAGGTCGCGCTCCCGCCTTCCAAGGTTGAGCCCCAGGTCGAGGTCAACTCCCATCTGAGGTCAAGCTCCTGGTCGAGGTCGCACTCCCGCCATCCAAGGTCGAGCCCCTGGTCGAGGTCATGATCTTTCCATCCGAGATTGAGCTCCCAATCGAGGTCGTGCTCTCGCCATCTGAGATCGAGCCCCCAGTCAAGGTCAGCTCCCATCTGAGGTCGTGCTCCCACCATCCGAGGTCGAGCTCCCACTTTCCAAGGCAGGTTTACTATCCAGGACCAAGAGACATCATCAACCGTTAGGGGATCAACTAGGGATAAGAAGAAGACCAGAAGGAATTCAAACCATGGCACGAAGGCTTCAGGTTACTTGCAGCCCCCAGAAGGTGAACGTGCCCAACCGGAGGTTCCAGGCTCTGCAACATGCCACTCGCACACTCTGTGTGATGCATGCTCCACCAGGTTCCAGGTCCTGCAGCACGCCGCTTGTGCCCTCCGCCGTGCAGCCAGGGCTCCAGTTCCAGTGATACGCTGCCGTGCCTTCTCCAAGAGGAGTATCCTATTAAGGCCCAGGCCCTGCAATACTCTAATGGCCCTCCTGGAATAAAAATACTCCACTATGGCTCGAGGCTCAGTGGCACGACACCCATGCCTCCAATGGAAAACTGCTCCAGCAGAGAGACAGGACCTGCATCCTACCGGCAAACACCCCTAATAGAAAGATCTCCTTCTGAGAACGGTGATGCAGAACAGGCAGACAAATCCTAGACCTAAATTGGTTCGGGACCATTGATCGTTAAGAAACGATCACTAGATTAGGGCTGTCCAGATTAAATAAATGAGATCTAATTAAATAAAAATAAACCAGCAATCAGGTTATCAAAGTGGATCTCACCCGAAATACGGAATGCCATGAAATTTGAAAAAAGGAGATCGTTTAGAGGTCGTCCAAAATCCGGACCAGTAGTTCGCGGGCAAGGTGGATCTGAAGCATCGAACCTGGAATACCAAAAAAAATAAATAATTTATCAATCCCAAATCAAATAAAAATTAATTTAACCCTAGTGCTATGAGATCTATGTCTAATTCTAATCCTCTCTGAAAACTGTGCTTATCTATGGGACTGCTCTGAGATCCGTGAGGCTTTGAGATCCGTGAGGCTTTGAGTTCCGTGCGGGTCTTCTGCAGAATACCTTCTCCTCCACGAACCGAAGCGAAGAACAGAGGACTCGCGGGGAGAAATTTCGACTGGAAGTCGTCGACGTCGGCGTTGGGCTGCGACGACGAAACGGACGGCGACGGAGGTGACTGACGACGGTAATAGGAAGGGATTCGCCGGCGGCACAGGAAGGAGTTCCGGTGGAGGGCTTCATGGGAGGGGCGCTCGGCTGCAGCGTCGGCTTGCACGGGCGGAGGAGACGGACCGGCAGCGATCGTGCGGTGGTCGTGAAGGGCACAGCAGCAGGGAGGAGAGGCGGACGGCCGAGGCGGTGAGGCGTCGTAGTGGCAAGGGGATCTGACGACTTGGGGAGCAGGAAGGAGGTCCCGTTGAAGGTGTTGTGGATCGCCTTGAGCCGTGAATCTTCGGGTTCAGCGACTGGTGATAGAGGAAGCCTGCGGAGGGACGTCACCGACGATGGGAGGCGATGCATGGATCAGGCGTAGATGGCAGCAGGGCGGTTCCGGTTTGCAGCGGCACGGACGATGGGGTGGTTGGTTCAGTTGGGAGGATGAAGTCCGGCTTGGTTGAGTCACTTGGAAGAGAAATGGGGAGGGAAACACAGAAGAGAGGAGAGGAGAGGGAGAGAAATCTTCGGGGAAGGTAGAACCAGAGCAAGAGAAGGGGAAGAAGAACGAGAGGGGGGGAGAAATCGGGACACACCGTAATTTGTTTTCTCAAAAAATAATCTTCGATAAGACAAAAGATCTTAAATAATAATAATAATAATGATAAACATAAATTTCTAAATAATTTTAAAATAATAGATATCTCGATAATTCTAAAAGAAATAAAAACTGATCTCCGATTGAGATATCCCAAATTCCACATACACCCATAAAATATATCAGACTGAAATCTTCAGGATTCGTGCTGAGTTGGCACCGAGATCTGGACTGGATTGGCTGGATCTTCTCAATGTCTCCATCATTTCCCTGGGATGGGAAAATCTTGACTCCGTCGAGTCAGGCTGGAGGTACTCAAATAGATTTGGGTCAATATTTTGTAGCTCCTCTTCAATAATCCAGGAATCCTCTGACTTCGGTCTGCCTTGCCAGTGAACCAGGTAGCGGTAGCAGTTTCGACTCCTTGAAGATTTGATCTGCTCATCCAAAATATGTTCAATCACATCGTGCTTTCCTCTCATTTGGGCTAGTGGTCTCTCAAGAGGAGGGTCACTCTCAAAAGAAGATGCAAGCTCAAATAAATCACCATGTATCAATGCTGGTTCTTCATATTCAATTAGATCCAAAGTATTAATCAAATTAACTTCTAATTGTTTTTCAGCTCTAGACTCATGGTCATTTTCTTCGTAGGCATCAGCTAATCCTGGGTCAGCAGTATAGATTTCTTCTTCGATGATATCACCTAGATCTTCTTGTTCTTCAAGTGCCCCTATATGCAAGGTTCTAGACGGAACATTGGCTAGCCACATGACCTATTTCGTTACACCTAAAGCAGTGGATCTTAGAGCTACTTTTTCGGGAAGTCTCTCCTATAATCCCTTTTCCCTTTTCATCTCTTTTAATTGGTGGGGTTGTAGACGGGGGTCGATTACCAGGGGTCTGACTCATGTTAGGTTGTGGACCAGTTGGGGCTTGATTCAGGCTAGGCCTTGGACCTAAAACTTCTGGTCTAGAAGGTTCAGGTCTACGTGTGATAGACATCTGCTGAAATCTTTCATAGTCCTGGGCTAATTGATATGCTTGCTCTAGACTATAAACCACTCTCAAAAATAGTTCCTTTTGGATATCTATTCTCAGACCAGCTCCAAACCGGGATAAAGTGATAGATGGGTCTTCACTCATATCACATCGCATAAGATATTCATCAAATTTATCGATGTAATCATTTACATATCCGGTTCCCTGGGTCAACCTTTGCCATTGGTCCAGGAGTCACTATTGATAAGATGCGGAGAGTCACTGTTGATAAGATGCAGGAAGATACTTCTCTCGAAGCTTATCCTTCATCTCATCCCATGTTCCAATGGGGTCCTGTCTCCTATGAATGGCTATCCTCTGGACATTGTGCCAATATAGTTTAGCTTGACCTAACAATCCCATTTGGGCAAACTTAACTTTCCTATCCTCAGACATATCATACCAGGAGAAGTAATGGTCCATATCAGCTTCCCAGTCAATATATTCTTTGGGGTCCAGGCGACCTACAAAACTTGGGGTGTTAACCTTAACACTCTTCATAATTCGTTCATCCTGATCAATTGGATTGCGATAAGGTCTAAATGTTTGATCAAAACTTGGATAATTATGTCGATCCCTAGGGTCAGGTCGAAGGATACGAGTGTGACCGCTATCATAACCCGGGTAATCATTTCAGTCTCTAGGGTCTCTAAGATCTGGAACTCTAGGATCTGTAACTCTAGATGAAGAATTCCTAATAGGGTAATTGGTGTTCACTAGTTGTTTCTCTTCAAGAGCTCCTACCCTTGCATCTAAAGATCCTAACTTGCTATCAATTGCTTGAAGTTTACCCATGATTCCTTGAAGGGTGGTTTCTAAACTGGAATCCATTTTGTTATCTAAGGAAGAAGGTTCTGATTGATACTTGACATAGTTGTCATGCAAAATTAAAATTGACCCTAACCTAACCTATTGTTCTGATACCAAAAGATGGTGCGGAATAGGCTGACAAATCCTAGACCTAAATTGGTTCGGGACCGTTGATCGTTAAAAAACGATCACTAGGTTAGGGCTGTCGAGATTAAATAAATGAGATCTAATTAAATAAAAATAAACCAGCAATCAGGTTATCAAAGTGGATCTCACTTGAAACACGGAATGTCATGAAATTTGAAAGAGGGAGATCGTCTAGAGGTCGTCCAAAATCCGGACCAGTAGTTTGCGGGCAGGTGGATCTGAAGCATCGGACCTGGAATACCAAAAAAACAAATAATTTATCAATCCCAAATCAAATAAAAATTAATTTAACGCCAGTGCTCTGAGATCTGTGTCTATTTCTAATCCTCTCTAAAAACTATGCTTGTCTTTGGGACTGCTCTAAGATCCGTGAGGCTTTGGGATACGTGCAGCTTTGAGTTCCGGCGGGTCTTCTGCAGAATACCTTCTCCTCTATGAACCAAAGCGGAGAACAGAGGAGGACTCACGGGGAGAAATTCCGACTGGAAGTCATCAGCGTCGGCGTTGGGCGGCGACGGTGGAAAGGATGGCGGTGGAGGCGGCTGGCGACGGCAATAGGAAGGGCTTTGCCGGCGGCACAGGAAGGAGTTCCGGCAGAGGGCTTCACGGGAGGGGCGCTCGGTTGCAGCGTCGACTTGCATGGGCGGAGGAGACGGACCGGCAGCGGTCGTGCGGTGGCCGTGAAGGGCACAACAGCAGGGAGGAGAGGCAGACGGCCGAGGCGGTGAGGCATCACAGGGGCAAGGGGATCCGACGACTTGGGGAGCAGGAAGGAGGTCCCGTTGAAGGCATTGCGGGTCGCTTGAGCCGTGAATATTCGGGTTCGGCGACTGGTGACAGAGGAAGCTCGTGGAGGCACGTCACCGGCGACGGGAGGCGATGCGTGGATCGGGCGTAGATGGCAGCAGGGCGGTTCCGGTTTGCAGCGGCACGGATGACGGGGTGGTTGGTTCAGTTGGGAGGATGAAGTCCGGCTTGGTTGAGTCACTTGGAAGAGAAATGGGGAGGGAAACACAGAAGAGAGGAGAGGAGAGGGAGAGAAATCTTCGGGGAAGGTAGAACCAGAGCGAGAGCAGGGAAGAAGAACGAGAGGGAGGAGGAATCGGGATACACCGTGATTTGTTTTCTCAAAAAATAATCTTTTGATATTTTTATTCGATAACAAAAGGTCTTAAATAAAGAAAGAAAACAATGATAAACATAAATCTCTAAATAATTTCAAAATAATTGAAACGACTAAGATATTCCGATAACTCTAAAATAAATAAAAACTGATTTCCGATTGAGATATCCCAAATTCCACGTACATCAATAAAATATATCAGACTGAAATCTTCAGGATTCGTGCTGGATTGGCATCGAGATCTGGACTGGACTGGTTGGGATCTAGACTACGGGATCTGGACTGGCTGGATCTACTCAATGTCCCCATCAACCGGTCTGACAGGGGGAAGGCCGCTAATAGAAGAAAATCTCGTTTAAAGAGGGTATTAGAAAAGTGACATCCTGATGAAGCCCCAGACCCGGTTGGGCCCTTTCTCTCATATATAAAATAGAAGAAGGGACCTCCGGGGGGGAGAGAGGGCGAACTAGTAAGATAGAAAAAACAAACATGCAAGGAACCAAGAGAGAGAACCTCCTTGCTCTCTAACTTCCACTCATTTTCCATCTCTAAGATCCTATCTTTTACTTCTCTATGCAAAGAGGCCCTTAGCTCTCCACCATAGAGGCTATGTTCCCCTTGATCGTCCCAACTGACTTGATCATCGGAGTGTCCTTACAGGGATCTCTGGCCTGGGTCTACTCTTTTTTGCAGGACAAGCTGATCAAGGAGCTGACTAGAAAGATGACCAAGCATCCAGGGAAAGGCCGACATATACATGACATGTCAGAACTACAGGCCATGATGATCTAGCGACAACAGATTGGCACACCAGGTAGGGGGTGACGAAAGCACTAACGACCGTGGAAAGTCCAACAGCAAGCCCCCCACTACCAAAAGAGTATCCATGATCAACTGCGGCCCCATGGTGATGATGCATGCATGGGAAGCTTCCGTCAACCACGCGGGGGACCTCATGGTGATGATGCGCGCACGGGAAGCTTTCGTTGCACTCACCCAACAGGTCCAGGCTTTAGTAACGGTGGTGCGTCAGCTTCATCAGTGGCACTGGTCCCTAGCAATGCAATAGCAGCCGGGGACACCGGTGGCGCATGCCGTCGACCCCCGTACTAGCCTACGGTCCTTCCAAGAGGGACCGTCACATATGGCCTCTCACCCATGGGAAGACCATCAAGCAGTCAGGAAGGAACGGCTTGATGGCCTGATCGGTCGAGAGAGCTGCTCCCCGACCTCGGACCATGATGCGCTCTCACACCGATGATGCCAACATGGCTGGGAACTCAGGTGAGAGTTCCTCCACTCCGTGTCTCCTTTACCCTTGACGGCCTCCACCGAGGGATCCATAGACGAGGCCATTCACCATCAGGCAGAAAGGCATCTCGAAGAGCTAGAGCGCAAGCTGACGGATTTATCCCGTCGATTTGTAGAGATTAAAGGCTCCCCTAATGAGCCTGCAAGTTATGACACCCATCCCTTTCTCCCATAGAATTCAAAAGGAACCAATTTCTAATTGATTTTGGATGCCCTAGGTTGATCCCTACAATAGGACAACTGACCCCTTGGACCATCTTGAAAGCTATAAGGCTCTCATGAGGATCCAGGGAGCTATCGATGATCTCCTCTGCATCACCTTTCCAACTACACTCTAGAAGGCTGCTCAAGCTTAGTTCTCCCAACTCGAGTCTAAGAGCATTGACTCCTTCGACAGCTGAAGAACAAGGTCGTGGTACACTTCGATGCATACAGAAAGGTGCCACGTGAGGCCGACAGCCTCTTCTCTATCCGCCAGCAAGATCGAAAGCTCCTCTAGGATTACGTGTCCTGGTTTAAAGCCGCCACCCTAGAGATCTACCATCTCGACGAGCTGGTCACCATGCTGGCCCTGAAGAGAGGGCTTAGGACCTCCCGCTTCACCAACTCTCTCGACAAGAAGCCTTCGAAGACCTACTCGAAACTCCTCCTCTGAGCCCATAAGTACATCCATGCGGAGGAGGCCGACCATACCAGGAAGGAGTTGGACGGGAGGCCACTGAAGAGACAGGCAGTGGGGGAAGCATCTAGCCCCCCAGCCTCGAAGAATGTGCCAGCCCCTAGACCGGGCCCTAAGCCCAGGGCCGACCTGGTCAAGGAAGAAAAGTTCACTCCTCTCCTCATCCCGAGAGTAAAGACCTCATGGAGATCAAGGGCAAATGCTTCCTGCATCATCCTTCCCTACTGAGACCGATCGCTGGACATGACAAGTCTCGTTACTGCCGCTTCCACCGGGATCATGGACATGACATTGAAAAATGCCGCCACCTAAAAAGAAAAATAGAAGACCTGATCAGGGACGGCTACCTTGAAAAGTATGTGGAGGGAGGAGCTCCCCCAGTAGCCCGAAGTGAAGAGCCCCAACAACTTGCCATCGATAACCAACCCACTGAGAAGCCGGTGGGAATGATCTCTTGGGGGGCAGGGAGAAGCATGAAGAGGGCCAGGGGGAGGGAAGAGAGTGATGATGTACTCCCCTGCGAGGAAAAATGGTCAGCTAGGATGGATAACCTAAATAAAGATGCTGTCATCATAGAAATGATGATAGCTAAATACCCTGTAAAAAAAATCATGGTTGATAGTGGAAGTTCTGCTAACATCCTTTTTTATGATACTTTTGCAAGGATAACTTATCCACTAATTAAATAAAGCCGATGTTCATGTCCTTGGTAGGCTTCACCGGGGATTTGGTCGGAGTTGAAGGAGAAATTACCCTCTCGATAACTGCCAAAATGCCATCTCGGTAAAGTACTGTGTTGACAACATTCATCGTTATAAGGCTTTCCTTATCTTACAATGCAATCCTGAAGCACCCTGGACTCAATCTGCTCGACGCCACCATTTCCACTTGATGCCTCCTCATCCAATTCCTAACTCCTTGGGGGACCGAGGAGATGAGAGGGTCCCGACAGCCAGTTCAATACTGCCTGCAAACCATCCCAAGAGCACGAGAGGCCAGACAGAGTCCAGCTATTGAACAACCAAGCTTGACGGAACTGGAGCCGAAGGGTGGGCCGGTTGAGCCCCTGCTATCTTTCCCTCTGAGAGAGAACCCCCTGAAGACTGTGCAGGTTTGAGCCCTGCTATCCGAAGAGGAGAGATCTCACTTGCTCAACTTTCTGCGGGACAATGCAGACGTCTTCACTTGGATCGCAGTAGATATACCTAGGATCCCTCCAGAAGTAATCATTTACAAGTTGAATGTCGACCCCAATAGCCATCCAGTTTGGTAGAAGAAGAGGAGCTTCACCCTGGAGAGATAGAAGGCGATCGATGAGAAGGTCGAAAAGCTCCTCATAATAGGCTTCATCCATGAGGTACGATACCTTGACTAGCTTGCTAATGTAGTAATGGTCAAGAAAGTCTCTGAAAAGTGGATGATCTACATGGACTACACCGATCTTAACTGGGCCTATCCAAAGGATAGTTTCCTACTCCCTAAGATTGACCAGCTAGTGATACAACCTCTGGCCACAAGTTTCTCAGCTTTATGGATGTATTCTTCGGGTACAACCAAACTGCATGCACCCAGAAGATATGAGCACATGGCATTCGTGATTGATAGAGGTACGTACTGCTACAAGATGATACCATTTGGTCTCAAGAATGTAGGGGCCACGTACCAGCGCCTGGTCAGCAAGGTCTTCAAAGACCAGATAGGCCGCAATATGCAGGTCTATGTGGATTACATGCTTGTCATGAACAACCAGGGGTAGATCATATGGCTGACCTGGTGGAGGCCTTTGACAACCTATGCCTCTACCAGATGAAATTGAACCTTGCTAAATACGCATTTAGAGTTATGGCAAAAATTTTTTGGGATTCATGGTTACCCAACAAGGATAGAGGCCAACTCCGAGAAGATCCAGGCAATCGTCGACATGAAACATCCCGTCTCCAAGAAGGAGGTTCAGTGCTTGACTGGATGCATTGCGGCATTAAGCTATTTCATCTCGCGCTTCCACCGAGCACTGTCAACCATTCTTCAAGGTGCTGCGCAAGATGCAGACTTCACCTGAATAAAAGAGTGTCGAGAGGCCTTCGAGGAGCTAAAGAAGATCCTCGCCTCCCCATTATTGCTGTCTAGGCTAGAGCTCGGAGAGGAGCTCCTCTTATACCTGGCGATCTCATCAAAAGCGATTAGCTCAATGCTGGTCCGCACCGATAAGGATGGCTCCCAGCAGCCAATCTACTACACCAATAAGTTGCTCCACAATGCAGAAATCAGGTACACTCGATCCAAAAAGATTATCTTTGCATTTATTATGTCTGCACATCATCTCAGGTCCTACTTCCAAACACATCCGATTATGGTCCTCACCGACCAATCTCTGAGGGCCATTCAGAGCCACCCTAAAATATTAGGGTGCCTGGCCAAGTGGACGATGAAGCTCAACGAATTTGATATCACCTGCCATCCAAGACCAGTGCAAAAGGCCCAGGTCCTTGCTAATTTCCTGGTAGAATGCACCTGGGCAGCTGAGGATCTGGAGAAGATGGACAAGCGAGCCGAGCCTAAGCAAGACTCAGCCCCGAAAGTGATGACATGGATTTTCCATGTAGACGGCATGTCCAACACTGAAAGGAGTGAAGCCGGGCTCATCCTCGCCAACTCCGATAGAGTCATCGTGAATACGTGCTGCGTTTCCTCTTCAAAGCAACCAACAATCAAGCTGAATACGAAGCACTCCTTACAGGACTGAAGGTATCCCACGAGCTGGGCATAAGGTGCCTGAAGGTCTTTACCGATTCACAACTCACGGTGGGCCAAGTCTCTAGCAAGTACGAGGCTCGAGATCCTATGATAGCGAAGTATCTGGACAAGGTAGGCTCATACATAGCGAACCTCTAGCACTTCAGCATCTCCCATATCCCCCCATAGAGAATGCTCGGGCCGACGTCCTCTCCCGGCTGGCAACCTACCAAAATCATTACCGGGGTGCACTTTCGTTGAGTATCTAGAGACCCCCAGCTATGAGTCTATGCAAAAATCTATCAAGTCACCTTTGAGGTGAGCTGGATGGATCCCTACATCAAATACATCTCCACTGGTGCCCTGCCCGAGGATCGCAAGGAAGTCGGCCTCCTCAAGAAGAAGGCCACACATTTCATGCTGATGGATGGATAGCTCTATCGAAGGTCTTATTCCTACCCATTTCTAAAATGCTTGAGGCCCTTAGAAATTGCTTATGTGCTCCAAGAGATATATGAAGGAATCTGCGGGAATCATGTGGGGGGCAGGACTCTAACTTATAAAGCACTCAGATAAGGATACTTCTGGGAGACCATGCGAGAAGACGTCGCTGATTTCATGAGAAAGTATGACTGTTGCCAGCGTCATGCCTACATCCAACATCGGCCAGCCACACTACTCCCCTAACTCTTCGCTCCGTGGCCATTTGTCTAGTAGAGAATGGATATTTTGGATCCCTTTTCCCTGATCCGGTCAACAAAAGTACCTGATCATGGCCATCGACTACTTTACCAAGTGGGTTGAGGACGAGTCCCTAGCACGAATCATTGAGGCAAAGGCCAGATCCTTCCTTTGGAAGTCAATCATTTGCCATTTTGGACTCCCTCACTCGATCATCACCGACAACGGACAGCAGTTCGATAACCAGGCTTTCGAAGGATTTTGTGTTGACCTCAACATCCGCCATCACTTCACGTCGATGGCTCACCCTCAGACTAATGGGGAGGTCGAGGTGACCAACTGAACCATCCTGTAAGGGCTCTGCACTAGATTGGATGAGGCCAAGGAATGGTGGGCTGAGGAGCTCCCCAGTATACTATGGGCCTACCATACCACACCTCGAACGGAACAGGTGAGATGCTGTTTAGCCTTATTTTTGGTTCCGAGGCTATGATTTCGATAGTAGGTCTGCCCACATTGCGGGTGGAGCAATATAGTGAAGCTAAGAATCAGACCCGCCTTCTCCTCAACCTGGATTTGCTGGATGAGACAAGGGATAAAGCTCGACTCTAAATGGTGGCATACCAGTAGCAGGTAGCCCATTACTACAACTCCAACATCAGGCCCAAGACATTCCATCTAGACAACCCGGTTCTCAGGCGAGTAGAAGTATCCCAACCAGGAGAATGCAACAAACTTTTTTTGAACTGGGAAGGACCCTATAATGTGGTCAAGGCTCTGCCAAATGGAGCCTACTACCTCGTCGGATTCGATGGTGCTCGGTTCTTCCGAACATAGAATGCCAGCAATCTAAGGATGTACCATCAATAATGTAAGACTCTTCCTTAATAATTAAAGTTTCTTTTTGGTGCAACACTATTTTTCACCTATGCAGAGACTCATCTGCCCGACTCCAAGTCTAGTGAAGAAAGTTAAAAAACTTACAAAGCCTCACACTCAAAGCTAGAAAACTTACGAAGCCCCACATCCAAAGTTGGAAAACTTTAGAAGCCCCACATCCAAAGCCGGGAAACTCCAGAAGCCCCACATTCATCTACCCGACTCCAAGTCTGACAAAGAAAGTCAAAAAACTTACGAAGCCTCGTATTCAAAGCCGAAAAACTCCAGAAACCCCGCATTCATCCACTTGACTCCAAGTTCGATGAAGAAAATCGAAAAACTTATGAAGCCCAGCATCCAAAGTCGAAAAACTCTAGAAACCCCGCATTCATTCGCTCGACTTCAAGTCTGGTGAAGAAAGCCAGGAAACTTACGAAGCCCCACATCTAAAACCAGGAAACTTACGAAGCCCCACCCTCAAAGCTAGAAAACTTACAAAATCTCGCACTCAAAGTCGAGAAACTTATGAAGCCCTACACTCATCCACTCGACTCTAAGTCCGATGAAGAAAGCCAGGAAAACTCTAGAAACCCTACACTCATATCTGCACGACCTCAAAATTAGCTAGGGGAGCCGAAGAATTCCTAGGTTCCTAACTGCCGGTCACAAGATTTTAGATTCAGCTAAAAATAACCAAGACTCGGGAAGTCTTACGCTTCATTATCATGAAGTCCATCTCCATATCATGAAAAGGGTTGAGAAGGTGAAGGGAGAAAAAACAAGACAAAATTCATTGGCAAAGTGAGGCTTACTCCTCATGGCTGAAATAAGTCCTCCATAATGTAAAAGATCCCTACTCGCCAGGGAATTTTTTTGAGCAAAAAAGAAAAAAAGAGAATGACACATCAGTTGGAAAAAGTTGTATTCATTCATCAAAGTATTTTTCTTTACATCTGTCAAGACCCCCAACAGGCCAAGGAGCCCTTTAGAAACTTAAATACAAAAGGAAAAAGAAGAAATCCTATCTAAGCCGAGGTGGTCAGCTCCTTCCTGGGCCAGCGGGTCACCTCCTCAGGTGCTGGCACCACCTCGATCGGTGGGGTGTCCTGGGAAACGGTGACCTCGGCTTTGGCCTCCACTTCGATAGCCGGCTCCGTATTTGGCCCCGCTTCGGCCTTGGCGGTGGGTGATCTTGGCACCCCAATGATGACAGGAAGCTCCGACTGGATATTCTCCAGACCCTTCAGCCTGAAAAGCCTCTTGGCCTTCCCCCGGAAGTCTTCGAACCCCTTCTGGTAGGAGTCCAAGATCGCCTCAGAGACCTCATCCTTGAAGGCTTTTGAGGCCTTGAACTTGGGGATGGCTTTCGACGGTCTCTTTTTTTGTCGCCACCATCAGTGCCGCCACCGCCATGGCCTTCTCCTCTACCACCACGGTCCGGGCCACCTCCTCGTTGAACCGCACCTGGAGTGTCTGTGCCCTTCCCTCCAAGCGTGCCACCTCCGCCGTGGTGCAGGCCTCCTTCTCAGCCAGGCAGGAAGCTTTCTCCTTCTCCACCTTTAGAGCCTCTCCGAGGTCAGTGGACTTCTTCTCCAGCTCTGTCGCCGCTACTTGGGAGCTGGCTAGCTTGGCCTGGAGTGTCTTTACACGATCCTCCAGCTCCTGCACCCGGACTGTCTGAGTCTGGGCTTCGACCTTAACGGCCTTGTCCTTGCGAAGGTGGTGGTCCCGCTTCATCAGCCTTAGGCATGAATTTCGGATGAGTTGAGTGTCGGCGACCATCTGCAACAATACCGAGAAATGGGTCAATTAGCATCTTCATAAATGAAAAAGAAGTGAGGCAAGTTAAAAATTAGCTTACCAATAAAAGTTGGGGAAATATGCCATTGAGGACCTCCACCAGTGGCCATTCGCCCTTCTCCCGGCGGTCTTGCAACTGGATGACAACATTGAGAATTTATTCTGCCAGCTTGGCATCTCTCATCACCGCCGCATCCGGTGGTAAGTAGGTTGTCATCCTCTACACCCCCGGGCTCGGCATCGTGAAAGGTCTTGCAAATCTCGACATGGCAGTCGACGGGGGCGCGGTGGCTGCAAGATGGGCGCCAGCTTCTCCGAACATTGGTGGCAGCACCGGCCTCCCCGCTGGGATGTCATCCGCCACCTCCACCACCTCCAACTGAGGTGATGCTCCAGTATAGGAAGGGGCCATCGGTACTGCTGGTGCAGCCCCCTCTTTCGCTCTGACTCTTTCCCAGGCCTGCGAGCCTGAGACTGGGTCGCCGGCTCAAGTGCTGTTGGCACCGCGATGGGCCCCCTCTCTGCCTGCCCATCGAAAGGCCCCCAGCTGGGCCTCTGCTCTGGCTCCTCCCTGGCCTTCTTCAAGGGCTCCTCCCTGGGCCTTGCAGAGGCGGCCCTCTTCTTTGACATTTGGAGGAGCTACCCCATTGTAAACTTCATCTTTGCAGTAAGAGAAGAAATTGGTTAGTTACCAGCTACAACAGAATCCACCTTAAGGAAAAGAACCCCCAGCATCGAGCCTTATCCTGAGATTAGGCCGGGCTGACCCGGGCATTGGCAATGTTCTGCTCGGTCAGTAGGTCTTGGAGAGCTGGGACCTCGGAGGTGACGAGCTGGTTGTACACCTCCTTATCGGCCGGCTCAATAGAAGACAATTGGTTGGGAGAGTGGTCTGGGTCACTTCTGATGGGAAACATGCAAGTTGAGAATGCAACGATGCAACCCTAAAGGAGATTAGCATAGATTAACTTAGCAATTTTTTTATTTGCATATGATTAGTTCAGCATATAATATCAAAGGAGGTCTAATGAAGAGAACTCGGACGATCAAATGTAAACCTAATTAATGAGACTATCAAAATAACAAAGAAATAGGAATAAGATTCGAACCACACAAGTTAAGCTAGGCAAATTTAATATTTCAGACCTAATCGACACTAGAACATACCTGGCATTAATCTTTCAAGTAGATCAAGATCACTCATGAAGAGACCTCCCAAATGACAAGACCATACTACAAATTGAGGGCGCTTCTTGTTTTCTGGATTGTGGCAAGTAATTCCTTCCTCTTGAATTCGGAATCCCGAAGAACCCTACACAAAGAAACCTCAAGATTAAGTACTTGGTAAAAATACGTTAGTCATGAAATGGAGAAACTAAAGAAGAGTCGAGGAAGCATTGTTGAAGAATAATCTTGGCGCCATGGTAGATCACTTGAAATGAATTAGGCCGGCCTCCTTGTGATGGTCTTCTTGATCAACCTTGAACATTGAAGAGCTAGCTTGAGATTGGAGAAGAAGGAGGGTGTCTTAGGCGTTGGAGATGGAGGAGGAGAAACTAGGGTTGGCGTGGGATAGAGAGAAGAATTTAAAACGACCACTTAGGCACATAGAACTCACATAGAAGAAAATTTTTAATTTTTTCTTTTCCATCCTCCTTTTACAAGAAGACTAAGAGTCTTTTATAGACTATTAAGCCATTTTGAATTCAAACTACACCAAATATCATGGAGAAAAAATTATGGAGAAAAATATGGGGCGTCCCATGAAGAGTGGAGGATGTTGTGGAGGAGGTTGTAGCCAATTCAATTTCAAATTTCCCTTTTCTTCTCTTGGGCGCCAACCTTGGATAGTGAGGTGGCATGTGTGATGTGGCAGCAATCTTGGATGGTGAGGTGGCATGTGTGATGTGGCAGCAACCTTGGATGATGAGGTGACATGTGTCATGTGGCATGTGGTCCCCACTTGAGGTGGCTTTGGTCTTGCTTTGGAGTATAAGTCTTGAGTCTTCTTTAGTCTTCAAATGTGGTTTGGTTTGATTCTTCATGGATTGGACTTGACTTATTTGGACCCAACTCTCAAATACAAGGTTATTCAGGCTGGACTAGTCCCAACATAAAATTGAAATGGACTCGAATTACATAATTATTTGGACTCAAAATTAAAGAAAGAAAAAAATTACAGGATTTTCTTTTACTCATCCAACCATAAGGACTCGGATTTGACTTGAATTGGTTGGAGTCTCTTCCTGATTCTGGTGCCCACACCAACTTCAGACTGAGTCCACCTCCTCAACAGAGGTCAAGAAAATCCTACTCTTCCATCCCTTGATAGAAGAGGGTAGGTCCAGTTTGATAGCCTTCGGGCGGGAGGCCACAAACCACCACCCGTTATCGACCGGGTGGCACTTCAGGGTGAAAGGAACCCTGAACAAGGAGAAACGAGCAACGATCCCGTGAAATGGCAAAGGACAATGAAGCAAGCAATGGTCCTAACATCATTGGAAGTAAGCTAGGCCAGGACCAGATGGAAGTTACTCAAGAAAGACAGAAAGAAGGGATGGAAGGGAAGATGAAGGCCCTCCAGGAAGAAGTTATCGTACAGGGCAATTCGGCTCGGGCCACAGGAAGTGACCTGCTCCTCCAGTCCCAGAGCCAAGAGCCGGATAGAATCTGGGATCCCATATGTGCTCCGGATACGGAGAAGGTCCTCCCGGTCATCACTGAAGCAATGTCGGAGGGATCGCCCGATTCACAGATAGGAGGAGGAGGAGCCGCAGGGGGGCCTATGACTATCCCCGCCCGGTGGGGACCCCTATGGACTACTAAGGGAACCTCATCCTCCTCGCTATCCAAGGAGGGAGGTCTCGACTGAGACGGACCCACCTCGCCAGAATAATCTGGACGGCGGTGCCCCCTACCGAAAGAACTCATGAGGAAAAAAAAGGAAAGACAAAGGAAGGACCAAAGACATAAGGATTCTACAGGATCCCCTTCAGCATAGGTCGAAGGAGAAGACAGAAGAAGAGAGGAGAAAAGGAGGACTGATCTACAAGGACTCTGGATCAAGGAGATGAAATGGGAGGAAGAAGGAGAGCTCTACAGAAAAACTTTGCCCTCTTTTCTCGAAAAGTTTTTAAGGAGCAGAAGGACGAACCCCTTTCAAAAGCCTGTAGACCCCTGTTACATCGTACTGGTCGAAAACGTGCATCCTTTCTTTTTTTCAGCCAACAAGAGTCTGCCACATGTCGAGATCCGCTGGAGGCGATGCTTCGATTCGGAGAAAATTGCTTCAGGCTTGGTGCGATAATTATGTTTCTCCCGAATGGGCTAATGTGGTATCTCGTTGGTGCGGAAGCGCGACCTCCGGGGCACCGGTGCTCGAGGCATTAATGGCACAGGATGAGCATCCTTCCACGTCAGCATCATCATTACTCTCTTCACCCCGAGCATCGTGACGTACTATAGGCTCGAGAGTGGGGTGCACTTGATGTGGCACAATCATTCACATGGAACCCATGTCGAATCTAGTCGGTGGCTATGCTATCAGAAGATGCCACCTAGATGTGGCGACCAAAGGAAGATCCGAGGTCAAGTCCCCCGGCCGAAGTCAGCTCCCATCCGAGGTCGAGCTCCTGGTTAAGGTTGCGCTCCCACCTTCCGAGGTCATGCTCCCACCATTCGAGGTCGAGCGCCCGACTTAGGTCGCACTCTCGCCTTCTGAGATTGAGCCCCCAGTCAAGGTTAGCTCCCATCCGAGGTCGAGCTCCCGACCGAGGTCGCGCTCCCGCCATTCGAGATCGAGCCCTCGATCAAGGTCAACTCCCATCCAAGTTCGAGCTCCTAGTCGAGGTCAGCTCCCATCCAAGGTCGAGCTCCTGGTCGAGGTCGCACTCCCGCCTTTTAAGGTCATGCTCCCGCCATTCGAGGTTGAGCACCCGGTCGAGATTACGCTCCCGCCTTTCGAGGTCGAGCCCCCAATCAAGGTCAGCTCCCATCCAAGGTCGAGCTCCCAACTGAGGTCACGCTCCAACCATCTGAGGTCAAGCCCCCGGTCGAGGTTAGCTCCTATCCGAGATCGAGCTCCCGGTCGAGGTCGCGCTCTCACCTTCCGAGGTTGAGCCCCTGGTCGAGGTCAGCTCCCATCCGAGGTCGAGCTCCCAGTCGAAGCCGCGCTCCCACCATCCGAGGTCGAGCCCCCGATCGAGGTCAGCTTCCATTCGAGGTTGAGCTCCCGACCAAGGTCATGCTCCCGCCATCCGAGGTCGAGCCCCTGGCCAAGGTCGGCTCCCATTCGAGGTCGAGCTCCCGAGATGGAGCTCCCACTTTCCAAGGTAGGTTTACTATTTAGGACCAAGAGGCATCATGAACCGTTAGGGAATCAACCAAAGATAAGAAGAAGAAGACCAGAAGGAATTCAAACCATGGTGTGAAGGCTTCAGGTTACTTGTGGCCCCCAGAAGATGGCGCATGCCCAATCGGAGGCTCCAGGCTCTGCAACACGCCGCCTGCACACTCTGCGTGATGCATGCTCCACCAGGTTCCAGGCCCTGCAGAACGCTGCTTGTGCCCTCTGCCATGCAACTGGGGCTCCAGTTCTCATGACATGTCGCCTGTGCCTTCTCCAAGAGGAGTATCCTATTAAGGTCTTAGGCCCTGCAACACTCCGATGGTCCCTCCTGGAATAGAAATGCTCCACCATGGCTCGGAGCTCAATGGCACGGCACTTGTACCTCCCATGAAAAACTGCTCCACTAGAGAGATAGGACCTACATCCTGCCGGCAAACATCCCTAATAGAAAGATCTCCTTTTGAGGACCGGTCTGACAGGAGGGAGGCCACTAATAGAAGAAAACCCTGTCTAAAGAGGGTATTAGGAAAGCGACATCCCGATGAAGCCCCAGACCCAGTCTGGGCCCTTTCTCTTATATATAAAATAGAAGAAGTTACCTCCGGGGTGGGAGAGAGGGTGAACTGGTAAGATAGAAAGAGCAAATGGGCAAGGAACCAAGAGAGAGAACCTCTCTGCTCTCTAACTTCTACTCATTTTCCATCTCTTAGATCCCATCTTTTACTTCTCTATGCGAAGAGGAGCTTTCCGCCATAGAGGCTCTCTGTTTTTCTTGATCGTCCCAACTGACTTGATCGTCGGAGTGTCCCCACCGGGATCCCCGACCCAGGTCTCCTCTTTTTTGCAGGACAAGCTAATCAAGGAGCTAACTGGAAAGAGAACCAAGCATCCAGGGAAAGCCCGATGCATGCGTGGCATGTCAGAGCTACGGGCCACGACAATCTAGGTGGCAACAGGGGTGATAGGAGAAGGTGCATTCTTGTGAACAACACCAGCAACCTCATCCAAATGATCATCTTCAATTTTTTTTAGATTTCTAATTTCAATACTATATGTAAAAATATCTGCAAAGAAAATCATAAACATTGATATATATAATTTTAGATGATATTTTATCTACAGCATAATAAATAATATATTGTACATTGGATAGAATATGACACAATAGTGTGATAATATGGGCATAGAACCAAATGATTCTAAAAAAAGATATTTGAACTTATGACACCCTGGTTCAAAAGTTATGACACCTTAGTTAAAAGATTATGATACTCGATCATAAAACATGAAACTAAATATATTAACCCTTACTTCTAGGAGAACCTATCACTTGTGGATTGAGTTATGACTTTTAGGTTGTCACAACATGCTAGGATACAAAAGGATCATAAATATATGCTGAAACAGTATTACGATATCCTAATTCAAAAACTACGATACCCTAGTTATAAAACTATGACATCCCTGCACAAAATCATAGATCAGATATTTTAATCCTCCATAACATAAGTGTTTCAGTATACATTGCTAATATATGAAATCCATATTGTAATAAAATACTTCTAAGAAAACTTCAGTATCAAAAACTTCGAAACATGAACAACTCGATACAAAAAAGAAAATGAAAGCTTTTGTCCTCTTTATAGGATATTTCAACCATGCATTTGCTTGAATAAGATTGTTAGATTATAATAAAAAGATCAAAAAAAAAAATATTTCTATAAAAAGAGTTTTCAAAGAATGACATCCTACTTTAGAAGTTACGATATCCTAGTTAAAATATTATGATACCCGATTATAAATATAAAACTAAATATATTCACCCCTACTACCAGGAGAACCTATCACTTGTAGACTGAAGTATGACTCTTATAATGTCATAACATGCTACGGATGTAAAAGGATCATAAATATATACTAAAACAGTATTACGATACCCTGGTTCAAAAATTATGATACCCTAGTTATAAAACTATGACATCCTTGCACAAAATCATAAACTGGATGTTTTGATCCTCCGTAACATAAGTATTTTAGAATGCATTGTTGATATATGACACCTACATTATAATAAAATACTTATGAGAAAACTTCAGTATCAAAAATTTCGAAACATGAACAACTCTATATAAAATAGAAAATGAAAGCTTTTGTCCTTCGTCATAGGACATTTCAACCATGCATTGGTTTGAATAAAATTGTTAGATTGTGATAAAAAAACCAAGAGGAAAAAATATTTCTAAAAAAAGAGTTTTCAAGGAACGACATCCTAGTTCAGAAGTTACGACATCCTAGTTAAAAGATTACAACACCTGATCATAAAACATGAAACTAAATATATTCACCCCTACTATCAGGAGAACCTATCACTTGTGGAGTGAGTTATGACTCCTAGGATGTCATAACATGCTACAGGTACTAAAGGATGACAATAATATGCTGAAATAGTTTTACGATATCCCAATTCAAAAACTACGACACCCTAGTTATAAAACTACAAATCCCTATACAAAATCATAAACCAGATATTTTGATCCTCCGTAATAAAAGTGTTTTAGTATACATTACTGATATATGATATCCACATTGTAATAAAATATTTCTGAGAAAACTTTAGTATCAAAAATTTCGAAACATGAACAACTCGGTATAAAATAGAAAATGAAAGCTTTTGTCCTCCATCATAGGACATTTTAACTATGCATTGGCTTGAATAAGACTGTTAGATTGTGATAAAAAGACTAGGAATAAAAAATATATATATAAAAAGAGTTTTCAAGGAACGACATCCTAGTTTAGAAGTTACAACATCCTAGTTAAAAGACTACGACACCCGATTATAAAACATGAAACTAAATAAATTAATCCCTACTATCAGAAGAACCTATCATATGTGGACTGAGTTATGACTCCTAGGATGTCATAACATGCTACGGATGCTAAAGGATGACAATAATATGCTGAAACAGTATTATGACGTCCGAGTTCAAAAACTATGATACCCTAATTATAAAACTATGATATCCCTGTACAAAATCTTAAACTATATTTATTATCCCCTTCTACCAGGAATACCTATCACTTGTAGACTGAGTTATAACTCCCAGAGTGTTATAAAATTTCATGGATGCTAAAGGAGTATTATATGCTAAAGGAGTATTATACGCTAAAGGTGAGCGCGGGCGTGCGCAGCGAATGCGCAGGGCACGGCGAGCACGCCGGGTGCGCAGCGGGCGCGCGATGCACGGCGGGCACACGGTGCGCGGCCTAGGCCCATGCACAGCGCGTGCAAGCGTGCGTGGGCCTGGCCCAAGCGGCAGCGGCAGCACCCTTAGGCGTTTCCCTGGGTTTCCCACACATTTTCCCGTGCGTTTCATGCGGTGTACGCATGGTCCATGGGTTTTCTTTTGATCTGGACCGTCCGATGGCTTGATCGGATGGCTGAGATAGATCTGACCTCTTTTGGGCTTGATTTGACATTGTTTTTTACACAATCTGAGCTCTTGATCTTCGATCGGATGGCTGGAGTTGGTTCTTGGATGTTCTAGGTATTTTGGTCGACCAGGAGTCGGGTTTTCTCCTGGGCTCTTTATATCAGAGTCACCGTAGAAGCCAGAGAGGTATCTTAAGAACCTGCAGAGACACAGAAGGACGCAGAGAGCATGACAGAGCCCTGAAGAACTTTTCCAAGAGAGAAAAAGGCAGCTAAAGAGAGAGAAAGAGAGAAAACTATAGGGAGGCAAGAGATCTTCCACCAAAAATTATTTCCGGGTGAGAGATATTTTTTGGGATAATTTTTTGTTTTCTTCTTTGCTTCTTGCTGTTTTAGGGCTGGGATGAGCATCCCATAAAACTTCCTGTAAATCTTTTCTATAGTGAAGATTTGTTCTTGTGCGGCCGTGGACGTAGGAGCAGGAGACTCCGAACCACATAATCCCTTGTGTTTGCTTGTGCTATGATTTATTTTTTGTCAGGTTTTCCTTTCTTTTCCTGTGAATTTCATATTCCACTGTGATCTGTTCCACAACAACTGGTATCAGAGTACCAGGTTTTAGTGGGAGCAATAGCAGGAGATGAAGGAAAAGTTAAGATCGACAGGTTTGATGGAAAGGACTTCGGCTTCTGGAAGATGCAGATAGAGGATTATTTGTATCAGAAGAAGCTTCACCAACCGCTGTTGAGTGTAAAACCTATCGATTGTGGCAAAATGACTGGGATTTGCTGGATCACCAGGCTTTGGGAGTTATTCGGCTGACGTTGGCCAAGAATGTCGCGTTCAATGTCCTGGAGAAGAAGACGACAGCAGGTTTGATGAAGGCTCTATGCGACATGTACGAGAAGCCTTCGGCCTCCAATAAAGTTTATCTTATGCGTCGTTTGTTTAATCTCAAAATTAGAAAAGGTATGTCTATCACGGATCATATCAATGAGTTTAATTTGATTACCAGTCAGTTAAGTTCTATCGACATCAGTTTTGAGGATGAAGTCCGTGCTTTGATCCTTTTATCATCTTTGCTCGAGAGCTGGGATGCAACTGTGACAGCTGTTAACAGTTCCTACGGATCAAACAAGTTGAAATTTGAAGAGGTCCGGAACCTGATTCTCAGTGAAGATATCAGGAGAAAAGAAGCCAGTGGGAGCTCTAGATCTGCCTTGACGACCCAAGAAGGCAGAGGAAGGACTGCACAGCATAGCAACAACCATGGGAGATCCAAATCCAAGCAGAGGAGCCAATCAAGACCTAGGGGTGATGGTTGTTGGCACTGTGGTAAGAAGGGGCACACCAGGAAAAACTGTTGGGCAAGGAAGAACAAAGGACAGAAGGAAAAGTCAGTCAATGCAGTGACCGAGAATACTGAAGATGCTTTGTTTCTCAATGCGGACAATCCGATGGAGTCATGGATCCTAGACTTCGGTGCTTCGTTTCACTCTACCTCACAAATGGAATGCATGAGAAATTATACAGCTGGTAATTTCGAAAAGGTTTATTTGGCAGATGATGAGCCTTTGAACATCGTGGGGAGAGGTGATGTTCATATCAAGATGCTAAATTAGTCGATATGGAAGCTGAAGAATGTCAGACATGTCCCTGGTTTAAAGAGGAACTTGATCTCAGTCGGGCAACTGGATTCGGAGGGTTATGTCATAACTTTTGTTGGCAGCTCCTGGAAGATCGTCAAGGGTGCTACGGTGATAGCACATGGAAGCAAGTTGGGCACCCTCTATATGATTAGTAACATGAAAGACGCAGTGGCTTTGGCACAGGCAGACTCGGAGTTGTGGCACTACCGTCTGGGTCACATGGGGCAAAAAGGAATGCAAGTATTACAGAAGAAGGGCAAGCTAGCTGGTCTGAAGATGACGGATGTTGGTTTCTGCGAGCATTGTGTTCTTGGAAAGCAGAAGAGAGCCAGCTTCATCAAGACAGGCAGAGGACCAAGATCGAAAAAGCTAGAGCTAGCTCATACCGATGTATGAGGTCCCTCTCCGATGGAATCCCTTGGAGGCTCAAGTTATTATGTGACATTTATTAACGATTCCACTAGGAAGGTATGGGTTTATTTTCTGCATAATAAATTTAATGTATTTGACACTTTCAGGAAGTGGAAAAGTTTAGTGAAAAATGAGTTTGGACAAAAGATCAAGTGCCTAAGGTCAGATAATGGAGGCGAGTACAATGTACTGAGTTCAAGGAATTCTGCGCAGTTAATTGGATCAAGATGGAGAAGACTATCCCAAGTACGCCACAACAAAACGGGATAGCTGAGCGTATGAACCGTACCCTAAACGAGAGAGCGAGGAGCATGAGGCTCCATGCAGGATTGCCCAAGATGTTTTGGGCTGAGGCAGTTAGCACTGCTGCCTACCTGATTAATAGAGATCTATCTATCCCTCTTGATTGTAAGATCCCTGAAAAAGAGTAGACAGGTAAATCAGCAAACTTATCTCACCTGAAGGTCTTCGGTTGTATCTCCTATGTCCATGTCAACGCTGAGAAGAGAGACAAGCTAGATGCAAAGTTGAAGAAGTGCTTCTTCATTGGTTATGGCACTGATGATTTTGGTTATAAGCTCTGGAGCGAGAAGGATAGGAAAATCATCAGGAGCAAGGACGTAGTGTTCAATGAGAGAAGCCTGTATAAGGACCAAGGTGTTCAAGATAGAGCAGAAGAGGCAGACAAGGAGAAAGAGAAAGTAGTGTTAGAAGAGATCACTGAGGAGGACATTGCTGAGAGAGCAAGAGTTCCTGAGCCTGAGCCTGAGACACCTCAACTGAGAAAATCTGCAAGGATCCCGAAACTACGTGTAAGGTACTCACCCTCGTTACATTACCTGCTGTTGACAGATGGAGGGAAGCCAAAGTGCTTTGATGAGGCTATGGAGAGCAAAGATTCAGTTAAGTGGGAGCTGGCGATGAAGGATGAGATGCAATCCTTGATAAAGAACAAGACGTGGGAGCTTGGCACACTACCAAATGGAAAGAAAGCACTGCATAATAAATGAGTCTATAAGGTCAAAGAGGAACCCGATGGCACTAAGAAGTACAAGGCGAGGTTAGTCGTGAAAGGATTCCAACAGAAAGAGGGTATAGATTATATCGAGATTTTTTCTCCTGTTGTCAAGCTCTCTATCATTCAAGTTGTTATGAGCATTATAGCTGCGGAGAACCTACATCTAGAGCAACTGGATGTTACTACTGCCTTTCTACACGGTGAGATAGATGAAGATATTTACATGCAGCAGCCTGTTGGCTTCGAGATCCCTGATAAAGAAAATCAAGTATGCAAGCTGAGAAAAAGCTTGTATGGTTTAAAACAAGCCCCCATGTTATGGTACAAGAAGTTTGATGGATTCATGATCAACAATGGTTTTGCTAGATGCCAAGAGGATCCTTGCTGTTATTTTAAGATACTCGAAGATAGTTTCATGATATTACTCTTGTATGTTGATGATATGTTGATTGCTGGGCCAGACATGCAAGAGATTGAAAGATGGAAGCGAGAGCTGTCCAGAGAATTTGCAATGAAGAACATGGGCCCAGCAAAGCAGATACTTGGGTTGAGGATTGAAAGAGACAGAGCGGCGGGCACACTGAAGTTGATTCAGAGTAGCTATATTGAAAAGGTGTTGGACAGATTTAATATGTCAGATGCAAAGCTAGTGAAGACACCTTTGGCCACACATTTCAAGCTTTCGAAGGAACACTCACCCAAGGTTGATGATGAGCTGAAGACAATGGCCAGGGTTCCGTATGCTTCAACCGTTGGCAGCTTGATGTACACGATGGTTTGCACAAGGCCGGATATTGCACATGCAGTGGGAGCTGTGAGCATGTACATGGCAAATCTGGGCAAGCATCACTGGGAAGCTGTCAAATGAATCCTGCGATATCTTAAAGGTACCAAGGATGTCAGTCTATGCTACAGGAGGGGCAATTTGACTTTACAGGGATATGTGGATGCAGACCTGGGAGGCGATGCCGACACGAGGAGGAGCATGATTGGGTATGTGTATACCATTGGCGGGATAGCGATGAGCTGGATCTCGCAACTGCAGAAGATCGTGGCTCTTTCCACCACCGAGGCGGAGTATGTGGCAATCGCTGAAGCTAGCAAGGAGATGATCTGGCTGCAAAATTTGCTGAAGGAGCTTGGTAGAGAGCAGACCTGCAATATACTATTCTGTGATAGTCAGAGTGCTATTCATCTTGCAAAAATCGATGTTCCTGCGAGAACGAAACATATACAGCTGAGATATCATTTCATCAGGGTATTGCTTGAAGATGGATGTCTGTCACTAGAGAAAATTCATAGCTCAAAGAATTTAACAGATATGCTGACAAAGGTGGCTACTGCAGAGAAATTGGAGCTATGTATGGCCTCAATTGGCCTCCAGAGCTAGTTGATTGGAGGCGTCGCACAAGATACTAACTTTTGTTTTAGAAGTTTGTTTTGTTTTTCAGGTGGATGCTGATATTGTGTCTAAGTCTCCAAGTGGGAGAGTTGTTAAGCGTTGGATCCTTATCCAGCAACAACCCACCAGCCCAGAAGCCCAGCCCAAGGAAAAGAAACCGGAAAAAAAAAGAAAAAAAAATTGGATCGGCCGGATTGGGCCAGGCCCGGCCCAGGCGTGCACAGGTGGGCGAGCGGAGCCCAGGCCCAGCCCCAACGCAGGTGAGCGCGGGCGTGCGCAGCGAGCGCACGGAGCGCGGCAGCATGCTGGGCGCACAGCGGGCGCGCGGGCGCGCGATGCGTGGCGGGCGCACGGTGCGCGGCCTAGGCCCACGCGCAGCGTGCGGGCGTGCGTGGGCTTGGCCCAGGCGGCAGCAGCAACACCCTTGGGCGTTTCCCCGAGTTTCCCACACGTTTTCCCGTGCATTTCGTGCGGTGTACGCATGGTCCATGGGTTTTCTTTTGATCTGGACCATCCGATGGCTCGATCGGACAGCTGAGATGGATCCGACCTCTTTTGGGCTTGATCTGACATGTTTTTTACGCGATCTGGGATCTTGATTTTCGATCGGATGGATGGAGTTGGTTCTTGGATGTTCTAGGTGTTTTGGTCGACCAGGAGTCGAGTTTTCTCCTGGGCTCTTTATATCAGAGCCGCCGTAGAAGCCAGAGAGGTATCTTGAGAACCTGCAGAGACACGGAAGGACGCAGAGAGCACGACAGAGCCCTGAAGACCTTTTCCAAGAGAGAAAAAGGCAGCTAAAGAGAGAGAGAGAAAACTGTAGAGAAGCAAGAGATCTTCCACCAAAAATTATTTCGGATGAGAGATATTTTTTGGGATAATTTTTTGTTTTCTTCTTTTCTTATTGCTGTTTTAGGGCTAGGATGAGCATCCCATAAAACTTCCTGTAAATTTTTTCTATAGTGAAGATTTGTTCTTGTGCGGTCGTGGACGTAGGAGCAGGAGACTCCGAACCACATAATCCCTTGTGTTTGCTTGTGCTGTGATTTATTTTTTGTCAGTTTTCCTTTCTTTTCCTGTAAATTTCATATTCCACTGCGATATGTTCCGCAACAGAAGAAGCTTATATTAATATTCGAAAGTTGATTCTTGCGACAAGACTCTCGAGCACATTTCAAAGTCAAGAAGATTCTTCCTTCAATATTTGACTAATTTTTTGGATCAAAGCCAGAACATGTTTCAGACTGAAATTTTATCCAAATTCAAATAAGATGACGGGAAAAATATATGATGGAGGAAAAGGATATTTTGCTCTGCATAAATAATTTTAAAAAAATTAAATGATAATTAATAAATATCATGCTTAATTTTTAAGTTGTTGTATGTCCTGCCCCGTTAAATTAATTAGAATATACATAAATTAATAAAAAAATATAGTTCAGTCATGCAAGATTTCCTGCACGCGTGCGGTGCACAAAGACTCGCTTTAACGCAATAGCAGGGGAAGGATGCATGCGATGAATCGAGAGGAGAGCCCATCCGGTCCCCTCGAGGATGATTGCGAGCACGTGCTCGTCTCTTCACCAGTCCGAGAGGAGAGAGCAGATGGACGGAAACACATTGGGCCCACCGTCCTACCAAACCCACCGGTTCTTTTCCTTGCAGCCTGTAAACAGCCCTTTTTGTCTACATTCACCCCACACTTGGTTTTCCGGCCCGGTCCGGTCGACTGGACCGCCCCATAATAATTCTCGAGTTCCAAGTCAGCTTCTGCCACGTGTCCCTTACAATGTTTTATCTTGGGCACTAGCTTTAGTTAGACCAGTAAAATCGTGACACATATGAAGTGGACATACCAACATTTATTTTTGGTAATAATGGATGGACCAACATTTGTTGGAATTATTAAATGTAGTTACATATGGTCATGGTGTCCTTGGTTTGTGATGGCATAACATGTCCAGCATCATGCTGCCGGCCATTACGATAATCTCAGAGAATTCAGATCTATGTGGGTCTGCGCTGTCTTCCCTCAAACACCAACAGCACGATGAACATGAAGATAGGCCACAATTTGACCATGCTAGTTGTTGTCTAAGATGAGGGAATTGTAGTTTGCTATCTAAGACACCAATGAAAGAAGAGGGGTCCTAATTACCTGGAATGAGATAGGATGCTGGGTTCTCACAAATTATCGCACATGTTGGGACCTACTTCATTTTCAGGTGGGAGTTGCAGCATAAACCCAAATTTGCTAGCTGTCACGATGTGAGGCACTCGCTACCAACTTTTGATAGTGTGTGGCATGTAGCTTAACCGACCCTTGGGACGATAGTGAGAGAGCTGCCAAGTCCACTTCCCCTTGCCCCACCCTATTGGGATGCTAGGGATGGACACTTTGCAAAGATGGCCATGCTTTACACTGAATTCCATGCAACCATGATGAGATTACCCTTAGCCTCTCACCTTCAAATTACCAACCCCCGCTCCTCTTCTCTGTCCTCTCTCGCCATTCTTGTATATTAACAACACAAGCAGTGAACTCCTCTCCTTCAAACACGCTTGAAAGGTTATTAATTACCCCATGGAGACTGACCCATCTCCATGGCGCTCAGCATACTTGGCCTCCCCATCATGGTTCCCGGTGTATAGAAATTCCTCTCGCTTCCACCTCCTCGGCCATGAGGCCACCGAAAGGACCAAGAGCTGGCGAAAGCTCCTCAAGAGATTGTTGAAGGAAGGGAAGAGCATATGCTGCACCAAACCCCTCACATTTGGTTATGATGCAGTCAGTTACTCTAAAAACTTCGATGATGGTTGCTGGAATGAGAGATCTGGTTAGTGTTTCAAGGATGCCGGTTGGTGGTGAATGCGATTTTATTCCTAAGGTTTATATATATGGTCTTTGGATGATGCTGGTGTTACTCTTTTATATTAGATGGTAATGTTGGTACTTGCAATGTTGCAAATATTCTTCTTCTTCTCCTAATTTTCCAAGCTTGTCATGCATAGTTTTGAGCAACAAATAATGTGTGTCTACTTAACAACAAAAAAAAAAAAAGTCGTTTTATCTATAGGACCATGATTGCAATGATTGTGTTTATATATCAACTCAATGACAAGCAACTAAAGCAACCCAAAGAGTAATCAACCCAAGAAACCAATGCACTGAAACCTATTACATGCTCTTCACACTTTAAATTCCAAGTTCATGAATCCTTAACAAGTTTGAACTTTAAATTCCAAGTTCATGAATCCTTATCCATTATCTAAAACGGCAGTACAGCAAAACCAGGAAAGAACATTTCAAGTACAGAATTCTATTGCTATCAATCACTGAAAGTTGTGGTTCACAAGAATCAGAAAAAGAGTTTAAGGATCACACCAAAACTTATCAACTGATACTGTCATTACTAGACATCATAAAGCATGGGCTAAATTCCTGGATCTTGGAAACTCAAATTATCTAGCTTGATTTTAGAACAATGTAAAAAACAAATTGAAATGAGATAGTAAATGATTACTTTATTAACATATTATGCATCATTGCAAGGGCTTGAAATGGTAAGGCTGACAGAGACGGTCAAGAGCATGAATCAGCTTCCTTCTTGGCCCAACTGCATGAGCTCCCATGTCTTTGAGCTTGCTCATTGTGAGATTGACCAACTGATAAACACCCAGCTTTTCCCTCTCAAAAACTTTTATGAATCGATCAAGACCCTGAGACACCAGCCAATTTCTCAGTCCACCGAACCCTTTGAGCTCCCTCTCAAGGTTCAATGCTCGCATTCGCTGATTCACAACATTAAATGCACCAACTGGCAGCCTTGGGGCACCTCCAATTGTTCCTGAGGGTGTAATTGTTCTTGTTCTATCGGGGACTGCAACATATCCATCACCAGTAAAATGAAGTAACGATGCCTGTTGCAATAATGGGCTTCCAGAAACGTCACCAGAACCATTAACCAGGGTTTGATCGTCAAGTGCAGCAACATGATTGTGAACAGATTTTTGAGGTTTTATTCTCACACCAGCATTCTGAAATCTCTTCTCAGGTGTTACAGTAGCTTTCTTGTGCTCACCATCAACTGGAACCTCATTCTCAAAAGGGATCGCAGCTGGTTTCTTGGATCTATCTCTGGACCGCTTCCAACACCTTTTCTTTTGAATATCGGAGCCGCTCCTAATGTTTCTCCTTGATTTGCTTTGGGTATGGTTACTTTCTGGAATTTCAGTTTGAGGGTGTTCAGGTGATAGAGGAGGAACCAGAATGGTGATTCTTTGTTTTTTAACCACCACCCAATCATCATAGTCTTCCACTGGATCAATCATGGAATAAGTTGAGTCAACTGAGACAGCTTCCATCATTCTTTTCAGCTAACATGGCTGGAAGTCTCTGTTTTGCATTTTCTACATAAAACTGAGGATCATAAAACCTGCTTGGCTAGTTGAAGTCCTGAAAATTTGAACTCGGAAGATCACCAAAAAAATTTGAGTAATAAATCACTTTAAAAAAGTCTATTGCAGTAACCAGAAAGTAAAGTGCGCATTATGGAAATGGCAGACAGTTGCATGAGATTTTTCTTTTTTATTATTTCTGGATATTTTAAACACAATATGTTAAAACTACAAGTAACAAACTATGGTCGAATTGGGATTATATGAGTATATTTCAGTTTATAATGCCAACCAAAAAGACATCAACTGCTACTTATGAGATAAAAAAGGAATTTTAGAAAGCTCATGCATGTGATCGAATTTGAACTTACTATATCAGTTTTAGATCTTTTAAAGTTTGTACCAAGAAAATGATAATGGTAAATGTTCCAAGAATTGAATTAGCATCCACAAAAACAACAAGAGGAAAATAACAATACATCTGGCAATGGAAACCAGTCAGATTGAACAAGTTGGTTGGCGTTGGTTTGGAAAATTCAAAATTCAATAAGTTTCCCTTGCAGTTGATGCATGTTGAAATAAATATAGCACTTCCTATAGAACATAGGAAAATTATCATAGTCTATATTATAATAATAACTATTATCAGTGAAAATGGAACCAAAGGTTACGATGGCAGACATAAAATTGCATTTTGATCCAAATGGTAGATAATCTTCTTGACTCACCATCCAGCAGTACTTCTGCAGCTACTCAGAATACATTACTGCAAGTGTTATGTCAAAAGATTCCAACTAATATTGTAGCAGACATCTAATAGTTGCCTCCAATTTTTTATCTGGAAATTAGATGCTGACAGAACCTTCCTCACAGCTTATTTGAAGCATAATATTTTGGTCATCTGTAATACCATGTCATGCAACTCTCCACTACAGTTTGAGGCATATCACAAGACTTGATATGCACTCTCTGTCTGCCTCTCAAAGCCACATGCATGAACGTGCCTGGCACTAGTTAGTAGTGTATGAGAACATCTTTTAATGGCCCGGTTATTTCTTGGAAAACTTATGACACTTCTTCAAATGGCTAGTGGTAAATAGCAATTGTATTTTTAATTCTTAAACAGGCCTCCCTATATATCCCTTCCATGAAAGTAGAAAAGCTACCTTTCATATGTTACAATTACAATTATATTTCAATGAACATCTTCATATGTCTAGTGATGTGATGGTGATTGGAAACTATGGTTGGAGGCATGGGAGTGTTTGGAGACGCCGGGACAAAGAAATTCTTCTCCACCAGTTCAAGCTTTAATGCTTTATCAACAACATGCATGCTCTCCTAGTGCTTGGCACCCTTGCTGTCATCTGTGTTGGACATGGAATGGCTATTTATTAAAGACACCACCTATGTGCCTGTTACACTCTATGAGTGGCACATGTAGATGCCCTTGCATTTGGTATGATAAAGTCAAGTGCAAGCATGTGCTCAGGACACCTCTCATGTCTGCTAAATTAATTGAATAGCTGGTTCTCATAATTTGAAGATTGTAAGACATTTAAATTAGTTTTAAAGCCAATATTACATGGTTTGAAAAACAAATTTTTCATCAGGACTCATTGAGTGTAGAAAGCTAGTGGATCCAAATAACATATCCCCCCAATACATAATATCAAAAAGGGCAGAAATCACATAAAGGCCAGCTCCCCATCAATGATAACATCCAATTGAGACTCATCTCATGGAATAATTCAAAAAAAAATATCATTGAATAAAGTTCCAAATAAAAAATTAGCATAAACAATAGCATGAATCTTAGTTACCAAAATCAAGAGTGGATGCTAGTGCAGTGCTGGTCTGGGAAAGCAGGTACTTAGAAAACACTTAAAAGTGATGAAGTGCTCGGGAAGAGGTTGTAGGTTTGAGTTTTCCACAGATTTTCCAGAGCTGGTACATTTTCCAAGGTATAAATTCCCAGCTACTAAGGTGAGAATGAAACCAAGAAACATCACAGTTAACTAATGATTTGTTAAAAGATGAAATATAACTTTATAACATATGATAAACCATGGAAGCAAACTAATAGATTATAAACAGTCAAGAGACATTACAACTCTAAAACTTAAGTTTTTTGCAAAATACCACGAGGCCAATGCTGCTGACGTCACCAATGCTAATGTGCAAGATGGATTCCTCCTTTGTAGCTGGTAAAATAGGAGAGAACTGACAAAATAACAACATACCAAAAGCCAAAACAAGATAATGGAACAGCAAGAATTCTTCTAGGTCAAATGATCAAAAAAAACTCCAGGAATTGTTCTTTATAAAGTAAGGAAGACATCATGATTCTTCTTCTTAGTAATTAGCCATGAAAAATTAAACGCATTATGTGCACAACACTAACTATTAGATCATAAGGGAAATTGGTGCCCGCTAATCACTCCTCTTTATTGTTGCATCACATAGGGGTTTGTCCAGCTAATTAAGAGCTAAACTTTAGAACAGAAGATTTAGGGCTTACAAAAAGAATGAGGATTCTACAACTAGAAACTTATAATGAGAGATTAGGAAGAGAAAGGTTAAGGGATTCGCAAATGGACTTACCAGCTATTCAGATTCGCCTCCAAGAATGAGGACGGCGACGCCGCGTTAGGGTTTCCGGCGAAGGTCGCAACTCGTGATATCGATAAGCCGCGTTCCCGGCGGTGGCTGCGAGCGGCGGGCTCGTGCGGCGGCGAGAGTCTTCCGGCGGCAAGGCCCCGCCCGGCGGGCTCAATACCGTAATCAACTCTACGGCGAGGGGCGGCGGCTGGGCAGAGAGACTGAGGGGGAAGTGGGGTAGAAGGCGGCGATGGGTTTCGTTTCTTTTTGGGGAGGGGAAGCCGTTGGGCTCAATATATATTTTAAAAGGCCAGAAAGCACTCGCGAATAAAACAAAAATATCGCGTTAGACGCCCGAATTATTCCAAGATTCTCGAATAGTTCGGCATTATATTGCGGAGCCGCTCTTTGGCGACGACCCAGTCTTATCCGTTCTTCCCTGCGTTCCACGGGAGGAGAGAGCGAGAGGTATGGCGCGTGGAGCAATGACCGGAGCTCTTCCAATTCCGCACTGTTCTACTGCTCATCGAAGCGGTTCTCCTTTCCTTGGAAGCCATCCTGGCTCAGCTTTTCGTCTCTGGACGGCGTCTAATGGCCGGCGGTTGGCGAGAAAATGGCCGGCTTCTTGCACGACGAGAGCATCGGTTTCAACCACAAAGGAGACCGTGCTCAGAGATTTTTGGGATAAAAGAGTTCTAAAGGTCTCTTCTGTGATATTTTCTTGCTTTAATCCGAACACCTGTTGCATTTATTTTCAATGTTCCGCTTCCAGATGCTTGTTCTGCTGTCGTTTCTTTTCTCTCTCTTCGAATTCCTTCTTGATTTATCTTCGTATTTGATAGATGAATTCAAAATGTGACCTTTTTCTGTATGTTGATTAAATTAACTTGATCCTCCTTTGAAAACAAATAACTTAAGCAAAGAGGAAAAAGAAAAAGACATCTGCTTTCTAATTGTTGAGATGATTAATACTGGCAAGATTTGATGTTTAAATATGTGCCCTAAGGCTTGGAGTCTTGTGTGTTTAGATACTAAAAATAAAGAACAATTCTTTGCACAATATGAGAATTGAAAACAATAGAATGTAATGGTAGATGCACAGTAATATGTGTAATGATAAACTTGGATACAAGTAAATCAGAAGAGGACATAGGGTCACAAAAATAAAGATTAAAGTGGTAGAAAAACGATTTATATTGCAGTATCATTTAGTAAATATCGTTAGGAACCCTGTGCCTATTGCTTCCTTAAAAAAAGGGGGGACTGTCATTTGTAATGGAGAATTATTGAAGGCCCTTATAAAGAGAGTATTACTTTTTTAATGAACTGATAGATTAGACAAAAAAAAAATGTTGGTGAGGTTATGAAAGAAGTTTTTATGGAGCTTGCATGAAGTAAAACTTCTTTGTTGGTAGTGGACAGTGAAGAAGATGTTTATGGTTATGATTGTATGACTTTAATTATTTTTAATGATGAAACATTGTGTCAAATTTAACTGCATTAAATGCACAGACACATCTTAATATTAGCCGTGAGCTTTTCTGGTATAATCTTGTCCAACCACTTAATTTGTTACCTTGAAAAGTTACTTAAAGAGGTTGTTTCTTCCTTATGTTCTATCCAGTTTCTCTTTAGGTATAAGCATGCTCCATAATTTTCTCCTTTCCACTTAGAATGTTGCTTTCTTTCACAGATCATCTCAGGACTCCAAAATTTTGACAAGGACAGTGTTGCATCTGTTGTTATTGCTGCAGAGAAGGTCTGTATATCCTCATCATACTGGTCTGTGCTATTTCCTATACTAGTCTTCATTTCAGTTATACTACTTTAAAAGCAAAAATATCTTGTTAATTTTGTGAAAAGATTAGCTTATGGATTTCTGTTGCCTGATTTTTATTATTTATAAGATCCATTGATGATTTCAGCAACCACTTAGTCTGATAGTTTCTACCATGGCAAACTTAGTAGAGTCCAATGCTTTATACAAATATAACCTCATTGCCAGATTAGTTGGGACAAAGCTTGTGGGTTTCATTTTTCCATTAATCTGAAACTTTTCTGGTCTTTTGGAGCCTATTTTAACAGTTCCAGCTTCCGTGACCAATATATTCTGCATAGTTGAAGGTTAGCTTCCTTAGATATGTCTGCTTTTTGGATGATCTTTCCTTGCCATTCTACATTTTTTACTATTATAGTTTGTGTTTCTGGCCGTTTTAAGATGGACGATAATTACTACTTATTACTCAAAGGTTGTAAATCTTAATTTCTTACCATTTGTCAATGATGGTTGTTGTAGCCAAATCACCTCCTGAGTCAGTATCAGGAGGTCCCTCGATCTTTTTTAGTCGGATGAGATCCTGCTCTTTGACATCTCATGGATGGATACTTACAAGAACAGGGCCCCTTGACTGGTGGTTACTAGCGAGGGACCCTCCAATACTCAAGTCAGTGGAGAAATTTGGATAAAAATTGAAGCTGAGGAAGAGATGGCGAGAGAATGCCAGAATAAGCGTGTAGTGGATAGTAACCAGCATACCTGTCAGGGTCCCCTCTTATCAATTTATAGGATTATACGAAGCAACTGAATGCCATTTGGGAGGTGACCTCCTCTAACATGTGCAATGAAATCCGTTGGGATGTTTGGATTTTGTCTCCTAAAATCTTTTTTGTTTGCATCTTCTGTTAGGATGGCAACTTTTGTTGAGATCTTATTTGCCACGATCTCTGCTAGGACAGCTGTAGTTAATCGGCCTCCATCACTTGCTCGGATGTCATGGACTTCAAGTGTCAATGGATATCGTGTCAATGGGCTTGCTGTTGCTCAAAATTACTTAAACTCGAGTATCATACTTACTCGGCCATGGTTGCTCGGCCATGATTGCTCGGTCATGGTTGCTCGTTTATACTTGCTCGGCCAAAGTTACTCGGCAATGGTTACTCGTCCATAGTTCCTTGATCAAAATTACTCGGTCAAAGTTATTCGGCCATAGTTACTTAATAGTTTGCCTCCAGCTTAGTCGTTGATTTGATCGAAAGTTATTTGGCCATGATTACTCGACCAAAGTTATTTAGCTATAGTTTGCCTCCAACTTAATCGTTGACTTGGTCGGTTCGTCAAGACTGGGTCATTGAGTTGTCACAACAATGCCCTCCACTCTTGAGTCTAAAATGCTGCTTCAACTTTTATTATTTTTGGACGAAGGGAGTAGCATCACTTTTTTGGCCTTGACCTAATTGCGGAAAGTTAATTATTGTTTATCGATTGGTTACTAAGTGGTCGAAAGGAAGTAAAACCCGAATAAGAATGGAAGTAAGACCCAAATAAGAGTAGGAGTGAGATCCAAATGAGAATGGGAGTGAAATCCGAATAAGAGTGAGAGTGAGATCCAAATAAGATGGAGATTGAGAATGCAGTCATTTTCGTCGATCAGTTGTGAGCAGTCGAATGAAAATGAGATCCGAATAAACATAGAAGTGAGACCCGAACAAGAATAAACGTGAGACCCGAATAAGATAAAAGTTGAGAACGAGCCATCTTTGTCAACCGGTTATTGAGCGACTGAATGGGAGTGAGATCCGAATAAGAATGAGAGTGAGATCCTGGAGGTTGAGGAGACAGTCATCTTCATCAACCAGTTGTTAAGCGGCCGAATGGAAGTGATATCTGAATAAGAATGGGAGTGAGATTTAAATAAGATGGAGATTGAGAATGTAGCCATCTTTATCGACCAGTTGTTAAGTGGTTGAATGAAAATGAGACCTAAATAAAAATGAGAGTAAGACCCGAATAAGAGTCGGTTGAGGACGTAGTCATCTTCGTCGACCGATTGTTAAGTAGTTGAATGAAAGTGAGATCCAAATAATAATGGGAGTGAGACCTGAATAAGTTGAAGGTTGAGGACGCAGCCATCTTCGCTGACCGATTGTTAAGCGACCGAATGAGAGTAAGACTCGAATAAGATAGAGATTGAGGATGCAACCATCTTCGTCAATCGATTATTGAGCAACCAAATGGGAGTGAGATCCAAATAAGATGGAGGTTGAGGATGCAGCCATCTTCGTCGATCGGTTATTGAGCAACTAAATAGGAGTAAGACCCGAGTAAGATGGAGATGTGAGATATAGCCATTTTCTTCGATCAATTATGAGTCGGCCGAATGGAAGTGAGATCCCAGTAAGATGAAGGTATGAGAACGTAGCCATCTTTTTGAACTAGTTGTTAGTTGGCCGAATAGGAGTGAGACTTGAGTAAGATGGAGATGTAAGAACGCAGTTATCTTCTTCGACCGGGTATTAATCAGCTAGATAGGAGTGAGATCCAAGATGGTGGTTATGAGTCAGCTATCTTCTTTGACCAGGTGTCAATCAACTGGATGAGAGTGGGACCTAAGATGGAGATTGAGCCAGCCATCTTCTTCGATCGAATGTTAAACGACTGAATGGGAGTGAGATCCAAGATGGAGGTTGTGAATATAGCTATCTTCTTCGATCGAGTGTAAATCGACTGAAGGACCTTTGATGGGCCCCATAGATTTTGGTGGGCCCATGGATTTTAGTATCTCGACGAGCTTCAATAGGCCCCACGGGCTTTCAATGGCTCAAAAAGATTCTATGGACCTCGTGGGTTTTGATACGCCAATGGGCCCTACAAGCTTTGCTGCACTAATGAGCCCATTGGGCTTTTATGAGCCTCGTGATCTCCTTGGCATTCGTGCCTCGGATCCTGATGGTGTTCGTGCCTCAGATCTTGGTTTGCCCCCCAAGCTCGCGAATAGCCACTGCTAATCCGCTGGTCGAGGAGCATCGATCTTTGGTCTTCATCATGATCTTCTCAGCCTATGAATCTTCTTCTCCCTACCTGGCACGTCAATCTGTTGTAGCCAAATCACCTCTCCCGAACTTGGTCGGTATTAGAAGGCTCCTCTACCTTCTCCGGTAGGATGAGGTCTTGCTCTTTGATATCTCCCGGGCAGATACCTGCAAGAACAGTCCCTCTTGATCGGTAGTTATCAGTAGGGGATCCTCCGATACTCAAATCAGTGAAAAGATTTGGGCAACAACCAAAACTGAGGAAGAGATGGCGAGAGAATGACAGATGAGCATGTAGTTGGTGGTGACTAACATACTTGTCAGGGATCCCCTCCTACCAATCTATAGAGTTATATGGAGCAACTGAAGCTGTTTGGGAGGTAGCCTCCTTTGACATGTGCAACGAAATCCATTGGGATGTTTGGATCTTGTTCCCTGAAATCTTTTCTATTGGTATCTTTCTATTAAGATGGTAGCTTTTGTTGAAACCTTATATGCCATGATTTTTGCTAGGACAACTATGGTTAGTCGACCTCCGTTACTTGCTTAGATGTCATGAACTCCAAGCCTCAGGGAATGTCGTGCCAATAGGTTTGTTGTTGCTTGAAGTTACTTGGACTCAAGTGTCATACTTGGCCATGGTTGCTCGGCCATTGTTGCTGACCATGGTTGCTCATCCATACTTGCTTGACCAAAATTACTCGGCCATAGTTACTTGGCCATAGTTACTTGGCCATAGTTGCTCGGCCAAAGTTGCTCGTCTATATTTGCTTAGTCAAAGTTACTCGATCATAGTTGCTCGGCCATAGTTGCTCAGCCAAAGTTATTTAGCCATAGTTTGCCTCCAGCTTAGTTGTTGATCTGATCGGTTCATCAAGGCTGGGTGGTTGAGTCGTCACAACAGTGATAAAGTGGGATTTAGTCATGTCAACAAAGTTATGCTTCCATTAGATATACCAACACAAGTTTAAAAGGAAAGGAGTTAGACTCTCTAAGTCTACATATCAATGAAACAGTTTCAATCAAAATCTCTAATTAATTGTTTTTAAACTAAAGACAATCATTTATAAATATTTGGTTTTTCTAAAATATATTTATATACTTCTTTGCAGAAGATAAAGAAATTCTCAATGCTGAAAATAAATGTTAATACTCTCCTTAATCTAAGAAATTTGAATTGATGAATTTTCTCATCCGGTGAAAGTCGTGATTACATCCAAATAAGTGCTTGTCTAATCATAATGTTGGCCATTTGAAACATACATTGACAGATTATTTTCTCTCAGAAACTTTGTTGATGGTGTTAAATGTGCCACTATTCTGACAAGCTAAAGATATTACTCATAGTTGAGAGTTGAGACTGCTTTTTCAGACAGAGACATAGATGAGGAACAAGCATTAACTCAAATGAAGTTGACCCTGTGCCAGATATCAAACTATAAACAAAAAGCAGCTTTTTCAAACCAGAGGCATGTCAAAATTTCTACAATAAAATGACATGGTATAACTTATTCATAGGAGGAATTCCATTAGTAAAAGAAATTGGGATCTAAATATAGACAAACATAGTAAATATAGAAATGAGTTTATAGTCATTAATCATGAGCCTTAAATCTAGATTAAAGGGATAATAAGAGGAAGGTGAAATGAAGAAAATTTTACTTGGAAACTCTAATGGATAAGGTGAATGGTGCATTTCAGTTTGAAGAAGAGAGCAATGATAGGACCATAGGAAACATTGTCATGGGCTTGGCGAACTTTATAGATGATTAACTAGCATTTGTGCTTTCCATGATAGCTCATTGAAGTTTATGAAGGAATACTACCAAACTATTCATTTATAACACATATAGCCTTGTGGTCAGATGACGTAACCCTGCACATTTATTGGTTTCAACCTATTTCTGCTTCAACTTGTAAAGGCCATGTTGAGGGTTTGAAACCAGCATTGCCCTTCAGCCATCAAGACATAACCCTGCACATTTATTGTTTCATATCACAATGGCATTCCTTTTTAAAAATTCTATGGAGGGGTAAATAACCTGGGGTAAATATTTGATGCAATGCTCATAAGTGACATAGAATTCAGTATAAATATTCCTTTTACATGGAAAGGAACAGAATGTTTTTGTTTTTTTCTTTTGGCAACTTAGCATAGCATAGGTTGCAGTTAGAAGAATAAAGATAAATTCATTTATTTATGTTCATTGAAAGACTAAGTTTGTTTCCTCTCTTTACTTTACTTGCATGGTTCCACCTGATCCATCTACATGGGTCTTTTATTCTCCATATTTTTTCCTTTAGGTTTCTCATACTTGTTTCTTTTATATTACACATGGACAACAGGGAGGTGCCACTCATGTTGATATAGCTTGCGATCCGGAGTTAGTAAAGCTGGCTTTGAACTTAACCTCTCTTCCGGTAAATACAGGACTTCATAAAACAAATCCTGCAGCTTTTTTGGATATTGTGACTGTTATAGGTCTATTTTATATCATTTGAATTAGGGACAATTTTCAATGATTTGAAAGTTCGCTATCAAATAATAGAAAATATTCATTAGTATGTATAATTGTGGGCATGTGTCCATGTCACAATATTTGAGATGCAACACTTCCAGGTTTCCATGTTTTATAATGACACTGCAACACGAATGATATTAGAGATATTCATCCATATGCCCATATTCATATCATTGTAGCTTGAATTTGGTAAGTTAATGTATCATACATCTATATCAATGTTGCCATGTTGCAACCATTATCGGTTGATGACATACATATCATGGGTGACTATTTATCTCAGCATTGTATTATCTTGTATACAATTTCAGTTGATATCCTCATACTTTTCCAGCTATTAGCTGTGCTCTTGCAGCAATCACCGCCTCCCCAACCATATAGAAGGAAAGAATTTACTTGATGCAATCTTAAGTAGACAAGAATATCCTCATTTTTAAATCTTGTTTAATCATCATGACAGCATATAAGCTATAAATTTCACTGATGCTATAATTTATTGATTTTCAGAAGGTATCCAGAGAGGAAGGAATATGATGTAGAAGAAAACCTAGTTCATAAGAGAATTGGAGTTTAGCATGTAGCATACCATAACTTTGTTAACGTTAAATTTATATTGATTTTCTCTGAAAATTGTGTTTGCCTGAATGTAATAAAATATTACATACAACAATTCTAGTTCTTATAAATTGCCATTAGCTGTTCCAGTTCTTCTTGTTAAGATAGTTGCATATTTGGCAGATTTGTGTCTCTTCAGTAGATCCAGTGGCATTCCCTGCTGCAGTGGAAGCTGGTGCTCAAATGGTTAGACTCATGAACCTAACAACCTAAAAGTTGGCTTATTCATGCAAAATTTTGTCACAATGAATATAGTTGAGGATAAGCTTTTGGTATATGCAGGTGGAAATTGGAAATTATGATTCCTTCTATGAGATGGGTATCCAATTTTCTTCAGACCAGGTACCTCGTATCAGTATGGGAACCATCATTCTCTAGTGTGGAGCAATAATTATTGTTTTCTCATGAACTTCTCTAGTGAATTTCAGATACTAAATCTAACTCAGGAAACAAAGAAGATTCTTCCATCTATCACACTTTCTGTGACTGTGCCTCACACCCTAAGTCTCCCTGATCAGGTAAATTATAATTTAGTGGCTACATAAGAAAGCATAGATTCTTTTAGAGCTATCAGTATAGTTTGTCTCACAATTTTTGTAAGTTGCATAATAGGTGAAGCTGGCAGAGTTACTGGAACAAGAAGGTGCTGATATCATTCAAACTGAAGGAGGGAAATGCATAAATCCCTCGAAACCAGGCATTCTTGGCTTGATTGAGAAGGTATAGCATTGCATTTTGCAAATAAGAGGCAGTTCTTTTGGTTAGAAGAACTACTTTTTGTGTAAAATCAAAGGTTAGAATAACTAATGTTTTAATGTAGTAAGTGATCTATTACATGGCAAAAAAGTTTATCATAGAGTTGCATCTAAAATGCTACAGTGAAACATCAACAAGAACTGACCTATGCGATAGGAGATCTTCTCAATTTTTAATAATCTAATTTTCAATATTCAAGTTCAATATATACGTTAATGGTCAATATATGGACATGATTATTTATACTCTACTACTTACCTCTTGGAGTGCGATGCTCTTCCCCTTTACAAGGTTTTAGTTAGCTGATATTTTTTGGAATGAGAATTTGTTGTTGCACCTGCTTGGTCTTTTTCTTTTTCATCAAACTAGTATAGTATTTAATACATAGCAATTATTACAAATAACCTAGAAGCAGATAGTGTCTATGTTTTGGTCCACCAATCCTTTACCCTTGCTTGCTGCTTTAACTTTTCCTTTTCATTCTATATGAAAGTAATACTTTCTTCTTTCAATCTGATAATTTCTTGTGACCATATGCAATCATCTAGTAATGTTTAGACATATATGGTTTTCCATTTAAAGATGGATATGTATTTATTAGTGCAGTGATAAATCATTATCTTGAATTAAGATGCCAAGCTGCAATCAGCTGTGACAATAAACAATGCACCTTCCTTACAATACTACTTATGAAGTAGACTGTGGCTCTCTCAAGGCAGCATATCGATATTATATAGCATCTGAAGATGTATCTGAAAAAGTTAATAGTGCTAGTTGAAGTATGGATAATCTTTTTGTGTTGATTTATAGGCAGCACCAACACTAGCAGCTGCATATTCTATTTCACGAGCAGTCAAAATCCAGTTATGTGTCATCTGGACTAAGCGCAGTTACAGCACAATGGCCATAACAGCAGGAGCAGCTGGTGTGGTATGTGCTTTATTTCCTTTTGAAGATAGAACTATAACTTTCTACCATTACATCTGTGTGTTCCATTAGAACCGATAGGAGGGATGGTCAATGCTCTTTTGAATTGGTTGATAAGTTGGCTCTGGGCAAGTTTCACATGTTTGAGGGTACACTCAATGGACATACACATATAAGTAGAAGTGTAGAACTATTATAAAGACATGGGATTAATACGCTGGGCATAACCCCCTTAAAATGCCCAAGTGCAAAAAACGAACATCAGGTGGTCCAATTGTAGTCCACTTTTTCATCGCATTCATATTTGTCTTAGAAAACAGACTAAAATGCAAGTTTGGATACTTTCCATGGTTTGGAGAATATCATCTGTTGTTGGAAAAACATTCATTAATAACCATTTGATGCACAGGTAACAACTCCCCAAAGCATTTGAAGGTTTGCTCCAAAAAGTTTTCCATTATGTACATGATAAGCACCGTGGATCATTGACTTAGATGCTTTACCATATTTTAGCAGCAGGATGTCATTACAACAATTATATCGTCATAAGAGTTTTAGCTTTAGCCTTGTAAAAGTATATGAGTCACTTGAGCTTTGAGTTTGCTTGGCTATGAACCTCAAGACTGACAGCTACTGCCTTACTTTATGAATTCTTACATTATAATGACATCTTCCGTGTCTGATGCACCAAGACCAAACATGTGCAGAACTTCAAACAGCACTAGAATGCACAAAATCATGGAACAAGTGAATTCTCATTCCAGTTAAATGCTGGTGGTTATGATGACGTCTCTCTTCTGAATGCAGGGTATTGGTTCAGCTGTGAATAAACTCAATGATGTAATCGCAATGATCGCAGAGGTCAAAAGCATAGCTGGTCATTAGGTCTATCAACCAGATGTGTATCTGAAGAAACTAGAATTGTCCAGTCTTAGCTCCATTACTGCATTGTGGAACATGTAAATCTATAAATTATATCCATAAAGTGCATGCAAACCACGTATCTGGTGGTTTGCATTCAGCTATTATATCAGTTCGCAGTTCTTTCATGGTTACCTGTGCAACACCAAGTCACCTTCACTGCAAACTGAAAGAAAAAAAAGAAAAATCCCTTCATACAAGGTAATATAAATCAACTTTTTAGCCCTAGTAAGTTGATGCATAGAAAAGATTATGTATTAGCTAAATTTTCCAAAATGTGGGTAACTTGTTTAGCCTTCACTCCATGGCAATTCCAAGGCCATTCTCTCTGTTGGAGACTAAACTAAGTAGTAGATTATTCTCATCTTTTTGAGAAGAAAGTGGGCAGGGTCCAAAATTCATTCTAGTCATGAATGTTCTGTATAATTTTTGCTTTTTGCTTGTCCAGCAAGATGATAAGTTTCTAATGAAACACAAAATGGTACCAAAATTAAACTTGGAACTCTCCAAAGCGGCATGTACACACATGATAATGTTCCCTAGACTACTATGCGACAAGCACAAGATTTGTCTTACAAAAATAGAGTCAATCATGGAAGAAACAGATAAAATCCTACGCGGACTTATCACCAAGACAAAAAAGCATGCGCATCTCTTCCCTGCATTCCCCGGTCCGGTGCACCAGAGGAAAGGAATAAACCACATGCTTGGCTTCAATCACGAGAAGTTTTTAATGGAATCGAAGCTGTATGTGCAACAAAGTTTTGATGGACTCACGGCTCCGACTGCAACAAACACGTAAGGAATCTAAGCTACGGTTCTACTCCAGGAGGCACTGCAGACAATATAGAATAGCTTTCTTTGTAACAGCCAGTTCTAGGAACTAATTTATTCGGGGAGAAAGTGAAATATGGAGAGTGTTTCGCACTACATTTGAGAAACATACTTCCCACAAAATAGAAAAAAGAAAAAGAAAATGTAATGGGACGGACAGTGTTTACAGGAACAATAATTGGATTGGAAAAGCACCAAGGGAAAATCTAAACCGAGATCATATAATTTTAAGTTATGCTAGTGTAAATGAAGTTGCGGGACGTAACAGCTTAGGGATACTGCTCGAGAGTTATAACAGTAACCACAACTGCAATAACTATCTTTCCGAGGTCCAGAGAATAAATATTTAGCGTTTGATCATTATATAGCTCATCACGTGTATGCGTTTCGAAAGTTTACAAGATTTATGCCAAAACACTTCATTGATGATGGTACTTTAAATTTCTTGAAAAAATAAAAAGGAAAAGAAAAAAAGAGCCTTCATAGAAAGTGAGGAAAGCAAGAGCAGAAGGAACGGAAAGGAGCCGCTAGAACTTTGCAATATATAAAAGATGAATTAGGCATCCCTTAAAAAAAATGGATTCATCAGTATAATGTACAAAGAGATTGGTATCCGCATTTGTTCCTCGATTTCTCATCAACAATTCCCTATCCCAGTCACTCATCCTCATCATCTGACTCCTCGGATAACTCACCACTTTCCTGCAAGAAAATAATGATGTTCATATGTAATTGTACAGGAACCAAAAAAAGGAACACGAGACCATAGAGAGAAGGCATGTGTAACAAAAGCTTTCCACTAAAAACTCATTACCTTTTTCTTCATGTATTCTGCCATGGCCTTCTCGAACTCGGCTCGTTTTTCAGTAGCTATATCATAGTATTGCACCTTTTCCTATCAAAACAAGTTAATAACAATGATTGGCAAAAGTGTCATGGTATCATCTGCTATAATTTAATTTCCAAATCTCAAAACTAGCACGACTGGTTTCACCTAAACTTCTAATAGAAAAAAACGAAACCTTTTAAACTGTCATATGTGATGCTTTTCTTTCATTTTGTTTACAAATGTTTTCTTATTAATACAATAGAACATGATCAAAAACAGTCTCTTTACATAATCTATTCCTGTTGCGCATAGAGATTTTTCTTATAACCTGCTTATTGCTTTTGTGGAGCCTTGATAATCTCTTTACATATTCCTGGTGCACATAGAGATTTTCCCTAAATCCTTCTTGCTGCTTTTGTGGAGCCTTCTTGATAAAAGTTACAGTTGCATCCCATAGTTGCAATGGGATAAGGCTTCACATTGTTTCTACTTTATACAAGAAAATCAATCAGGGATTTTTTTTTATTAATTATTATTTATTATAGGATACATCCGGTAAGGTTATAGATATTTAGATGTAAAAGGGCAAGACTATTACTTGAAATAAATTGTGATGAATAATTGGTGGGATTAGGGGATATTAACATCAGGAAATCCTAGGGGAATATTAACATCAGGAAATCCTGGTCACTGAACAATCCCCATTAATGAGGATTGAAGCTCTTTTACACATGATTCTATGTCACTCAGTTCTACATACTTTCTTCCCATTATTTCTTCTTATTTATTGCCAATGCCATCTCAATTTTATTCAGCTACCTAAGTGACTGATAATCCAGATATACCAAGACTACCCTTCCTTTGTTCATGGTCCCAACCATTCAGATCTTTTCTTACATATTCTTACATATTTTTATGCCACCAGGCATGTCAAAAGTATTCCTGCCACCACCGACCAGCAACCATCAGTAGCTGTACCCTTCCTTCACCATCAAGTCTGCACCTGTGTTCCTATTTGTGGCAACATGAGGTGGCATTTAGAAGCGGTAGCATAACTATGTACTTCTTGTATTTGATTGGTGAGCATCTCTCATATATTTAAGACCCCCGAGGAGAGATGCGGGATCTTATACTTATGGGCATGGTTATGGTGATAAAAATAAAATAATAGGCGCATTTGTTAAGATGCCAAAAAGATTCACTTTTGTAAATTTGGGAATAAGATAAGAATTTCTCTCTTGATTTTATTAGAGGTTGAGTACACATATATATATATACATAGCCATATTGGCCAATCTATGCAAAAACAAAATAGATAAAGGATCCCCATAATTTGTCAATCCTATATCCTTCACAATCTCTACAATCTCTCACAATCAATTCTTGTCCACTAATTCCATATTTACATATTCTGATCCACTATGAATCTCACAATCCCTGCAATCTCTCATATTAATTCTGGTCCCTAATTCCATATTTTCAGATTATGGTCCCCTTAATTTTCATATTTACAACTCATCTAATACTCTCCCTCAAATTGGTGCATGAATGTCAATCACGTCCAACTTGCCAAGTAAACTGAATCGATCCGTCCTAGCCTTTATGAACATGTCGGCCAACTGGAGTTTTGGTCGGCACATAAGCTATGACGATGTCACGAAGATTTAGATAATCATGTATAAATGAAATCTATCTCGATATATTTTGTTCGCTTGTAAAAGACGAGATTATCGGCAATGTGGAGTGCGGCTTGATTATCACAAAAGAGCTGCATGGGCTGAACATGATTGATTCCGAGAGATTGCAAAAGACTGCGCAACCATAGGAGTTCGCTAATGGCAGCTACCATGGATATGTATACCACTTCTGTTAACAACATGGACACAATGGTCTGCTTCTTGGACTTCCAGGATGTGGTCTTCCAGGATGTGGGACAACCTCCAAGTATAACAAAGTATCCAATGACGGAACGCTGCATCATCGGACAACCACCCAATTCAAATCACAATAAGCAGTTCATTGCAAAGATGTCGATATACTGAGTAGAATCCACATCCGTCCCGAATATTGCTTAGGTATCGAAGGACTCGCATTGCTACATCCCAATGCGACTGTTGAGGATCCTACATGAATTAAGAAATGATATGGACTAAGCAGCAGAGCTCGATCGTGTGATGGTCAAATAAATCAAATGCCCCACTAGACGTCGGTATTGTCTCGGATGGATATGGGTTCCCAGAGTCTATTTATAGATGGTGCTGCCTGCTCCATGGAAATGGCAACAATCTAGCTCCAAGCATGCCACATTCGGTAATATATCCAAAGTGTATTTTCACTGGACAAAAATAATCCCGATAGATTGCAAGCAATTTCAATGCCAAAAAATATTTCAAAGGACCAAAGTCCTTGATATAAAATCAGGTGACCAGATAAACCTTGAAATTCTAACATTGACACCGATCATTGCATGCCAATATTAAGTCATCTAGACGGACTAGAATAGCCATGAAGGTAATCTCCTTACCATATGTAATAAGGAATGATCGGTCCCTAATTGAATGAACCTGTATTCATGCAAGGTAGATGCAAACTTCGCAAACCAGTTTCTGGAGGCTTGTCGAAACCGTAACGTAACTTTCGAAGATGGCAAGTTTTGCCGTGCCCTGTGATATGGAAACTGATGGAATTTCAAGTATACTTCTTCGAGATCATCATGTAGAAATGCATTGTATACGTCCATTTAATGAAGTTCCCACTTCTTAAAATTGAGACAATCAAAAGGCAACGTATGCTCACCAATTTAGCAACTGTTGTGAATGTCTCATGAAATCGAGTCCCTCGATCTAAGTGAACCTCTTTGCGATGAGGTGGGCCTTATAATGCTCCACACTGCCATCAGCCATGCGCATCATCTTATATACCCATTTGCAACCGATAGATTTTTTTATTTAGTGGGAGGTCCTACATGGTTCATGTACCATTGTCTTCAAGTGCCTTTATCTTTGGACTATAGCATCCCGCTTAGGATCTTTCATCACCTGAGATAACTTCTGGGCTCAACATATTCATCAAAAGCTACTAAAAATGCTTTGTAAGATTGAGATAGATTTATCATAACAAAGTTTTCTATAAGATGAACCATTCTTGAAGTTGCATGGAGCCAGTGTCATGCATGGGGTCTTTGGGCTTGGTGGTGTGGCACAGTCTCGTAGGTGGGTTGGTGTTTTGTGCATCCTTCTGGGCCTTGTAGTTGGGCCTCTGTCAAATTCATCTCATCATGCACTTCGGGCATGCTCCCCGATCCAACATAATTTCTTCCTGGTTGGGCTGTTATATTTCTGAGCCTGGTTCGGACTGGACTTGCAAATTATTGGGCACTTAACTGAGTTTGGTGGCACCAGTCTCAATTGAAGAAATTGTCTATTTGAACTACTGGCTCACCTACAGTGATCTGGCATCCATGCATGTTGGGTATTGAGCTTGAATCGATCACATCATCTTTTCCAAATGCTAATAGCAGGATTGGCCTATCTTCATTATCAACTTCAAATTCTACAAACTTTTCTTTGCTGAAAGCTACATCCCTCGAGACAAAAACTTGTGCATCGAGGTCATATAGTTTCAAATCCTTTCTCCATGATCCACTAAGATCTATCCATATCTTATGGTTCATGCTAAATAAATTATTTATAAAGTATGGATGTATGCTACACTCACAAATCACAATGGTTATTACCATGTCAGTTCCAATGCCTACAAATGAATAATACCAACGAAAAATGAGATTTTTTCTTTGAATGTTATTTATTTAATTTATCTTGAATTATAGGTTATAAAAGTCAAAGTCTTCTTCCACCTGGTAGCTTTATTCAGATAGCACTTTCATCTTCCACGAACAAGTGCTCTTATTCCATATGAATAGCTATGCTTAATAACTCTTGCTAAACATATCTCTAGAGAAGATTGATTGCTCATGGTCTATTGCAATAACCAAACAAGACCTATTTCACAAATAAATCTTTCTTCATGCTTTAATATTGTCAAGTAATAATCCACAATAATCAAGAGCTTGCAAATATTTCTTCATAGCCTCTTTTAAGGTTTCTTAGGCTACCCTCAACTCCCATTTGACTCATCCATTCAAACTCATAGTGGGTCCTCTCTCGGTGAGATTTTATCATCTTCAACTCCACATTCCCAAACCAACCATCTAATTATCATCTGCACCAAATTCATGAGCTTGCACATTCTTCATGTAACTTCCAGATCCAAACGTCTTGAGCCTTATCATGTCTGACTCTCGTTTTCCCTGGAATGCAGCTGTTGCAAGACATTGGCAATGGACCTCAATACATCTACGAATTCAAATATTCTGGAGTCTTTGTGCTACCAAAAATGATACGAAATAACAAAATTAATCACTCCAAAGAATCTTTTGGTCTTCTCTAATTAATTTTCCTAGGTGATGTGATATCCAATCATCAATGATTATATTTATTAATCCAAGACCTTACGCTTAATATCTTCAATTCCCCTTTTCAGTTCTCCTCAATTTTATCCCAACCTTGTTACTTCCAGAAGTAGTTATTGTGCTCCAACCACCTTTAACCACTTCAGACATATTTGCTCTCCCTGGGCCCACAAATAATGTACTCCTCTTATCTCTCAAAGGTAGTCAACATATTTTTCTTATTTACCGTAGTCTGTTGCATGTTATGCATCCAACCTTTTGTCTCCTAGAATTTCTTATTCTCGCATAAAACATCAATCTTAGGCTAGTTTGTTAAAGTTTTCATATACAGACATCATTTTTTGGGGAAGAAGGTTCTACTTGAATAACATTAAGTACTCTGAATGAAGGACGTAGGTGCCAATTCATACTATAAAGTAACTACAGTATGTACACCTGTAGTAGGTTATCCGCATAATATAGGGCACAAACCTATCTATTGCTGTACTGGTCTATATTACTCCATCAATGTTTACCAAACAACAGACATCTGTACAAACCAATATGTAGTGGTACAGGCTTGTATCCTCCCTGACTTTCCTGAACATTTTTTTTCTTTCTACTTGGATGGTCTAAAATTCTTCTCATAGAACTGCTGTTAAATCAGCTTCCCATGATACTATTCCTATGTAAGCTTTCCACAGTAACAGCAGTGTCTAGAGCATCTACAATGTACTGCAATGTGACAATATACTACTTGCCTCACTTTCTTCAGTCCTTATGTAAGCATAATTATGTTTGTCTATATAATAAACAGTGATCAGAAAAGACATCTTATGATCCAATGAATTCAACAGATTAATTAATAATATCTATATGTTTAGTGCATGTTATAGACCATCCAGAAGAGTTAAAATTAGCCTATGTTACAAGAAGAAATGAATAAAAAAGCATATCACGGCATGCTAGTTGTGAATCTTCCATAGATAATGCATCATTCAATGTCAGTGCATGCAAGTGACACCATGGTATCAATAAGTGTACCATGCTAAAACTGACACAGTCATGATGTGCAATATTTTCTTTCTTGCTCTAGATGAAGATTGCACCTTTATACGACATAGCAACAAGCCTTGCTAATTATTACAACACCTTGACACTGGAAAGATTTTAAAAAATGGTGATGCCAATCCTATGGAATAAAAATTATTCACGCCAGGATCTTGATAAGAAAGAACAAGAAAAAAAAAATTTACTGCAGTTAATGGGTCATGGACAACTCATAATCTCAAACTTCTCTTGATCAATCATTTGGAGTGATAAGATGAGCCATATTCGAACATTTGATAAATGTAATTGCCAAAAGTTTATATTTCATGCAAACATTTTGGAATGATAAAATGTAGCCCACCATAGTAGACCCTTTAAGCAAAAAAAAGAAAAGATTTTTTTTAAAAAAAAAAGAAAATTCCTTGACTGGTATATTCGTGCAACCACCTCAAAGATACTAATTTATGAAAGGTCAAAAAGGATGGCCTAGTGCATAAGGCCTCACCATTATGAGATCTGGGGAGGGTCATATGTACTCATCCTTACCTCAGCATGTAGAAAGGTTGTTTTCTTGTTTCAAACACATGACACCAAGTTCACAATAGAGCAACCATACTATCGTACCAAGGCTCACCTTCTAGAAGGCGCATGGCATAAAACATTTTTGTTGTATTTTAACCTTGTCATTTATAGATGTCCCACTCCACTATTGACATGTTGTCTCCCTCTTCTCACAAAACTTATGTTAGCTCCATCACTTTCACAATTATGCATAACCTTGGTATATGAGAAGGAAATGGTTAAAATTTCTCTTTCAGGCTTACCCTAAGTAACTGACAAGTCAAATAAATAACAAAGCTAAAGCCTATGCATAACTGAAATGGTAAAGGAATAATATAATCAAACCTCAAATGACATTGTTTTCCACTTCTCCCCACAAGCCTTTCCTATCTGAAATACAAGTATCACATACATCATGTAACCAAAAAAGAACTGTGAAAATGCAGTTTGAACATTAAGAACAAGGTACCCATAGCATACATCACGCATTGATTTGACATCTGGATTTTCTTGTTGGAAGGTCTTGCGAAAATCTTCCCTTCAAAATGAAAACAAAGTTCCAATTCATATTTTTTTTTTTTTTAAAAAAAAAAAAAGTAGTAATCTTTCCATTAGTATAAACAAATGTAAAGAACATAACATATGAAGAAAACATAAATTAATTGAGAATCATACATAAATGATAACCGGAAGAAGAGAAGGAGAAAAGAAAAGAAATCATGTAAAAATAGATAGATTGAATGAACAATATAATTCGAGTCAACGATAACAATTATTCTGAATTATATGCATGTTCATTAGAACTGTTTGTGAAAGGACAATTTTCCTTTTGTAAGCCAAAGAGTGTCACTGTGAAACTATGGTCCAATATTCCGTGCAGGGGTTTTCCTCTTTTACTGATATCCTTAACCTGACGAAATGCTACCATGACTCCACCTAAAACACGTACATGAAAGCAAAACCCATGACTCCACCTAAAACACATACATGAAAGCAAACCCATGATTCCACCTAAAACACATACATGAAAGCAAAACCCACTCTTCATCTGAGCTCTTCCAAATCCAGAGCCTACAAATTTCCCTGGCTCTCATTATTTTGCAGGAACCACATCTAATCCATCTCAGATTGAAATTTATCCTCGCTTCCAGTTGATTCAATTCTACATATATATACTTTTTCTCGAGTGGGTAATTCGAGACTGTTTGTTTAATTCTCCATCGCTATTTTCCAGAAGATTACAATACAAGGTAATTGACAAATCTTTGTAGTAATAATAATCATTCATCCACTGCATCCGGAATTGGCATACATCGTTATCTGCTTTCAATGATTCAAGTAATGCGATAAATACATAACATCAACATGGTCATCAACACCATTGTCAAAAAAAAAAAAAAAAATTCAGCTACAATTTCTCTACCTAGCCAAAAATAAAGACATCAAATGACTTCAAGATCATTAACAGCTAGCCGGAAAACTTCAAATCAAACTACAAATCGAAAAGGATGGAGATAAAAGAAGCGACGAACCGAGTTAGTTAGGGTAGAACGGGGAGGAGGAGGGAAGAGAGAGGGCGAGGGCGTACAAGTAGTAGAAGAAAGCCGTGGGGGGCTTCTTGGGCTTGCGGGCGTCGTCCTTGGCCGGTCCCTTCTTTGCCTTGCGCTTCGTCGGCTTCTTGGAGGGCGCCTTGGGCTTCATCGGCTTCTCCGCGGGTTTGGCTTGCTTCGCTCTCGTCTTCATCAACTCGGGGCGACGGAGAAAAGAACACGGCCAGGGGCAGGGGGTGGGAGGAGATTTGAGGCGGAGAGGATTTTCTCTGCCTCTGGTTTCAGCGCTTCTGCTCATAAAACTGGAAAGAAGCCAGTGCTCAGGGGAGTCGCCTCGGCCTGGCCAATTACTAGGTTCAGCCTCTTGACCGGCTCCGCGGTTCGAGGTCGCGTTCTCAAAATCGAACCGAAACCGGTCCGACTTGGAAGAGGAAGACAGAATCGACCCGAACAAAGTCATTCGGCTCGAAGACCTGCTTTGGCTTTTAACATTAATAATAGGGGTGCGAAATGATCGAACTCAACTGAAGTCCAGCAGATTGGAAACATGCCCGCGAAGCTAATTAGGTTTGGATTTGGGTTATTTTTTGTGCGAATTGGCTTGGTTTGGATTCATGATTGGATGTTGATTGCTCATTGTTAAGGTAGTAGTATTCTGATTCTTTGTGCAAAATGGTGCAGCCTTACGTTAATGAAGAAATTAAATTAATAACTGTGATATGAATGCTTTGGTATCATTTTATGACTTTTGTTGGTCTCCACCTAGCAAAAACCAATGGCTACTGCCTTTTGCTTTGCATGGGTATTTATATTAAATTTCATATTTTAAACATTAAGTCCAAATAACGGTATACATAAAAAAAAATCGATCGGTAGGATTATTTGAAGCAAGTGGAATGAGTTCATGGAACCTAATATCAAGTCTCAAAACTAATGATTTTTTGCCATGAGGGTCAAGTCGTCAAATTGTGTAGTGCCATTGAATAATCCTATTTGCAAAAGATAGCTGTTGTCCTTGAATTTGAATGCACTATTTTTATTTTTATTTTTTTCAATGCATGATATATTTTCATTATCTCTTTTTTCTCGAGAAAAAAAAAAAAAAAAATGAAAAAAGGGTGCAAATATCTCTAACAAGCCATCCTAAAAAACTAGCAATGCCCGGTATGTGGATGGTTATACAACAATGTCCTGGGCAAAATGATCTAAAAATTTACCAACAACACACCGGAAAAAATCTATCTATAAGAACGAAGAAGGGCTCCAGCTCCTCGCTCTAATCACAATCAAGCATAATTATAAATAGATCCTAGCATAAAATTCTCAAGGTTGCTAACAAAAGAGCTCATTGTTTTGAGCATGTTACATGCATAATATCTAGGAGTGAAGAGACACATGCCTTGGTTTTAAAAATTGCTGGAGGGAAACAACTTACAAAGGTGTTTATAGTGATAGCTTAGGAAAAAAATGATAAGATCCAATATCAACCGTAGTGCTGGACATTATTATGTATATGAAATATCTCCCAATTAGAAGCGCTCACCAATCCCACCAAGGCACCACTTACTTAGATTTGTTCTTAATTTTGTTTGCCTTTGATAAGATTTCGATAATACTAAAAATGAGTCTCCTCTATTATTTTATATTAACATAAACAACGGCGATTATTTGTTGATTCAGCTTTCCCTTACTTTGAAGCAAACTAACAATCTCCAGGATAGCCGTTGTTGGCGGGTGTGTGATGAAATCAAATTGAAAATTATACTTTGGCGGGAAGGAGTTCTAAACAAGATACTTTATCGGCGGGAAAGGAGAAGGGTCCGTGTTGTATTTGATAAATTATCTTGTTCCTTTTCACTTCGATGAGAACGAAATATTTTTCTTCTCCCACTCATCTAAGTCCTCTAGGTATGGTTGGGATCTCTTCTTAAATCTATATTTTATTTATAAAAAAATAATTTTTATATTTTAGTTATTTATTAAAAATATAATTTTTAAATATTTTATATTATTAAATATAAAATATTTAATATGTTTATATTAAAATTGAAAAATTGAAAAATATTTTTTATACTAAATAAATGTAAAAAAAATTATATATAATCTTTTAAATATACTAAGTAATATATTAAATTTATAAATATTATATTATTAAATTTAAAATAATATATAATCTTTTTTTTTTTATTTGTAATATTAGAAAATAGAATATTTTAAAATATATATTATATAAAAATAAAGTGTAATATAATATAATTTAAATTATATATTGCATTTTATAACATAATATAACATATATTATATTATATTAAATATAGTATAATCTATTTAAATATAATATAATATATAATAATATCATATAATATATTTAACTATATGATTTTATAAATAGTTACATTATAAAATATCAAATATATAATACTATATACATTACAAATATTAAATAATATATTATATTAATGTAATATTATATTACATTACTATATTATATTATAATATATTTTAATAAATTTGATTTAGGGATATTTTAAAATTTTAAACTTAGACTACTGGTAATCTATTTATCAACATAATAATCAACTTAGTGATAGATTATATGTATATATCAAACACAGTAATCAGTATTACTAGCAATCTATCTAGTGATAATCTATCTTGCAAGTAATACATATTATCGTTCAAGATTTTCTCGCGATCTATCAAATGAAATCTAAAGATTGATAGAATCGGGGAGAAGGAATAGAGAGCAAGGAGGATCCTCCGGGTCCTCGCAGATTCCACCGTTCAAAAAAAACTGGCAGCAAACCACCAAGAGGATGACCGAATCAATCATTTAAGAGACGAAATCGTCCACTCGACCATCTCCAGGTTCTGCCAAAGCCAGAGGGTCACCACCACCGTCCTCTCTCCAAAGAGGTGGACTCATCCATTCCCCTTCCTCTTCCGGCTCTGCCACTGCCTCGCCTATTCCCTCAACTTGTGACCCTCGTCGACACCAATGACTGGCTCGAGATGTTCTTAGACATCATCAACTCCGGCCGGAGCCTCGTCAAGAGCCGCATCGATGTCAATTCCCACATCCTAGACGATGGGGCCGTCCACAAAATCCTGGTTTGTATTGAAATAGAGAGAATAATTTTTTATGCCACTTTTGTATTTGTTGACTCCGCGGCCCAATGGATAAGGTGCTGGTCTACGAAATCAAAGATTCTGGGATCAATCCCAGCGAAGTGGCTATATTTGTTTTGATTTTAATTTTATTATTTTCTTTATGAAACTTATAGCCCTTTTTATTTTTTTTGGCACAATTATGCAATCATATAGTCCATTTTGTTTTTTTGGTACAATTCTGCAATCATCCTTCGTTAAAGGGGATCACATGGAAGTACTCATTAGATTGCTTTTGAATATGCTTTATTTTGTGTTCATATAAGATTTTAATCTTGTGAACTGAAAAGCATCTAAAACTATCTCTGTATTGATCTTTTTTTATTTTTTTCAACAATTTGATAATGATCTATCACATTATACAGCAGCTTCTTATTTGTTTTGATTTTATTTTTTTCTTTATGAAACTTATAGTTCTTTTTGTTTGTTTGGCACGATTATGCAATCATATAGTCCTTTTTATTTTTTTGGTACAATTATGCAACCATCCTTCGTTAAAGGGGATCACATGGAAGTGATCATCGGATTGCTTTTGAATATGCTTTATTTTGCATTCGTATAAGATTTTAATCTTATGAACTAAAAAGCATCTAAAACTACCTTCGCATTGATCTTTTTTTTCTTTTTCAACAATTTCATAATGATCTATGGCATTATGCAACAGCTTCTTATTTATTTTGATTTTATTTTTTCTTTATGAAACTTATAGCCCCTTTTATTTTTTTGGCACAATTATGTAATCATGTAGTCCTTTTTGTTTTTTTTGGTATAATTATGCAATCATCCTTCGTTAAAGGGGATCACATGAATCTAGCCTCTTCCGGTGCACTCTAGACTGAGGCTCTTTATTTGGAAAGTGGCTTGGCGACGGCTCCCTACGATTTCTCTATTATCTTCCCGTGATCTCCACTTGCTTGCTTCATGTCCGATCTATGATGAGGAGGATGAGTCTGTTGAGCATTCTTTATTCCGGTGTCAGAGAGCTCGCCGGGTGTGGATGTTGGCTGGTTGCACTCCCTTCTTGTACCTTGGTGATGATGTGGTTGACACTTTTCTTCATGTGCTTCGCTCTCCTCCTTCCGTTGATGCGCCTGTGTTTGTGGCCTGTCTAGCATATCACATATGGCTCACCCGAAATGCCATGGTTTTCGGCTCGGACACTTGTTCGACTAGGTTCATTGTTGAGAGAGCTAGGTCTCATGCTCAGGAGTATCAGAGTTTGACGGGGGATAGTTCAGAGATCTAGGGCTCCGGTACTGCTCTTCGAGCGCATCACCGGGTGTTTATTTCTTGGAAGCCCCCTCCTTCGACCTATGCCACGATCAGCTTTGATGGCAGTGTGAGGGATGGCATTGGCGATGCGGCTTTTGTCATTCGAGCTTCGGGTGTCGGTTTCCTTGCTGCTGAGGGTACCAGGCTCTTTGATCCTACTGTTCCTATGGCTGAGCTTCATGGAGCCTGGACGGGGATCAAGTATGCCAGAATGGTTCTTCACCTTGACCATCTCATTATTGAGGGAGACTCCTTGACAGTCATTTCATGGATTCATAGTGCCTTTCGGTCTACCCTGCTCACCCTCAGCTTCGAGATATCATCTGTCTCTTACGGGGATGTTCAGGGATCGTCGTCAGGCATATCTACCGCGAAGCCAACTCGGCGACTAACTAGGTGGCTTCTTTTTTGGCTAACCATTCTGACAAGGTTACTTGGTCTCTTTTACAGGACACACCTCCGCCGTTCAGGGATATCTTGTTGTCCGACTTTTTGGTTCTACCTATTCCAGGATTGTTTCTTAAATGATCTGGTTTATCAAAAAAAAAAGGGGGGGGATCACATGGAAGTGATCATCAGATTGCTTTTGAATATGCTTTATTTTGTGTTCATATAAGATTTTAATCTTGTGAACCGAAAAGCATCTAAAACTACCTTCGCATTGATCTTTTTTTTTTTTTCAACAATTTGATAATGATCTATCGCATTCTAAGCAGATGTATCTTAGAATTTCCGCAATCATCATTGTGGATTTAGATTTCCTGATCGAGGTGATCATCCAGATTTCTTTCTTTCAGTAAATTAGAGAAGAACACTTGAAGCAAAAGAATGTTTAAGTCTCTATTTTTAAGCTCCATCTAGTTATCAGACAATAGCTGCCACAAGTTTGTCATGTCACAACTTTAAGGGGTTTAGTATGAACCCTTGAAGCCAACATTATTATCATTCGAAATCAGAGCTTGCACCCATGTATAATCACTGTTGGCTTTTATTTGGAACAGTTCTTGGCTTGACAATTCTAAATTTCTAGTTTGTTAGGTTGGAAAAGTACGGTCAATTTGATCCTGAAACAATCAGAAAACCATTGCAAACTAGAGAACTAATAATCATCTACCCAAAATTCCAGTAAAATTCAGATACTATTAATGATCTCTCTACAACATGAGTTGAATCAGAACGACAGGAAATCTCAAATATAACTGAAAATGTCGGTGCTAAACATGTCCTACAGAGTACAAAGTACAAACTACAATTACAAGACTCATAAAATGTAAAGAAAACATTTTCAGTTATATTTGAGGACTATACAGAACATAGAATTCAACATTATCAGTTATTACATTGCATGTCAAATTAGTCATGCTGAACTCTTGCAATCTACATATTCAGAGATCTCTGCATATTATAAATTGTATTTTCTACCTAAACTAGAATCCAACATTTGAACATTTATAACAAAATTTCTACTTAGGTATCCCACTCTCTGCATTCTTTCTCCAGGATTACAAAATAGTTTAACTGTCCAAATAATTACATCCTTATAGTGCTGAAAGTCATTTGTACTGGTTAAAAAGCAATCTAAGAGTACTTCTTTTCTTTTACACATTTTTGTCATTCTTAATCAAGACCTTTTTTTTTCTCAACCACAGCATGCCACCATGTAATTTAGTGCTTGGATTACAGGCTTGATGGTTTGTTATATTCTTACTGATTGTCCACTCATATTTTTGGACAGAAAGCAAATTTGATATGGCGGAATGTTATTAGTATTTTCTAGCTCCTTGTCCATTTTAATGTCTTTTCATAACTTATCAAAATTCCCAAATGAACCTTGCACCATAGCTCTTTGATCACAGTTCAGAATTTCTAAACCCACAATCCTTACAGTGCTAAAAGTAATGTTACTGATTCAAAAATAACTTGGATGCCATTCCTGCACTCAGTAGTCTAACTACTGCTCTATGGTGAGAATATCTTATTCATTGTGATCTCAGACATATTATTGTCACCCATTAACAATGTCAATTCCAATACATAGGATGCTATTTTATGTTGCACATTCAAATGTGCCAGCATTCCATCATGAATGTTCCTCTTCTGGTGATTTCACAATTTCCTTAGTTATTCCAACATGATATCATTTTCAAACAACATATTTTCCATCAAACACAAGTTTGAGGCAAAATAATTTATAGATGCTTGAGAGAAGAGTGCCAAATGCAAGATGGTATTTAACAATAGTGAAAAAAAATAAATTTTTAAGTAACTTTACTAGTAAATTAACAAGTAAAATCAGGATTTGCCATCTCGATACCATATCCCATACCACTACCATTCTATTACAGTGTCGATATGTGATTCAGTATGGTACGAGATAATATATCGAATGTCGGTATGATACAAAATACCGTAAAGATTCAGTACTTGTATGATATTGTATGCACTGTACCAGGCAGTATGAGGCAGTACAACAAACCATGAGTGAAACCTTCTCTTGGAATCCCCACCCCCACCCCCCCAAAAAAAAGGGATTTCCCTCCCTTTTAACTTAAAATGAAAATCCTTATTTTATTCATTGCTTGCTTGAAAGCTAACAAAAGTCAGATGGGGGAAAAATCCTTCTCAATAACTTGCACCAGACTGAGTACATTGATCTCTTGCATCTAATTACGAGAGCAGATAAGAAGTGAATACCATGCTTATGAAAGGAAGAAGCGTACAAACAGCAAGTTACTTGAACCATACTCAAGAAGAGGATGACATACTATGAGAACTGGATAAGCAAGGAGAAGAAAATTCTAGAGACCCTGGCAGTAGTTCGTATCATGCCTTCCCCTGAGGTAGGGTTGGTGGCTTTGTATATAAAGACCTTAGCTGCCTGTCGATGAGCTTGCCGTGTCGGAGGGTTAGTTGGAGTTCCATATCATCAGCCCACCATTGCTCCAATCCATGAGCTTCAAGAAACTTCTTTGGCCCCTTGGACATCACATAAAGCTGTGCTGCTATATCTGCATTCCCACCATTTGTATTGGTCTCATTTGTACCACCACTGGTAGCAACAGCAGTGCCAGTAGAATCAATGTAATAATAACAAATGTAATCACCATCATTTACATATAAATTTGGCACCCATTTCTTTATCTCTGCATGTAATTTCTTTTCTTCATTTCCAGAATCGTTCTGCTCCTCTCTCTCAGGCAAAACTTCTTGTTTCAAAGGCACCCTTGCCATAATTTTCTTCCAGAGAGAGCCGGCCTTCTCACTGATAATTCTCACACTCATGGCCATCGAAACAGAAGGTGGATTAAACAAATGGCACTCCACAAACACCCCTTGCTTGGCCAGTGCTTTGCCCACTTGGAGAGCAAAACCAGCTCCCAAGGAATGGCCACCGATGCACACATTCTTGCTGCCAAACCTGTCAACCATCATTTTCAGGGCTTCCAAAGCCCCATGAAACCTAACTGAACCTTTCAAGCTTTCCCAGGCCAAGAAGCGAAGATCATCCTCTAGATCTCTTCTAATGGTTGGGCTCTTCAGTAGAGTTCCCCTGAGTGCTAGGACAGCCTTTGGTGCTCCACTTGGTCTCAGCAATATGAAATCAGATACAGCAGCAGAGCGGTCCCACTCTAGGACAGCACCATAAATAGAGCCATCCCTCTCATCCATTAAGGTCTTTGTCAGCTTGTACTTGAAGGGTTTCCACCATTTTGGAGCAAGACCATCCTCCTTGGTTCTATTTTCTTGTCTGTCTAACTCCAGCAAGTAGACTGCTTGTATAAAACATGCCACCACAGTCCTCCTATAATCTGGATCCCTCCTGAAACCCCAAGAGAGAGTCAGTGTTTTATGTGTCGCAAACAGTTTAGTCTAAAACAGGAAAGCCAGAACCAACTGAAGTGTAAACTAAGGAACCTCTTAGATCCTCAACCAAATGGACAGCCTAGATATTATCAATAAATCTCAAATGAACAAAAGGGAAAATAGATATTGATCAGCACAGGTATGCAAATGCAATTTGAAATATCTAACATCATTTCAAATTATTTAATCACTAAACATGTGATTCATACTTTGACCTAAAAATATGAACATTTTATTGTACCTGTTTATTGATTTCATCAAATGAACAAGAATTTTGTGCATGTACTGCAAACAAATATGATGGTCATGTGCAAGTAAAAGGTACTTTATATCATTGACTTTCGTCTCTACGCTGTTCCTTCATTATTATAAAATGCATCCAATTTCTTCTGCTAGTGGTTGAAATTATTACATTAGGAGAAAAAACAAACAATAAAGAAATAACATAAGATGCTTATGTGATCCTTCTCGGATATTTAATATGTCTACCATGACATGTACCTAAAGAAAATTGGAACTTCTAGTTTTCGATCCTCTTCCTCGAAAGGACCATACAAGAATAATATGGTAACCATGTTGCCTGCCTTAGTTTAATGCAACTAAAAGAAAGAGAGGGCAGGGTGAGGTTATCATGAGCAAGACAGATGTATTGCCGCTTGGAAGCAATATTTTCTTCATTTAGGGTTAGCTAGGACTGTTAATATTGTGGTAAACTGGAACTAAAATGTTTTAAGTTCTAATTATCAAAAGCATATATCCATTAGTTATATGTTAAGTACTATTAGTTAAAAAATCAAAATGAGGATGGTATTTTAAAAAAGGAAAAAAAACGGGCTACTCAAGGCAGTTTTAACAACTTGCTATTATTTCAATTGTGTAGATGAGAGGTGGCTAGGTTTTCAAGTTGCACTAGTAGTTCAACGTTCAAACCACTCAAATTAAATGGGTAGAAGCGAATCAAACAAGTAAATACATTCTGAGTTAGATTGCTCATAAAAAGCAACATCTCAGACGACAGATTTGCAAGACAAGATGATTTGGCACTCAGTGAACTGAGGCTAGGGCTGGAACTGGGCCGGCCCAGTCCAAAATTAGATCAGGTTTCGGACCATATTTTAAAAATTTTCGGACTGAATCCGGGCATCCCTTTGGCCCAAAAATTAAATGGACTCTATTTTACAGCCCGAAGTCTAGCCCAATATGCTTAAAATTTGGTCCGAAGCCCGAATCGATTTCGGGCTAGCCCAGCCCAGTTCCAAGCAATGGGCTTTGGGCCAGCCCTAACTGAGGCATGAGCCTCAAGGCTAAGACATAAACTCCATAAACTTTCCTTTGTATAGGAGAAAATCTTAAAAATCAATAAGTACCTCATTTATGTTACAAACTTTAATAAGAAGGCTCCATGTATAAAGACCTTGAAGGAAATATATCAAAAAGTCACCTGCTATGTTCCAATTACTGTATATGTATAGCTTAAAATGTGATGCCTACTACACCCAAGTTTGAGAGATTTGAATCTAGACAAAATCATAAACACAAGATCATCCTTTTTATTCCATTTTTAATGGAAATAATCAAATATTAATATATTCTCATCATATAACAAACCAAAAAAAACAGTGTGTGGGAGGTTTTGCCTTGCATGAGCAGCAGTAGCGAAACACATGCCTTTGTTTATATGGTCAAACATCTAAGCTTCAAAGCATTTCTGGAAAGCCTTGTACAACAGGGAGTGAGACAATGGTCAACAAATATTTTCAAATGATAACAAAATGTATTAGCTGCTATCAGGATAAGAACATACGTCTATTGTTACACCGGAGTTGTGAGTATTGTCCTCTCATCAAACCAGTCATCGTGCTTCTTAAAAGTTGATCTCTGATGATACAGAACCTAAAGAACGTCTAAAGAAATTTGACTTGTTTGGCTAAATGAAACATTAAACTGATCTACATTGGTTTGGATCAGCCACTTCTCCGGATAAGTTTCTCACCCAGGTGGGCACATCCTTCTCTCATACATACATACACCAGAATGAATATTTCAAAATTTTAGTCCTAATCACCAGAGCTAGAGTTGATTATAATTGAGTTGCTTTCAAGCATAACAATGTTAAATTCTTCCAGATGCTTTGACCAAATTTCACTAACATGAACATATTCATCTAAAAACCTAATAGCACAGAGATTTATAAGTTAGCATATGTAGTATGCATACATCTGATGAACATTTTGGATTATAATCTTCTTATACATTGATACCTGAAACAACTTTACCAACAATAAAATATTTGCTTTACTTTGTCATTTAGTTTCATCAAATAAACAATATTCTGCATCAATGGGCTGAAAAGAAAATCTAATAACTCATTTAGTAACTAGTAAGGATAAGATTTTTTTATCCTATCCTATAGCCCTCTTTCCTCAACTATGTTCACCCCTTTTTGTTTGCTGGAAATACAATTCTCACCCAAAAATGTAGGTAAAATTTCAATTTCCGCGGCAAGTGACTTGGATTCTGGGGAATACGTGGAAACAGATACATATAGGGCATTAATCTAAGATGTTTATCAAAACTTTCTAACAAACCCTATAAAAACCTGGAATTTGGTAATTCTCTGTTCTCCTTTTATCAGCAAGAACCCACAAGAAGATTCCCAACAAATAACTGATACTGTGCGCCCTTAGTCCCGAAAATATCAAACATATCAAAATACACAGGCCGTCATTAAAAGAAGAAGTTTCTAACTCCATCAACCACGAAAAAGTTTCAGAGAACAAAAACCCTAGAATTACATAGAAAACTCTTGATCACGATAATCTTGATAGGGTTTTCGCCAAAACCCTATCATCCACGAGAACATTCATCGAATCAACGAGAGAAGAAAGACATGAGACAAAAAGGTTGATACATGTCGAGAGAGAAGAAAAACGAACCAGCTGGAGCGGATGAGATCTCTCCAGTTGGGAGAAGAGAGATTGCGAGGGCCCGACACATGGAAATCGTAGGGATGACCTGCCACCACCTTTAAAACCTCACCCTTCTTCCCTTCTCCTTCTCCTTCCCCTTCTCCTTCACCATTTTCTTTCAGAGAACCCTTCGGCATCAAACCCATCCTCCCTTCTTCTCCTCCTCCTCCTTCCCCTGCTCTTCTCTTTATCATTTCTTGCATGTCTTTCTAAAAAAAAAAGGGGATAAAAAGCAGAGCATAGAGCATAGAGCAGAGAATAAAGCATTAGGGGAGAGAGGGAGAGCAATGAATGGAATATAAAAAGGGAAGAATCTGAGAAAAGACTCGTATACAACTCGATGGGTTATGCCGATACCGCGGGCTCACAGGGGATGTGCTTTTATTTTTCCGGCGAGAAGCGACTCGGATGCTATGGCTGAACGCGCGCTCCCAACGGTCAAATTTGGAAAGACTCGGATGCTTCGAACGCTTTGAGCGTCCAGAATACTCTTAACCTGTACTTTATTCGGCCACCAAGGGAGAGGATGGATAAGGTGGCCTTCGTCCATCCTTTACCTATTATTTGATTTAAAATATTTTAAAATATATATATAATAATATTCTTTTAATCTACCCCATTCATCTTTGCAAATTAAGAGTATGAAAATCAAGAAGGAAAAAAAAAAAAAAAAAAGGACAAATGAAAGATAAATTTTTAAATTAACAAAAATATTTTTATTAATTTTTAATAAAAATATAATTAACACTTCATTATTTTTTTTATTTATATTGTTTAGGATTTTTTACATGCATATCCATTTAAATATTAGAATTTATGTGAATACCCTTTTAAAATTCATATTTGCTTGTACATCCTTGTAAAATTTTATTTTTGCATATATATCCTTCACTTGACATACTGTTAACATTGTTAACTAAAAATATTTTTAAAAAAATTAAAAATTAATAAAATTTATCAAATGACATTATTATATTTGAAAAGGATGGTGGTTAATGGATCCCGAAACCAATCTATTTTTCCATCTCTTCTATCATGTAAGGGGTATTTTTGCAAAAACAATATTTAAGGAGGGCATAGATATAAAATCAAATTTTTTGAAGGGTATCTAGGTAAAAAACCCTATTGTTTATATATTTTTATTTTTTCTATATTATTAATCCTATACTTTTAAATTTTATTACTAATTATTTTAATTTTTATATAAAGTTTTTATAATTATAATTTAATAATTAGAATTGTCCTCTATTTTAAATTTATATTTACTATTTTTAATTAACTATTCATATAAAATTAATTAAATATTTAAATTAAGTTATGAATTAATTATTTATTTAGTTAAAATAAATTAAAATTAAGTATTTATATAATTTTTAATATAATTATAAATTATAAAGATTATAAGTTTTCTTATTTCTTTAATATAAAAAAAGATAACAATAATATTTTTTATTAAAGAATGGTTCAGCAAAAATGCCATACAAATATTATTCCTCTTCATTTTCATTTCTTTTATATCAAACAAAGGAGAAAATCATTTACATCCATCTCCTCATGTTTCACCAAATACATGAAAAATGAATGGAAGATTTATGCATGCTCTCTCTCATCCATCTTTTTTTCCTCTATCTATTTTTTCTCTAATATATCTTTCATACCAAATAGAAGTTTACTTGTTATTTACGTGATAAAATAAATGATGAATTTGATATCTATTTTACTAAAAGAAAAAGTAAAATAAATGTCAACAAAAAAATATGATGGTATTTTTTTTGTACTATATTACCGAATGGAAGTAATATGAAATGGTCAATTCTTAATAAAAATTCTCTCATTTATATTATATTAATATTATATATTTATTATATATATTAATAATTAATATATTAATTATCATATATTAATAAATATATTAATCAAAATAAAAACTTTAAGAAATATATTAATTATATTTTAGTTATTATTAATATATTTATTGACTATTTATTATAACTAATATAGTAGATAGTTTATTATAATAAAAATATATTTTCTAATATATGTATAATAATTTAAATTTATTATTAATTCATATAAATGTATTTTAAAATCCAAAATAGCTCATACCAACAGCTTCATGTAAGTAGGCTATAAATGGTGAATAAATGATATGGATAATAAATATCATTATTTGAATTATTTATTCAAAAATATTGTTTGAAAATTAGATGATATTCTTATATAAGATTTTTTACAACCAAAAATACTAATTTTTTAAGTACTATTTTGTGAAGTGATTTTTCAAGAATCATCTGACATACCCAATTAAGTGAATTCTCATGTCATACCAAGCAACTACATGCCAGCTCCCTGATGTGGGCTGACAGAGAGCATCCGGTGGATCACACAGATGAGGAGCTTTTGATATGATTCATGGAAGCCATTCGGTGTATCCTCGGATCTCATCTTATTTGCAAGTTTTTTAAAGAAAGTGGCAGCCAAGTGAAGCTAAGTTTTCTGAAGTCTGAACATTGAGATTGCTTCAGTCCTTGTTCCAATTTCAAGCCTAGATGCGGCCACCCACTGCGTACTTAACGCATCTACCAGAATCAAGCAAGAACGAGCATAGGTTTGTGCGGATTCAGAATGTGAAGCATGGCATCAGACTTGGATGTACGCGTGCATCTCGCATATTTTTATTTTGCAATATTATTTATAAATTTTGAGAAGTGATTCATTTCAACCAACCTAAGTGGAGATTGCCGAATCATTTGACATTAGCCTAGCGAACATGGCCTCCACATTCACTCGATCATTTTTATATTCTATATATGTATATATCTTATATAGTTTTATTTTAAAATATTATTTATAAATTCTAGGAAGAGATTCATTCCAACCAACTTAATTGGAGATTGTTGAATTAGTCAATTATATTCGAAGTTGACTTCCATAAATTCTGATCAAATAATAAGGTTTGACATCGATGATATAACATGTTAAGTCTAAATTACTTGTACACCAACAATTACATATCCCTAACAATCAAAAAAAATATTTTAAATAATATGAAATAATATATATTGTTTAAACAAGTCATTGATTAAGAATTTTCAAATGACATGAAAATTTTATGTATAAACAATTTCAATAAAACAAATCATATCTAACTGCTCAAACCGATGGTCTCTTCTACGTACATACATGCTGCTTCCTAAAGCATGTTTTTGGACGCCAATGCCAAACGAAAACCATGCCAAGAAGTAGAATGGCCCGAATACAAAATACCACGCAATCCCATTTGAATGACTTTACGTTTGGTGATTTTCTTGTCTCGGGACTGGAGGGAAAGCATCATCCACATGATCACAGTTAGTATGGGGAACATTCCCTTGATCGTTTAAATTGGAAACTTATCATCAATAATCTCTCATCCACATGAACAAAGGTCAGCTTTTAGTTAGATGTTCTACTGGTCGAAGATTAATCGTTTTTTTACAAGCTCAAGGATTTCAAACTTCATAGCATCGCATCACTCAGACGAGAAAACGTTAATAACAGTGGGTTTAAAGAATCTTTCCAGTTCAAGAATTATCAGTTTCAGCAAAGTGATGTCTCCATTTCTTGACATCCCACTGCATTGCACCATCAAGATCACATCACTCAAATGAACTCAAAATCTTCATGAAGCGTCCCTTCTACAAGGACACTGGAGAAAATGAAGCATGCAACGATTATTTTAGTGCAACACCCTCTGCATCTAGAACCGGTAAGCAGTTGGCGGCTGAAGCGGATTGCTTTGCGGAAGTCAATTTCTCGAGCTGTTTTCTGAGATAAGCCTGCCTAAGTTTCTCCCTGCGAGCAGCCTCTTGTTCCTGCCTGCGCAACTTAACTGCCGTTGCCTTTTGCCTTGCCTGATTGACCTCCTCATGAACTTCCCTGATGACAGATATTTACATCAATAGAAAATCAGAAGAGTTGATCAGCACAAGCATTTCATTCATGCAAAAACACGGGGGGGGGGAATGACTTGTCCATGCAAAATATGTAAATCCCATACATGGATGTTGTACTCCTACCAGAAATAGAAAGGCATCAGATAATCTATCAAACTGGTTAATGGAAGAATAGATATTTTAGCACTCCAAGGGGATTAAACCAAAGCAACTACATAAGTGCGACAGAAAATGGTCCACACCATGTGCACTTATATACCTTCTAAAAATGTGAAGTTCAAAGAGTAAGAAAATGTCTGATGTTGTAGTTTAACTTCAGCTTCGCAATTTCTGCATAAGTTGGAGCCTACAAATCTAAACTATAAGAAAATAATATTTATCAAGAAGCACGACAAATTTTCAGGGACTGGTAGCAAAATTCTGATGTGGAGCATGGAAATTTATGGGGGAAAATAATTGTTTTTGTTATAAGATTTTACACATTTAAGTTTCTGGAAAAAAACGCAATATCACTGGCAGCATCATATATAGTATTGCAGAGGCCCTGATCTGATATTGTTCACCTGCACATAATCATTACACTGCTATGCATTTTTCACGTACTATCTTTTTATTCAGATTCACAGAAATGAAGAACCAGGAATGTTAAAAAATAAGTCAATATATACATACTATGTAAATGAACAAGTACCACTATAGGACCTTTACTAAGTTACAAGGACAATATTTAGCAAATCATACCTTACGAAACGTTTATGCTCATCATTGTCTACCATGGCATTCGTACGACCAGGACCAATTGGTTTTGCATTTAAAGGTGCTACATCAGCATCAGCATCTTCATTTTCTGGTGGTACAAAATGATTAGCATCATGGCCTTCTGGCTGCTCTGGCTCATCTTGCTCAAGACCCTTGCGGAAGAAATCCACACAATACTTCTCCTTTTCTTCTTCATCTGGAAGCACACCTTGAGCTAGTTTCTCATATAGCACGGCTTTCCTCTCTAACGCTGCATAACTAGCTGAGCCATCATTTACAGCTTTCATCTCCAGCTTGTCTCTGGATTATTCGAATAACTCAAAGTATAAGTGACATGCATAATTTTTTAAGCAAGATCCTCCTTGGGCATGAAAGCAAGAAAAGAAAGGAAAACAAGTGCAACAGAATGCATACAATTGAATTGAGAGAAACTGTTCTATGTTATTAGCTGAGCAATATTCATTAGCACACAGGAAAAGAACACAGTAATGACTAAACAGTTAAGCCAAACCGTACACAAAATTATCTCATAACAGTGGATGCTTCTTGTCTTCTAAAGATATTAGGGATCATGATTATCTACTAACAAGGTATCAGCCACTAAGCCCAAAGAATTTTCAAAGCCAAAAATGGATGTTAAGAATTTGTTTTACCATTCCATACCTTCATAAATCATTCATTTTATCAAAAACTAGCCACCGGTTATTCTATTATTATAACAATGATATCCAAACCTTGACGACTATTTGCAATCAGCCTTATGAATTGTTAATCAACAGTCATCCCTGCTCACAGATGGTCTGAATTCCAATCATATGTAACAACTAGTCTACATAAACTTACAATTTATTGAGTTGGTAAGCTGAATCAATTTATTGTAATATTACAACCATCCCATATGAAAAGACAAGAACAATTAAGCTAAGTAATTCAAGTTTGGATTTAATAATCACCTTCCAACATTAATTCCCTAAACAAAGTCATATGATAAAGATTGATCAAATAAGGGATCACACAAATCAATCAAATTTTGATTATAATCCCAGCTCAGACCATGTCAGGTCAAGTCTATGATTAGATTAGGTCAAGTCTATGATTAGATTAGGTCAAGTCTATGATGGAATAGGTGGCACCATGTTAGGTCAAGTCTATGATTAGATTAATGTAATTTAGTTAATTTCATTAGACTTAGATTTTAAGTCAAAATCATAGCTAAGGATCCAATTCTTCCTATGATTGGGATTAAAGTTATATGTATTCTCCCCCTTTTCAATGCCTTGAGTTTTTGGGAAGGGATAGGACAGCCAAGTTCAGATAAAGGAAAATTACATTTTGGCATTATAATATAGGTCATATGTAAGCTGAATTATGCCGAGATAGGATTCCTAAATTGCCACAGTTTAGCCCTGATTAAATTTTTGAGCATGTGTGCATGTGCATGCACATGTTCCCATGCATGCATGCTAGACAGTTATGACTCTCTCTCTCTCTCTCTCTCATGCCTAAGAACTTGCCTTTCTAGTGGGGGATGCCTATGCTTGGAATTTTCAATCCTCCTACAGTATTTTTAAAAACATGAAGCAAATGCCTCTCTGCCAGTGTATTTTCGCATGTCTGTGTTGTTTATTTTCCAAAAAATTACTCTATTTTTTTCTTCTTCTTTTTTTGTGTGTGTGTGTTGTTGCTCGAAGGTATAAAATATAAAAGTATATGCAAGCAACACTAACTAGGAAACATGTGCAGGGCTAGTTCAGAAGCTGGTGCAGGAACCACAAGTTGAAATTTCATAGATAAGGTATGAATAGGTGATCAACATTCAAAAAATTATTGCTTGAATGATAGTACGTACTACTCAAGTTAGCCACCATTACTAACATGTTCTCTAGATTATCGAAAAAGAAAATACTAGGATGAAATGCACGCCACATAGTAATAAGCACACCAACTTAACGAGTATCCTTTCTCATGCCTTAAGCCTATCAGAATTCTTTGTAGCATGATCCTCTGAAATTGACTATCATAATGACCACGAGCATTCATGAAATTTGCGAGATAACAAGGGCAATTAGGTTTTGCGGGTCTCATGGTTACAAAGACATCATTTTCAGATGGTGGAATTTTGCAAGAATCATCAAAATACTATTTGCAAGCAAAATCAAATCTCGCCCTAAGCTATAGTCCGAAATTAATGATAACGGTAGCCAAATAAAACAAAATTCAAAGAGAAAAAGATCGTGGTCGTACTTTTTTGCGCGGGATTCGACGCCGGAGTTCTTCTGGGAGAAGAGGTCGGGAGTTAGGGGCTTCTTCTTGGCGCGGAGCAACTCGGAAGAGGAATCAGGGGCGGACTCCTTGGCCTTGCGTGCCTGCTCCTGGGTGCGGTAGAGCTGCGCCTTGAGCTCGACGATGGAGGATGCGCTCACGCCCTCGATGGCCTTGTGCTTCTTCGGCATCACCGACGACTCCGTAAGCCATCCCAGCGACTCCACTCTCTTCCTCTTCTCCTCCTCTCCTGCCATTTCGCCCTCCCCTTCTATATCTTCTTCGCTTTCTCCCTCCAATTGGAACAGAATCGAAGAAGGGTAACTACAGAGAGAAACCAAAGGGCAAAAAACTAGGCTTTTTATCGCGACGACGAGGATCGCAGAGAGGATCGGAAGTGGGAAGAAGCGGAGGGCAGAAGTTCCCCAATTCCAATTTGATGTGCGTTCAGGTACTCGGGAACCGGTTGTCACGTGCGAATGAAGCGGCGTGTTGAGTCGGTCACTTTGACCTGAAAATTATCAAATTATAAAATTTTTTTCGATTGGACCAGGTCCACCGCCAGCTGATGCGCCACTCCAATTGAAGGCTAAAATATTACGGGCTTGATACATACGCGTTTGAACATATTGCTTCCACCTGGACAGGTCCATCAGCTCTGAGGTAGACCTTATTTAACTAAGTTTACTGGTGCATTTCTTGACAATCCTCAAAGGTGATATGAATTATTAATAATTTATATTAATAATAATATGAATTATTATTATTACTTTATATTAATAATAATATGAATTACTTTGTCGTGCTTCGACACACTAGTCATCATAATTGGAGAGTTAGACCTTATTGCTGTTGGTGAAGTTGTTGGATTGATCGGAATCTTCTTCTTCAATTTCTTGATTTTTCTCTCTTTTTGGATAGAAGAAGTGGCTTCTACTTTCTTTTTCTTCGAAAGCTTCCGGAGTTTTTGTACGTCTACCATGACTGATGTATCTATAATTAAAAAGAAGTCAGAGATTAAGATAGATTGATCAGACAAACTGATGAAATAATATTAGTAACAAAAATATCTAAAGAGGGTTTAGGACTAATTTCCGCTGAAAAGAGCTCTCTTTTATCAAGAAGTTCTTTAATCGGAGGAACTTCCATCCCCGTAAGCTATCGGAAGCCAGAACCTTTTTGCCGTCGTTTGGAATTAATCGATATTCTCTATGGCTAGTTGTGAAGTCCCAAGGGATTTTAGAGAAGATATAGAAGAAGCTTGGTTTCCAGCCATGAATGGCTGAAGGAAGTCCAGAAATAAATTTATGACCGCGTCATGGATTGATTACCCACCATCCATGACCGTAAAAATTTCTTTTTAATACGAATAAGAAGGTAAAAAGTGAGGTTTTTGGAGTTATGTTTGCGTCCTTGCAAAGGATCAAGAACGCACAAATAATCCGAATGCTATTGGGGTTAGTTGGGATGGTAATACCCGATATAGTTTGAAGATCATGAGGAAGAAAGGATGGATCGGAAATCTAAGTCTGGCTCTTAAGTGTTCTTCGTATATGGTAATGCTACCAGCTGGGGGCCGATCTATTTGATTTTCAGCAAGAGGGAGGATTATAACATATTCATTAGAGATATTATAATGCTGTTTTAACGCTAATATCCTATGTTCGGATAAGGAAGATCTAAAATTCCCTATTTTTAGTTGTTCGGTTTGTTTTCTTTGCTGTTGAGAACCGGATTCTTCAAGGTTCCCAGGGTTTTCTACATGACTAGTTTCTAAGATTCTAACCATGATGAAGAAAGGAAGTAAAAGAAGATTAACTTCGAAAAGTAGAAGAGAAATAAGAGGCCGACCTGTGAAATTTTTCTTTCGCTCCTAAGGCAAAAAGGCGAAAATGGTTGAAAACCTATTTCTTTGAGAGGTTTGATGTTTATATAATACTTTTCAACGGACCGAGATCTCTTTGTCAACACTGAGAATGAACCAGATTCATCCATCTGTCCTTAAAATATTTAATGAAAACTGGGATTCTCGAATGGTCGAAACGGCTTTTTGCGGTGCAATGGTTGCGATCTGCTGATTAGACATATATCTTTTTTTTTCTTTTTCGAGGATATTTTAATTTCCTTGGATTTTAAAAAAGTTATAATGATGGGAAGAAGATACGGTGATTGTTTTGTTACTGCCTCTCCAGTTAAAGTTTGACACGTCATCCAGGCGTGTCGTTCTAGGACAGAAATTTCTGACAGTTTCTGATTTCCATTTAATGGACTCAGAAACTGCGGGGACTAGTGTTGGGATATGATAAATTGATCTGTTTAAGTTGACCTTTTAAGAGGCTGAAATTGAAATTGGTCTATTTCCAAAAGGTATCAGACCGATCAATGCTTGAAAGGCGCAAATAGGATCGGAAAATACTTCATCAACATCCAAAGGATGTGAAGCCGATTAATAATCAACAGACACGAAATTGATCCATTTCCCGGTAATCAATATATTTATTTGAGAATGGAATTTGGTAATAATTATGTGTTGCAGGAGACGATCAACTTCGGAAGAGACGATCAATTCTGGAAGAGACAATCAACTTCAGAAGAAACGATCAACTCTGGAAGAGACGATCAACTTCAGAAGAGACGATCAACTCTGAAAGAGACGTTCAACTTCAGAAGAGACGATCAACTATGGATGATTAACTTTCAGGGCTGATCAACTATGGGTGACTAACTTTCAAGACTGATCAACTATGGATAACTAATTTTCAGAGCTGATCTATTATGAATGGCTTTCGATGCACGTGCTCACATCCTGGATTAACCGTTTAACAGCTAGATGCCAGCTGTAAGCAGTTAATTCCGTGGTCTATAAATACCTCCAAGCATGATGATGAAGGGGACTTCTGCTACTTCTTCTTTCTGCACCATTCCTCACCTGATCTTTCTTCAGATCTTATCCGTTCCCGTTCAGACTTCATCAACGAGCTTGGAAGTTGCCTCAACACCCGATCTACTTTTCTTTTGTTCCAAGTTTGTCATAATTTGTTTGGATGCAACAGTTTCTATTCCATCAAATCATGTTTTGTTTTGTGTTCTACAAAAAAATAAAAAAATAAAAAAATAATGTTGGCTAAAGCTATCATGGCAGTATGATGGCTACCGCTAGTTGAGCAATTTTTCACACTTCGTTGATTAGCATAAAATTCCTGTGTACCGTATCACCCAAAAGAGGATTGGACCTGATGCACAAGGGAACATTCGAACGATGCAGCATAAATTATTGGATTTGCATTAAGACCCATGCAAAGCACGACTTTTGACGTGATACTTGTATGCATCGTATGCGACTACACCAATCCTGATGAGGAACCCAAGTCCGTGACGCATCGGGGCCACTCGAACGTCTAATAATCGTCGCTTCGGTTGCCGGAAGCCACGAACATATTCGAGAAGCTTCAAACTGAGCTCTCGCAAATGCAAACATGTGGTGCTCTGTTTTTTACGTTTCTGTGGCCGATATCCGAACATAATAAAATTGCATGGAATTGCTCTCAAAAAATATAGCCTCATGAGATTGTCCAAACTTAGTTAGAGAAATCCATGGCGTGGAATATTGCCCCTTCCTCCTCTCTCCCAACAGCTCCTCCTAGGATTCACGGTTCAGAGAGGTTCCCAATAAAGAAGCCCAATGCCTTCGTGAAGCCCACGAGCTCAGGGAAGAGTTTATCTCCCTGTAAAGTAGCACAATCAGAAGGTCTTACAGAAGAACAGGGTCTATCAGGTACAGTCCCTTCCCTTTAGTTTCATTGTGAACGAAGAAATCACGTAGATATCTAGTCTAGAACGTAGAATTCACAAAGCAAATTAAAGTTCTATGAGAAGGATGCTTGCGTGATCCTTAGAAGTTTGAATCATAAGGCAATTGCATCTCGATAGCGTAGAAGCAAGTATCTAGTTTACAGCATAACAAAGTAAACTTTTGGTTCAAAGAACAAGCTGAGATGGGTCAGTAGTTTTCAAGTGAGATTTAGCAGGCTCCAAAAGAAGAAAAAAAGGTCCTCTAGGCCTCAGGAAACTTCCTCAGGCTTGATTCATGAATTAGCCATTACCAAACCACTAGCAACCTCACAATTTTGCTTTCCTTATTTTGCAGTTTGTTGCAATCACTTGTTACATCCTATATATGTTGATTAAAAAAAACGAAAATATATAGAATATTGTACCACTTTTCTCATCCACAATTTCTCCGCACCAACTCTAGCCCCTCCCCTTCCTTGCAGAGACTTCCTCTTCTCTTCTCTTCTCATCTCTTCTCTGCACGTCCAAATCATTGTCAGTTATTTATCACTCAATTGTTATGAAATCATTATCTTTCTTATTCCTGTTCTCATTTTTCATTTCAAAGTGTAGGCCTTTTTTTTATTTTTTCAAATATATTTAATCACGTACAACACTGATGGTAGAAAAGAAAAGGGAAGCTAATTTATATAATCATTTCGCTGGCTAGCATATGTACACGTGAAGTATTAATTGAAAATAGAATAATTACTCACTTTCAAATGGTATGATAATACCATGATATGCCAGTGAACACTGACGGATCAATAATAGCCTTGCAACTTCGATGATTAGAATCCATCAACTTTGATGAATGCATCATTACGATGATCATGACTTGTAAACTCAGAAGTACAAGCAATTGGTCAACATGATTGTAATGTTTGAGAGATGGAATTGAAGATTGGCCAGGCTACAATTTTTTTTTTTTTTTTTTTTTTATTCAAAAAAAGGGATATGAAGGTTAAACTCGATGTAACTATTCTCGCAAGCCCCCACCCCACCAGGTAATGTTCGATTAAAGGTGCTTAAATTTTTATAACATTTTTCTACCTAGAAAACCTGACACCACTAAAATGCTGGTTGGTAGAATGGGGAAACAACGAAGGAGAACCATAACCTTTCACTCACACCAACTGTCGCAGGTTCCAGGAAATAATTCCTGGATTTAATCGAGTCATCTACGGGATCCTGTCTTCCAGGAAATAATTCCTGGATTTAATCGAGTCATCTACGGGATCCTGTCTTGAACCCATGACCTGTTGATAATGATGCAAAACCTCTACCAACTATCAACCGAGCCATCACCTTAGCAGTGGCTACATCATTTAATGGCTTCCCACTCTATATAGCAATACTACTGTAGATCATGTCTTTCCAACTGGGAAAAAGTAGTCCACTGCATTATCTTTCATATTTTTGGAGCTTTATCTTGTCAATAAATTAATTACTATTGCTTGTATGCTCGATTCTAATAGGGTCTTCTACACGCACTCAGTTGGATCTCTTGGAACAACTGACTTCTTCCACCTTCCCTGGCAGCGGTATGTACTTGTTATCTAGAGATTGTTTATAAGGTCTTTTCTTAACAGCATACAAATTCACAAAAGCAACACTTTGTTCCAATATAACCGAGGTGGACTTCCCTGACAGGCTATGAGGGTGCTGGCGACACTCGCAAGCCTACAATTCGTGAACAACTTTCTGAACTGGTAGAAGACAGAGAAGATGATTTCAGCCTTCCATTAGGTAAAAAGCTGCAAGCAAGTTGGAATTCCTTAACCATTTCACAGAAAAGAAACATCAAGCGACAGGCCTATCTGAATGAAGTTGCTGGCAGAAATGATTCAGTTTTCTTTACAACAATTGGAGCATTTGTGATTCTCCCACCGGTAGTCATATTGTCTATTGCTATATTGACTGGTTATGTCCAGCTTTTTCCATGAATTAAAAGTGCATGTTTTTGCTATCATTTTCTGTTGATCATACTATACCAAAACAAAGAGGTCAGAATCTAGTTAGTACATAACTTTCTTCAATCATGCTACCATAGAGGCTATAGAGTGTTGCATGGATGGAATCCTTTTGCTGGTGGAAGGAGTCACCAGATAAAAACATGTGCTTTTGGTTCCTTATCTCAATCCAGCTGCATCCAGGTTCCTTTAGAAGCCTTTTTTCCTTCATTACTGCTCTCAATTTTGCCACATCTTCCCACAATCTGGCTGCTGCAAAAGTCTCAGCTAGTGCAATATAAGCAGAAGAATTATCTGGTTCCAAATGAAAGATTTGATCTGCTGCTCTTCTACCAATCACAGTTTCTCCATGTATTTTGCAAGCTCCAAGCAATGCTCCCCAAACAGCTGCATCCGGTTCTATTGGCATGTTTATGATAATAGATTCAGCATCATTAAGATGGCCAGCTCGGCCAAGAAGATCTACCATACAAGCATAGTGCTCCTTGGTAGGACTAATACCATGTTCTCTCTCCATAGCATAAAAGAATTCCTGACCTTTTACAACCTCTCTCAGATAACTGCAAGCTGTGAGTAAGCTTATAAATGTGACATGATTTGGCCGAACTCCTGATTTCTGCATTTTCTCATAGAAATCTAGAACTTCACTTCCTCGTCCATTCTGTGAATATCCTGTTAACAAAGCATTCCAAGATATCATGTCAGGGTTGATCATGCTGTGAAAGATCATTTCTGCTTCATTAAGAGCTCCACATTTCCCATATACGGTAATTAATGCATTCCCCACTCCTAAATCTGATATGAATCCTCTTTTGACAGTTCTGCAATGGATTGCTCTGGCCTGTTCTAGAGCACCCATGGCAGCACAAGCACTTAGAGCACAATTATAAGAGAACTGGTCAGGTTTCAATTCTGATTGCTCCATCTCATAAAAGAATGATAGTGTGTCTAGGTTGGTTATCCCAGTTGCATTGTTGATTTCGATGTGTTTGCTATTTTGAAGGTAGCCAAACATCATGGTGTTCCAAGATATCAGGTTCTTCTGCGGCATCTGATCAAACATTTTTCGAGCTTCCTTTACATCATTTTTAGAAGTATAAGCAGCCACAATCGCTGTCCATGAGATAACATCATACCGAGGCATCGTGTCAAAGACTAAACGCGCAGCTCCAACATTTCCTTGCTCACCATACATAGTGATCAAAGAATTTCCTATTGAAGTATTCGACTGTAAGCCCACTTTCATCACATATCCATGAAATGTTTTGCCACTTCTCGTATATTTAGAAGTTGAGCACCCACTAAGGAGGCTTGTAAGGGTGAAGCAGTTTGATCTTATGTCATCCTTGATCATATCAATAAAAAGAGCAAATGCTCTATCTTGCATCCCATTCTGCACATAGCCAGCAATCATAACATTCCAAGAGATCACATTTCTCTCCAGCATTCCACTAAAAATTCTCTGAGCATCCTCAATTTTCCCATTCTGAGCATATCCTGCCATTAATATGGACCACGAGACTACATTATGCTCTGAAATCTCATTAAAAACTCTCTGAACATCTAAACGCTCACCACATTTGATGTACATATGCATTAATGTGCATCTGATATCAACATTCTTTATCCATGCCAATTTCATTAGGCAACAGTGAACACCCTTACCAGTTTCCAATAAATGCTGGCTTGCACATGCCTTCAAAACTGCAAGAAATGTCGACTTATTAGGAACCTCACCTTGTTCCCTCATCATACAGAACAAGTCCAGGGCTATCTCATCATATCCTTCACTTTGAAATGCGCTGATCATTGAGTTCCAAGAAACCGTGTTTCTGCATGGCATTTTGTTGAACAAATCCATGGCCTTCTCCAAACTACCACTCATTGCATAGCCCGAAGCCATGATCGTCCACGTATAAACATCTCTATCCGGCATGCAGTTAAAAACCTTCTCAGCGTCACCCGCACTTTTACACTTGAAATAAAGATTGATCAGGGAATTATTTACCGCTCCGTCTATGGCCAGATTCTTTTTCACTATGAAAGTATGTATCTGTTTTCCTTCATCCAACGCATTGAGGTTGGCAGAGATGGAAAGCATACGTGAGAGCGTGAACGCATCCGGATCAAAACCGGATGTCTGGAACTTCCTGAAAAGTTGCAGACCTTCTGAGTCATAGCCATTAAGGACGTACCCAGCAATCATGGCATTCAAACAATCCGGGCTCCGTTGGCTTTTGATGCCATCAAAGACTTCCCGTGCTTCGGCAACCTGACCTGCTCTACAGAGTGCAGTAATCACGGTTCTTGCGGTGGTTTGGTTTGGGTGGGGCATTTCATCGAGAAGTTCTACGGCATTGGCCGGGGCAAAGTCCGACCGCTGGAGAGAGAGCCGAGTGAGGTCTTGACGAGGTTGGAGTGGAATGTGCCGATGCCTTTAAGCAGCTTCATCGCTATTGTAGTTGGGCAGTTTTTCGGTGTCGAAAAAAGAATGTTAGCTTTGAGCAGGTTGATCCGGATAGGTAGAAACTCGGGCGACTCCATACATGTCAAGCGGCCAGATCAACGGTTCGCACGGATTTTTTCTCTTTGAGATTTGGAATCATTTGATCCAGGTCAACACATGAATTCTTGATACACCGTTTGCTCATCGAGCTATATTATTCACTAGATATTCCAATCCGGAATAGAATGAGGATAATTTATTTAACAAGAACATTTGACCACAAACAAACAGCAGTATCTCATTCATTTAAGTTGGGCCAGCTCATTACTCAGGTTCCATACCTGAGTAATGACGCCATGCTTGCTTTTGATACTCTGGAAAATTAAATCTTGACCTAACTCGTATATATTTATAGGCCACAAGTAGGATGACTTGATTAACCTAAGTAGATCTAAAAATGTTATCCTGGTTATAGGTATTTGAGATGCTTCATGAACTTTGTCATGCAACTCTTCTTCGTGAGTGGAGCACCACAAATCAGCTGCCAAAATTGCACTTCAAGCAAACACTTCCTTCTCTAGTAATAGTTGCTATGCTCTTGCATCTAGATCTCCTACCTGGTGCAGCTATAGATGAATCTTTGGCAAGTAATGGCTTTTAACTTTTAAATAACAAGGAGGACATTGATTAAAGGGAAAAGTAGGTAATCAACTTTGTGCATTTTGATATGAAGTTGTTATGATTGGATTAGGATATTTAAGTAGAGAAAGAAACTACTCTTGTGTTTTTCTGCACAAATTAGTTTTATGTCGTATCCCAACTTGGAAGAATGAATAGATAGAAAGGTAACCACCAATCACAATCTATAGTCTTGGAAGTTTTTATTGTTTGTGACCATCACTAGTATGATTTTGCTATATGAAACATAGTAACATACTTTCGTCTCTCAGATAAATTTTGATCTCCATGTAAATTAGCAGCAGTTGTTTACCTAGTAATTTTACCTACAGAGGCCTTCTGTCAACTTTTGCATGAAAGAGAGAAGAATTAAAGAAAGCTTACAAATTTGGAAAGCACACAGCTAGAGCACAAGTCTTGCAAAAGAAACCCTTTAGGATCAGGAAAGGACATGAGATTATAGGCTAGCTTATTTTCCTAAACAATTCCTTGCATCACTTAGAACAAAAATATGTTCAAATGCCTTATTATTTCAAAAGATGAAACAGAGTTTATAATTACAAAAAGGAAAAAGCTTAAATTATGACTAATCCTGTTTGATCATTGTACACGGATGCTTAAATTTATATTACACAATGGATCTCAATTCTAAGCAGCTTACTACATCTAAAAATTTTCTAAGCAGCGAAGCCCCCACTATACCATGCTTCCTTATATGACCTCCTCTTATAATTCAGATACTTCTATTCCATTGACAGTTTCCAACACTATCACTGTGTTGCTAAAAGAATGCACTAACAGAAGAACAAAAGAGTTTGGGCCAGTGCTAGAGCTAAAATAGTTCATGAGCACATGAAAACAAGCCTTTGGACCTTGGCTCTCCACTAGGTAATTGGTATTAAATCTTTCAGACTGGTTCTTGAAGATGTTATATGATCAGTGGATCTGATCTGCTCATCACCTAGGATCACACCTTGCTTCATCATATTATCCCACCTGTCTTGGAAAACATAGATGAAAGCAATGATCACAATCTCCGCAGTGAAGAGAACAGTCCACAACATTACACTTTTGGAGGTCCTCTCATGGTAGGTGTGCAGGCCAATGTAAATGTTTATGATCCCCAAGATAGGAATTCCAATTCCAAGTACCCAATGCACAAAGTACCATATGCTCCTTACTTTCACTCCTCTGAGAAAAAAAATAGAAGAAGAAATGAATATTCAATGTTATATCTTGATCGAAAAGAATATTAAAAAAGCAAGCAATGCATCATGTCTTCTTTTTTTAAAAAAAAAATGCATAAAAATGTGTTACATGCCTGTGAGGCCTGAGAAAACCTATCAAAGGTTGAACCCATATCAATGCATGAAGTACCAACCCTGTCCTCTGATGAGTGTTGTTGAAGGAATTCTCGAAGTTCATTACAGCCAGAACTGCCCCAGCAGTAGCAAGCAGAACAGCTATCATCTGTCAACTCAAAATCAAAGATAATATTGTTATGAGTGTGGAAGCTTACATGACAAAATATTATGAGAAGACTTAGTGGAGTAAAATCATGTTTTTTTTTTTTTTTTTCAAAATGCCTTTCAAATCATCAGTAACAGGTTATCAGGTACACAACCTAGTACTTCTCATGTTGCTAGTTGCTCAAAAATATGAGGATAGAAGCAACATATGTAAATGGCCAGAAAGAGACGAGACCACCATCCAATAGATAAATTAAATATAGTTCTGTCACTGCAAATGCTATGGATAATCTAACATGTGATAGTGCTTACCTGCACAATGACATGGGAGTAGAAGAGAACCTTGAGCTTTTTGCCACATTCAAATCTGTAGGACATCCTAATTATGATTATCCCAATAGGCATCAAGAAACCAATGGAAGCCCAGAGAAGGAAAGCGTGGAGTGTGATTTGAAATGAGAGTTCAGGAGTCAGCTGCAAGTAGTATCACAAAGAAGTTAAACACAGCTTTTCAAATTAGGTATCTACACCAACACATACTCTGTTAACATGATAAAGAGAATAGGATAGGCTACATTACCCATTTCCCACCTCAACCAACAAAAGAAAGAGAGGGAAAGGAACACTTGTAATTGAAGTATTAATACTTACTTTCAGACAATTTGTGATCATTCCAGAATTAGAAATATCACTAAATGACCATGGAGATGTAATCCTTTTAAAAGTTGTTACACTGCTAAATTTCAAACAATTACAAGTCTGAAGCAGAGTGAATTACCTTCAGTTGGTTTTGTTGTCTTGTCTCGTGGCTTTGACTTGGTTTATGAGGGTCTCGAGAAGAATTCACTGATGATGCGAGAAGAATAAGAATCAGAAAACATGCTAATCCCATAAAAACTACTCTCTCCAAAGCGAGCATCCTTTCAATCTAGAGAAGCTTCTCTTTCCACACAAAAAAGAAAACCGAAGATATCGAAAAGAAAGAGAACTAGAACTCAAGTCCAGTTACTGCCCGTACTACTACTCAGCCTTGTTGAATTCCAGCAATTTAAGCTCTATACAATGACCAAAGCAAATAACAAAAACCTCTTCCAATACCAGAGATTGCTCAGAATATACTTATAAGAGCTATTCCTCAAGCCTTTCCTATATTTTCGTCCTCTGGTCTCAATAACAAACCAATGTGCATTTGAAGATCAATAAAAAGCAGTCAGATGATACCCCTTGGAAGCAATCCCTCCCTCCCAAAGTATGCTCAGGTCACAATGGCAACACTTCAAGCATATAAACAATACCCATCTGAACATAAACAATGCTGAAACAGACACTTGAATTCCTTCACCACCTCTCCACGAGCAACTTCATTTTGTTATCCATATTATGCGAAGAATCCCAAGCTAACTTGTAGGCCAATAAAGGAATCCCAAAAGCAACCAACCTGCTGGGGGGAACTTCTAAACAGACTAGAGACCCTGGACTGTTTGGTTGTGAGTATATTTTCTAAAATATATTAAGGATGTCTATGTGGGGACTGGAATGCGAGGCTTTAGCTCCAGCTTTCACATCTTTTAGGTATGATGGTGAGGTTTGTGGAGTTGCAGGGAGCACAAAGAAAAGGTGGCCATACTTTCCAACAGTAATAGAGTAAATACATTTGAAAACAATATGAAGTCAAGTGGTCGGTGGGATGCAGGGAAAATGGAATTGCACCCTGTCATCCTCTGGCATTTCCCCACAAAGGCCACAAAAAGAAGCAGTGCTCCTTTTGAACAATCTTTTTTAAATGGTTACTGCGCAAGAGACCAAGGTGTTGGTGATGCCATGATTGCATCCAAGCTTTGCAATTAGTGGTTGGGCTGGATAAGAAGGATCCATCCATGGAACTGTTGAGAAGGAGTCTTTAGGTGAGAACCCATGTGCCACAGTCCCCCACTAATCCTTGTTTGGTGTTCCATGGAAGGAAATTAAGTGGGGAGAGCCGCAGCAGTTCACATGATGCTTGTAAGTAATCGCCGCTTGTTCAAAGATTGCCATCAAAGTTGGCGTATCTACGACAATTGACCACGTACGTCGAGAGGTTGGTGGGGACTTTCAACTAGTTGTGACTTTGGGTCAAAATTAAGTTCCTTATAGAAATCCAGAGTTATAGTCATAGTCTGGAAAAATTTGGAGGACAATTATATATCTGAAGTTTTCTATCATGCATGTATAGTGCTTTCTTCTTCTTCTTCTTCTTCTTCTTTTTGAGATTAATGCAACTATTTTCACTTATTTGTAGGTCTTAACAGCATGTTGAATTGTGCTTGTTGCGTGATTTAATTTTAATGAATTCAAAGTGAAAAATGAATTATAATCAAACCTTAAGTTGCTTATGTTGTGAATTTGTGATCATTGCTTGACTACTGGAAATGAATTATAATAGCAACGTGTAAATGTATTAATTCTGTGTTTGCTCTCAAGACTGTAGTCGTAGGGATCATGCATCGAATATAATATGCTTATGAGATACAAAAAATAATAACTCTAATTGCATGATCCAGCTTTTTAACTCAATCAATCAAGTCCACTAAATGGGACAGCCGACTTTGATCCGATTCACTAATTTATGTGGCCGTTTAGGAACTCTACATCAATGATCCTTTACAACCTTCTCATTTTCATTTAGTTGCCTTTCATGAAGTCATTGTATTGCTGCAATTGTTACTTTGTTTATGCAGGATTAATTATGAATTAGGAAGAAGTTAACAATGACCAATTGGCACAGCTAAACTCTCTTACATACTGTCACGCCCCGAATCCAATACCGGAAACGGCTACGTGACCGGCCGCACAAACCCTAGATTTTATCCTAGAGATTATGCAAGGCCTAGGTACACAACAATTCAAATATATCCAAAGTAAATTAATATTGTATAAACAAATCATTAACAATATATAGTTCATACTTTAACTCGATGATCATAAATTGGTCTACTGACTCACAAACGTCAGTAACCGGACTAACTAACTATTTATCTCAACAAACATGATGCTCCGTCTCACGCCCAGCCCAGATCCTCTTTAAGTTTCCTGAGTCTCTGAAAGAAAACAGATGGTAGGGAGTGAGCTACATAGCCCAGTAAGGGTTCCAAAATAATCACCAATAATAATTTACATGTATATGAAAGCAGTAAACATTACCATAACATATGACAAAATCAACAATTCCGATTTCATATTTAACAAAAATTTTGGAAACTTTATTTTTTCTTCTTCTTATAGAATTTCCAATTATTTAACCATTATCTTTAGGGTTCTGGACTAACCACGGTCATACTCCAGCCTGTGACTGGCACACTATTGTCACACTCCAGCCTGTGACGGGCACACTGATGTCACACTCCAGCCTGTGACGGGCACACTGTTGTCACACTCCAGCCTGTGACGGGCACACAAATTGTCACACTCCAGCCTGTGACGGGCACACTGAGAAACCACGGTACCGCCGTGGCATGGCTAGTCCAAACACCAGTTCACTTAACACTTTATCATTTCTTTTCACATAATCGGATCATGTCACTTTCCAGCGATCGCTATCACGATCAAAGACATTTCAAGATCACATGGCAAATACAAACAATACTAACAACGAACTCGATCCGTAACCCGGAAATCAAATCATGCTATCCGAAAACTACAATGCATGAAAAATATTTAATTATGCTCGAATCAAATCAGGTCATGTAAAATATATTAATAAATACGGTGATTAAGTTAGAATTCCTTACAAATCAACTATCCATGCTTATACTAATCCGAACCCGAAATCGGTGCGACGCCTTCTCGCTCAGAAAACAGATTCTCTACATAAATAAATAATTTTAATTAAAACTAAATTCTCAATTTTTTACGAATCTTGAAAACAATCGCTGATTTTCTCTCTCTTCCTTCTCTCTCATCCTTCTCTCTCCTCTTTCTCTCTCCTCCTTCTCTCTCCTCTCCCTTCCTCTTTCTCTCTCCTCTTTCTCTCTCCTCATTCTCTCTCCTCCATCTCTCTCCTCTTTCTCTCTCCTCCTATTATTTTATTTATTTTTATTATTTATTTATTTATTTATTTTTTCCTGGCCGTACAGAACCCTTTTTTTTTCTTTTCTTTTCTTTTTTTTTTCTTTTCTTTCCTTTTCTTTTCTTTTCTTTTTTTTTCTTCTCCTTTCTTTCTTTCTCTTCACCCGAACCACCCTTGTTTCTCCTCCTCAGCCGGCCGAAACCCATCTTCTTCCCTTCCCCCACTGCCGGCAACCACGGTGGTTGCCGCAGTCTTCTCGGACCGTCAACGGCAGGCGACGGCGGTGACGGCAGCGGCGACGGCGGCGGTGACGGTGAATAGCTCAAAACCCAACCGGAAAAAATCCATCAAAATCCTTCATAAAATTGAAAATAAAAGGAAAACTCACCGGCTTCGACGATTCCTGGATGCTTGCAGGAGAGGAGGGAATACCGCGATGAGATGTTTCGATGGTTGCCGGCGATGTGGGGGATTTAAAAAGGAATACACCGAGACACCTCATCGTCTGGGAAACGGAGTTCGCGTCGACCGGAGTCCCGATCCAGCCCACCACGGCACTGCCCAGCCTCCCTCTCCACCCCGACTCCTTCCCCGATGTCTCCGGCGAAGACTCCGGTCGAAACAAGGGAGAAGAAACCTCCCCTGTTACGGTTCCTAAATCCTAATTTTTTTTTTTTTCAGTCTGGGTTGAAGTCGGCTGGGTCTGCCGACTTCAGCCCAGGCCCAGCGTTTACATTCTCCCCCCGTTAAAATAAATTTCGTCCTCGAAATTTACATACCTGGTATTTCGAAAAGCTGTGGATATTTTGTTCGCATCTCTGCTTCTAGTTCCCATGTAGCTTCTCTTTCACTGTGATTGCTCCATTGCACCTTCACATAGGGTATGATTCGGTGTCTCAATTCTTGTTCCTTACTGTCAACAATTCGTAAAGGCACCTCCTCATAGGTCAAATCCTCCTGAAGTTGCAATGGCTCATAATCTATTGCATGATTAGGATCAGGAATGTATTTTCGTAACATAGATACGTGAAACACATTGTGCACTCCAGATATAACTGGTGGTAGAGCTAATCGGTAGGCCACCTCACCAACCTTATCCAAAATCTCAAATGGTCCCACAAATCTCGGGCTCAACTTTCCTCGTACACCAAATCTCATCACACCCTTTGTGGGAGACACTTTCAAAAAGACATGATCACCAACATTGAATTCCAGCTCTCTTCGTCTCTTATCAGCATAACTTTTCTGTCGGCTCTGAGCAGTACGCAAACATTCTCTGATCATTTGTACCTTTTCCACTGTTTGTTGTACTATTTCTGGACCCAACAATTTTCTTTCTCCCACATCATCCCAGCAAATAGGAGATCTACACTTCCTACCATATAAGGCCTCAAAAGGCGCCATTTGAATGCTAGCTTGAAAACTATTATTGTAGGCAAATTCTATTAACGATAGATGACGGTCCCAAGCACCACCCAAGTCCATAACACAAGCTCTCAACTTGTCTTCCAGAATCTGGATGGTTCGCTCAGACTGTCCATCAGTTTGGGGATGAAAAGCTGTACTAAAACTTAATTTGGTCCCCAATGCTTTATGAAGACTCTTCCAAAATTATGAAACAAACCTACTGTCTCGATCCGATACTATAGAAATTGGAATCCCATGTAGTCTCACAATTTGTTCTATGTACAAGTTTGCTAATTTTTCCAGAGAGAGTCCGATATGAAAAGATAAGAAATGAGCAGACTTCGTTAGTCGATCCACAATCACCCATATCGCATTATTTCCCTTAGGAGTTTTGGGTAACCCTGTCACAAAGTCCATGGTAATGTGCTCCCATTTCCACTGAGGAATCGCAAGAGACTGCAATGGTCCAGCAGGTCTTTGATGCTCAGCTTTTACCTGTTGACACACCAAACATTGAGCCACATACTGAGCTATATCTTTCTTCATACCAGACCACCAAAAGTTTTTACGTAGATCTCGATACATTTTTGTACTACCCGGATGCATCGTATATACTGAACTATGTGCTTCTTCCATAATTTCATTCTTTAATTCTGGAAGTTTAGGAACACATAATCTGTTACCAAATCTCAAGGTATCATCTTTATATATAGTAAATTCAGATTGTACACCAGACTCAACTGTTTCTCTAATTTTCTGAAGCTCTAAATCTTCCTTCTGAGCTGATTTAATTTTGTCAATCAGGATAGGTTGTACCATAATATTTGCTAATTGCATCTCATAATTATGAATTCGTACCTCTATCCCTGATCTTTCCAGATCCATTAAGATGTGCTTTTGATTAGTAATTAAAGTTGCCTACTTACTCAGGATTTTCCTACTCAGGGCATCTGCTACAACATTTGCCTTTCCTGGATGGTAGCTGATAGTCAGATCATAATCCTTTAATAGTTCCAGCCATCTTCTCTGTCTCAAATTCAATTCCTTCTGAGTAAATATATATTTTAAACTTTTATGATCTGTAAAGATTTCACAACGACTACCATACAGGTAATGTCTCCATATCTTTAAAGCAAATACTACAGCTGCTAACTCTAAGTCATGAGTGGGATAATTTGACTCATATGATTTCAGCTGTCTAGAAGCATAGGCTATCACTTTTCCATTTTGCATTAGCACACATCCGAGACCCTTTCGGGATGCATCACTATATATGCAAAACTCCCCTGTCTCTGCAGGAACAGTCAATACTGGGGCAGTGATTAACCGTTTCTTCAATTCTTGAAAACTATGCTCACAATCATCTGTCCATTCAAATTTTGTTCGTTTCTGAGTCAGGCGAGTTAAGGGTATAGCAATAAGAGAAAATCCTTCAACAAACCTTCGATAATATCCTGCCATTCCCAGAAAACTACGAACTTCGGACACATTAGTGGGTCTCTCCCACTCTACCACTGCTTCCACTTTCTTTGGATCCACGGAAATACCATCCTTTGATATAACATGGCCAAGGAAAGAAATTCTGTCCAACCAAAAGTCACATTTTTTAAGCTTGGCAAATAATTTCTTCTCCTTGAGTATTTGTAATACTATCTTTAAGTGCTCCTCATGTGCTTGTAGACTTTTTGAATATATCAGTATATCATCAATGAATACTACTACAAATTGATCCAGATATGGTCTAAATACTCGGTTCATGAGATCCATGAAAACTGCAGGTGCATTTGTCAGACCAAAAGGTAAAACCAAAAATTCATAGTGTCCATATCTGGTTCTAAAAGCTGTCTTTGGTACATCCTCTGTCTTAATCTTCAATTGATGATAACCAGAACGAAGATCAATTTTTGAGAATACTTGTGCCCCCTGTAATTGATCAAATAGATCATCAATCCTTGGTAAGGGATATTTGTTCCTTATAGTCACTTTGTTCAATTCTCGATAATCAATGCAAAGCCGAAAACTTCCATCTTTCTTCTTTACAAATAAGACTGGAGCACCCCAGGGAGACACGCTAGGTCTGATAAATCTTTTATCCAACAGTTCTTGCAATTGCTCCTTAAGTTCTTTTAATTCTGCCGGAGCCATTCTATAAGGAGCTTTGGAGATGGCACCTGTATCTGGTATAAGATTGATAGAGAACTCAATCTCTCTATCAGGAGGTAATCCTGGCAGATCATCGGGAAAGACCTCCAGAAATTCTTTCACAACAGGTATGTCTTCCAAACTTAAGATCCTGCTGTCGAGTATTTATCACCGTTGCCAGAAATCCTTCACAACCTTGTCTAAGAAGTCGCTTGGCAACAAAAGCCGAAATTACCCTCCTCATAAGGGTTAACTTGTTACCCTTAAAACAGAACTCTGACTGATCAGGAATTTGAAATTTCATAATTTTCTCAAAACAGTTGATGGAAGCATGGTTTGCTGTCAGCCAATCCATTCCAAGGATTATATCGAAGTCTTTCATATCCATGACTAACAAATCGGCTTCCATTGTTCTACCTTCGATATTTAATCTACATTTCTTGTAGATTTGATTAACCACAAAAACATCCCCACTAGGAGTGGAAATACAGAGTTCAAATTCTAAAGATGTCGGGGTTAACTCATTATTCTCCCTAACCAATCTAACAGATACGAAAGAGTGAGTAGCGCCAGTATCAAAAAGAACATAAACATTACTGGAAAATAATTTGATCATACCTATCACTATAAAATTTGATGCATTAGCATCCTGCTGAGTGAGTGAATAAACCCGTCCCTGAGTTACTGTTTTATGTTGCCCTTCTAATTGCTGTTTTCCACGAGGTAACTGATGATGTGACCCCTGACCAGATGGACATACAACTGCCTTATATCCCGGTTTACCACAGTTATGGCACTTCCACTCATCTGGCCACATACAATCCAGCTTATAATGAGAACCACCACACTTAAAGCACTTGACATCATTCTTTGGTTGGGTCTTGTTATCTGAAGTAACATTGTCAAGCTTCCTGATTTTTGCATTGGTACCTTTATAGAATTGGCTTTGATTCCCTCTTGTTCCAGATCTCTTCTTTAATGCTTTTTCCCTTTCAGCTTGAGCCACATCCAATCCCCTTTCAATAATTAATGCTTTATTAACAACCTCCTTATAAGTTGGTAGCTCAAAAGCAATCACTTGATGCTGGATCCGACTTCTAAGTCCATTTTCAAATTTCCTGGCCCGGATTCCTTCATCAGCTAAGAGTGATGGAGCATATCTCGACAATTCATCAAACTTTGAGGCATACTGAGAAACAGTTAAAGTACCTTGCTCCAAGCGATCAAATTCTCGAAATTTTTATACCCGAACACTTTGAAAAAAATATCTCTTATAGAAAACCTTTCTAAAATCTGTCCAGGTAAAAGGTGTATCATTTGGTCCTTGTTTTCCGAGCTCCAGTTCCCACCAAGCAGCTGCCTCATCTTGCAATAAAAAGGTAGCGAATGTAACTTTCTCCTCTTCTGGACACCGCAAGGCTTGGAAAACTTTCTCAACAGCTTTAAGCCATCCCTCTGCCTCCATGGGATCAGAAGTCCCCTTGAATGCCGGTGGCGCATACTTCTTGAAATCTATTAATGTAATTGGCCGTTCTTGAGGAATTCTGACTTCTGGCTGTTGTCGTTGTAATAATAATTGTTGCATAAATTGCTGCTGTTGCTGTTGGGCTTCCATAAATCTTAGTGTATCAGCTCTTGCAGTAGCTTGCTGCTGCACTAAAATTTGTAATAACTGAGGAAGACCCATCTGGTCCCCAGGCTGAACTCCAGATCCCCCCGGTGTACTTGTTTCAGCAGTTCCAGTCTCCGGGGTGTTATCCAAAGGATTGGGCACTGGCTCATGATGATGCTCCTCATTACCAGTGTTGTCCACCAGATTCGGCATTGGGTCCTGTGGACGTTCCTCATTATCAGATAAGGCTCCAGCATTCTCATGCTGCTCAATAGGATCCCAAGCATTTGCTCCATCTGCAAATCTTGTGGGCCTCCTAACACGTCCACGTCCACTACCACGCGCCATGGAAAACCTACACCAATGTTGTTAGTAAACAACTAACACTCAGATGGTCAAAACAATCATGACATAATATCTACCCCACATATGGATCAACCCACACTCTCTCTCGTTGAGCTTTTATCCTAAGATCCTAGAACCTGGTTTGCTCTGATACCACTCTGTCACGCCCCGAATCCAATACCGGAAACGGCTACGTGACCGGCCGCACAAACCCTAGGTTTTACCCTAGAGATTATGCAAGGCCTAGGTACACAACAATTCAAATATATCCAAAGTAAATTAATATTGTATAAACAAATCATTAACAATATATAGTTCATAATTTAACTCGATGATCATAAATTGGTCTACTGACTCACAAACGTCAATAACCGGACTAACTAACTATTTATCTCAACAAACATGATGCTCCGTCTCACGCCCAGCCCAGATCCTCTTTAAGTTTCCTGAGTCTCTGAAAGAAAACAGATGGTAGGGAGTGAGCTACATAGCCCAGTAAGGGTTCCAAAATAATCACCAATAATAATTTACATGTATATGAAAGCAGTAAACATTACCATAACATATGACGAAATCAACAATTCCGATTTCATATTTAACAAAAACTTTGGAAACTTTATTTTTTTCTTCTTCTTATAGAATTTCCAATTATTTAACCATTATCTTTAGGGTTCTGGACTAACCACTGTCACACTCCAGCCTGTGACTGGCACACTATTGTCACACTCCAGCCTGTGACGGGCACACTGTTGTCACACTCCAGCCTGTGACGGGCACACAAATTGTCACACTCCAGCCTGTGACGGGCACACTGAGAAACCACGGTACCGCCGTGGCATGGCTAGTCCAAACACCAGTTCACTTAACACTTTATCATTTCTTTTCACATAATCGGATCATGTCACTTTCCAGCGATCGCTATCACGATCAAAGACATTTCAAGATCACATGGCAAATACAAACAATACTAACAACGAACTCGATCCGTAATCCGGAAATCAAATCATGCTATCCGAAAACTATAATGCATGAAAAATATTTAATTATGCTCGAATCAAATCAGGTCATGTAAAATATATTAATAAATACGGTGATTAAGTTAGAATTCCTTACAAATCAATTATCCACGCTTATACTAATCCGAACCCGAAATCGGTGCGACGCCTTCTCGCTCAGAAGATAGATTCTCTACATAAATAAATAATTTTAATTAAAACTAAATTCTCAATTTTTCACGAATCTTGAAAACAATCGCTGATTTTCTCTCTCTTCCTTCTCTCTCATCCTTCTCTCTCCTCTTTCTCTCTCTCCTCCTTCTCTCTCCTCTTCCTTCCTCTTTCTCTCTCCTCCTTCTCTCTCCTCTTTCTCTCTCCTCCTTCTCTCTCCTCCTTCTCTCTCCTCCTATTATTTTATTTATTATTATTATTATTATTTATTTATTTATTTATTATTTTTTTTTCTTGGCCGTACAGAACCCCTTTTTTTTTTTTTTCTTTTCTTTCTTTCTTTTCTTTCCTTTTCTTTTTTTTCTTCTCCTTTCTTTCTTTCTCTTCACCCGAACCACCCTTGTTTCTCCTCCTCAGCCGGCCGAAACCCATCTTCTTCCCTTCCCCCACTGCCGGCAACCACGGTGGTTGCCGCAGTCTTCTCGGACCGTCAACGGCAGGCGACGGCGGCGACGGCAGCGGCGACGGCGGCGGTGACGGTGAATAGCTCAAAACCCAACCGGAAAAAATCCATCAAAATCCTTCATAAAATTGAAAATAAAAGGAAAACTCACCGGCTTCGACGATTTCTGAATGCTTGCCGGAGAGGAGGGAATACCGCGATGAGATGTTTCAATGGTTGCCGGCGATGTGGGGGATTTAAAAAGGAATACACCGAGACACCTCATCGTCTGGGAAACGGAGTTCGTGTCGGTCGGAGTCCCGATCCAGCCCACCACGGCACCGCCCAGCCTCCCTCTCCACCCTGACTCCTTCCCCGATGTCTCCGGCGAAGACTCCGGTCGGAACATGGGAGAAGAAACCTCCCCTGTTACGGTTCCTAAATCCCAATTTTTTTTTTTTTTTTTTTTTCAGTCTGGGTTGAAGACGACTGGGTCTGCCGACTTCAGCCCAGGCCCAGCGTTTACACATACATCTTGGTGATGATAATAATACAATTTAACTTGTAAAAGGATGACAAGATAAGAAAAAGAGACATGTTATTTTGTTCAGGATTTGGCCCCACGGCCTCACTAACATACTGATTAGACTTTGGACCACCCACATAATCTAGAAGCCTAATGATGACAAAGTTAAAAAGCAAGCTACAAATCCACCTGCCTTTATTATTATATTCTCCTCTTGTTGAACAATGTCAACCTCATCACTTGAAGATAAAGGCCCCAAATAAACCTTTTTCCGTGTTGTGGTTGGCATTTCACATGCTTCATTTCGACCATATGATCATTACCTTCAAAAGAACAAAACCATGGGCTGATGTAATTGGTTTTCTTCTCCTATCAATGTTGGTTAAGATGCATAAGAATAACTAATCTAATAATGAAATTGAGAACTTCAAAACATAATCATGGATGAGGTTTCTTTCTTAACAACCACCAACTTAAAAAGAGGATCATATTGATCTTGGGTGACAAGACTAAAGGGTGATATAGGGGTCTTCCAAATAGAATTATTGGGACAAAAGGAATTCTATTAATTGTGGTCTTACAAAATCCATGTTCTTGGTGGCTCTTAACTTTGCTTTTTGTTGGGAAAAACATGGGGGTCTTTTCTTGTTTTCTTTCAACAAAGGTCTTCCCACCTAGTCGACGCATACCCTTTTTTTTTCTTTTTGGTTGTTCCTTTTCAATAATGGGGAATTTAAGAACAAAATCTTTTAGGAGACGTTGACATTTAATATATATTTATACATACGTAAACTCAATTTGGGTGCAAGTTGATTGGAATAACGAGATAGCTAAGATAAAGCCTATCATTAATATTGTGCTCCACATCCGACCAAGAATATAACCAAAGATAAGTTTTTATCTGCTAGCTACTTAATGCTACACCTAATTTGAGCAAAATTAAATTGTACTACAGTGTCAAAAAGTTTTTGTTCTATTTCTTAAGAAATAACATCAGGTTTATGTCGCGTCAACTTTGAAGTATTCTTTGATTGAGCATCTTTAACATTGCTTTCATCCTTCTGCAACACTTTTCAAGAAACACTACCAGCAAGCTCTTGAATGACTTAAAGGCAGGCTACAAAATCCTTTCTGGTGAGTGACGTGAGAAAGGATGATGATATAAGAACAAAGAGCCTGTGGACTTGGCCAAAATTGACCCAATATCGCAGTTTGCACTACAAAAGCATCACTCAAATTTGGATAAGTAATTTCTTTGAGATGCAACCTCGAACAAAATTTGATACGAAAGAAAACGATGCCCCTCTCTCTCTCTCATACATATGTTAAGGATTCAAAAACAATCCACATGAGGCAGCAAACAAGTGTAGAAATGTCTCCTCTGGGATGATTATAATGATATTTACTTTGTTGGAAAGTATTCAATGTATCCATATACAGAACATTCAGGATAAATTTCTTTATTTAATCGGCTCTTGCTAGTTTGAACCTTAGACATGAAGGATATGAAATCGTAATCAATAACAGTTGAGCTACCACCTTGGACATTCGAGCTTGTCTTTTAACTATAAAGTCAAAGATAACGTTCTGCCTGCAAGGTGGTTATGAGCTGCCGTATTTCTATGGTGGTTGAGCGATCATTAAAAAGTCCAGAGAAAAATAAATGATTCGATAGGAGATTTTCTAAGTCCACTCAGCCAAATTTTAAAAAAGAATCAAAATTAATTAGGGTTATAGGTTCTCTTTCTTTCATTTATTTAATGATAAAATTAATTAAGTCTCTCTATTTATACTGCTCTTATAAAATCCAAGCTAAAATATTCTTCTAGTTGAAAGAGTTTTTTTCAGAAATAGCAGTGACAAGAAAAATAATCATGAAAAAAACCTAAAAACTTTTTAGATCAAATAATTTTTACATCAACTTTATTTTCGATCATATCGAGAGAGTTTTTATGCCCGGTTAAAATCTTTTCTACAAAAAAAACTTTTCTTCTAACTAACCTATTTGAAGAACCGCACACCGGCTCCAGTTGCTGGATGCATAAAGCCTTTGAGGGATGGACACTGCATGGTAGATGGTGATTTTTTTTTTTTTTTTTAATAAAAAAAAAAGCTTCTCAATCAAATATTATACAAGACAATTTCAATCTCCGTAAGTTTTGATGCACAATTTAGCCTCTCCATAGCAGATATTGCTATCAGATCCTGCCAAACCTACCCATCATGGCAAGATTAATTATCCACAGCGGATCTGGTGATCAAAACTAAAACCACCTTTGGCATGTCTAAAGATGCTCCTGGACATCACCAAGCGCACCAAATATAATTTGTTATGAGCTATCATATCCGTCTTTGCTCTCAGATCAAAGAACCTGTCTTTGCTCGTCCAAAAATGCTCCAAGCTTTGGTGGAGGAATCCTCTAAAGCTACAGTCCCCCTTTCTTTAGCTAAAAGTTAAAAAGAAAGCTACGATTCATCTTTGCTTTGCTGCGAATCTTGTATCATACAACTGGTATCTGATTCAGAATTATGAACCATCTGTAATTGCACCTAACAAATGGAATGACTTTTTTATTATCTTTAACAGGCAATCGCACGCACCGGTCACGGAGACGATGGCAGCATGTCGAGCGCGATTGGCGCTGCACCATGAGATGAAACGTTCATCGAGTAGCTGGGTAAAAGATAATGGAACACAAGTGCAGTAGCATTGATGGGAACTCGAGGCACGACGGGTGCTGGCCCGTCCGTGCTTTCAAAGATCCGATCGTGCTACGCCATGGATCCAATTATCAAGACGGTGCATTGCTTCACCACACGCAGCATCCGTTGATGCGGCGAGGCTGACGGAGGCCACCAAGACGACAGCTATACGCCTGTCACGCCCCGAATCCAGCACCGGAATCGGCACGCGACTGGCCGCACAAACTCTAGGCCCTAGAATTTGTGCGGCCAGTCGCGTGCCGATTCCGGTGCTAGATTCGGGGCGTCACAGAGTGGTATCAGAACTTAGGTTATGATCATTTGGGATGGCGATACAAGTGGATAATAATAATAGTGACATTATGGTTATTAGGATATGATAAGAATTGTGTCAGAGCTTAGTTATGAGGATTTGGGACTGTGGCATAGTGATTATAATAGATATGAGTGGTATTGAATTCAGGTCATGATTGTTTGAAATTGTGATATAAGAGATTAAGGAATTAACATGATGATTAGTAAGACATGACAGAAATTTCTAAAAAGATTTATTAGTGAACCTAGATGGTTTAGTAAATTATATCAGAGTGCGCAGTGGAAGCGTAGTGATTTTAAAGTATTATGATGGGAGTACAGATTTAGATCTCAATCAAACTAATTTCGAGGACGAAATTATTTTAACGGGGAAGAATGTAATACCCCAGAAAAAAAAAAAGGATTGAAGCCTGGCCGGCCCACCAGAATGGACCGGCCCAGACCCCTGAGCGGCCCAGCTCGCGGGATGCGCAGGCGCGCGGGCGCGTAAGCGCGTGAGCGCGTGCACGGGCGGGAGGAGCGTGGGGACGCGGGAGAGAGAGGCGATGCGTGGCGGTGACGCGTGGCGAGCGCGCGACGCGCGGTGCACGGCCCGGCCCATCGCGGCGAGCACGCGAGGCGTGGCCCAGGCCCACGCGCACGGCGCACGCGGGTGCGTGGGCTCGGCCCAGCCCGAGCCGGCCGTCGCGTGGGCGTTTCCCACGCATTTCTCAGGCGTTTCCCAGCCCGTTTCGCGAGGTTCACGGCGGTCCATGGGATTTCTGAGCGATCTGGACCGTCCGATCGTCCAATCGAACAGCTGAGATTAATTCGAGGGAGTTTATGCTTGATTAGGTACTTTTGGATTCAGATTTAGACGCGGTTTGAGGCGTTGATCTCAAATCAAACGGCCAGGAAGATATTTTGATGGTTTTGAACTTCCTAGATTACGTTTGAGATGATTTGGATTGGTTTTTCTCCTCTTTTTAACCAGGACATTGATAGGATGCAAGGAAGAGCCTGCAGACAGCCAAGAAAAGAGGAGAAGAGAGAGAAAGAGAAGGGAAAAGAGAAGAGAAGAAGGAAGAAAGAGAAAGAGGAGAAGAGAGAGAAGGGGAGAGGGAAGGGATTTTGGTTTGGAAGATGAGGAAAGAGAAAATCAAGGAGGAATCATCTTCCTCAAAATTTGTAAAACTAGGATTTGGATTGAATGAATTTATTTATTATAGTAGGAAATCAATCTTTTGAACAGGAAGGATTTGGACGAATTTCGGGTATAGATTAATACTAGATATTTGGGATTAGCGATTGAAGGTAAGGATTCTGGACCTAATCACCAGTATATATATATGTGTGTGTGTTTATTATTTTAGTTTGCCTGATTTGATCCGAATATATATATGTTTACATGCATGGGTGCTTTTGGTTAGCATGATTGATTTCCCAAAATATAAATGGATTTGTTAATATTATTATTTGTGTTTTATTTTAATATACCATGGTTATCAAGTGATCTTTGAAATGGGTTGGACCGTGATATCGGTTGTTGGAAAATGACATATTTTGATAAAATGATGTGAAAAGATAAGTGTTAACGCGTTTGGACTAGCCATGCCACGGGATCGTGGTTATATAGCCAAAGCGGGCTTAGTACGTGAGCCTGGTTATAGGCAGGTTGTACATGGTCAATTACATAGCCAGAGCGGGCTTAGTACGTGAGTCTGGCCATGGGCAGATTGTACATGGTCGATTATGAGATTGCTAGTCACAGGCGGGAGTGTGACAATAGTGTGCCAGTCATAGGCTGGAGTGTGATCGTGGCTAGTCCAGAACCCTAAAGAAGAGGAAAAGTTAATGAAAACATTTAAAGGAAATATATTGTTATGAAAGGTTTTGATATGTGATTGGTTTTTGGATTGCATGACTGAAAAATTGATCGTTTTTCGTTATATGATTATGATCTTGCTGTTTTCGATTTTTATATTAATACTGGTGTGATTGTAAGGGAACCTTACTGGGCTGTAGAGCTCACAACCCTATTTTCTTCTTTTACAGAGTTGTGCAGATATTTGGCTTGGTGATGAATGAGGTTTTCTTGAGATAAGTGACTCTTATATACCCAGGCCTTGCATAATCTTTAGGGTAAAACCTAGGGTTTGTGTAGCCGGTCGTGTGCCGATTCTGGTGCTGGATTCGGGGTGTGACAACGCCAGCATGTTGATGGTATTCGACCTTGCGCATGCGCAACCATCCGGTCTCGTCATTGAAGCGTTCCGGCCGGTCGTACTATATGACAAGTCCGGTCATCATTTCATTTGTTGGTGCGGTGAATGGGATGGTGCTAGCTGCGTGCGGTGGCTTCGATCATAGTTGGTTCTAAAAACGGATACCGATTGAGGGACAAAAAGAAAATCATTTATCTTTTTCTAAAATTTATAGGAAAAAATAAAAATAAAAGTTAAAATTGAAAATAATCTAACTTTCAAGTAAAGAAAACTGATTTATGATTTTTATTTTATTTAATTTTTTCAAGATTTTTCGAGTTATATTTAATATCTTCCATTTTAAAAGATCAAAATATGTAAATACATATATATTTAAAATTTTATATAAAATTTTAACCTATAAACAAATTGAAAAAAAAAAAAAAAAAAAAAACTATGCACATAAATTATATGAACTTCTTATTAGATCACTTATTTAAGAACTTATAATTATGGAGCGTTACAAATGAAATTGAAAATAAAGGATATTTGAACGAAGCAAAAGATTCTTTGAAGATCTGCAGATATGTAAATTAAATCACTTCTATTCTTACCTCTATTTTTCACTTGCATTATTATTTATATAATAATATGATCCATCGATTAATTCTCCAGCTTTTGTTCTAATTAGTAGGCTCTGAGACTTTGGTGGAATCATGTATTGATGCTGATGAGAAAGCTGGAAGCTCTCAAATACACTCACACCTACAGCACAGCGGGGATGGATCAGGACAGCTCTCTGGCATAGTTCTGGTATGGGCTCTTTACAATGAATTTAGTGTTTCTTATTACCATGCCTCTGCAGCTTGCTTTGCAAGTAAGCTGTCTTGATTTTTTTTTGTTTTTTTTTGGTAAGGCGGATGCTTTACCCAATAGTCCTAGAATGAATATATCCAAAAAAATCAGAAAAAATAAAATCACAAAATTTCATAGACAAATCAACCAATCTGGTCCACAAAAACTGTCCTGAATGGATGGCAACAAAGGAGGCCATCCAGTCCGTAGCTGTATTGGCCTCCCTGAAGATGTGCCTGACCATAATCGAGAAACAACCCTGCAACCAAAGCGCAATGTCGTAAATCAAAGGGTGAGCAGAAACAAAATCAGCCACCCCTTGATCCACGAAATCACAATAGCAGAGTCCCCCTCAATAATCAAATGCTTGGACCTAAGATATCAACAAGCATACTGAATCCCAGCTCATGCTGCCGTAAGCTCGGCCTAAGGAACAGAAGACTCAAACATATGGCATCCTCCAGCAGCAATAATATCAAGACTCGAGCTCCGGATCACAAATGCCTCACCACCATCAGCTCCTCTCACACTCCCGTCAAAATTGACCTTGACATACGTCGAGGGAGGGGGCTCTCAAGAAATAAAAACCCTCCGGGGCGCTCTAAGAGCAATGCCAGAACCCTAGATCTCTGTGGATGGCAAAGTCACAGTGCGGAACTCCTCCATTGAGCTCGAGCTTGCTCAACCAAAACTCTGGTTGAACACTTAGTAGAGCTGAAAACAAGGACGTTCCGAGAAAATCAAATGTGATAAGCCATATAAGCAGGAAGACCAGAGCTGAAGGAGAGAAAAGGAGACCTCAAAACATCCAAAAAGGCATCCACCAAATCCCCTGACTGAGCACTCGTGAAATCCATTCCCGCAAACGTCTAGACATGCTAAGCCCTCAGACAAGTGAATAACACATGCTCCATAATCTCCGTATGAACATCACAAGCTGGACAGGAAATAGGAAGATCAATTCCTCTAGTCTGAAGGAGAACCCTGGTTGGGAGACGATGCCAGGCAACTTTCCACAAGAAGAGGATGACTTTGGGATGCACATCAGGAGACCAGATCCATCCAATCTGACAGCTCCTCTGAGGCTCCCCTCGGAACATACGATATAATCAGACATAGGAGCTCTACTCAGCACTGAAAACCTCCAGACCCGAATATCCGTATAGAGATGCGTCAACAGAACAATAAAAAGAACCCGCTCCCCTAAGATAAACCCGAAGGTCTGAACAACCAAAGTATAACTCCTGTGAGAGCCATTAGGGGACATGAGATCAGCAACAGACCTAATAACCGGACCATCCATCGCAATGAAGGTAGGCCAGCAGGCTAAAGGGAACTCAGAGATACACGGATCATCCATAAAACTAATCAAAGAATCATCACAAAGACCCACCTCAATTGTGGAATAACCGTATGAGCTATACGAGACATCTCTCTCCAAATAACAGAACCCTACCAAGGCAAACTACTCTGATCAGCAACCATCACCGAGGTCAAGGAACCATAATGAGATCTCATTATAGAAGTACACATAGTCTCCAGCCTCAACATGAATCTAAAAACATGCCTCGCGATACAGGCTTCCCTCAAAACTCCCAAAGAATGGATACCAAGACCACCATCCCGAGTCGATTGGCATACCACATTCCATCCCAACAAGTGGACACCTCGCTGAGAACTCGAAGATGACCAAAGAAAGGAACAGATAGTTTGCTCCACCTTACAGATGATAGACCTGGGAATAACAACATTGGAAAGCAAGAACACCAGGAGAGAAGTGAGAACTGACCTGATCAGGGTTAACCGATCCATGGAAGAGAGGGCTCTACTCTGCCAGCCCACCACCCTCTCTTGAATAGCAATGACCATCCTCCGACACTCCGAGCTACGCAACCTCCCACCCGAGATAGGAACCCCCCAAATACTGCATGCACCCATCCTAGACAACAATATCCAAAATCTCCTGAATGGAAGCCAAATCTTGATAGGAGTTTTCGGGCTGAATCGGACCTCCGATTTAAGCAGATTCACCCTCTGGCCCAAGGACACACAATAAAGCTCCAACACTGACCTAAATCCCATCGCCAATACCAAGAAGCCTGGCCCAAGAAAAGACAATCATCTGCAAAAAGCAAATGCAAGATTGGGAGGGCACCAGGAGCGGGGCAATATGGCTGAATCGTCGACTCCCGCACCGCCACCCATAATGCTCGCGAGAGAGCATCAGCACATAAGATAAACAAGAAGGGAGAAAGGGCAACCTTGGCGAAGACTAACTATAGAGTGGAAGAAATCTGATGGGGTCCCATTGATAAGAATAGCATAAGAGGGATCAGTAATACAGGCCATAATACGGTCGATCCATAGGTGATGAAATCCAAAATCTCCCAAAGCATGCTCCAAAAAGCTCCAGCACATCTTGTTGCCGATCTCGCCGCGGTAGCCTGTAGCTCGTGAGCTGGGCGCCGGTTCTCGGACTCTTTCACCTCAAGATCTTCAAGCTTCCGAACCTGTAAAACAAAGTCAGAGACCTGGGCCGGGGTTTCCGGCGGGGGCACTCCAACGGTCAAGTTAGAGAGCGGCAAGATGGAGCATGCCTTCTAAGGCGGATTCCCGAAAGATTCCCGTGCTTAGAGGAGATGTAAATGAAAGAAGCATGGGGAAGAGGGGAGTTGAGGCCCGGGTTCCTGCGCTGGGTTCACCAAGCTCACATCTGAGGACTTCTTGGGGTCCCCGGATCGTTCTCTCGATGTTGTCTCCCCTTTTTCCCTTACCTTTCCGTCCGGTTTTACTGTCCCTTTTATACCACCGGACCGCCTTCAGCCCACGTCTCCTCCTGGGGGGCTCCCTAAGATCTCAGGGTAAACGAGGTTTCGCATATCACTGTAGGCCATACTGGCGCCCCGTATGGGGCGCGGGGCACGGCGCGTGCCGGCTTTAGTGGTAACCTCGCGACCCGTGTCTCTGCCTCCCCGAGACTTTGCAGAGTAGGGCTGACTTCGACCGAGGTGGACCCCTCAGGGGGCGCCACCTAGCGATGGAGTAGGGGCTGCCAGCTTCGGCCGAGGTGGATCCCTCCTGGGTGGACACCTGGTGGAGTGGCAGAGAGAGGCTCGACTTCGACCGAGGTGGGTCCATTTTGGGGTGCCACATGGTGAAGGAGCAGGAGGGCCTGGCTCGCCATCGGCAGAGGTGGACCCATCCTGGGGTGCCACCTGGCGAGGGAGCAGGAGGTCGCCAGCTTCGGCCGAGGTGGATCCCTCTTGGGTGGACACCTAGCGGAGTGGCAGAAAGAGGCTCGACTTCGACCGAGATGGACCCGTCTTAGGGTGCCACCTGGCGAAAGTGCAGGAGGGCCTAGCTCGACCTCGGTAGAGGTGGACCCATCTTGGGGTGCCACCTGGCGAGGGAGAAGAGGCCGCCAGCTTCGACCGAGGTGGACCCCTCCTGGGTGGACACCTGGTGGAGTGGCAGAGAGGTTTTCGACTTCGGTCGAGGTGGACCCGTCTTGGGATGTCACCTGGCGAAGGAGCAGGGGGGGCCTAACTCGACCTCGGCAGAGGTGGACCCATCTTGGGGTGCCACCTGGCGAGGGAGCAGGAGGCCACCAGCTTCGGTCGAGGTGGACCCCTCCTGGGTGGACACCTGGCAGAGTGGCAGAGAGGTGCTCGACTTCGGTCGAGGTGGACCCATCTTGGGGTGCCACCTGGCGAAGGAGCAGGGGGGGCCTAGCTCGACCTCGGCAGAGATGAACCCATCTTCGGGTGCCACCTGGCGAGGGAACAGGAGGCCGCCAGCTTCGGCCGAGGTGGACCCCTCATGGGTGGGCACCTGGTGGAGTGGCAGAGAGGGGCTCGACTTCGGCTGAGGTGGACCCGTCTTGGGGTGCCACCTGGCGAAGGAACAGGAGGGCCTGGCTCGACCTCAGCAGAGGTGGACCCATCTTGGGGTGCCACCTGGCGAGGGAGCAGGAGGCCGTCAGCTTCGACCGAGGTGGACCCCTCCTGGGTGGACACCTGGCGGAGTTGCAGAGAGGTGCTCAACTTCGACCGAGGTGGGCTCGTCTTAGGGTGCCACCTGGCGAGGGAGCAGGTGGCCGCCAGCTTCGACCGAGGTGGACCCCTCCTGGGTGGACACCTGGCGGAGTGGCAGAGAGGTGCTCGACTTCGACCGAGGTGGACCCGTCTTGGGATGCCACCTGGCGAGGGAGCAGGAGGCCGCCAGCTTCGACCGAGGTGGACCCCTCCTGGGTGGACACCTGGTAGAGTGGTTGAGAGGTGCTCGACTTCGGTCGAGGTGGACCCTCTTGGGGTGTCACCTGGCGAAGGAGCTGGGATTTTGAAAGAAAAATCCATGTGGCACCTGCGACTTCCAGCTGGATCTGACACACGTTCCACGTCAGCAATGTAGCTATATTACATCCGATCATAGGTCCTCTCCATATCAAGTTTGATAGTCATCAATGCCCGCCTAGCAGGAGCTCTCCTCGGATCATGCAAAAACTCCTGAGCAATAAGAATATTATTGTCTTTAGCCCAAAGCTATCTTGATTCAGTACTAAAAAATCCAGTGTCATGGCAAATTTAAACAAGACATATTTGGCCACCATTTTTATTTACTCTTATTTAATTTTAGTTTTCTTTTAAACCAGGCATGTGCACAAATTGGAATGTCTAATTAAGGATGCTATGAATGGTGATTCACATGCTATAGACAGTGAACTATTTGTTTAGAATATATATTTTATTGATACGTATTACATAGTATACACATTAAATAAATTAATCATCAAGTAAGTTAATATATATTTTTAAATAAATCAATACACAGTTTTTAAAACATGAAAATCATAAGTATATAGTACACAATTAGATGATAAATACTTAACAAATTAGTCATCTAACAACCAAATATACATCTCCATGCAAGTTGATATATTATTTCTAGAACATTATATTCACTAGTATATGCTATGTGGTATGGTGATACATACTCATCAACATCCAAATACATACTCTAAGCTTCTTTGATATATATCTAATCATAATTCAAAGCATGTCTCTAAATAAATCAATACATACTTTTCAAATATGGAGTTCATCAATATATAGTACATAGCTAGGTAATGTATACTTATAAAATTAATTATCTAACAATCCAACATATACCTTTAAATAAATTGATGTATAATTTTTAGAACATTATATTCAACAATACATACATACTACATTGTATGGTAATACACACTGGAAGCTTCTTTGATGCATACTACAAGCCTTTTTTTTTATGCATGCGGAAAACTTTATTGATATACACCTAGTAATGATCTATTATATGCTTTTAGATAAATTGATGTACAGTTTTTAGAATATACTCTTTACTTGGATATAGATATATTGGATCACCGTTGGATGTATATCAAAGAAGCTTGTAGTACATATCAAAAAATCATGGAGTGTGTATCATCAACCATATAGTATGTACTGATGAACAATAACATTCCAAAAACTATATATCAATTTGTTTGAAAATATGTGTTCAATTGTTAGATGATTGATTTACTAAATATATATTACATAATTGTATATTTTATATTAGTGAATTCTATATTTTGAAAACTATATAATAATTTATTTGGAGATGTATATTGACTTGCTTAATGACTAATTTATTTAATATATATTACATTGCCACGTAGTATGTACTAATAAAAAGCACAATAAAAAGCACGTATTCAAAATAAGAAAAAAGAGAATGCCATAATTTTGTTAGTCATGGAAAAGACTTCATTAGTAGAAAAGGTGAAATTCTAAATTTATTCTTTAAGATCAATATTAAAAGAAACTTGGTAAACTATAAAATCTATTCGATATTTTTTTTCTCTAATGCTCGTCCCATATAATTTTTGTTCAGAAATACCTTCATCCTTCTTTTTTTTTTTGATAAAGCAAAAAGGATAGGGAGGATAAATCCCGGTGTAACTATCACCGCAGACCCCACCCCGCCAGATAATATTCGATACAAGATACTTGGATTTGTGCAGTCTTTTTCCATCTAAAGGTGAGTACATCAATCTGACATCACTAAAATATCAGCTAGTAGAACGGAGACAAAGAGGAAAAACCCTGACATCTCACTCACACCAACAATCGTGAATCCCAGAAAAATTCCTGAATTTAATAAAATCATCACTGAGATCATGTCTCAAACCCATGACCGGTTGATAGTGAACCTCTACTAACCAAGCTACCGCCTTAGCGATCATCCTTATTTTTCTCCACGTGAACGTGCAAAAAAAAAGATTAAAAAAAAAGCCTTCATTGACTTGGCCAACATTAAACATGATCAGAATGCTCTTCCCTCTTCCCTAGATTATATTAGGTGTTTGCATTCGTTTTCAGATATTGACTGTTAACCTCCTATCATCATCATACTTGCAGAATTCAAAAAGTGCATCAATAGAGAATAAGTCATGATCATTCCGAAATATCATCTATCAATAATTCCTTTTTGCCAATTATTTTTCCAGATTATAATATTAAAAACTTCTTAACAAGAGCTAAAGAATTATTAGAAGTTATTAGAGCAACACTCAACAGATCAGTGATTTGTAATGTTACTACCTGTCATTCTGGAACTTGTTAACCAATTCAGACTTCACATTCTATGTTTTTTGTCCTTGCCTTACGAAATCCAAACTCGAGGACTTTTCGCAGTTTTTCTGATCTGAAAACTCAGCCTAGGCAAATAATTTAACAATGCCAAACTTCTGACCATGCAACAATAACACATCATCTTCCATTATAACCTGGCGTTACTGTGTAACTGCATAAGCATGGTTCACCGGCCAGCCTTTTCTGGAGGTCGGCATATCACCTTGATCAAAGGTTACATGTAATAATACGACACTAGTTGGAGATAAATAAAACTCAAGAACCAGCTCCTATGCTTCAACACATTTTTATTTAGTTCAGTACATCACTCGTGGTAATCAAAGAAAACAAAGCCGACAACAGGAAACTGGTTATTCTGGTTGGCTTTCTGGTTCAATTCTTTCCTTTCAGGTTTGGATACACCGAGTTTTCATACTTGCCATCCCATCTGTAAATTGATAAATCAGAAATTAACAGGTTAAGCAGAAGGAACATGAAGTACTAGCTCAGGAAAAAGGAAAGAACTTGAAGTATGAGTGAAGTAGAGGTTGTCTCAAAGAGTATGACCTGCATGATTCCTCAGCTGGAATCTTGAGTTCCAATTCATCACTAAATTGTCGAAAAACAAGGTCAACTTTCTCATTGGTCACTTCTTCAAGGGTTGATGGGTTAAACTGCATGGTTGCACCAAACAAAAACAAAAAAGAAGAAGAAAATTGAGTGACATGGCATGTGTATTTGTGCATTTATGCATGTGCATGCATGGAGAAACAGATATGTGCGAGTGTATACAGACCACATACTTGCAGAGACAGACACATATGCACAAACACACACACAGTGAGAGAGAGAGAGAGAGAAGGCGGGGGGGGGGGGGGGGGGGGTGGTGGGTTACCTTGGGGGCATTGTCTTTATCAATGCTTAGAGCTCGGATGCCCTTGGCAAGAAAAAAATAAAAGTTTAATGAAGATGAATGAGTAAACCAATCAGCTGATAGAAAAAGAATTAAAGTGCTGTTGTATAAGCCAAAGGAGTTGCAAGAAAACTACAATGCTCCCTGATACCTCATATACATCACCAGAGATCACCGATCTTAGCAGATTTATCGTAAGTCTGAACTCTTTCTTAAGGCACTCAGGCAGGGTTTGCTTCCTTCCTTCTCTAATCTACACATAAAAAAAAAAGAGGAGTAAAAAGAAAATGGAATGACAGATATGATGGTGTTGAAGCTCATGTAGAGGAGAAGCCTAGCATGCAAGGAGTTCCTAGAAACCTGACACGTGAAAATTTGTGTTTCATTGATTTTTGGTTTCTCTATAAACTAGAGTACAAACATGACACTGTTTTGTGAGTCCTATTGAGAGTACTTCATAGTATTTTGTTTTTAAAAGGGGAAAGCTAGAGACGCATGAGTATGTGCACCAAGGGATTCAGAGAGACTTTGTGAGAAAGAGATAATAAAAAATAATATTGAAAGCGCTTTGTAACAAAAAAGAGTTTTTGTATTTTTCTCTCCCATTTTTGTACCTCTTGTGCTGTAGATTGAATAAAGGAACACCGAGGTGGTCTTGCCCGTAGATGTAGACCAAATAATTGATAGGCCAAACCATGTATATTCGGTGTGCTTTCTTTTCTTCTATTTTTATATTACTAGATTATCTCTCTTTTGTATTCTACGATTTGTTCAAATTTATTCTCTCCAAAACGATCCTATTTCTGCTATGATTGTGTGCCATGTGGGTTGAGATATACTTGGTTACCCCTCGGCCGGTCCTTTCAAGATACTCTTTCTCCCTCAAAATGTCTATAGAATGAAAAACCCAATTATGCCAAAATAGAATAGATGATCTTCTGTCACATACTTTTGGCATGTTCATTTATAACAAAGAAGCTCATGAAAAGAACTGACTGTTAACATATTACATACATATAACAACTTCGAAGCTTTAGTTGCATCTTTATATAAATGTGCATGAGCTTATGCATATACCAAGTACGTACTATGCATACATCATTTAATATATGTAGAATTGTTTTCTCCTATTCAAACTGTATACTAAACATCCTTTCAAGATCAGTAGCTAGGGATTTATATGTAGCAACAAAGAAGGCATCGAAATTTGTTACCGATCTTAATGTTATCTTCAACCCTGTGGGAGATGATCTTTTTAGCCCTTTCAGCACTGCAGATATCCATTCATTTCCTTCTATGCCTGCTTCAGATTCCTGCAAAAAAAAAACAAAAGCAAAATATGATTCATAAGGATCATATAACATAGGTCATAATTTCAAGTCATGTGTCCGCAAACTCTCTGATGCAATTTAGCCCATGACATGCGGATCCGTAATGATATCATTCTTCTATTATTTTCATAACAATATGTTTCTGTTGGCATTTTGGTTTACAACTGTGCCTTAAGGAAGAACATATGTTCCTATATCAAGCATAGCCTTCCTCGCTTATTTAGACTCCTAAGTTACCCGAGCTCAAACTATGAAATTAGGCAGTTGTTCATGCCTATCAACTGACCTAGATTTCATGACATGTTCTTCTCTTGCCTGACATTGCATTGGCTAGAAATTTGGCACACGATTGATGGTCTATCATGCAACATGGTTGCTTTGATGGATCATATGTTGATCCAAAAAGCCAATCTAAAATCATAATGTTGTTATGCTTTAGCAGGTTTCATTTCAGTAGTGTATATGGCTCTTCACTTAGAAAGAATCATCTGGAAATAACCATAACAGGTGATTACAAAAGAAGGAAGAGCCAGGCTTGCCAGAAGACCAATTTAAGGTGGCAGAGAACAGAATAATATGAATATAAAGCTAGTCACGTTTGGAACTTTTAAGGGTCTCCAACTGTTGAGGATGTAAATAAAATTCCTCAAATATATGCTGAAGCCAGAGCGGAAAAGATATATTAACTCTTTCTTTTATATAGTGAATGGATATGCCAAGGGCAGTATGCTTCACCACCTAGGCAAGAAACTTACGTAGAATTTGAGATACAAAACATGAAATGAACACAAGTATTACATAATTAACAATTGTTGCCATTACATGCAGTTCAGGGGTGCTTTTAAGAAACTATGTTCCTAATATTGACTTTATGATCTGTAGTTTAACCATGCTGTAAATTCTGAGATGTAGCCAGGAGACTCCTATACCTTTCATAATCTTGAAAGCAAGCCAGCTTATTGAATTCTCATAGCCTACGCTACTTTCAAGAAAAAGTTAATTCAAGAATGAAAAAAATGGTGGCTGGAGAATGACACCATCAGGGAGACCATGTCTCTCTAAGAGAGGTTTCCAGGAAACATTGGGTGTCTTCGTGTGCAGAGGCCATAGTTTTTAGTGTGGAAGACTACCTAGCTATGAAGATAATTGTGGGAGTTGAAAGGAACAGGGGCTCCAACCACAGTATGGAAAAACCTTCATATAATATAATTTTGTTACACTTACATATATTGGAATCCAGATTCCCGTGTTGGACAGCCATGAGTAATAAGGTACTAGTGATGGTTAGCCCAAGACAAGTCCTAACTCATATGTCATTATGTGCATGGAGACGGATGGCAGATCATTTACTTCTACAAATTGGGGAAGCAACTAAATTTTGGAGTGACTTTCTTTTTTTCAAACTGTTTTCCTAGTTTTATCTAATCACCCACTTCACTACCTATTTTTCCCAGAAATATTGTAAATTTGAGTGAGATAGAGGGTTAGATCTAGAGGGTCATGCATATGGAAATGTTTGGTTTAATTAGAAAATGCAGAGGAATTTAATTCTTAAGAACTTGAGAACAACTCCCATACAAATTAATTACAAAATTACAATGGATATGGTGCTATGGGAGTGAAACCAGCTTCCATAATTAACAACAGAATCACCATGATGATCAGAAGGAGATTCCCCTACTTAGATCAAGGAGTAACCAAAAGAAATAGACCAATGGAAAAATTCAAAAGTTTGTTTTGATGCTGGCTCAGTGAGTAATTTAAATCCTAAAGAAGTGAGGAAAAGGATTAGTCTTGAGTGATGAAAAAAATTGCAGACATCTTAAAGTCTTGTGCCTATGGTAATGCTGAATGTTGTGGAACATGGGCACCATTGACCATGAATAAACATTTTTCATATCAACATCAATAACATGGTTTTAATTTTAAATAAAGTTCTATATATCATTGACCGAGCTTCTTGTGTCAGCAAACTATAAAATGTGTTCTTAACATGCTAGTCATACTTTTGGCATGCCACCATGAGATGATTCTATTCTTTGTTGGTCAATCATATCGCTTATTTGGTTAAGGTGGTCTTCCTAATGAGCATGAGGGAAGGATATTTACACCCAGGCCCAGTCACAACTTAAATGCTATTGCATTTTTCAACTACTTAAAATTTATCATTAAATTTGGTGCCTTGATAATAAAGAAGAAAGGTTCTGAAAGTAACAAAAGATTCATATCACTAAATTCATTCCTATATAATAAATAGAACCCGTGAGATTTAAATTACCATCATCATCCAATCAAATATGGGTTGGATCTTTGAGCACAAAAACTTCAAGTTGAGAATTCTCTGATGGAAGGATTAAGCAGATTATGCAACTGGTTGTTAGTCTGATGTCAATCCTCTTGAAATTGGACCAAATCACTAGCCAAGATAAATTTAGGCAAAAGAGGAGCATGCCACTAAGCCTATATGGGCAGGGCAAATAGAGATATAAACTTTATTTTTTGCAGTTTATGCTCAACGAAACAAGGAGCAACCCTTCAAATCTCCTTGGTGACTAGCAAAGAGTCTTAACAAAGGGGTAAGATTTTTGGTATAGAGAATTGTGCTATCTTAAAGGCATATAAGTCTAAGAGCAACCATGAGATATTAGAAATATTGTGATAAAAGAAACCAAGCCACCGTAGTTTAATATTATTGATATTCTTCATATAAGAATTTTTTAAAGTTTTGAAAAAAAAAGGGATGAATAAGAATGATGTCTAAAGTGTAGGCAAGTATATGTTCAGCAGAGCAGAAGTATGATGATCATAAACTTTTCTTATGCCTTGGCTAAAATCACATGGTGGGAGCCACATTTAAATTATCTACAGGATCAAACTTATTTGTGGAAGGAAGTTCTAAAATTCTAAATTTAGGTTTCACGTCATACAAACTTCAACTAGACAGGCAGATATGGAGGTTCAGAAGCAAAGTTTCTCATATTATCATTTCCAATATATCTATGTGACACTGTGAAGGACATGCTGCAGATAAATTATATCAAAAGAATCAAGGGACAAGCATGCTATGCAAAATCTGAGCCTTGTCCAAGAATGTATTGTCAGGATAGGTAATGTGAAAATGGGTTAACAAAGCTAATAATGCACAAGCATCTATAAAAACTTACAAATGATTTAATGATCTCCTCCACAGAGTCCCCACTGAAGCATTTATTGATTGTTGAAAGCCTACAAAAGCGAACATTAGCATATGCATGTTAGTTCAGTTTTTCAAGAATCATATGCATTCTATTTTACAAATAAGTAGGCCTTGTTACTTGTTTAAAACACTTTCTTCTTCAGGTTGGACAGATGCAGAGAATTCTTCAATTACTAATCTGACTTTATTCTCATCACCAGAATCTAAGCCCAGTAAACGTTTCTCAAGCTCTTGAAGTTTCTGTCAAATAAATGCAAATGTCAAGTTATAAAAGAGCTTGAATTATCGTCCATGACTGAAAACTTGTGACTGATGTTGAACACAATAACCCTGAATGTACAGAACAAATGACACCAATTGCACGTACTTACATAAAGACACAACAACAGCATGGATTTGGCATATATATTCCCGCAAGCATATTCATATTATCACCTTGTATGAACCAATTGAACTATATGGCTTTATCTAAATAAGTTCAGCAAGCAAGGAAGCAAATGAACATCAAAAGTTGTTCTTACCTCAGATGGGACAAAATGGGTTGCAAGACCAGCGGCAACCATTTCCTTTCCATTTAGCCTTGCACCAGTTAAAGCCAAGTATTCCCCTGTAAATTTACCCAAGAAAGTACAGAGAACCAAATGCATTACAATAGATATATAAATTCATAGATTTAATATTTATATGTTGGTGTTCATCACCATTGATGCACGCAGAGGAAAACGGTAATAACTATCACTAAATACACATGTATCTTTTGCTGGTTGCATTTTTGGGCTCAATAGCAGTTCAGAGTCGCAATACAAAACTTCTTGCAAAGTGGTAGATACTCTCAAAATCAGAGTCCGTACTCCCATCAAAACTGACAGAGGAGGGGGACAAAAACATTTTGTGTCACTTATATATTCAATTAGTTGCAAGCTTACCCAAATATCCAGGAAGCCGTGAAAGAATGTAAGAGAAACTGCAGTCAGTATGAAGTCCAATACTTGCTTCAGGCACAGCAAAAACCTATATATCAGAAGATTTTAACACACTGAAGTTTGTAATGCTTTGAAATTCATCTCTAACATACTTTGGCTTTAAAGACAAAGGGAAGTGCCAGAAATTAGAATACACAAATTCAGGTTACAAATTCAAGAATGTTTATACATTTTACACGAAGCAACATGCAATTTGGGTAAGTCAATACGCACGGATTTCTCTGTGACAACAGAAAATTTCAAAGGGACGACCATAGCTGCACCTCCACCCATGACAATTCCATGAACAAGGGCTACCTGGAAACACATAAAAGAGTAAATTACCTTACAAAGTTTAGCAAAAGTGATGCAGAATTAGAAACAGCGACAGAGTCAAGAAGCTACCATGGTTTTCTTATACGTGTGTATGTGATAACAAAGCCAGTACATCCTATACACAACTTCAAGACAGGAATCATCTGCCAAAAGAATTACACCACTCATCAGTAACTCCACCACTACAAAACCAAGTAACACGGAACCAGATAGACATAGAAAATGGTCGAAGCATAAATTGTGTCCAAAGAAAGCAACAGTTCCAAAAAGACTAAAATTCCGAGGAGTGTTCTTTTATTTTGTCGTATGCAAACCTGATCTCCCCTCATAGAACATCCTTAGATCCCCACCAGCACAAAAAGCACGCCCAGCACCCTACAGAAGATTCATAAACAAAACAATATCATATCAAGATCGAACTAAACAAAATCGATCTAGTAAGACAAAAAAGATCAATTGAAAGAGAAGAAAATCTTGCTATTATTGGCAGCAACCTTGAATATAACTAACTTTGCATCATCATCCTTTTCCCATTTTTCTAGGAACTGAGCCAGTAGATAAACCTGCAGCCATTTGCATTTCTCAACCCAGAGTAAATATAAATCCAACCGTTTCTGGGGCTGGAACTCTACTGGTATATATACATAATAGATAGCTCTACCACTTTCGACGAGATGACATTTAATTGGCGAGGCCGGTTTAAGGTGATCAACCTCGCATGGCCTCTCTCTTCTCCAAGAACAACCTGTCGGACAACAGCTTAAACCACTCAGCTGCATCTATGAGAGATACACGATTCACGGAATATTCAAATTCTGGTAAAGTGGAATCTATTATATTTCTACGATCAGAGAATCCCCATATAGAGCCAGAAATTAAACAGAATCGAGTACCTCCTCTGGGTTCAAAGGCTCCCGCGCCATCTGAAGGACTAGGATTTATTTGGAAGCACCAAACAGATTAGACAGGAATCGGAAGCGATGCGGAGGAAACCAGCAGAAACCTGCGAAGAGACCGAGAGGAGACATGGAAGAAGGAAGGGAGGGTGGGTTGGGTAGTAGTAGAGAGGAGAGAGCGAGGTTGGTGGGTTTGGGTAGGTGCTGGTCAGAATAGAACATTTGGGACGGATGACTCGCAGATCACCCGTTCGGTTCTCCAACATCGTGACCACCTACCTCCCACCCATTTTTTTTTGTGGAGGATTAAACTGGAACTCGACTTATGTGGAGGTATATGGTATGCAATTTTCTCTCCATGAATTCTTACCACCTACCGCCACAAATGCCTCGCTAAAGTGATGCAAACCCAAGTCAAGCATGGGTAGTTTTGGAAGGGTGTGAAGCTTGCCGGCATGGTATCTCCGTCGGTTTAGTGCAAATTTTAGACAAAGATATGGTTAATAATGAATTGTGATTAAATTAACTTCTAACGTTTCATTCAAAAATTCCATGCCGTCATAATGTTCTGTTTTTTTTTTACCAAAAAAATTACGTTTCCCACGCAAGGGAAAAAAAGATGACATTAAAAAAAAAAAGCATAAATAGATTGATTATTTGTAAAATATAAAATTTTACAATAAATTTATCAAATCCAATATGACATGGGTGAATTTTAGGAGATCGAAGGAATCCGACAAGAACCATGGCCCCAGGTCCATGGTTAACATTCCTCTTCCGGGTCAAAAATGGGCCACGCCAACTTTTCTAAGAGAGATCAAACAAATATAAAAATATAAATAATTTAAATTAATTTAAATATTTTTTTATAAATTTTATTTGAATTGTACTTATATTATTTCATAAGGTTAAATTCATAAATAATAAAATTTATCATAAAATTTTTAATTATCTCCTTATCGATACAGGTAACTAAATAATCGACAAAAAAATTGTCTTCCATTTTGTTGCATAATATGGTATTGACAATCTTCATGTTGAAAATGCTCTCTCTATAGTAGTGGTTGAAACCGGAAGAGTCATAAGTATTACATACTCGTAGAGGATGCACGCGCACCAGCTGCGATGGTGGCGGCATCGCGCCGAGTGCAATAGCATCAATCGGAGCACGAGACATGATGGGCGCCCACCCACCGATGCCCTCCAATATCCAATCGTGCTAGTGATAGGTCCGATTGTTAGAACGGTGCGTGGCTTTGCTACATGCGATGTCCATCGGTGCGACGAGGTTGAAAAACATCATCGAGACGACAGTCGTAGACCAGTGCATCAGTAGTATCCTACCTTGCATATGCGCAACCATCCGGTCTCGTCGTGGGAGCATTCTCGCCGATTGCACCGCATGACAGGTTTGACCGTCATCTCATCTATCGGTGAGGTGAATGGGATGGTGCTGGCTGCGTGCGATGACTTCGGCCATGATGGATTCTTGAGATGGGTATTGGTCGAGCAACAAAAAAAAATTCTCTGTCTTCTCCTAAAAATTATGGAAAAGAAAAAATTATGGAAGTGATCCAACTTGTAAGAATAGAAAGCTAATTTATGGTATATATTTTATTTTAAATTTCTTTTTCCAAGATTCTTCAAGCTATATTTAATATCCTAATTTAAGGGGCTAAATATATAAATACATATATATTTAAAATTTTACATAAAATCTTAACCTTAAAAAAATATAAAAAATAGGGGGCCAAGGTCCCCCCGCCCCCTGACAGTCCACCCCTGCTCTTAGTCTATGCATAGGATAAATTTTTAAATCAAACTCATTAAAAATATATTTAGTGCGAAATAGTTTAATTTAAAAACAAAAAATTAGTCATTTTCATTCTAACTACTTTTTTTTGAAAAAAGAAATGGATAAGGGGCATAAATCCGGTGTAGCTATCCCCGCAGGCTCCCATCCAACCAAAAAATATTTGATTCAAGGTACTAAATTTTCACAGTTTTTTCCCATCCAAGGATGAGTACGTCAACCTGACACCATCAAGATGTCAGCTGGTCAGAACGGAAAAGAAGAAAAACCCTGACCTCTCACTCACCCAACTATCACGGGTCTTAGGGGATATTCCCTGAATTCTAACTACTTGTTTAGAAAGTCTCTTTTTAAATTCTAATTTAAAAAATAAAAATACAAATATTTTAATCTTTGAGGTCTAAATCCTATTGTTTTTTAATATTTAATTTTTATCTCAGTTTTAACTTCAACCACCAATCGCAAAGATGATCAATCGGTCCTTTTGATTCCTGTTATACACAACCGGCCTCCCTCCGAACCCAACCAGAGCCAACGGCTCTTTAGCCAGGTCCGACCAACCCTTCAGCCAGGTCTGACCGACCCACCAAGTCTGACCGACTCACCAGGGGTCCGACACCGACCCATCTCAGCCAGGCTCACATCAATCCAAAGCAGGCCGCTCCAAGGATGGCCCGAAGGCCCCAAAGGCCCCTTTCAACTGGTACCAGAATTCTGTTACAATAGATTCTTGACATCTCAGCGCCATTACTTTGTGGATCCTATGATGCCACCCCGTCCTGGTGCCACCTGGCCACTACCAAGATTCCTCCAGGGGCAAATCGATCATTTACAGCCTAACCCCTAATAGATTCCGGTAAAGTTCCGTGCCTATATAAGGTAAAAAGGGGACCCCGAGGTAGGAGAGCTCTTCCTTCTCCATGAGCTATCTCTTTTCGATTTCTCTATTCTGTTGCTCCAAGTCTCCCACTGACTTAGCCATCGAAATGTCCCCTACCGGAACACTACCGGCCTGTGAAACCTTTTTGCAGGAACCGGGAGACGCGCACTCCAGCCAACCCGATCGATTGGACCCGATCCAGGAGATTTAGCGGCAACAGATTGGTGCTAGAGGAAGGGCCCTGAACCTTCGTCCTTGTGCTCCTCCAAAAGGAGGGATCGATCGCTAGACAAAACGATGGTGAAAGGAAGAGCTCCGAACACCTCCAACAGAAGAGGCCGCTCCCAGACAAGGTCAAGAGAACCTCTTAGGAAAAACGACACCGCCCAGCTTACCATCACCCTGGGACAACAACAGTTCCAGACCCTTCTAAACCTCATCGGCACTCTTGCCACCATAGTTCAGAACCTCCAAGACGCGGCCAACGACAGGCAACAGCCGCCGGCGGCATCCAGAACCAGTCATCGACCTACTGCTGAGGGAGGTTGATAGCAAGGAGTCCCTTGACTCCGCTCCCACACGACCCCAGAGCCCCGGAGGTTGCAGAGGACTCATGCCAATGGAAAGAGAGTGAGGTCTACCTCGCACTCTTCCACGGATTCGATCTCCGACGATGACCAGCGATGCGATGGAGACCCGAGAGACAACACCAGCAAGCTCCAATGTATGGAGGAGGAAATTGCTGAACTGGTCGATCGGCAAAAAGGAGATGAAGTGCTAGCATATGACTCTCGCCCGCCATTCTCTACCAGAATTATGGGAGAAGCTATCCCCCATCACTTCAAGATCTCCCAGGTGGATGCCTACGATGGCACCACCGACCCTTTAGATCATCTGGGCACTTATAAGGCCCATATGATGATACAGGACACCTCCGATGCCCTCCACTGCCTCGCCTTCCCTGCGACACTCAAGAAGGCAGTCCGGATGTAGTTCTCCGCCATCCAACCAGGTACGATCCATTCATTCTCCCAGCTAGAAAAATTCCTTTTGTCCCATTTCGGGACCTGCAGTCGGACACCGAGGAATATGGATTGCCTCTTCCTCGTACAGCAGAAGGAAGGAGAAACCCTCGGGATTACATGGCCCGATTTAATTCGGCGACCATGAAGATCCTGGACATCAACCAATATGTAGCTATGTCGGCCTTCAAGAGGGGGCTACGATCGTCTAGGCTCACTTTCTCACTGGATAAAAAGTTTCCAACAAGCTACTCCGAACTACTGGCCCGGGCTCAAAAATACGCCTTGGCAGAAGAACAAGCGACAAGCCGACGCCATGCTGAAGGGAGGTCGGTTCCCAAAAGGAGGAGTGACAGGACTCCTGAAGTCCGACCTCCCAGCGATGGCACCAACTCAACTCGATGTCGCAGTCCTAAGTCAAAAGACTTTCCCAGAAGGTTTGAGACTTACACACCTCTCTCCCTCCGGAGGGAGAAAATTCTTATGGAGATAGAGAAGGAAACCTTCCTATAAAGGCCTCGCCAGATGAGGAGCCCCTCTGCGTCAAGGACAAGTACTGCTGGTTTCATTGTGACCACGGGCACAACACAGAAGTTTGCCTCCAGTTAAAGGATGCGATCGAAGACTTGATCAAGCGGGGGTATCTGCACAAGTACGTCCAACCCTAGAGGAGTCGGACTGAAACTTCCATCGCTAGAAACCTCCCGGAGGAAATAGAGCTGCCGAACCAACGCCCCACTGACGGAAATGTCGGCATGCTCCACCGTCGGTCTGACTGGAGGGATGAAAAAGGTCAGGACATCTTGAAGAGGCCTCGAAATTAATTAGTTTCTCCGACGAAGACCTCCGAGAGATCCAGGTCTCTAGAAATGATCCTATTATTGTGTCGGCAGTAATCGCCAATTATGATGTAAGGAGGATCCTCATTGATAATGGAAACTCTACTGATGTTTTGCTGTATGATGCCTTTATCAGAATGAACCTGCCTAGAACTAGGCTGTAAGAATTCCCAATATCGTTAACCGAGTTCGGGGGGAACTCTTTTGGCATGGAAGGAGAAATAACTCTACCCATGACCATCGGATCAGAGCCTTATTAAAAGACCCTTCCTATCAATTTTGTGATCGTCCAGATGGCCTCTGCTTACAACACCATATTGGGGTGGCCGATCCTGAACAAATTTCGAGCTATTGTGTCTACTTACCACTTGTTGACAAAATTTTTGACTCGGAACAGGGTCGAAGAAATGAGAGGGGATCGCAGGATGGCCAGACAGTGTTTGACCATTCAAGACAGGCAATCAGGAGACCATTCTACCTTGGAACAACTTGATCCCAGGGCGAAACCTACTACTGCAGAGAATCGGTCGAGAGGATTCTATTCGTACCCCTCAGGGAGGACGATCCCACTAGGATACTGCAGATCAGGAGCATGCTCAGCGAGGAGGCCAAATCAGAGCTAGTCGGCTTCCTACGGGACAATACCAATGTCTTCGCCTGGTCGGCATCAGACATGCCAGGCATTCCGTCAGAAGTCATAACCCATCGGCTTAAAGTGGATCCAACCTGCAAGCCAATCCGACAGATAAAAAGAAACTTCGCCCTGAGAGATAGAGGGTGATCGATAAGGAGGTCAAGAAGCTCTTCGAAGCTAGCTTCATCAAAGAAACCCATTACCTCGACTGGCTGGCGAATGTCAGGATTGTGAGGAAAGCAAATGAAAAGTGGAGGATATATGCGGACTATACTGACCTCAACAAAGCCTGCTCGAAGGACAGCTTTTCCTTACTAAAGATCGACCAACTGGTGGACGCCACTTCTTGCCACCAGCTTCTGAGCTTCATGAATGCCTTCTCCGGGTACAACCAGATTAGCATGGACCCGGAAGACGAGGAGAAAACAGCCTTCATCACTGACAAAGGGATGTACTGCTATAAAATGATACCCTTTGGCCTAAAGAATGCCGGAGCTACTTTCCAGAGGCTGATCAACAGGATCTTCGAAGGGAAACTTAGGAGGAACATGGAGGTATATGTTGACGACATGATAGTCAAGAGCCTCCGGAGAGCCGACCACATCAAGGATCTGAAAGAATCTTTCGACACCCTGAGGCACCACCGGATGAAACTAAACCTGGCCAAGTGTATATTCGGGGTGACCTCTGGAAAATTTCTCAACTTTCTGGTCACACAGCGAGGAATCGAGGTCAATCCGGATAAAATCAAGGCGATCATTGATATGGGGCATCCAACCAGCAAAAAGCAAGTGCAAGAACTCACAGGTCGGATCGCCTCTCTCAGTCACTTCATTTCTAGGTCGGTCGAAAGATGTATCACTTTCTTTAAAACACTGCGGTGATCAAATCATTTTCACTGGACCGACGAATGTCGGTTGGCCTTCGAAGCACTGAATACATATCTGGAGACTCCCCCTTGCTAAACCTATGGAAGGAGAGCCCCTGTATTTATATCTATCGACATCAGATGAGGCTGTGAGCTCCGTCCTTGTCAAGATTGGGAAGAACAACCAACAAACGCTGGTCTATTACATCAGCAAGGTACTCCACGATGCTGAAACAAGATATCCAAAGATGCAGAAGCTTGTCTATTCCCTGGTTATAGAAGCCAAGCAATTACGGCCCTACTTTCAGGTGCATCCAATCATCGTCCTGACCGATAACCTCTCAAGACGATTCTCAGAAGTCCCGATATCTCAGGATGACTTGCCAAGTGGGCTATCAAGCTTGGCAAATTTGACGTCTCCTTCTAGCCTCGGTCAGTCATGAAGGCTCAGGTGATCGCCGACTTCATGGCAGAGTGTACCTGGAGATAGGAGACACCTTTGCAAGTGATCAACACACCTGAGGATGATGTTGTTGAAGGGTCAGACCATGCTTGGACACTCTATATGGACAGGGCATCTAACCTTGCTAGTTGCGGAGCAGGCTTAGTCCTGGTCGACCCTGATGGACAGAGCCTGAAATATGCCCTGCATTTTGCATTCCAAGTATCGAACAACCAGGTGGAGTATGAAGCCCTCCTCGCGAGACTGAGGATAGATGATGAACTAGGCATCGGACGGATTATGGCCTTCTCAGATTTCCAACTGGTGGTCAACCAGGTGAAAGGCGAATTCGAGGCGAGAGATCCGATCCTGGCCAAGTACTTGAGTAAAGTGCAAAGCCTTGTGGCTCGACTCTAGTTTTTCGAGATCATCCACATATCTCGGGTACAAAATTCTCAAGCGAATGCCTTATCACGGCTGGCCATCGTCGTCACTGGTCCCTCCGATCGAACTTTCATGGAGCACCTACAAAGCCCAAGCATTGCTGAAGAGATGTCGGGAATCCAACAAGTGGAACGAGAGGCTTGTTGGATGGACCCCATCCTTGCGTTCCTCAACGAAGGAACCTTGCCAGAAGATAAAGCTGAAGCCAAACATGTGTGCTGGACAGCCTCGAAGTATATCATCCTCAACAGGACCCTTTACAAGCGATCGTTTATGCAACCACTACTTAAGTGTCTAGGGCCATCGGACGCCGACTATGCACTTAAAGAAGTGCATGAAGGCATATGTGGCGACCACCTGGGAGGTAGATCATTGGCCTACAAGATTATCCTGCAGGGCTATTACTTGCCAACCATCTAGAAGGAAGCAACTGACTTTGTTAAAAAGTGTGACGCATGCCAAAGTACTCCAATATTCATAAGCGACCAACTAGTCAGCTAATCTGGCTGACCGCCCCCTGGCCATTCACATAATGGGGAATGGACATCCTCGGGCCATTTCCCCAACATCCGGATAATGAAAGTTCCTAATCATGGCCATCAACTACTTCACCAAGTGGGTGGAAGCTGAACCGCTGATGCAGATTACCGAAGCCAAGGTGGAGACCTTCGTCCGAAACTGCATCATTTATCGATTTGGCATACCGCAGGCAATCATCATCGACAATGAGAGGCAATTAGACAACCTGAAGTTCCGAGATTTTTGCCAGCAGTATCATATCTCCCACCGGTTGACTTCAATCAGACACTCCCAATCCAACGAGGAGGCCAAAGTCACTAATCGGACGATCCTATATGGCCTGAAGACCCAACTAAATGATGCCAAAGGACTCTGGACGGAAGAACTCCACTCGATACTCTGGGCCTACTGGACTACCTCCCGCACAGTGACTGGGAAAACTCCATTCAATCTCACCTACGGGAGTGAGGTGGTTATACCAGTGGAAGTCTCCTTGCAGTCCATCCGGATTGATCATTTCATCAAACCAGCCAATTCTGAGCAAAAAAGAGCTGACCTCGACTTGTTCGAGGAGACCCGACTCTAAGTGGACCCGAGGATGTTGATCTATCATCAAAAAATGGCCAGATATTACAATTCTCAAGTCAAGGCTCGAAGCTTCCGGGTCGAATACCTGGTTCTACGGAGGTTAGAGATATCCAGGCCAACTGAGCAAGGAAAGCTCCCCCCAACTGGGAAGGCCCCTATCGGGTAGTCAAAGTATCCGAGCCGGAACTTACCGACTCGAGCATCTAGACAGGCGACGAGTGGCATGTCCTTGGAATGTAGATAACCTCTACAAATACTATTGATATGGCTACATCGCTGACGTGGGGCGCGTGTCAGGTCCAGCTAGATACGGTCAGTACCACGTGGATTTTTTCTTTCAAAAGATCCCCCGTTCGGGAAGAAGTGCTTCTGCTCCCTCGCCAGGTGGCACCTCAAGTCGGGTCCGCCTCGACCGAGGTCGAGCCGGGCCCTTCTGCTCCTCCGCCAGGTGGCACCCGAAGATGGGTCCACCTCGGTCGAAGTCGAGCACCTCTCTGCCGCTCAGCCAGCTGTCCACCCAGGAGGGGTCCACCTCAGCTGAAGCTGACGGCCCCTTGCTCCCTCGCCAGGTGGCACCCCAAGACGAGTCCACCTCGGCTGAGGTCGAGCTGAGCCCTCCCGCTCCTTCGCGAGGTGGTGCCCGAAGACGGGCCCACCTCGACCGAAGTCGAGCACCTCTCTGCCACTCCACCAGATGTCCGCCCAGGAGGGGTTCACCTCGGTCGAAGCTGGCGACCCCTTGCTCCCTCGCCAGGTGGCACCCCAAGATAGTTCCACCTCGGCCGACGTCGAGCCGGGCCCTCCTGCTCCTTCGTCAGGTGGCACCCGAAGACAGGTCCACCTTGGCCGAAGTCGAGCACCTCTCTGCCACTCCGCCAGGTGTCCATCCAGGAGGGGTCCATCTCGGTCGAAGCTGGCGGCCCCTTGCTCCCTCGCCAAGTGGCACCCCAAGACGGGTCCACCTCGGCCGAGGTCGAGCCGGGCCCTCTCGCTCCTTCGCCAGGTGGCGCCCGAAGACGGGCCCACCTCGGCCGAAGTCGAGCATCCTCTACCACTCTGTCAGGTGTCCGCTCAGGAGGGGTCCATCTCGGCCGAAGCTGGCGGCCCCTTGCTCCCTCGCCAGGTGGCATCCCAAGATGGGTCCACCTCGGCCGAGGTTGAGCCAGGCCCTCCTGCTCCTTCGCCAGGTGGCACCCGAAGACGGGTCCACCTCAGTCGAAGTCGAGCACCTCTCTGCCACTCCGCCAGGTGTCCACCCAGGAGGGGTCCACCTCGATCGAAGCTGGCGGCCCCTTGCTCCCTCGCCAGGTGGCACCCCAAGATGGGTCCACCTCGACCGAGGTCGAGCCGGGCCCTCCTGCTCCTTCGCCAGGTGGCACCCGAAGACGGGTCCACCTTGGCCGAAGTCGAGCACCTCTCTGCCACTCCGCCAGGTGTCCACCTAGGAGGGGTCCACCTCAGCCGAAGCTGGCGGCCCCTTGCTCCCTCGCCAGGTGGCATCCCAAGACGGGTCCACCTTGGCCGAGATCAAGCCGGGCCCTCCTGCCAGGTGGCATCCAAAGACGGGTCCACCTCGGCCGAAGTCAAGTACCTCTCTGGCACTCCGCCAGGTGGCACCCGAAGACGGGTCCACCTCGGCCGAAGTCGAGCACCTCTCTGCCACTTCGCCAGGTGTCCATCCAGGAGGGGTCCACCTCGGTCGAAGCTGGCGGCCCCTTGCTCCCTCACCAGATGGTACCCCAAAGATGGGTCCACCTCAGCCGAGGTCGAGCCGGGCCCTCCTGCTCCTTTGCCAGGTGGCACCCGAAGACGAGTCCATCTTGGCTGAAGTCGAGCCTCTCTCCGCCCCTCAGCCAGGTGGCGCCCCCTAACGAGTCCATCTCGATCGAGGTCAGCCCTACTCTGCGAGACCTCGGGGAAGCAGAGGCACGGGTTGCAAGGTCGCTACTAGAGCCGGTGCACGCCGTGCCCCATAGGGGGCGCCAGTATAACCTACAGTGACACACGAAACCTCGTTTACACCAGTCGGATGGGGCCTCGCAACCGAGGAACAGAATCCTTGCGGACAGGAGCCTGAAATGGCTGGAAGCCCACTGTTAATGCCTCGAAAGGAGAGCTCCCGCACTCGGCCCAAAGCCTCGCCAGTCTTCCCCCTTCGTGACACACGACGGACGATGCGATCCGGCCACTTAGCTCCTGGACCCGAAGAAGAAGGGGGAAGAGAGGGACTAGAGGTCGGAGGGAGCCCCCTTGAGAGGAAGGCGAGCTTGAGGCTGTTCGATGGTATAAAAGGATGGTAAAAATGGGCAGACATGTAAGTCGAAAAAGGGAAAAAACATCAAGAGAACGATCTTGGGAGTCCTCAAGGAGTCCTCAGGCATGAGCTTGGTGAACCCAGCACAGGAAGACGGGCTTCAACTCCCCTCTTCCCCACACTTCTTTCATTCACATCTCCTCTAAGCACGGGAATCCTTCGGGAACCCGCCTTAGGGGATCTGTTCCATCTCGCCGCTCTCTAATTTGACCGTCGGAGTTCCCCGCCGGAACCCCCGGCCAGGGTCTCTGACTTTGTTTTGCAGGTCTGGGAGCTTGGAGATCTCAAGGTGAGAGAGTCCGAGACCGGTGCCAGCTCAAGAGCTACAGGCCACCGCGGTAAGATCGGCAACAACTATCAATAAGGGCAGCAATTTACTCTACAAAGAAGTCCAACCTTGATCAGCAAAGGCTCTAGTGTAGCCCACTCAAGTCCGACCTCGATCGACAAAGGCTCTAGTATAGCCTATTCAAGTCCGACCCTGATCGGCAAAGGCTCTAGTGTAGCCCACTCAAGTCCCACCTCAATCGGCAAAGGCTCTAGTATAGCCCACTCAAGTCCCATCTCGATCGGCAAAGGCTCTAGTATAGCCCACTCAAGTCTGACCTCGATCGACAAAGGCTCTAGTGTAGCCCACTTAAGTCTGACCCCGATTAGCAAAGGCTCTAGTGTAGCCCACTCAAGTTCGACCTCGATCAGTAAAGGCTCTAGTATAGCCCACTCAAGTCCGACCTCGATCGGCAAAGGCTCTAGTGTAGCCCACTTAAGTCTGATCCTGATCGGCAAAGGCCCTAATGCAGCCAACTCAAGTCCGACATCGATCAAAAAGTACTTTGTGGGATTTTTTAATACTTAAGATATTTCCCTACAAACAGCTAGTTTGAAGATATTTTAGATATATTTCTCAAAGAGACGAGTTCGGACTAAGCTGGCCTCTCGACACTTAGAAATATTTCTTATAAATGGCTAAGTTAAAAGCCAATGGAGCACTCGGCAACCCCGGAATGAGTCGTTGGTCGATGACAAGGGGCAAGAATAACCCGTTCAAAAAAAAAAAGAGAGAGAGAAAGAAAGAGACAGAACAAAAGATGAATACCAAAATGTCATTTCATTAACCAAAATTTTTTGTACAAGATGTGGGCAGACATTTATAGTTGATCTTAAGTCTTGCCAAGTATTTACAAGAAAGGGAGATCCTTCCCACTCGTCGAAGGAGCTTCAGTTTTGGCCTCCTGTGCAGCATCCGAAGCCTCAACCAAGGTCTCCACCGGTCCCACATCGGTAGTAGTTTGGGCATCAACCCCGGTGTCGGCCAGGCCCTCTTTTTCTTCCAACGGGTGCATCAGCTGTAAGGAGGACAGGTCAAGCTCCGGGAAGGCTTCGGCCACTTTCTTCAGGCAGTCGTCGAAGCCGTATTCGTAGCTCACCATCCTAGCCTCCTCCATCTCATCACTGAAATCAGCTGAAGCCTTGCATTCTGCTATGATGTCGGAACCTGTTCTGCCGCCAGCTCCCTCGCCTCCTGCAGTTCGGTCAGGTACCTCCCCGCTAATGCCTTATGGGACCGCGTGCTCCTTTCAACATCAGTGGACCGCTCCATCTCATCAGACAGCTGGCAGGTCAAGGACCTGACCTTTTCCTTCTTCTTCTTCAGCTTGGCCTCCCGTTCGGCCAGCTGGGTCTACTGGCCCTCTACTTGCTTCTTCAAAGATTTGACTTCAACCAAACTGGCCGAGAGCCTCTCCTCTATGTCCTTTTGCGACGCCACTACCGTCGCCTTAGCCACCTTCGGCCTCCCCAGCTGAGGCCTCTGCCGCATGGACTATCTCGCTGAGGCCTTCATTCATCAGCAAAATCTCGTAAAGGAGCTACAAGCAACGGACCATATTAGTCATATACAAGAAATGAAAAGAAGGATGAAGAAAATGAAGAGATGACAAAAGTACCTTCATCTAGCTGAGGTAGGCGCTCTCGTCACCTCGTGCAGCTTGCGCTTGCTCGACTCCTCCCAGTCAGCCTGGGTGATGGCCCCCTTTAGTAGGCCTCTGGCCTGCCGGGGGTTATGAAGAGCGTGCCAATGCTAGAAGATGTCGTAGCTGACTTCTTCAGCCTCTACCCCTCCAGCCACCCCTTTCTTATCATCTACGGGACGTGCCACCTCCGTCCGTTCAGCTGATGGCAAGGCCGAGGCCGTCCCCACCTCGATCGGCTCTCATGGGTCTGGCTTTGATCAAACGGCTGACTCCCCGACTGTAGGCGGAGGTCCCGACACTTTTGCCGCCAGCCGCTCCGACAAGGGCATATTGTCCTCGTCAGAACCCAATGCCATGACGATCGTGGGCTATTCCTCTGCCCGTTGTTTCTTCTGCTTGCCCGCGATCGGCTCCGTAGATTAGGCGGCCCTCTTCCTCGCTGCCCGCTCTACTATCCTCGCACGATCGGGCTTCATTTTTCCTCCTATTAGAAGAACAAGATCAGAGTAAGGAAAGAAGGAATGTGGCTGATGGAACAGAAAGATCGATGACAATGATTCCTACCATACCTAAGTGTTCATGGCAGCTAAATCCGACGAAGCAGAGGCTGTCCTCCCGAAGTAATTCCTTCACCATTATGATACCGACTACCTCTAACTCGTTGAAGTTGGCTTTGTCAGCCATTAAGACCGCCCTCGCTCCATTAGCTACCAGCCTTGGTTCCCCCCAAGACAGGTTGAAGCCCCAAGGCTGAAAATGGTGTATAAGAAGAACTTTGACTTCCACCCATGAATGGCCGATGGAAGACCTCCGATTATTTTCTGCCTGGGACTGAGGTTGAACACCCACCACTCTTGACTCCGAAAGTCTTTCTTCGGGATAAAAAAGTTTGCAAAGAGGGAAGTCCTAGGTTCTACTCCAACCCTCTAGCACAAGACCATGAAGCAGCTGATGGCCCGGATACTATTCAGGGTCAGTTGTGCAGAGATGACTCGATACAGGTTGAAGACCTGGATGAAGAAGTCGCACAAGGGAAATCAAAGGCCGGCCTTCAAGTGATCCTCATATACCGGGAGGGCTCCCGAGCTCGGTAGCCGGGTCACCCTCCCTTCCCGGTCCGAGATGGTGAGGTGCAAGGTGAAAGGGATATTGAACCTAACTCTAAGGGCCTCTACCCGATCCCGCACTAGTTCAGATTGAACCTGGTTGGGACCTAGTCCCTCTATCCTACGGCTAGAGCTTCGACTATTAGAGGCCATTGCTACGGGGCTTGGAGGGAAGAAGAACTGACCTGAGGACTGGGTTTCCTAAAAGGTTGAAGATGTTGGAGCGAGCCGAAATCTCTCTTCAAGGGCGATCTCTCTCTCCAAGGGTGAATGCGGCAAAAGCTTCGCCTACAGTCTCAACGTCCCCTTTTATAGCCCCTGAAAGAAGCGGTTATCACCATTCCTCAAGCACCGCGACCCAAATGTCAGGCGGTACAACTCCCCATGCAATGGAAGCCAATGCAACGGAAGGAAGCACAGTCTAGCCGCGATCCGCGTGATCGTCAGATCAGCGACGGATGGGTCACCCCCAGCACAGCACCGACCACCCAGATATCGCCACATCACTCAAATCGCCTCCGAAGCTCGATGACCGAGCGGGCTAGGTTGGTCGCTAATCATTACACCCCTTCTGCATTAACCGCCGCTCCCTTCGCTTCTAATGTGAGATCGACACCTGTCCCAGGTGTGAGCTTCTGGAGTGGGGAATGACCAGACACGGCACACCTAATCAAATCCGCAATCCTCTCAAGAACGAATGCATTCAATGCGAGAATGATGCTCTCACCCTTCGAAGCTACAAGCCCTCCCGAAGGCCAAGAGCAAGGGGGCAACTGTTATACACAAACGGCCTCCCTTCGAATCCAACCGGAGCCGACGGCCCTTCAGCCAGGTCTGACCGACCCACCAGGTCCGACCGACCCTTCAGCTAGGTCCGACCGACCCACCAGAGGTTCGACCGACCCACCAGGGGTCCAACCGACCAACTTCAGCTAGACTCACATCGATCCAAAGCAGGCCGCTCCAAGGACGGCTCGAAAGCCCTAGAGGCCCCTTCCAGCTGGTACTTGAATTCTGTTACAACAGATTCCTGACATCTCAACGTCATTACTTTACGGATCCTACGATGCCACCCCGTCCTGATGCCACCTGGCCACTAACAAGATTTCTTTAGAAGCAAATAAGCCATTTGATGGGAAACTAATATGCATGCAATTTTTTTTATATGTTTTATATGTGGGGTTGGGTGATTAATTCCTGAATTTCAGATTAAAATAAGTTATAGGGAATTTTATATGAATTTTAGAAGATCAGCATGCAGATTAGGACCTAGAAAAGTAGAAAAGAAGGATCGCCGGGGCTGAGAAGCCTCGGTTAGGGCAAGTTCTCCTACAATAAAACTACTGGAGGTAGAGGGGTGTACCTGACAACGTCTGTGAAGATCGCAGCAAAAGGGTCTCTCGTTCCTCGACGGATGCGGCCTGGAAAATCGAGCCAAAGACCCGCGGATACCCGGCTTTCTGCTCGGTGATCCGATTGAGGCTTGGCTGGAGTCGTTGGATTCGTAGGAACTCGGGGACCTGCAAACGACCTGTCAGGGGTTAGAAAACTCACAAAGGAACAAGAAAATAAAGGAAAAACAGCAAGGGAAGGCTTCTTTTGGAGTGGGCGTCCAGGGATCTGAGATGCTTGTTGGTAGCAGGAAGATGATTGCAGCACTGGGAAGAAGAACTCTCGCAAACCCCTTTATGCACACAGCAGGGTATCACACAACTCAATAGAAGAACTCAAGGTTTTCATTCATCAAAAATTCCCCTCATACAAGAGGCTAGGGTCCCTTAAATAGACCCTTAACCTTGGGCTCCAAGTAAGGGTACATAAGTCTTTACATAAGAATCATTTTCCCTCTCAAACCCTAGCTAGAAAATAAGGAAATATTAGGTAGAAAAATCCCTAAAATTTTTCTTGACTTGGTCAAGACTCCAAGGACGCCTAGGGGGGTGTGTTGGGCTTCTAGGAGCAGCAAAAGGCCGGCTCAAAGGGGCCCGGGTGCATGGGTTTGGGCCTCTGAAAGCTGGGGTGGCCTGGTAGCCAGGTAGCAGGAATATTCCCTGGTATCTTGCTTCTTAGGGGCTTGGGCTTGGCACCTGGGCTTGATTTCATTGGGCTAGGATGCAGATGGACCTCTGGAATCATGGATGCCCTTATTTATGAATATACTTTGGCATCTGGAAGGGAATCTGGGCATCTGGAGGGCATCTGCAAGGAATCAGGGTTTCTGATTTTTCTCCTGGGGTCTTCAAATCTTCAAGCTGGGTTGGACTTGGGCTAAACTTCCATGTCTTCAATCTGGCTGGACTTGGTCTTCACTTGTATAATATAGTCTTGAGTCTTCAGTATGCTTGGACAGGACTCAAAAAAATAAAATTAGCTCAACATGAGCTAACTAGCATTGGACTGAACTAGCTCAACATGAGCTGACTAGTACAGAAGTGAAATAACAACTAAAAATACTCAAATAACAACTAAAATGGACTCAGATGAGCTAAGCCCTTATTACAGATGGACTCATAAATTATTGATCAATTACAGAGGGTTGAGAAGCCTCTGCCTTATTCTGGTGCCTTTGGTGTCCGCACCAATTCTCCCGGGGTGGGAGGAACTCGACCCTGTCGAGTGAAGATCAGATTGGCTCACATATCTCTCAAGAAGGTCTGGGTTGAGGCGTTGCAAGTCCTCTCGAGAAATCCACGAATCGTCCGACTCTGACCGGCCTTGCCATCGGACTAGGAAGCATTGATAGTCACGGCCCCGGGTCGTGATGGCTTGATCGTCCAGGATACGCTCGATCCGTTCTCCTCTCTCAGGCCAATTTGTTAGTGGACACTCTGGGTTAGGGTCACTCACAATGAAAAGGAATAGGTCCAAAGGCCTTACTAGGTATCGCTGTCGGTTCCCTATACTCAACCAGGTCTGTAATATTGAAGGTAGAACTAATGCCCAAATCCGAAGGCAAGTCTAACACCTAGGCATTTGATCCAATCCTTCTCTATCACTTTAAAAGGTCCGGCTCTGCGAGCATGAAGCTTCTTTTAGGCCTAAGCCTAACCAAGATAGAATCCACTACATCAAATTCTTTGACCCTTCTTCGGGAATTAGCCAGTTGTTTTAAGATTAGTGCGGGTGGTGAACATGCTAGGCACATGCAGACAAATGATGCAAAGGACTCATACTGACACCTAACAGACTCGACTATGCATTCCTATCCAAGGAAATTTTATTGAACTCTTTGGATCTAAACCTAATAGATTATAGGTTCTCTAGGTTTGATCCTAGCTTGACATGCACATGAAAATTTACAGTGAACTCCTAGCAAATTCCAAAGAGTATGCCAGAAGTAAGATGCAAACCTAACATGCGTGATGAATGCATGTAGTATGCTAATCTCAGCTAAATGCAATCTAATGATCCTAGAAATGCTGGAGGTGTCAGGAAAGGGCAGAAAATAGGAAGTGGGTTCAGAATTAGTTTGGTAAGGTAGAGAAAAAGGTTCATGGTTAGTTGGATAAAATAGGATAAAAGACGGGGTGTCAGGAACTAATCCTATACTAATGAGGTTAACCTTATGAGGTTGAGCTATATCTACAGGATTTGCATAATGGAAGGATGGGTCACTAATTTCGGGGAAGAGGTCCTTAATGGGAACTATAGGAGGGGACTCATCTTGAAGGTATTGATTCAAAGAGATCAGGTCCTTAATAAATTCTTCTGGTTCTTGTATTTTGGACTAGACTCTATAATTTGGCTCTCCTCTATGGTTTCCTCAGGTAAGGCTCTAGCAGCAGTACCTAGGTTCTCTTCCTCTATTTGTTCTTCCATTATAGCTTTAGGTTGGATGTGGTCAAGGTCAACTAGCTCTGGGTTGGAATCTACCTGGGTATCTACTGGGTCAGCTAATTCTAGGTCTACTAAAGGTGTCTCCTCTTCTCCCTCATACTCATCCACTAGGCTCACATCAGCTTCATACACTTCCACGTTAATGTAAGCCTTGCGAATCTCAGGAATGGTTGGAGAAGGTCGGCTAGCAGGAAATTGGTTAGGTTCTGGTCTCTGATTATGGGTACCACTCCTAGTAGGTTCAAGTTGTATAAGAGGTAGTGGCTCACTATTGGGTTCATATTTAGGGATACTCATCCTATAGGGTTCAAGTTGACTAGGGGAAGCATGACTAGTACTAGGCTGATACTTAGGGGTTATGGGTTCTCTAAGCTCATAGGACAAGGGTGCAGATCTATGGGTCATGGGATTATAGGATCTGGGGTCATAGGATTTTGGGTCAGCTCTATGATCAGGTTCTAAGGTTGGATCAAGGTATGGGGTCCTCCTAAGGTTGGGCTCTCTATATGGGTCAGGATATTGGGTCCTCCTAGGATTGGACTCCCTATATGGGTTAGAATACTGGGTTCTCCTAGGGTTGGACTCCCTATATGGGTCAGAATATTGGGTTCTCCTAGGGTTTGACTCCCTATATGGGTCAGAATATTGGGTGTTGGGTCTACTAGGCTCATAGGGTATGGGTGTATAGGATCTATGATCATGGGATCTAGAGTCATAGGATCTAGGTTCATAGGTTATGGATTCATAAGTTCTAGGTTCATAGGATTTAGAGTCATAAGATCTATAGGTTGTGGGTATACTAGGCTTATAGGGAGAGGGTAAATAGGATCTATCTTCTTGGTCTATAAAATCCTGATTGGGTCTTCTAGGACTAACCTTAGGGATTGGGTCAGGATGATGGGCTCTCCTAGGTTCAGCCTCAAGGTATGGATCAGGGTTTGGGGTCCTCCTAGGTTGAGGATTGTAGTACGGGTCAGGATAAGGGGCTCTCCTAGGTTCGACCTCATGGTATAGATCAGGGTTTGGGGTCCTCCTAGGTTGAGGGGAGTCAGGATCTGGCTCAGACTGTGACCCATGGGTTTTTTTGGGGTCCCTACCCGGACTTTTAACTGACCAAACCTATTGGCACGATGGTCAATTCTATCATTGGTTTGAATACGAGACTGAGTTAACTGGGTCATCTGGATAGTTATCTGGGCAATTTGATCAGCTAGGGCTTTTATTTGGGCTTGTAAATTTTCCATGGGTTCAGACATTTATGAAGGAGGTGGGTGATATGAAACTCCTGATCTAGTGCTCATGCAAGACTCGATCAGACCGACTATAGCTGACTAAACCTAAAGTCCAAACTAGATGCTCAATCAGGGTGGCAAACTAGCCTATAGTAACCCTGTACTCAGCCAGGCAGGTGTAAGGGGAGTGTTAGGTCCCTGATTGCCAATCCTAGACACCAATCAGAGATTGGCCAGGTAGGCGGACCAGCACACAAGCCCTTCGGGATTGAATCCCTAAACCACCGTTCTAGACACTAAGCACAAGGCACACACAGGTTAACTTGACACAGTGATCTAACACTAGCCCGGACCCGACCAGTTGGTGTCCCTAGCCCACTAGGGCAAATTAAGTCTAATTAATTTTAGGTTAAGGCTTAGGACTGAATGCAAGGGATGTGGTTTTGGGCTAAGGAGAGGTGATCAAATCCTCCCCCCATCTGATATAGCAAGAGTGCCCTTAAAAGTAAATTATGCAATGATGGCAGGCAGATGAGGATGCAAATTAGGGTTTAGATATTTATTTTTTTTTTTGGTATTTTTGGAAAATATGTATATATATATATATTATTTTTTTTTTGGTATTTTTTTAAATAGAAGAAAACTTGCAAATCATGACCTAATATACTGGAAATATACTAAAATTAAGAAATATGCAAAAACTCCTAAACAAAACCCTAAAACTTCCAAACATGTCTTGCTAAAAAAAATAGAGCCGAAAATTTGCAGGCCCTATTTCGGCTTTCAGAAAATTCACAGGCCATAATAAAATCTGAAAAAAAGTTTTAAAATTACTGTGAATTATGATAAATCCAGGAAAATAAATTTCAGAATTTTTGGAGTTTTTAACAGGGAGAAATAATTAAAATAACAGAGTATATACGAACTGAAAAATTACAGAAAACAAGCCCTAATCTAAGCTCTGATACCAAATGATGGGGAACTAATATGCATGCAATTTTTTTTATATATTTTATATGTGGGGTTGGGTGATTAATTCCCGAATTTCAGATTAAAATAAGTTATAGGAAATTTTATATGAATTTTAGAAGATCAGCATGCAGATTAGGACCTAGAAAAGTAGAAAAGAAGGATCGCCGGGGCTGAGAAGCCTCGGTTAGGGCAAGTTCTCCTACAATAAAACTACTGGAGGTAGAGGGGTGTACCTGACAACGTCTGTGAAGATCGCAGCAAAAGGGTCTCTCGTTCCTCGACGGATGCGGCCTGGAAAATCGAGCCAAAGACCCGCGGATACCCGGCTTTCTGCTCGGTGATCCGATTGAGGCTTGGCTGGAGTCGTTGGATTCGTAGGAACTCGGGGACCTGCAAACGACCTGTCAGGGGTTAGAAAACTCACAAAGGAACAAGAAAATAAAGGAAAAATAGCAAGGGAAGGCTTCTTTTGGAGTGGGCGTCCAGGGATCTGAGATGCTTGTTGGTAGCAGGAAGATGATTGCAGCACTGGGAAGAAGAACTCTCGCAAACCCCTTTATGCACACAGCAGGGTATCACACAACTCAATAGAAGAACTCAAGGTTTTCATTCATCAAAAATTCCCCTCATACAAGAGGCTAGGGTCCCTTAAATAGACCCTTAACCTTGGGCTCCAAGTAAGGGTACATAAGTCTTTACATAAGAATCCTTTTCCCTCTCAAACCCTAGCTAGAAAATAAGGAAATATTAGGTAGAAAAATCCCTAAAATTTTTCTTGACTTGGTCAAGACTCCAAGGACGCCTAGGGGGGCGTGTTGGGCTTCTAGGAGCAGCAAAAGGCCGGCCCAAAGGGGCCCGGGTGCATGGGTTTGGGCCTCTGAAAGCTGGGGTGGCCTGGTAGCCAGGTAGCAGGAATATTCCCTGGTATCTTGCTTCTTAGGGGCTTGGGCTTGGCACCTGGGCTTGATTTCATTGGGCTAGGATGCAGATGGACCTCTGGAATCATGGATGCCCTTATTTATGAATATACTTTGGCATCTGGAAGGGAATCTGGGCATCTGGAGGGCATCTGCAAGGAATCAGGGTTTCTGATTTTTCTCCTGGGGTCTTCAAATCTTCAAGCTGGGTTGGACTTGGGCTAAACTTCCATGTCTTCAATCTGGCTGGACTTGGTCTTCACTTGTATAATATAGTCTTGAGTCTTCAGTATGCTTGGACAGGACTCAAAAAAATAAAATTAGCTCAACATGAGCTAACTAGCATTGGACTGAACTAGCTCAACATGAGCTGACTAGTACAGAAGTGAAATAACAACTAAAAATACTCAAATAACAACTAAAATGGACTCAGATGAGCTAAGCCCTTATTACAGATGGACTCATAAATTATTGATCAATTACAGAGGGTTGAGAAGCCTCTGCCTTATTCTGGTGCCTTTGGTGTCCGCACCACCATTTCCAGCCTAGCCCCTAACAGATTCTGGTAAAGTTCCGCGCCTATATAAAGTAAAAGGGGAACCCCGAGGTAGGAGAGCTCTTCCTTCTCCACGAGCTCTCTTTTCGATTCCTCTATTCTGTTGCTCCAAGTCTCTCACTGACTTAGCCATCGGAGTGTCCCCGCCGGAACACCACCGATCCGTGGGATCTTTTGCAGGAACTGAGAGATGCGCACTCCAACCAGCCAGATCGATTGGACCTGGTCCAGGAGATTCAGCGGCAACAATTCCCATTCTAGCCTAATTCAAATTCCGATTTTCATTGGGAACTAAGCACATCCTGTGTACCATTGCTATTATATTTTTAAAGAAAATAAAATGAAGGTCACCACGGCTAAAGCTACAAATGGGTCGAGTTGACCCGTGACCCGATCCGACCCGACCTATTTAGACCCGATCCAACCCATTTTTATAGACCCGTGGATTCGGGTTGGGTCCTAAAATTAGACCCGTTCCATTTTCCGAGTCGGGTCTGGGTTTACTAAATTTGGACCCAACCCGACCCGACCCGATTCGAACATACTAATACTGTTAGAATTATATCTATTTGGACCTTTAAATTATAATTTAAAACTTGTATAAAATTAGTTATAATTATTTTTATATCTTAATTTATTTAAAAATAATATTATTTGTTATTTATTTTATAGTTAATAATAGTTAACTATGTAATAATTAAAATGTAGTTGTCTATATTTTATTCGAATCATATTTAAATCCAAACTTTGTAGATTAGAATCGGATTATTTATGGACCCGATCCAACCCAAATAATCCGTTGGATTAAAAATTCTGATAATGGACCTGACTCGACCGACCTAATTTTCTAGTGAATTGGATCTGGATCTACTATTAGAATCCGATCAAAAAATCAGGTCGGATCGGGATCACTCATGATCCGATCTAATCCGATCCATTCACACCCCTAACCACAGTACTAAAAAGAAGCAGTTAGCATGACATCAGCTCTCCTTATCTAAAGACCTAGAAGCACCTTAACACCTAACACGAGCTGTCGAGCGAGCCCATTACCAAATTAAACGCATGATTCCACCGGGCAGATGTTGACATGTAAAGCAAATTAACCTTGCCTCTCTTTTTTTTGATAACCTTGCCTCTCTTGACAAAACAAAATGACGGTCTAGAATTGAAGTGGTTGCTGGTGGACTTTAAGATGCATCGCGGCACACGATACCCCTTAAATACACCTCAAAAATATTATGAATAAATAATGATTGAGGAAAGAATGCAATTAAAGTTTTTTTTTTTTTTTGATAAAATAAAAGGGGATGAGTTAGATCCAAAACGTGGCCACCTCTAGACGGCATATTAATTTCCCGCAATCCTTTCTCTGCCATCAGCCAACAAGAATTCTAGAATTATTTTATTAATTTTTTTCTTTTCGAGTCCTCTCAGCTAGCTGTGAAATTTTAAAACAAAGCTTCTCACAACCAGCAAAATGAGGCTTTCTCGTAATCAGCTATGCCACGTGCCAATGGCAATGCAATTAGAGTAATTAAATGTATTTTGCTGCAGAGTCCAAAACAAAATCATTATATATTCTAAAACAATGATTACCGCAGCAATTATTGGACAACTACCTTTAGAGGCAAAAAGATGGTGGGATTCTAAAATAAAGCTTCTTTAAACTTTGAAATTTGTAAAGGTATCCTCGCTGGGCTCTTCTCCCGCCAAGCCATGTTCGATTCGGATAATTATTTGTTTACAATATCTTTTTCATCCGAAGATGAATATGTCAGTCTGATCTCACTAAACTATCAGCATAGAATGTTCCCTTCCAGTCACGTATCCCAAAAAAAAATTTGAATTTAATCAAATTATTATATGAATCACGTCTCGAATTCGTGATAGAGCACCTGCCAACCGTGCTGCCAACTTAGTGATAAATAAATCAGCTTCCTAAGGCCAGGTACAGGACACAAGGTTGCAGGAACGAGTGCCGATGCCCAAGTCTCGGAAAAACCATCGTGTTCTCTTTTCATGCTGCAACGTTATGTACACGCAAAACGGAAAAAAAGCCATCCAATTCGGCCCTTCCAGCTCATTTAATTTCATGCTTGCTTGCATTTCAGTTGCATTACAGCAAAAAGAACTACTAGAACAGAAACAACGCAAATTTGTTTACATAACATAGTAGATATGGTCACTATAAAAACATGGAAAATAGTTTGCTTAATACCACAGGAAGCAACATTGTGCTCAACAAATTATGCAATTAAATTTTATTAAAATTTTTGTTATGGTACCAACTGTACTAATATTATTTATCGAAGAATATCTCGTATGGAATATGGATCCTCGATCCCGGGATCACGATATCGATATTGATACTGCCAGAGAAAGAAGAAAGAAAAGAAACACAATCAATTAAATATACAAATTTTATTATAAAAAAATAAATATTTAAAAAATTATAATTGCTACTCTCAATTCTATACAAAATCTCTGAATAAGAAATTCTAAATCCCCCTCACAAACTCTCAATTTTTAAGAAGACCCACCAGTCCCTTCATGCTTTTTCTGCCATGTCACACCCTTTAAAAGTTCTCTGAATCCTCACACACTAGTCTCGACCCCTATCCCTCCTTTTATAGCTCTTGGCATGAATCTACATCTCAACAAAAGTCCAACGATTCAAACCATATCCAAAATTGAGTTTTATATATCACAAAACTCCTATTTGACTTCCAAAACTTCTCCGGGCTCTTTGATCATTGTTCATCGCGCCTCAAATCGTGCTAAATATGCTAGATCAGAGTTGAATTACACTCTAACTGTCAAATCTTCGCAAGGAGCACAGGGAAATGTCGGATTGCATAAAAATCGAGCATGAGCCATGATAACTGGCCATAAATCATGCTAAATCAATCATGAACTGCATTTACACCTCCGTGGATAGCCTGATCCACCATACACTACGAACAAAAGAAGGCTAAGGTGTTGGGCCACCCGCGAGTGCGGGCCAAGCACCTGTGCATGCATGGGCCACGTGCCTGCACATCCACAAGCTGGCCTATAGGCCTGCCTCCATGCAAGCCTATGGGCCAATCTCCTTCCTAGGCATGTCTGGGTCCTGTTCCGATCCTTTTTCAGGCCGAATCGAGATACTAAGCCCCCAACAACCTCTACCTCGACTTGACGTTCTGTCTCCATCTGACTTTAAGAGCTCTTAAATGATCTAACCCATGCCTTGGGGCAAATGACTGATATTTATGGATGGAGAAACATGGAAGTCAAGCCAGGCCGCTCGATTCCATCTTCGTCACGTGCTGTACTATGTCTAATCTTAGACTTGATCGGAAAAGTTTCTTATAATAATAAAAACTTCACCGTGTGACGTCGTCTATCATCCTTCTAAGTCTCTCATCTCATGCCCGATCCACCTATTCCCGGAACTCCACCTCGCACTAGGCTCCCATTTGTACTAGGGACTCCACCTGGCATTAGACTCCCTGTTAAGAGATAGTGTCCTCTATGCTTCTTCTCCTGCAAAATAATCCTATTATAGAGGATGACCTTTAAGATTCCATCATCAGCTCTCCACATGTAGTTGTTTAAATCCAGTTTACCGAGTGAAATTATATTGGACCTTGTCTAGTTTCTTTACTGTCCTATCATGTATCTTTAGGCTGACTGTTTCAATACCCTTGACCGTATAGCTCGATCCATCTGGTAAGTAGATAGAATACTCTTTACTCTCTAGAAAGTCAAATAACTCCTATTTGCAACAAAAATGATAAGGATATATAAAATCTAAAATCCACTGGAAAGAAGAAGATACCTCATAGATATCATCAGTACATCACTATAGTATTTGTCACCATCGCTATCCTCGACCACTGCCATAGTAATTTTCATCCAATTTTTGAACTACAAGCAATCTCTAACATGATGCCACATCTCGTTGTACTGGTATCATTTGATTTTGCTTGCATCCTTTGATCTATATCGCCCACCTCATGATTCTTTGTCACTCCGCCTTATACCACCAGCTTTTTCAGAAACCAACCAATAATGAGTTCCTGCATGAACTTGAAGCTTCTAAGAACATCGTTCTAAAGTAGCATCGAAGTCACCTCATCCATCTTGATGGTGCTCTTCCTTACTAAAAAAGTAGTTATCAAGGACTTGAAGGAGTGCGGAAGTAATGAAAGTAAGACCAGCACTCTAGTCTTCTCCTCGACTTTCTTGCCAACTCTGAGGAGATCGGTGAGGATCCTCTGTAAGTTGCTCAAGTGATCCTATATACTCTGTCCTTTGATCATCCATAGTTGATAAAACTACTTCCAAAGGAAGAGTGATTAGTGAGGGATTTTTTCATGTACAACTCATCGAGCTTCTTTCATAGTGCTATCAGGAAAGTCTCGCTCAGTATATGAATCACCATGTCATCTACCAAGTACAAGCAAATCGTGCTCATCCCCTGCATTTAAAGCCATCTCCAAGTCTTGTTGTGAGCCTAGTTTTATTGGACCATTTTGGGCTGAAGTCGTCAGCCCTTGCCGACTTCAGTTCGATACTGCTGGAAAAAAAAAAAAAAAAATATGGAATGGAGCCCCTGTTTATCCTGTGATCACCAGAGATTGTGGTGGACGGGCGTCGAGGAGTTGGAAACGGTTTGTAGAGGAGTCGGAAAGGAAGGTCGGCATGGAGAAGAGGGATTTTTCCCTGTAAAGAAGAACGAATCCTCTCAATTGCTCTCCCTCTTCACCAGCCAGTGGGCTTCTTGAAGGATTCGATCGATTTGGGGAGGACAAATGGGGAACTTTTATACCAATTTCATGGATATTATGCGGCAGCCGGAGGTGGTGGAGACGCTGATCGATGTTTTGCTATGCGTGGTGCTGATCTGGGTGACCGTGATGAATGGGCTGGTGATCGGGTGGTCGTGGAGGCCGAGGTGGACAGGGCTGCTGTTCCTGGGGATGAGGAGCAGATTCCGATTCCGGTGGACAGCGCCGCCGAGCCTCTGGGCCCGCCGGCTTTGGCTGGCATTCACCGCCCTCTCAACCTTCTCCGTGTGCGGGAAGCTCTAGTCCGGCTTCAAGGGGAAGGGCGAGGGGTCGCCGGCTGTGGAGAACTCTGTCTCTCGACCGGTGGTTTCCATCTCGTTCGCGGAGGAGGACAGTGATGGTAGCTTTAGTGGAGAATTCAAGGGTGGGGCTAATGGCGGTGCAAATGTCGGTGGTGGAAGGCGGATGAAGAAGAACGAGTATGGCTAGGGAAAGCGTCGAATGAACGGCCGGACGAGTTTGGCACATCGAGAGGAAGTGATAAGGAGAACGGTTTATGTTGCTCATTTTGATCATCAGGTTACAGAAGAACAGCTTGTAGCACTTCATTAAGTGTGGTCCGGTTGTTGACTGCCGAATGTGTGGGGATCCAAACTCTGTTCTTCGTTTTATTTTCATAGAGTTCACTGATGAGGAAGGTGCAAGGGCTGCTTTAAATCTGTCAGGAATTGTGCTTGAATTTTACCTAGTAAGGGTGCTTTCCTCCAAGACTGCAATTGCACCTGTCAACCCAACATTTTTAGCAAGGTCTGATGATTGAATGCGAGATGTGTGCAAGGACTGTTTATTGTACAAATTTTGACAAGGTGTCACAGGCAGAAGTTAAACTCTTCTTTGAGATCATATATGGAGAGGTCTATCTCTTGAGATTGCTTGGAGACCATTATCATTCCACCCGCATTGCATTTGTTGAGTTTGTGATGGCTGAGAGTGTTACTTTTGCCCTCAACTAAAGTGGCCCCGTACTGCGATCCTTGCCGATAAGGATCGTCGTTGTCTTTGGAAGATCAGATATAGTGTTTGAATTATACTTAGTTGATGGATACTCTTCGATAAATTTTCTTGATCTCTAGTATTACATGCTAGATATGTTATGATTGTTGCATTGTTAAATATGTGTGGTATAGTTTGATCTGCATTGGGTTGCATTCATGTGTATTGGTATTGTCGCTCTCTAGTCTGACTATGATCATACAAGGACCTAGTCTCCTTCCGGGCCTCTAGTGGGGCGATCACTGGTACATGACCGATGAGCGGTATGTGACACAGGAGTTGGTTGCCTTATTTTAGCCTTGTATGAAAGTTGCTGGCACATGCTAGGGATGCATGTTTTCTCGTATGATTTCAGAGCTAGTTTTCCTTTTGGACCTCCAGTGAGGCTATCACTGGTGCGTGACCGATGAGCGGTATGTGTACACAGGATCTAGTCTCTTTCGGGACTAGCCACGGGCCGATCGTGGCCATAATCAGAGGGACTATGAGAGTAAAGTACATTGTTGGCCATCCATAGTCGTGTCGGTGTCGGTTGAAAATAAGTGTACATATTTGCATCATGTTGCTAGTTATATTATTATATTGCTGGATATCTTGTTGTATGATGTGTTTAGCTTGTTATTTGTTAATGGCATATTTGTGTACATATATTGAAGATGATGATAACTTACTGAGCCTGTATAGCTTATCCCCTATTTTTCTATGTTTTTGTTTCAGATCCAGAAGATCAATCAGGCTTTAGGACCAGTCAGTGAGCAGCTAGGGTTTAGGTGTTATGCGTACGCCTGGCTGGATAACTATTACTGAAATTATGTTTTGTTGTAGGCCTTGTATGTTCGAAAGAGAAATAAATCCTAGGGCACACGGTCATCTGTTGCGCATTCGGCTCGGGTTTGAGGTCGGGGTGTGACACTTGTTCTCCATGATGGTCGCTTCTTCTTGTATATGAAAGCATCGATTAACCTTTGTTAGATTAGCATATCTTTTACCCTCAATTGCCAGAGAAAGAAATTACTCTTTTCATTGAATCAATTGATCTCTACCTTGATTGCACATGTTTTCTCTATCTTCTTTAATCTTGATCAACATGGACAATCTAAGGCTCTGATACTAGATGTGGCAGGATCGCTAATATGGAACCCATGTCAGACCCAGTCAACTGCCACGTTAGATCTCTTTCTTCGGACCCCTTCGCCGGGCAGCTCCCTCGAGGTCAAGATGACCTGGCCAAAGTCGAGCTCCGTCTCTCTTCGGACTCCTTCGCCGGGTGGCTCCCTCGAGATCGAGACGCCCTGGCCGAAGTCGAGCTCTGTCTCTCTTCGGACTCCTTCGCCGGGCAGCTCCCTCGAGGTCGAGACGCCCTGGCCGAGTCAAGCCCCACCTCTCTTCGGACTCCTTTGCCGGGCGGCTCCCTCAAGGTCGAGCTGCCCTGGCCGAAGTCGAGCTCCGCCTCTTTTCGGACTCCTTCACCGGGCGGCCCCCTCGAGGTCGAGACACCATGGCCAAAGTCGAGCTCCGCCTCTCTTCGGACTCCTTCACCGGGCAGCTCCCTCGAGATCGAGATGCCCTGGTCGAATTCGAACTCTACCTCTCTTCGGACTCCTTCGCCGGGCAGCTCCCTAGAGGTCAAGATGCCCTGATCGAAGTCGAGCCCCGCCTCTCTTCGGACTCCTTCGCCAGATGGCTCCCTCGAGGTCGAGATGCCCTGGTCGAAGTCGAGCTCCACCTCTCTTCAGACACCTTCGTCGGGCGGCTCCCTCGAGGTCGAGATGTCTTGGCCGAAGTCGAGTTTCTTCTTTCTAGGTCAGCCCTACTTCGAACGAAGGGACCTACAGCTGCGGGGCATTGCCGCCTTCCTTGGACAGCGGTGAGCCGCCCAAGGGACACGGAGGGGCACCCACCAAGCTGCAATAACTTCCCCAGCTACCGCTTACACCGAAGGGGAAGGGATCCCCCGATCGAGGCGCTGCGCTCCCAATCGATCGCCTGTGCCACCCAAAAAGGGAAGTCAACCCAGAAGATTCAAATCCAGGGGGCGGCGGCCCCTCGATCGAAGTTCTGCCAGGTTTCTCAAAGTGGAGCGATCAAACGGAGGGACAGAGTGCACAGCGTAGCTCCTTATCACGAATAAGGAAAGGCACTTCGCGCATGGCATAGGACCTCGCCGCACGCACTTACAGGCGAGGGGAGGATCCCAAGGTAGGTAGCATTTAGGAGAGCCACCGAGAGGTTACCGGAGACTCATCGGAAGAGTCTTGACGGACACAGCCATCCAGCTCGAATTCTCCTCAGTTGTCACTTCCCTCGCTCTACTTTCAACTCATCCTCACTCTCCAAGCATATATTTTTCTCCTCCTAGTGTGGAGTCCACCTACGATGCTCGACCAGGAGAATATGTTTCCCTGGATCATCACTGACTTGAGCATTGGAGTGCCCCGGTCGGGATCACCAGTCCAGGTCTCCTCTGTTTTGCAAGTCCGAGCACGCGAGCAGCTTCCCGAGCGACGAGGGCACGGTCCGAGATCGACTTCAGCTATAGGCCACGGCGTTCTAGGTAGCAACAGATGAAGATATCATCGGCCTCATGATATCCTATGAACGGGATTATGACACCTTGTTCATAAATGGATGTCATAAAGGATGGGCATTTTTGCCATTCAAAATTTTAATAAAAATTAAACTACATGCATCAAATGTATATTTGAATGATGAAAATGCCCTCTCTATATGACATCCCTTTTAGGGGTGCAAATGGATCGGGTCGGATCGGGTCATGAGTGACCCCGATCCGATCCAGTTCTTTGATCGAGTTCTAATATTAGACCCAGACCCAACCCACTAAAAAATTGTGCCGGGTCGGGTCAGGTCCACTATTAAAATTTTTAGCCTAATGGATCATTCGGGTTAGATCGGGTCCATAAATAATTCGATTCTAATCAAAAAAATTTGGATCTAGATATGATCCGATTAAAATATAAACAACTATATTTTAATATTACATAGCCAATTATTATTAATCATAAAATAGATAACAAATAATATTATTTTTAAAATAAATTAAGATATAAAAATAATTATAACTCTATCTCTATGTTAAAAATATGTTCCATACAAGTTTTAAATTATAATTTAAATGTCCAAATAGATATGATCATAATATTATTAGTATGTTCAAGTCGGGTCGGGTCAGATCTAATTCAGTAAATCCAAATCTGATCCAAAAAAATAAAATGGATTTAATTTTAAGATCCAACCCAAATCCACGTGTCCCCAAAAATAGGTTGGATCGGATCTAAATGGATCAGTCGGGATGGATCACGAATCAACCTGACCCATTTACGGTCTTAATCCCTTTTATGAAAAGGGTGTCATAACTTTGTTCATAGGATACCATAAGAGGAGGGATATTTTTATTATTGAAAATTTTTGAACTTTTTTAATGTCAAAAACATCTCTCGATCATATGATATCATGCGAACACGGGGATGTTATAAACCGGCCACTGAGTATCGTAATTCAAACCAACGAGTATCATAATTTTTTCATAAGAGATATTTTTGTCATTCAATTTTTTTAAGAAAAAGATAAAATTATAATATTAAATACATGTTAAAAAGCGAGACTTATATGATCCAATCAGATTATATAATTTTTTTTTTTTTCTCGATATACAAAGACTTTTTCTATGCCGAAAAGGAGGGAAAGTGGGTAAATCTGAATCTCCACCTTGGCAAATCTAGCAAATAAACAAGATGGGGTATATACATCTCGAGGCAATCGAAAACATATGACAATTGATGATACAAGTCGCTGGGATGATGGGGCATCCGATGGAGGCTGATGTTTGAAATGCCAATTTCAAGTTCGCAAGCCGCACGCGCAACTCATGTGCCTCGAGTCAAATAGACAATCTAACAAGACAAGCAATGTGTGAGGTTGCTAATAATAGAATGTTGGCAGCAGTGTTTGACATTAACCAAACTTTGTTTGACTTTAACCAAACTTGAAGGCAAATGAAAATAAAACACCACAACACCAAGAGTAGGGATGGTGGTTGGACGGATTTTTTGGGGATATCCAATCTATCCCAAACCTTAATAAGACCGATCTGGTATACCCTAATAAGATTTGGGATAATTTGGAATTTAAAACTAAAACCCATTTGGATTTGAGATTTATCCCTTGAATACCTGCTACCTAAACTCGGTTCTAATTTTTTAATAAAATAAATATATAATAGGTGGATGGGAGGATTTGACCTTCAAATACTTGAATAGCCTATCCACTTGCCTAGACACCAAAGAGGTATTTGGTATAGAATTATCAACCCAAGATCTCCAGGATGATCTGAATGGAAACGATGAAATCATCGTGTTTGATTGTATCATGATAATTCTACGTGACAATGATTCTAAATCATCCTCACTTTTCAAATCACCGTCCAACCTAGTGATTGAACACCTATACTTGAGGTCGGAGATCCAAGATCACCCCATGCAATGATCTTGAACTAAAATTTAAAAACAAAAATATTCCTCAATCTAATAAAAAATTGATATATTAATATGCCATTAAGATATTATATCAATATTTTATATCAGATATTATATTATATTGATATTATATATTATATTTATGATATATTCTATTATAATATATTATTAGTCATATTATTGTCCTATTATGATTCAATGATAATTTTTGATGTGGCAGGATCGCTGACATGGAACCCATATCAGACTCAATCGGATGCCACGTCAGACATCTCTCTTCGGACTCCTTCGCCAGGCGGCTCCCTCTAGGTCGAGACGCCCTGGCCGAAGTCGAGCTCCGCCTCTCTCCGGACTCCCTCGCCAGGCGGTTCCCTCGAGGTCGAGACGCCCTGGCCGAAGTCGAGCTCCGCCTCTCTCCGGACTCCCTCGCCAGGCGGCTCCCTCGAGGTCGAGACGCCCTGACTAAAGTCGAGCTCTGCCTCTCTGAACCAGTCCCACTTCGAACGAAGGGATCGGTAGCTAAGGGACGTCGCTGCCTTCCTTGGACAGCGATAAGCCAGCCAAGGACCACGGAGGAGTGCCCGCCAGGCCACAGTAACTGCCCCCGCTGCCACTTGCAGCGAAAAGGAAAGGGTCCCCCGATCGAGGTGATGCGCTTCCAACCGACCGTCTGCGCCACCCAGAAGAGGAAGTCAACCCAGAAGATTCAAATCCAGGGAGCGACTGTCCCCGATCGAGGCTCTGCCAAGTTTTCCAAAGTGGAGCGACCAAAAGGAGGGTCAGAGCGCACGGTAAGTTCCTTGTCACGAATGAGGAAAGGCACCTCGCGCACGGCACGGAACGTCACCGCATACGCCTGCAAGCGAGGGGAGGATCCCAAGGTTGGCGACGCGCAGCCATCCTAGCTTAAAGGAGTTCTCCAAGGTTCCAAGAATGAGGTAAGTAAACAAACGGACGAAAGGGACGGCATACGGGAGAGCAACTGAGGGACCAAGTACTCTAGGCTACCAGAGACCCACCAGAAGGGTCTCGATGGACACAGCCATCCAGCTCGAATACTCCTCCACTGCCACTTTCCCTGCTCTTCTCTCAATTCATTCACACTCCCAAGTACAATTTTCTCCTCCTAGCATGGAATCCATCTACGGGGCTCGACCAGAATGATCTGTTCCCTGGATCGTACTGACTTGAGCATCGGAGTGCCCCCGCCGGGATCGCCGGCCCAGGTCTTCTCTGTTTTGTAGGTCCGGACGTGTGAGCGGATTCCTGAGCGACGAGGGCGCGTTCCGAGATCGTCTCCAGCTACAGGCCACGACGGTCGGGCGGCAACAATTTTAAATTAGAGCAAAAATATCTTATTATACTATATATTTATATAATAAAATATTTAATATATTATGTATTATTGTTTATAATCAAAATACATATTTGTATTAATAAATAATATATTATAAGTATAAATAAAATATTAATTCTATAATAACAATTAATATATTTTTATAGGATTAATAATTTATAAAAATAATAAATATATATTTATAGAATATATTAATTATTAATATATTAATGAATATATTAGTATTTTATTATAATATATTTATATGGATAATAAATATATTTTTATAAAATATATCATGGATATTTTTGATATTATATAGTTCATGATCATGAATTTTCATGAAATACTAAATATATTACTTATGGATACCTAAAGATCTTTAATTATTGGACCATAGCTTACCAAATGTAGCGTTCTTAAATCACTGAAAATCGAATCATCATAAGACTCGGATCACTATGATCTTAGAACACTATGGTAATCCCATTTGGATCACCAAATACCATCTAAGATCTAACTCAATCATGTTTATATATTAATTATATGCATAAAATATTTACATCATTAAACTCTTATCCATAAATACCAACTCAAAGCCCTTGCCAACGACTAAACTTTCCTATCCAGCCACCACTCCAAGACTCCCATCTGATCGAGACTTCTAAGGATGGAAAAAATATCGAAAAAATGATGGAAAACTTTGAAAAAATCGGCAAAATGAAGGGAAAAACAAAAATAAAATAAAAGATAAGACCTTGATAGATTTTTATTTTTTCCTCTTTGCTTCTTTTTTTATTCATTTCATTCTCTCTTTCGGCGATCCATGGGGAAGGAGAGCACAAAGGAGATCAGAAGTTTTTCCTAAAACCTGAGGAAGATATTCCTTTTCGGCCGCTCTAAGCCTCCCACTCGTTTAACACTCCTGGGGATGAAAAATGCAGAGGAAAAACTAAGGGGAAGCATAGAAAAAATCAAGAAAAACTAGCAAAAAAAAAAAAAAAAGAAAGAAAGCTAAGGCCTTTTTCATATTTTTTTTTTTTCCTTCTTTTTGTTTTCATTTCATTTTCTTTTTTCAAAGATCTATGCGAAAAGGAATCACCTAAGGTTCCGATTAGGGCTTTTTTTGAAGTTTTGAGGGCTTAATCTTGGTAGAACTGTAGAAGCATGGAAATTTTTGATTGAAAAGATTTTTCTTTTAACTCCAAAATTTTCAATCGATGAGATTATGCTCTACCAAATTCATTGTGCGATACCGAATCTATCAACAGGTTCCGGTACCCGGCAGATACATAAATTTTAAATGAGATGGGTTTGAGATTTTAGATTGATTTTGTAATCGGGTTTAGATTGAGTTCAAATAGCAAGATTTTAAATAGGTTCATATTCAAGTAGGACAAGTTTTGCAGGTACTCTGCCCATTGCCATCCAGGGAAAAAAAGGGAAACCAAATTGTAAATTGGAAACCTCAGCAAAGTTGCCCTGCTATGTCAAGTCCAAAATTGTGTAATTATGAGAAGGTATGCAAACGAAAAGACTTTGGAATTCTATCTTACAAATATTCTACATGTCACCCTGGCATATTGAGTGGCTGATAAAAGGAATATAAGCAAAAGCAATAAAGAGTAGCCCACATTGGCTAAAATGTTCCCAAAAACCACATATGCAGGCGAACACATTTAACACACCGAGAGGCAATTTCTGGTTTTCACAAAGTATACCTTTAGCACATATGTAGCCATAACGACACATGCCTGTAATTTACCAAGGTAAAAGAAAAAAACAAAAAACCATAAACCCCTTTAATAAAAGCTAAATATAGAAACCGGTTCAAAAGCATTCAGTACAAGACGGAAGGCATGTGAATCCACTGTGATAACAAGCAGTAGCTAAGATATGAGGCAGTCCACAAAAACTGCTGAACTAACCAAAGCTTGCACCTCAGCTGTTATATTCAAGATATCCGATCACAAAACTTTAGAAAGCTAAAATATAACTCACTAAATGAAGTAAACCAAAATTTCAGACCACGAATATGATAAATCCTAAAATAATTTCACTAAATAAGTTTTCTGACCAAAAACAAGACTGCATAAACATTGGACTCACTTGAGTTTGTGTCTTCGTGTAAGAACATTAAGCAAGATGAATTACATAAACAAGTTTGGCCTTGATGCCTTGTACGTGGTTTTCAGCTTCCTGCTTGGTGGTCTAACCTTCTTAAACACCAGGGGAAATTTGATCTTGGAATCATGAAATTGCTTGGTATTCTCTCTCTTGCAAAGCTTAGCAGGGACAGTGGCTGTTTTGATAATTTGTATACAATGATACCTTACCCGATGACGAGAGGCCATCTCATTGTACATTTGTTCAACAGCACCATTTAGAGTAGTATCACGGAATTCCTTGTACATGTTGTGGTAGCCTGTTCTGCTCTGGTAACGTAGCCAAATTCCATAGTTCTTGATCTTGGTTGGTTTTCGCTCAAAAATCTGAAAACTCCAAATTAGTTGGAATAAATAATAAGAACGAAAATGAGCCCACAATGAAAAATCAAGCATTAAAGCATTGATATACTAAAACTAGTAGGCAAGCCAAGCGATTGATGTATTGAGGAAAGCAGGCTATGCATATAAAACCAAATGTTAGTTATAAAGCACAAAATTGCACTAGAAGTCGTAAATGACTTTGCAAATTATTTGTTTCCATAGTTCTTTGCATTTTTAATGAAAGAATCAGGCAAGAGCCCAAGTAGTTATCACTATCATCCCTTTGAATGTAAGCATTGGTGCCTCCAGCCAATTGATCCCTTAATTGTTTCATTTTTTTCTAATCAAAGCAGTAATTCACTGAATATGAAATAATGCCCACATTATGCATTCAGCATAATTGTTTATATGCATAATCTAGAACACGATGGATATATAAAGCATATTGTCAAAGGCTTGGGACAATTAAGTACCAAGAATGTACAATTACATGTTGTAAACATGGAAATAAGCCTCACCATTCATCATTAAACTATACAAGATAAATCATTTAAAGACCTTTCTGAAATCAACATGAAAATATTACCTTTCTAATAAATGTCAGCCTTAAACCATTAGATCTCAGAAGCATAAGAAAATGAAACAATTCAGATGCTGCACTTATATCTAGTTCTTCTTTTTAGCTTGGAAGAATATCCATTTCAATGACTGTGCCATGTCATTCCAAGAAACCAGCAGTTGATGAGCATGGAAGACTCAGCTTACCACGCGCTTATCCCCTTTGTGATTACGGAATGGAAAAAAAAACAAAAGAAAAAAGAATCCTAGAGACTTCATACAAACATATTTTTCTCCCTAAAGCCCCTCATCTTGCCAGTATAATCAAGAAGAATACACTCATTGAAGCAACTCACAAGAAGTTCAATCAGCCAACAAAATTTGTAACCCAGACCAGCAAATCTCAAGTACATAAGGAGAGAATATATTGGTGATGGGATTCAATACGCCCAGACTAATAAAAAAAAAACAATACTAGATCAAAGCATATCAGTTTCTCGCTGTTGGAGTTAATTTGTAATTAATGAGTGGAAGTCTAAGAGTTGTTATATTTTTCATGTAAATTAAACGAGTCAAGAATTCTAAGAGTTATTCAGAATAATGAAGAATCAGATAGGAAATCTAAGAGTCATTTAGATATTCAAAGAGTTAAGGATTACTATGAATTTATTGGGGTAGACCAAAAGTCACCTTCAAATATCTATATATAGGACAATGTGTATTGAGTCTAAGTAGTGTGGAGAGTTTTATGATATGATAATATAAATGATATTCCTCCCATTCCATTCATTTTTCCTTGAGCATTATCAGAGTGCTTTCAAATTTCTAACATTTGGTATAAGAGCTAAATCGATTTTTTCAGCAATTATCAAAGCAAGGACAATCCTTAAGCAAGTAGCATAGGTCCCAAGTTGCTGAGAGCCAGATAGCCACAAAATCACGAAGCAATTTCGGAGTCAGAAAAAGCTGTTCATGAAGCCGTGAAGTATTTTCCCCATTCAAGGTGTTAAGCCTCCGGGTCGAAAGGAATCCGTAAAAAAGTGTGCAAGTCTAAGATAAAAAAACTTTGCAAAAAAAAAAAGAAGAGCAATTTTTAGAGATTGAAGGAAAGACACCTTATTAACAACACCAATAGAGCAAAATGAAAGGTAAAAAGGTAATAGTTGTGGTTGCGCCATACAAGGTAATGCTCAAAGAAATGCTTGAGAAACTAAATTTTTCTCCAGCAAGGTATACAAATTAACAACTCTTTGAATATTTAAATAAACTAAATTATTCTTAATTTTCTCCAGCAAGGTATACAAATTAATGAGAGTGGAAGTCTAAGAGTTGTTATATTTTCTATGTGAGTTAAATGAGTCAAGAATTCTAAGAGTTATGTAGAATAATTAAGAATAAGTTAAAAAATCTAAGAGTTATTTAAATATTCAAAGAGTTTAGAATTACTAAGTATTTATGGGAGTAGACCAAAAGTCACCTTCAAATATCTATATATAGGACAATATATATTGAGTTTAAGTAGTGTGGAGAGTTTTATGATATGATAATATAAATGATATTCCTCACACTCCAAGCATTTCTTCTTGAGCATTATTAGAGTACTTCCAAATTTCTAACATTTACTGATATAACTCACATAGAAAATATAACAACTCTTAGACTTCCACTCTCATTAATTACAAATTAACTCCAACATCCTTCCTTTAATTTGTAATTTTTCATAATATCTTCAATTACTGATCTGAACCGCAACCAGAAATAAAATCTCTTATGACAAATGCTCTTCTCATTGATCTATGAAGTGAAGATCTTGTATCTTCTTCAATCACCATTTCTTCATCTTCTATGATAACTCCTTTTTTCATCTTCAGCTTCAACTGATTTAATTCTTTAATTACATCTTCATATTTGTTCTTTAGCTCTTCATAGGCTTCATGCAAATCTTGCATAGATATCTTGACATCATTAACTTCCTGAAAATGAATATCTTTCATAACAATATTATAAATATTTTTTAAATAAATAATTGCTTGTAATGTTACAGTATTTTCTGTATCATTCTTTGTAATAGTTGCATGACCATCGATTATAAAACTTTTACTTATATCTTCAAAAATGACTATTGCCACAGTTTGGAGAGTGATCTAATCCAAACTTCTCACTTGTATACCTGCTAGAGAAAATTTTAGTTTCTCAAGCATTTCTTTGAGCATTACTTTACATGGCGCAACCATCACTATTACCTTTTCATCCTCTATTTTGCTCTATTGGTATTGTTAATAAGATATCTTTCCTTCAACCTCTGAAGACTGCTCGTCTTCTTTTTCTTTTGCAAAGTCTTTTTGTCTTAGACTTGCACACTTCTCTACAAGTTCTTTTCGACCCGGAGACTTAATACCTTGAATGGAGGGAATACTTCACGAACAGCTTCTTCTAACTTTGAAACTACTTTGTGATTTTGTGACTATCTGGCTCTCAGCAACCTGGGACCTGTGATACTTGCTTAAGGATTTTCCTTGCTTTGATAATTGCTGAAAAAATCGATCTAGCTCTGATATCAAATGTTAGAAATTTAGAAGCACTCTGATAATGCTCAAGAAGAAATGCTTGGAGTAGAAGGAATATCATTTATATTATCATATCATAAAACTCTCCATGCTACTTAGACTCAATACATATTGTTCTATATATAGATATTTGAAGGTAACTTTTGGTCTACCCCTATAATTACATAGTAATTCTTAACTCTTTGAATATCTAAGTGACTCTTAGATTTCCTAACTGATTCTTAATTATTCTAAAAAACTTTTAGAATTCTTGATTCATTTAACTCGCATAAAAAAAATATAACAATTCTTAAACTTCGACTCTCATTAATTACAAATTAACTCTAACATAATAATTGCTGAAAAAATCGATCCGGCCCTGATACCAAATGTCATTCCAAGCAACCAGCAGTTGATGTGCACGGAAGACTCAGCTTACCAAGCACTTATCCCCTTTGTGATTACGGAATGGAAAAAAAGAAAAAAGAATCCTAGAGACTTCATACAAATATATGTTTCTTCCCTAATCCCCTCATCTTGCCAGTATAATCAAGAAGAATACGCTCATTGAAGCAACTCACAACAAGTTCAATCAGCCAACAAAATTCGTAACCCAGACCAGCAAATCTCAGGTACATAACGAGAGAATATATTGGTGATGGAATTCAATACGCACAGACTACTTAAAAGGAACAATACTAGATCAAAGTATATCAGTTTCCCACTACAACTGGAACACCATCAATCTTGACAAAAATAAATAAATAAATAAAAGTCTAATAAGAAAAAGAAGTTCACAAAACAAGGTTTTAAGAATCGAAGCTAAAACAAAACAGGGGAAAGAACCAAAACCTCGTTGATCGCCAGTACTTGCCCGTTGCTCTTCTTGACTTTCTTAAGCTTCCTCAAGAAATACCTGCGGTGCAAAACGGTAAGCCAAAGATCACAAAAAGTTGTTTAAAAATATATAAAAAAAAAAAAAAAAATCCCTAAGATTTTGCAGTTCTGTGAATCGGGTTCTCGAACGTCTACCAGAACTTGGATTTGGCGCGGACCTCGTTGGTCGCCCACAGCTTCATCCGATAGATCTTCGGATGCTCATCGGTCGGAGACGGGAGCGCTCTCCCGACCACCTGGTATTGATGGAACTGCAATCAACGAGCAACGAACCAGCAAAATGCTAGAAATCATCAGTTCCAAAAGCTCGAGAACGCGAAGAATCGAAAAAGGCATCAAAAACCGCATCAAAGTAGCAAAGTCCATAGGATTGGAGGAAAGAGGGAACGAAAGAACTCACCCTAAACGCCACCATCCTAAAAACCTTCGCTTGCTCTTCCCCTTGCCGGTAAAGGGCTGGCGGCTGAACCCAGGAACGGATGCGCGGTATAATTTCTCTTACAGCGTATATTTGTGGATGGCAGGGTGGATGGTGTTTGCCATCGGCTACCCTAATGGGCCAGGAAATAGGCCTAAGATGGAATATCTGGCTTTCCTCTGAAGGGCCCATTTGTGTTCCAGGTTCCAGAAATTGGGTGCCATTTGCTCGGCCTGCTCTCCGAGGAGTGACATTTAACCCAACCTCTCCTCCTCCTTATTGGAGTCTCAAAAATCTCAAAAAAAAAAAAAAAAAAAACGTGCATCCTCTTAACAACATGTCGCGGATTTGGTCCAGACAAATCCAGTCATCCATGATTAAAATAATAAAGTTTCCTAGCCCTGAAAAATCCATCAATGCTTTATAATACTTGGCCCGGTGGAAACTGGAAAATCCAACTCCCGTCACAATCGAAGTTAGAGATTGGCGCTCTTCTCTTGTGCTAGTGGATCACAGCCATCCATTGCTTTGCATCTCACATATAATATAGAGCACGAGCAACCGGAGGCGAGCTTGATACCGAATTCAAAAGAGGCATTATACATTTGTGGGGCACAACTTATTTAAATCTACGAAGCTACTGATAGTATCATACAAAGATGGGTTTAAAGATATAATCGAAATAAATTTGAATGAAAATAAAATGACCGTATCTTCCGATATATTTTGATATATGATCAAAATCGGAATTGCAATTAGAATGGATTCTGAGTATTACAAGAAAAATTTTGGATTGTGAAGGATTCGAATACCCCTATACCTATTCCACCAACTCTTCCAAACAAACATACCTTTAAAAAACTTAAATAAAAATAAAATTATAATATAACAAGATGATGCTATAATGTTTATATTAATGATTTTTTTTTTTTTTCAATTTGCCAGACATGATGAGAAACAAGCTGCACCATTCCAAGAAACTTCACCTACCAATCAAGCAGGCAAAATATACTTGAGCATTAACTTGAGATGCTTCGAGTTAACAGATCAACAAACAATAAGTGTTGACAAATTAATCACTCCAGCCATCACTCAGCGAGAGCAATCCTGCATGCTTTAATGTGGGTGGAAATAAGCATTTGCTTTTCTTTGGTGCAAATCCAAAGCTTCAAGAAAATGCCTTCAACAGTGTATTGGATACCCTAGGAGCCGATGGAAAGAAATAAAATTCCAAGAGGGAACTTGTCAGCCCAGATATAAAATTTTCTGATATTTCATTACTTTCATGTCCAAAAGAAGTTAAAAAAAGCGAGGACAAAGTTACAAAGGCCTTCCCAATATTCTTTTCCACCAGGAGATTAAATCAAAACTGAATATGGGGGGAGTGGGTAAAAAATGGAAGAGACAATTGCAGAGTAGAAGTAGCAATATGGGAATTTTAATCACTCTTGAGTCAATTACAATCATACTAAAACATAAAAAATCTGCACAGGCTTACATATCGAATACATAACTTCTGATTGTTCACAGAATTTAATAAACACTATAGGTGCCGAACTGCAGCTTGTAAACAAATCACCATACATCTGCTCCTTTTGTTGCCCCTAGAAGAATAGCAATTGCAGCAAGAATGGCCTGCCCAAGACAAGTCAAAGCTTAGTTTAAAAAAAATAAAACAATTTCATTCCGTTCTCATAAGAAAATGTAGTTTTGAATCATAAATACATTGAGAAGACAATGGAAAATCAGCCTTGGGAGAGACTGATGATGCCATCTACCAGGATTGACCATGTTGGAATATCAATCCATTAAAATACCGTATCATAAACACCAGCAATTGTTGCCCATTAACTCAAGAATGCCTATATAGGGTGCCAAAATTTTATGTCAGTGGCTCAGTGCAAACCGTTCGCAGAATCTACCTAAACAAGTGCTCTGCCCTCTTTTTATATAATCCCCTTAACTTTGTGATCTTCCCATAATAAGGCCCTAAAACCACAATGTAAACCTAATTTTTTCGATAACAACTACCTAGTTTACATATAATGCGATCGATGAAATACCAACATGTCATAAGTTCTACCATTGTAGACCTGGTTCACATCATAAACTAGTATCCAACTTGAGAAAGTGGAAGGTTGAGTTAGAAAAAAAGACAGGCTGAATGATGTTCCAGAAGTTGCATGTTACTTTACTGAAACAAGGAAGAGACACCATCAAAGCACTTCATATGACAAATTGCTCCAGGGCCAGCCATGCCCTCCAAACTTGGCATAATGTGCTCCATCACAACACCTAGGCATTTGGGCAGGGAAGGGGTGGTTCAGGGTGTGATGAACTTGCACCTTATTAGCCAAATGGAACGGAAAAGTCAGACCCTCATTGTAGTTCTACCAGGTCCATCAGTCAGGGAAACACAAGCTCCAACACCCTCGTGAATTAGACATTGTCATGGAGACCTGTGCTATGGTCCATTATTCTCTAGAAATCGTACTAATCTTTTATAACAAGTTAAGGTACAAATTAAAACTATGGACAGCTAAATATATCTTGATATAATCTTAAACAGTGAAGCCTCTTGCTTATTCACTCAAAAACATCAAAGAGGACACAAAAAACAATGAGCCTATTCCACATTGTCGTGACATTGGTCAACCTATCATCAAACCAAACAACCTCCCAGCCCCAGAAAAAAAATATATATGCTCTGTCAGGTTCAAGGACAACATCATTGTACAGAGAAAATTTTGACTTGATAACTATGACTATCAGATGCAATCAGATATGGATGGCAATATAGCTGACATTAAGTTGGACCAACTTCCAGGGACTATGTCATTATTTTCCCCTTGTGAAGCTCTAGCATCAATTATTTAACAAGAAAACTCCAAAATAATAATCCTTTAACCAACCACGAAAATTGAGGAATGGAAATGCCCAACCTCTAGTAGAGGCCTCCCACAAGCTTACTTCCCAAAATCTCAATTATAATCAATCATGTTATAGCATAATACTTTAAAAACTTAAGGTTTATGATGTTCCTCTAACCAATGTATGTGCATGAAATACCGACCACCCTCAATGTTAGCTTCTTTTTTTAAAAAAAATGTTTCTTAACGAGGGCTTACAATGTTTAGGTTAGATTAGGAACAGAACAACAACCATAATTTTTATTTTCTAGAAAACCTAACTCATTGGTGCATTCCAGGTAGCCCTGTAAATGGATCAAATGTAGATCAAGCCGGGGTCCATCCACATCCAGTAATCAAACATATTAACAGCATGACAATCTGAATCCAGGTATCTGAAGAATCAGCCTTCCAACCATAAGCCCAATCCAATTAAATCTGATATGAGAAGTTTGCGTCACAAGTAGGAGTATGAGTTATCACGTGTTTATCCTGTGGCAGGTGGTGGAAAGTGTAATCGGGGTAAGGAAGAGAAAAGAAAGAACAAGACAGAAATGCACACATATACATGTGGCCAGTTAGCAAGCAGCAAGCAGTGGATAGGTGCCACATAGGGCTCTTACCTCCCCTTGCAGTCATGGTGGTGGTGGGGGAACTCAATAATGGATTCATCATTAATCTTGATCAATAGTTTATATGCTGTGATAACAAATCCAATTTGGATTATTATGAAATCAGATTGATGTTGCTGCACAGGAATCAAATACAGGTCATAAACCAAAATGGCAAAATTGAGTACTTAATCCAACCAATTGAGTTGGATTACAGCTGAGCTCTTAATGAGGATGAAATCCAACAGCATAGTTCCAAGGCATAACAGACATTCAAACAATTCTCTATATATCACAGCACAAACAGAATTCCTCAAAGCTTGCCACAGGAGTACAGCTCTGGATCACTATAAGGCAAATATATGTATCACAAAACGTGACTTGGCTTTCATAAAAACTACTTATTTAGCATAAATTACTTATTTAGTAAACAGTGCTGATAAAATTGTGTGATTATAGTCACAAGGGAATGAGATACATGTTATATTTCCAATCTAGCACTAATAGTCGTGTTCTATGCCCACTTGTATCACTAGAATAATATATAAAATGTCTGGGTGCATTTCATGAAGAAGCATAAAAATTTTGTCAATTTCAAGATCTAAATAAATGGTTGCAAAATTCAAGAGATGTGAACTAAAACAAAGGCTCTACAAAGTGAAGATTTGGTATCTCACTGTTGTAAGTAATGCTCCATTAAAAGCTAATTCAGAGGATGAAAGAACCATTTCAAAGCAAGAGAGATTTGAAAACTGGCTGGAGAAACAAAATGGATAATTATAGGTTACTTTTTACCTTGGTCATTTTTTAATCCAGTTTCATATAAAAAGGCATTCCACAAAAATTGCAGCAAAGACAATGTTATCTGCTTCATATCAAAGACCATGAAACATTGAATTTTCTGCTACATTTATGGGATTGTTTCATATCCTTTTTTAATGTAATTTCTTGTACAAGGAGCAGGTTCAATTTCGAATTAAATTTTCAAGTACAAGTAATTAAATATAAATATCCATTTCAGGCAGGTAGATTCTCTTTATGCAGATCTCAAACACCATAGTTTTTGTTTAATCGATTTGTCTGAAAGATTGTCAAAAAGATTAGCTTTCCAGTTAAAACCTATTGACAAGTAAATCAAAAGTACACCTTATGGCAATTGATGATTTTTCATTTTCTCAAAGTCCTATGGTCCAGGTCAGGTTATCATACTACAAACTACAAAGGAACTTGTTAGTCAAACCATAGTCATATTCTCAATTAAATGATAAGGAACCATGGAAATAAAAGCATTGACTCTTTTCTCTTACTATATGAGTCAATTGTTCATATGAGTTCTTAAGTGTCAGCATTCACACCTGAGCATGATCACAGCAAAAATTTCCTAGATCAAATTCTTATCTTCTTCCTAAATCAGATTTTAAAAAACACCTACAATTATGATGTAATATCAATAGCAGTAGTTTATGTCATCCATGCATGGATTTGGAATAAAGCATATCCACAAATTTCAAGTATGTTAGAAATTCTTATGCAACCTAAAATAAAACCAAATGCCATTTTGCAAGACATTCTGTGAGTATTGATGAAGGAAAATGTCTATAAAGGTGAACACATCGAAATGAAAATGAAGCCAACAGCAACTAAAATCTAGGTCAGTACGTGTAAATAATGGATATATAAGCAAAATTCTGTTATTTCATATTTTACTCAGATCAAGCAAAGCAAATGAACACATAATGGAAGTAATCAGAACAAATATGACAGAAGCTTTGCACAAGAGGCTAGATTATATTTGTTACTTACAGCAATAGTGCAAGCAATGAACCCTGGTTTCTCTCTGTAATCTATTCTGACGCAAAGAAGGATGAAAGCTCCAACATACCAGGGAATAGCAGCAAGAAAGAAGCCAATGAAAAACCTTTCAAAAATTTAAAAAAAAATTATAATTAGCCACCCACTTATATTAGTAAAGTGCTTGAATCAACGCTTTTAAGTTTCAGAAAAGCTCCAGAAAAAGGAGGTTAAGCAGCAGACCAGCAATTACAACTAGCAAACAACAAAATTCTACAGATTTAGTCATCAAAAGAATCAGCAATAGTTAAGAAGAATGAAAATTATGATTACTTACAGAAACCAGCCAATACCAATACCACAGCAAGGAAGGCGTGGCATTCTTAAAGGTCTTCCTTCAGCAACAGTAGCATAACCTATAACAATCAGAAAAATCAAAGAAAACTGGTCAAATGCAAGCAGACAAACATCTAAAATTTTCCACACATGTTATATAGTTATTTATTCAAGAAACACACCCAACTTCTTAAAAGAAAGACAATGGAATAGTTTGATAGGTTCATCCCAAGCAGCAACCAAACAAAGCTTGCTTTCATAAATCATATGTGAAAAAGTGTCCTGTTTTTTACAGACTCAGAAATAAAAGACAAGTTCCTTATAATAAAGATATGCACTCAAGCATGAAAATATATATATACACATACATGTACAACTTAAAACGTTAAAATTTTGTGAAGGACAATGCTTGGAAATTAACAAATAATGCAAAGCAAAGTCCAAATTGGAAAATAAGTGAAAATAGAATAACCAACTTGTTAATAAATATGGAACAGATATATCCTTAATTGTTGAAACCTCAGGAAGTTGATTTTCTTCCTCTGCCAGTACTGTCGAAGAATTGATTTATTTCATAGGATAATACTTTACCATTTATGCAGATCAAGAGATGAAGTTGGTCTCTGAGCTTTAAATTATCTAAGTGTTGGAACTCTTTACTAAGGCTTTCTTGCTGGCTGAGTGAAGTGACTTGAAGTCTAGCTAAGCAGTACTTGGATTTGCATTCTTTGCAACAACTGCATTTGCATTTGCCATTTCATATTCTTAATAAGAATTCATACAATAATGATTACAGGAGGAAAATCATGCTTGCTTTTGGATGACAAACCTTTACAAGCATCACTACCATACTTCAGCTGGAAAAAAAATGTTGATCTGATATTCTGATCCATGAACCATTTGAATTTGATGCAATTGTCAAGGCTTGGAGGTTCTCACAGAAAAAATGAACAGCAGCTTGGAATCTGGAAACCAGCTAGATAATGAACTTTCTAGCAATGTGTAGAAGACCTAGCTATATTCTAGGTGGACAAAGCACTGGTTTTCCATATGATTTCACTAGTTCATTAGATTCTATATTTTAAATGCCTTTTGACCTATATTACTCAGAAAGAACAAAAACAGAAATTTTTTTAAGTCTGTTGCACATTTACTGTGCTATGAACTATGCTATATTTGTTGAGATAGGCAAGGAGAATAACAAAACAAAAAGGGAAGGCAAAAGATCATGAACGCACAATATTTACATCGTTCGGTCTGTTGACCTGTGTCCAGGGATAGAGACCATGCAAAAGTCTCAATATAGAAAACTGGAGACTATAGAGTATAAGGTTTCCTCTCAAAACCTAGTCCCCAATTCACCCAATCTCGAGAACACTCAATAGCCCACCACTTTTAGGGTTACAAGAGATATATATAATACGATAAGTCAATCCGGACTCAAACTGGTCTCCTATAGTAATCAAGTAATCCCTTTTTGCCTCTCTAGAGCTTGTAAACTCAAGTCATGCTCAGGCAATATCAAAATCACATCTTTAACTTCTTCCAGTTGAATGCTTCATTGCTGAATTCCCCGAATGAAATGTTAGTATTTGGAATAACCCAGAAGGGCATGGCATCATATTTCAATGCAAAAGCTTAAATTGATCAGATATAGAAGCAGAAAATCATACAGATACCTGAACCAATTCAACCCCAACTAATCCAACCCGACTGTGCTGTGACCCCCAATCAATCAAGAAACCTGGCTTATCATCCGATCCTCAATTGTCCATCAAATTATATCAAAAGACTCCCATTTCAGAAGTAAAATATACTTCCTCATCACAATTTCACTGATTCCCTATCCTAAAAGTAACCCAAAACAATAGCAACTATCACTGTGAAGGCTATTCTTCAAAAACAGCAGAGATTCTGATTTATTTAGAATTTCGTGCGTCATCGAGGGTTACGCAAACCTGCAACGGATTGGTAACCATGGGAATAGTAGGGAGGGCCGGCAGAATAAGGAGGGGGAGGATAAGCTGTCGGGGTAGCCACCCCAGGCGGAGGCGCCGGCTGAGGGAACCCGATAGCCAGCTGAGGATAGCTCGGGGCACCGCCCTGAAACGTCCCGTACTGCTGGTGATGGTGATGTTGGCCGCCGCCGTAGGGATCGTCGGTGATTCCTCGGCTCTTCCCGTCGTCTTTGCTCATTTTCTCTTTTCTCCCTAGGGCTTTTTTAGGGATGGTTTTTTTCCTCTCCTCGCGGTCCCGGCGTTCGATCGGAAGATCTTATTAACGAATTTTTGACCCTTTTCAGGAATCTTGGGTCAGGAAACTCGCCGCGGGTATTTAGCACTGGTACGCTTCCCAAAACTTGTCCCCAAATTGTTATAAACCCGTATGAGGTGCGCTTCGATTTCGATGCAAGAAGGAAGCATTATTTTTCGTTTGAGTTCCCGTTTTGCCTTCCTACAAACCACATTTTGCTGACAGTTGTGAAGAAAGCCCTCCACCCGAATGCTGGCAACCCGGTTCACATTTGCTTCCTATAAATATGTCTACCATCATCAGAAGATGCCCGCTCTACGGGAAGGCAATATATATCCCCTTAGGCCACGATCAATAAAAAGATTATTAATTGAACCAAGTCTACCATATTATTTCATGATCAATTCAAACCAAAAATAATGTATATAAACTTTAAGAAAAAAAATATATATAATTTTTCATGAACGGTCTACGCATCACCGTCTTAGATTAAATCCAAAAATCTTTCGAAAGTGTCCTTTTGCTTTATCAAAAACAATTTATGCATCCACCAAGTCTATCATATTATTTCCTGACCGATTCAAATAAAAAATAATGCAAATGTACTTTAAGAAAAAAAAAAAAAAATGCAAATATTCATGAACAATCTATGCATCCACCTTGATCCCTTTTCACCCCAACTCCCTCATTTCACCCCAACTCCCTCATACTCTCGCTTCTCCACTCCCATGGCGTCTCCCCTCCACATCACGCACCCATCCATGATTATATTCACCATCATCGTCTTGGTCATCCAAGCAACAAATGGTTGCAAATGGTTGTTTGTGAACCAGCGGGCTGCTGTTCAAAAGAAAGAAAAAATAAGAAAGGGTACTTCACAAGCCAAGCCGTCATCACCATCCGCAAAAATGGTGGCACAGCAAAGTTCCCACGCTAATCAGGTGAATCATAATAGCCTCTTTAAAAAATAAAATATAGAAAATAAGTGAGAAGAAAAGAGAACGCAGATAAATACATTGTAAAAAAAAAAATTTAATTATAAACTATCATTAATTATTATTTAATTTTATATTAATGTATTAAAAATAAATTAATTTTATGATCTATATTGATAGACATGTATATAGCCCGATATTATATGTGATCTTTATATTTGAACTTAAGCACCTTATATTGGTTGGTATGGTAGAGACGGTATAGTATAAACCTTAGTATAATTGGTCCATGATGAAAGAGCCTATTAGGGTTTGTTTTATAAATAGGCTAAGTCACCTTTCCCCTTCTCATAATAATATTTTTATCGTGAGATTTATTCTTACGGCTTGCCCATCGAATAGCCGCCTGTTGTGAAAGGATGTTAAAGAGAATGACTTGATCTTTGATATTCGCGTAAGTATCCATAATTGTAGGTTTAGAAATTAATAGTAAATACAGGTACATATCACAAATCTTTAGATGTTATTTGATCTATAGGTTTACGGATCTATTATTTGCTCAAATTAATTCTTGAAGATAATATCATTTTTGGTATTTTAGAAATCATGCATAGTAATCTTGGGATAATAAAAATTTTCTTATAATTGATATTAGATTAACTATGCATAATTTAGAACCTCTTTTATTTTTTAATTTATTTTATAGGAAATGATCTTGGTTTCTTTTTGGATTTTGTTTTTAATTTATTTCTTTGATTTTCTTCTCCCATCTGGCTATCGCATCCCTTATCTCGACGATTCGTGAAAGAATCGAGATATCTCTTCATGCTTATAGCTTTAATATTCTCCGGATCCATTATCGAAGGCCATTGATGCTGCCATCAAGCTTTTCGACCATGGCAGATCATAGCTATGAAAGAAAATGGGGACTCACGATACTTGTGCTGGAATATTAAAAAAAATTAGGACCGACAGTGGAGGGAACCGTCATGCCCTCCTCCCATTAGATGAAGAGGTCACTTGCCTCAAAAACACCATCGGCCATCCAGCATGCATTGACATCGGTTATAGCCCCCCCCCCCCCCCCCCCCAACAGGTGATTCATAATTAAATCATATACAAAAAATAATTAAATCATATACAAAAAAATAAATTAAATTAGGGCCAGCAACCATGGGAATCGCCGTGCCCTCCTCCTCCCACATGTCCCCTGAAGTGGCCGACAAGGATCGACCGATGACTATTCTGACGTTAAAGGGGTGGAGATCAAATGGCGGACGATCAAGGATTTGGGCTTGACGGCCAACAATCCTCTCCTCTCTCTAAGACCCGACAGAAAGAGAAGATCCATTGCCGAATCTCCTTGATCTCCCTCTTCCATTCATCGACGATTGGCTTTGGCCAGCAGACATGGCCATGGAGGATCGCCCACCCTCATCGTAGAAGAGAACAAAAAAAAATAAACATTGAGTGAGAAAATGGATGGCTGGTTTGGCTTGCCAAGATCGGAAGATGGCCGTCGGTAGTTGGGATGGGACGGACACCCATCAGCAACGACGGTACCAGGCTCGAAGGCTACGGCCATGCTAGGTTTTGGGGGTTACCACGGTGGTGATCGGGAAAGGCCAAAGGAAGGAAGGAGATGTTTAGTGGATCTTGGGTTTGAGTTACCGGGTTTCAACCAGTTTAAAATCCAACCCATTATTTAAGTTTGAGTTTAATTAATAAGTTGGCTGAACCCAATTACATTGGATTAGTTTTAATTTGGATTTTAAAAAAAGATTTTTAATTAAGATCCTATAAAATTTTAAATTACACATGGATCCATATAAAATTACATATAGACCCCTAAAATATTGAATATTACAATTCAGTCCTCAAGATTTTACATCTAGCTCTCTATCATTTTCTAATAATTTATTTTACAGAAAAATCTCTATATTTTCATAATTTATGATTTAGTCATCTATTATTAATTTTTGATAAAATCGTTGTAACTTGCTTGTTTATATTTGATTTGAGTGATTTTTAGACCGTTAAACTCGTAATGATTTGAAAAATATTTTGATTGAATTCTTCATGATAAAATATATAAATTATTTATATATAATTTTACTTACTATTATATAATTCAAGTGTATTTTTATGTAGTTCCAAAGAATTCGGAGTACTTTATGAGTTTTGAATAGATGAGTCATCGAGGACTAATTATTTTATTTTTTATTATATTTTAAAATTATATATTAATTTATCTATTTTATTTGACTCAAAATTGACTGTATTAATTATAACACTTATTATATGCTATAATTCTTATCCAAAGATATTTTATAGTTGTATAGTAAGTGTTATTGATAGAAATAGTAGTTAGAATGCAATATTATATTATGATTTAATCAATGAAGTACATGTTGTTAAGTATCCCATTCTGAACTGATCTTTTGTGGCATATATATGATTAAAGTATATCATTTTATATTTGATTGGGTATTTATTTTTTCTGTATGAATAATTTTATGGATTGATATAAATATTTATTACCAAAGTAGTTTATTTATGTTGTCCATGAGTTTTTCATTATAAGAGGGATATTTTCTGGTTATGGCATATAACCGCCTATCCAAAGAGGATTGTTGTATGTTTTAATTAAAAAATTTTATATGGGACATTATGTTGCAAGGGTGCCCTAGCTTTCATGGATCTGTTTGTCTAAAGGGGATATGTTCGTAACTATGAGGGTATTTTATTTGCTTGTGACTTCATATTAAGAGTACTTATGCATATTGTATATTTTGCCTAAAGAAGAATATGTGATATTATATTTGGACTCTCATATATCATTTGTGATATGGCCCATTGGCTAATATTTTGCATTCATGTCATTTTTTATTATACAGTCATTTTTTATGTTAATAATAATAATATTGTTGTTGAGTTTTAACTGGATCAAATTATCAAAGATGAAGATATATTGGACTTAGAAAATTTATCTATCCAGAGAAGACAGATTTTTGAATGCCTTGTATCATCATTATGTTAACCTTTGTTTTCTTTAAAAAGATATGTATATATTGAGTCTAAGAAGTTTATCTATCCAAAGGAGATAGATTTTTAAAAGCTTGTATTCTCATTATATTGATCTTATTATTAGAGTTAAAAAGTATATCATATTATTTATCTAAAGGAAAGTTTTATGATAATGCACATGATACACTTGTTGAAAATGGCCTATTATATTTAAAGTTTTATTTATTTGTTATTTGTACCTCAAACATATTGTATCGTACATTATCTTGATTTATCTTTTATGTATCTTATAGAGATGATGTCTTGATGATTCCTAATTGGAAGGTTTGTGAATTTCGATGAATGATGACCACTAAATGGCATGTTTACTGAGATTTACAAGATCCTTCTATAAGATATTTAGAAGGATTTGCATAGCATATATGTTGAAGAGAGATTCCTTGTATGGATACTTTCTTTTTAAAGAAAGTCTTATAACATTAGACCAAGGGCTCTTATTAAAATAATATTTATAAAAAATTTTGGCATATATATTGTATATATTTCTCTATTGATTAACTGCATAAAGATTATTTAGCAGTTAGTATATTTATATTCAATAGAGTTAATACTTTTATTAAGATGACACTGATTGAAATAATTTATAAAATATGGAAACTAAAATTATGCTAGTACTAAGTATGATAGATTTTTAGATATTACATTATATAATGATCTTCCATCTTGGATGTCTTATAAGAGTACTTTAAAATAAAGTGACCTATAAAAGTGGTAAAGAGTGAATCATTTTATTTATAATATATTTATATAATTGATATTCTTATTATTTATTTAAGAATGGTGATTTAATATAATTTTTTATCTCATTTATGAAAAATATATAGAATCTGATAAAAGAAGATCTGGATAGCTGATGGATAAATAAATTAATATGAGATATGATGGTATGATGGTGTTAAGACTTATATCTTGAAACTAGAGAGTATTGCACCTAAATTTAGTATTATGAAATTTTTATCTCTAATACATTTGTTACTCATCATATTTTTAGTTTTTTTGCTGTGCGGTTTAGTGAACTTAAAATCATATATGTGAAATAATTAGTAATTTTATTCTAATTCATTTAGAAGTTTTGATATTATCATAAAACTACTTAAGATATTATTCTTTCTAACTTTATTGATTGTATTCATATTAGATCCCTAATCTAAATGTAACGATTTACTAAAAAAATAGCATTATAACAATTTAAAATTAATTAATTAAAAAAAGGAGGAAAGCAGCAGGCTAGCTACAAAGTATTAGAGGTACATAGCAAAATAGTGAACAGTCTCTCGAAGAGTAGTGGTCAAAAAAGATGTAGAATCAGGGGTCGGATTTGTGATCCGTGAATCAGGCCTGGGCATTCTTGCCACTAGGAACAAGGGCAGACTGCCGGAGGGGCAAGGGGGGCCTTGGCCCCTCCTAATTTTGTTCAAAGGTAAAATTTTATGAAAAATTTTAAATATATACATATAATTATGCATTTGGCCCCCCTAATTTGGAATATTAAGTATAACTTGAAGAATCTTGGAAAAAAGATTTTAAATGAAATAAATATCATAAATCAGCTTTCCCTACTTGAAAGTTGGATCACTATCAATTTTATCTTTTATTTTCATTAATTTCTTTTTTTTCTTTTCCATAATTTTTTAGGAGAAGATAAAAATTTTCTTTTTGTCACTCGACTGGCGCCCGTCTTAGAATCTGCCATGGCTAGGGGTGCAAATGGATCGGGTCGAATCGGGTCATGAGTAATCTCGATCTGATTCGGTTCTTTAATTGGGTCCTAATATTAGACCCAGATCCAACCCATCACGTAGCACGATCAGATCTTGAAGGGCACGGGCGAGCAATACCCGTCATGCCCTAAGCTCCCACCAATGCTACTGCACTCACGCCCCATCATCTTTAACCCCGTCGCTCGATGGACGTCCCATCCTGTTGTGCAGCACCAATGGTACTCAGCGCGATGCCGCCATCACTGTGGTCGGTGCGTGCACATCTTCTACGAGTTCGTGGTACCTGTGACTCTTCCGATTTCAACTACTACTATAGAGAGCATTTTCAAAAATGAAGATTGTTAAGACCATATTATGCAACAAGATGGAAGATGATTTTTTTGTCAATTATTTAGTCACTTATATCGATAATGAGATAGCTGAAAATATTATGGTAGATTTCATTATTAATAAATTAATCTTATGAAACAAGATAAGTATAATTTAAATAATATTTATAAAAAAATATTTAAATTAACTTTAAATATTTATTAATATTATTTATTTTTATATTTTTTTGGCCCTCCTTAAAAAAGTTGGTATGGTTCGCCCTTGACTGGGAGTAGTCATCTTCGGAACTATACTATTCCTTTTGCTTAGCTTAGAGCAGCGTGGGCTGGTATTCATTTTGCCTGTCAATGCCTTAGCTTGAGACATCTCATTATTGAGGGGGACTCGGCTACTGTTATATCATGGATCAGGAAGGCTACAAATTTCTTGCCGTCGCACCCCCTGATTCGTGATATTGCTATTTGGTTATGGAGCTGCTCCTCCATTCTTGTTAGGCATGTATTTCGGGAGGCTAACAGGGTGGCGGATTGGATGGCCTCCTATGCTGCTCATCACTTAAGAGAGGTGCCGTTGACTCATTTTAGGGACACTCCTTTTGCCTTCAGGGATTGTATATTTTTTGTCTTTTCTGAATGTATTCATATTATAACTGTAGGTTGAATTATCTGCCTTACCAAAAAAAAATGCAAAATCTTTTGAGCTATATTTCTTTGCCCTTTCAGGATTTATTTTCGCTTGATCTTATGGATTGCTTTCACACACAGTTATGTGACAGTCCATCTATATCAAAATATATATATATATAATCTGAAAAAAACATACAAAATAAAAGCCTTGTCTGCCCTCGTCCATCAGCAAACCTAAATGATGAGCTTCTCCCTAAGTTTTGAAGCATGAGATTAACTAACGGATCAAGTTCTGAAGCATGAGATTAACTAACGGGCCCGGCATAACTTTTTTTTTGATAAACCGGTGTATTCATTACACTAAACGAGGATGAATACAACCTAAATAGTCAACCAAAATAAGATCCCTAAGCTGTATAGGGGCAATATGCCAGTTTGACCAAAGTACAAAATTCGAATGATGAGTCATAAAGGAGGCCACCCAATCCACAACAAAGTTGGCCTCCCGGTAAATATGCCTAATCAATACACAAGCACAGCCCTACAGTAGGAGTCTGATATCTCGGACGATAGGATGAGCTGTCGGGGCTGACGACGAGTGCGTGATCTAAGATATAACAGTGGCAGAGCCACCCTCAATGATCAACCGATCAAGATTAAGAACCTGCCGAGCATACCTGATGGGGGCATCCATAAAAAAATATATACTTTGATTAACTCATTTTGTTTTTGCAGCTATAGTCAATAAAGTTTTCGAAGCAAGTTACAAATTTTCTTGAAACATGTTCATAAGCCAAATTTTCTTGAAGCATGATTTGGCTCATAAACCAACACATGGAAGAAGCCCATTAATTTTCTTGAAGCATGTTCATAAGCCAAATTTTCTTAAAGCATTATTTGGCTCATAAGCCAACACATGGAAGAAGCCCATTCGGCTCAAGCCCAAAGCATGATGGAGGGCATCCTCTTCAAGTCCAAGACCAACCATTCAAGCGTCTTCAAGACCAAGCCCAAGACCAATTCATGACAAAATTTGAAGCACATGGGGGAACAACTCATCAAACAACCTTGGGGAGAAGGAATTACACTACATCAAGAGTTTTATGAAGAGCATAAAGATTCCTTCCACTATCCCAATAATATTTGACATGTGGGATGCCACAACTTATGACACCTAAGCCTCCACATCAGCATTTGGAAGCCACATTAGGATCTTCTAGATGCCACATGTCAAAGTGGTTATAACTTTCTACCAATAATTTGTTTTTAGTTAAAACCACTTACCTAAAAATTGTTGGAACCAACTAAGCCATCATTATCCCCTCCTCTCCACCCTTGACGAAATTCCTAGCATCGGAGCCTATAAATAGGGCCCCTGAGCTTTCATTGTATTCATTCTATGCTATGATTTGAATTAATGAAAGGATTGTTTCCTTGTGTTCTAGTTTTCTTGAGTTCTTGTTTTGAGTGAAAGTTTTCTAGCTAGTTTGAGTGTGTAGATCCTTATCCAAGGAGAGAATGAGAGTTTTCTAAATTTGAGTTTGAGAGTGAAGAGTGCTTTTGTAAGGAGTAAAGGATGGGACACCCATTGATGGATCTATGATCAAGCTCCAAGTCCCAAGCTGTCGGCCACTTTCTTCTTCTTCCTTTTTTTCTTTGTTTCCATTCCAACTCCAATTCTTCTTCTATGTCTAATCCCAAATTTCTTTGCATGTTCTCTCAGGTTCCTAAGTCAAGGATAAAGGTCTCCATGCCATGGATCAAGGCCAAGGTGAGTCTCAAATAGAGAGTGCCAATCTTAACTTCTAGGCCTTAATCCTTGAGCGATGAAAGCTCCTTCCACCAAATAATTAGCCATCATTATTGATAAAAAAACTCTTCCTAAGTTTCATTAGATCTGATCATTTGAAGGTTAACTTGCCCTAGTAGTGATGGTTTCCTTGCCATGAAGATCCTAATCCTTATTTTAAACTAGATCTACATTGCGAGACTTAAAAATTAGATCACTAGTCTCCTTATGAAAATTCTTTTCTTGGATTAATTTAGCCCATTTATTTGACAATTAATTGCTCAAGTTTGCTTGCTGGTTAGCTTACTAAAACTCTCCATTCATCATTTTATTTTCGTCCCCCATCAATACCTAATCACTGCCCACGCCGCATATAACTCCATAGTAGGGACCGAAGAGTGCAAGAGGGAGACACCACCAGTAGCCAGGAATCCAAGATTGGAGTCCCGAATAACAAAGCCCGCACCTCCCAACCTGCAACGAAGGCTCCCGTTGAAGCTAACAGTGAAGAAAAGCGGAGGAGTGGGTTCCCAGGAAATAAAAACTCTCTGGGACGCTCGTAGAGCGAAAGAGGAACCCCAGGTCTCCAAAGACCTCACCGTCGACCTCCAGTACGCTACTACAGCACTCCTGGCTCTCTCCACCACCATCCTTGGAGAACATTTTGCGGATGCAAAAATCTACTCATTTCTAGATATCCAAATATGATAAGCCATGTAAGAAATAAAGGATACTTGAATTGTAGAAGTCCTCATAAGAGAGAAAAATAAGTCAACCTGTGATCAGCCTGAGAATATAAGTCCTGAAAGCCTGCCATTCTCCAAATCAGCATAGCACGACTACACATAAAAATGGCATGAGACAGCGACTCGCCCGGGATCCCACAAAAAGGACAATCAGAAATCATGTGAATGCCTCTAGAAATAAGAAACTCGCAAGTAGGGAGCCGATGCCAGGCAAGCTTCCAAATAAATAGAGAGACTCTGGGGTGAACCGGTAGAGTCCAGGTCTGGCGATAACTCCGAGACATATGAGGCTCCGGGGAGGGATGATCTATAAGGTCAGAGATTAGCATAGGGGAGGATGTCGTATGATGCCAAATTTTGGTATCCGAGCACGGATGAACTGGCAGGGCGATGGAAAGAACCCTGAGACCAAGAATATCTCTGAAGATGGATAGGACAGCATCCCGATCCCATGTGGCCTGACCTAGGAGCAAAAGATGTGCAATAGTAATGGAGGGGGACGGGTGCACCGAGATGAAAGTGGGCCACCGAATCAAAGAAATTTCCGAAATCCAGGGATCATGCATAAATCTGATCGATAAGCCGTACCCTATCATCCAGAACAGATGAGGGATAATGAGCGGTGTCCTAGATAGCATCTCTCGCCAGATAGCCGATGACTTCCTGGTGGGACGGGGGACGTCACCGGGATCCATAGGGATAATGACCCGGCATAACTTGAAAGGATATAAACCACACTACCTGTAACGTCCGATTGTAAAGGATAGTGAGTCCCATTTTTTCTATCAGAAAATAGAAAGAAGACAAAGCAGCGAACTCAGATCTCTGGAGCAAATATAAACATCCTTAAATTTCGTACTCCCCTCTAACAACCACCAATGCTGACAGAATATGATATAAGGAAGTAGGTGAAATAACCAACCAATAGTTTTATCAGAAAGTGTGGCTCTTCATCCCATCATTGTTCAGTAAAAAAGCTTGCATGGCAAAAGCATACAGAATAGATGAAGGTAAACAACAAGCCCATGAAATAAAGATTCGGACCAGAAGCTTAATTCATTCCATATATATAAATCCAACCCTCTGGGTGAAAATATAGAGTCCCTTAATGGGATGATAAAATATTGACGACTCAACTTAAACTATATGAAACCTAGTAATGATAGCCTGAATGAATTCCAATAGGCTTGGCAGAGATAAGGACCTTGCATTGTATATGCCCCTCCATAGGGCGGAAAACTTTACCAGAGGCTGAGATTTCTAGAAGTATATTCATACTTAGATAAGTGTTTGGCTAATGATTTGTTGCGGTTGCTATGTTGTTGATGAGTTGAGATACGTTAGGTTAAGTTGTATGGAATACGAAGCACAAGAGCAGCTCGGCCCAATTGCTTTAAAGTTAGCTCACAAGACCATATTTTATCTCACATTTTGTTTATGTCCTCATGCGCCCATGTCCAGGGCTTGTCCCTCCATGGGCTCTCGGGGCAATCAGATTCCTTCCTCCAAGGTCTTGAGACCATTTATCGTTTATTTTGGTGTCAGAGATGGAGATAATTTGGTGGTTCGGATGGTTATTGTTAAGTTTCGATTAAACGTCACCTTGCACTGGTGCTGTTGTTGCTGGATCTTGGCACCTTTGGGATGGAGCCATCCAATTGTTTTCTTTGTAGCCCTTTTTGTTTTTTGTTTTTTGTTTTTTGTTTTTTGTTTTTTGTTTTTTTTTTTTTTTTGTATCTTTATAAGGTAAGGCTACTTTCTCTGCGTTGCTCATGATTTCGAGTCTTGATAAATTTAATCTACATTGGCATGTTTGGAGAACGATCATGTTTGGGTTCCAATCAAGCAGAAGAGAGAGACAACGAGAGTTACTCTGGTTGTTGATGGTGTTGACATTTGTATCAATTTGACCTTATCGGACCTAATTCGAGGTCGTCTTAATTTGAAGATTCATCAAATTTGTTAGGTCCTGATGGACAATTGTAGAAGGCAATGTATCGAATACAGATATATGGAGATTGGTGTAGAATTTGGAGTTTTGGTGGATGACTACTGCTAGATTCACTTTCCCCATGTTATCTCCAAAAAAAAAAAAAAAAAAAGGGATAAAGCTGGCAATTTATGATTAAATCCATCAATCCAATCCATGAATGACTCACTTTAAACATGTTTGTGTAAACGTGGTTGGATCATTAACATGTCTATTTAGATCCATTTATTAAATGAATTGAATTCAGATTCAATCTTTGGCATGTTTAATCCATTTTAACCTATTTAATAATTGAATTAGATCATAAATCGATCCATATAAGTTATTTAAAATGTGTTTAAAATTTGTTTAACATATTTCAAATTTATTTAACTCGATGAACTGAGCATGTTTAATCTTTTTTTATCTATTTAATAAATGAATTATGTAGATTTGGCCAAATTACTTATTTACTAAATAAATCAAGTTCAGATCTAAATTTTGACCCATCTAATAAACCGGAAGTTTGGATTACTAAATTTTTATCTAATCCGTAACCGATCCGACCTATACCTGACCCGATCGCCACCCCTTGGATGCCTCCCATGCCCAGGGTATCATTGATCTGGACTGCCGTTTGCTTTTTGGGGCTGTCCCAACTCTTACGTTTGCCAGGGTAGCCTATCATAGTTCCTGGTCTGGTCCATGTGAGAGTGAAAGCACGGACATCAGACTAATTATACAACTTTGAGAGGTGGTTCCCTTCGGTTCGTTGATCGGGGAAGGACAAGGCCAAGTTTTTTTTGAGGACTTTTCTGTGGGTATGGAACACACGGGGTCCATTAGAGCAAGAAGGGGAGGAAAGGGGAAATTAGAAAGGATTGTAGCAAGAATTTTAGATGGAGAACTATGATTTGTTGAGCATGGTTTTTGTTCTATCGAGTCATTCGAGTTCTATTTTTTTGGTAGCTTTTTTTGGGTATTTGCAGGAGAAACTGGAGAAGTTTGTATCTGGGAGTAATTTTGACTTAGGGCATGGAAGTTGAGAGGTAGCTCGGGCATTTTGACTTGTCATCGAGCCTTGCAACCAGACTTGGCTCAGGCTGGCCAGAAGATCTGGAACCCAACCAGATTCAAAAGTAACATTGCCTTTAAGATTTAGTTATAATGCAATGTACAAGAAATGTAATCTTTTTACCGTACGTTCAAAATATGATCGCATACAAGGAAATCCATGAAAAAGGGGAAAAAAGAAAGAAAAAAAAAAACTATGAATTTCTCATTAAGTTTTTTTAAAAAAATCTAAGAAAACTAGTTAGAAATTATCCAAATTTATTATTTTCTGATAAAAGAAACAAACAGATGATAAGCGAAGATAACTTAATTAGGATGTAACACAAATTGCTACCAAAATTTATTTTGTTAACCAGGACATGATTCAATTTCCAGCCTTTCAACCTACAAAAAACTTTAATTGACACCAAATGCACCGCTTGCTTTCATACACCAAAACTGGGGATAATAGGGTAGAGCAAAATGCAATTTATCTAGCGGGACTGTTCAATAAGAATTATGAAATCCCCATGGTCAGAACTTAGAATTCTTCCAGTAGCTTACAAGGCTGGCTTCCCCATCTCACAACCTTTTACTTCTCTTGCCAAGCAAACAAGCAAAGCTTTGAAAAATAACAGTGGAAACCCCAATCTTAACACCAAACATTCTCCCGACTCTTGAAAGCTCTGAGCACAACAATTTCAAGGGTGACACATTACCAAGACATCCTTATGCATTGAATCTGAAAGCGTATCTACTACTACAAGCATTATTATATCCATTGCCAAAGCGCCAAGTATTCCTTCCCACTGGTCATGGCTGAATAATGAGGAGAAGAGCTTGTGGCTTCCTTCACTGCCACGCTTCTCACATGAGCTCCCTTCTTCTAACGTTGGCAATACCTAGTACATTTTTTTTTTGCTCAGTAGAAAACTTAAACCCCACAAAACCTCCATCTCATGGTTATCTAGAATTAATAAAGATGATCAGATTAGGTAAGACCACAGATTAGAAGATCAGCAGCTTTTCATGTACAAATTATAGGTGTTCTCCTATTCCTTCATTTTGCCTGCTCCAGAGATAATATTATCAAATATGATACCCTTCAAAATCAAACAAATGAGAATAAGATAGTCATCACAACCAAAGCTGAGAACGTAGAAGGGGTATCCTGAGAGAATTGCTGCATTGGAGGCTTCAAAAACAAGGATTCAGGATACACCCACAGGAGAAGGTAACCCACAAGGAACTGTTCATGAGCCCCAAGACACTCATTTTATCTATTTCCAAAAGACAGCTTGTTGATGCAGAAAGAAGACAATTATATATCAAAAAGATGAGAAGGTACCTTTATAACTTTCAAACTTCAGCCATCAGGATTAGTTTAGAAGTGAGTCCATCACACACTGAAAGAAAACCTAACAGCCTTCCCACGTCAAGAAAGATACTAGACACTCCATATCGATTTCTAGTATGGAGGACTAACATGTAACTACAGAACAAAACAGGTTGCTACAACTAAAGAAGTCAACCATATAATTTTATAAACATTACCTATCGGCATAATGATCACCTGACATGGAGTCCCCACATCTACACAATAGAAGAATTTTTCAGCTTGGAACCCAAGTTTCTTACAGGTTTACTTGTTCATAGGCTGAACCAAAGCTTTGGGCTGTTCAACTGCTGGCAACTCTATATAACATCACAGCAATACAACCTCCCTTCTCCAATTGGCTGTGTTTTATTCCAAAACACACTCCTCTAGATCTCCACCATCACCATGACCATTGAATTGGAAAGCTGTGAAGCAAATGATAAGCTCCTGGAAAATGTGTGGGCTAGTTTCTTCACTGGTAATGCCCTAGAAAGCTGCAGTTCTAATGATGAACACAACAAGCAGCCTGCAGAATCCCGAGACTGGAATGAAATGCCTTGTCTGGAAGGAGGGGAAGGAAATCTGGCAGTCCTACAGAGGCTTCCAAGCCTTGGCAGATGGATATCTATGGGAACTGAAATCTGGGATGAACTGCTCAATGGAATTATAGCCTCAAATAGCTGTGAAACTACTACACTTGATTCAGGATACCATCCCTGCTCATCTTCAACATCAAAGACCTTAGCAGCAGAAAGGGTTACTCACAAGCATTTTAGAGGGGTGAGAAGGCGACCATGGGGGAAGTTTGCAGCAGAGATAAGGGACACCTCAAAAAAAGGGATGAGGGTTTGGCTTGGAACTTTCAATACTGCAGAAGAAGCTGCCCTTGCATATGACAAAGCTGCTTTGCAAATGAGAGGACCGCAAGCTCATCTCAATTTCCCCATGGAGGCGGTTGCCAAGGCTTCAGAAGATGCTCAACTTGAACAGGCCTTGGCATGCACCACAAGTGACACTGCTTGCCCAGTGTACGGTTGCACTGAGACAAATTATAACCCAAGAAAGAGAACAGGGGAATGGGACATCTATGACGAGGTTCCAGCTGAACTGCCAGCATGGAAGAGGAATAGCAGCATCAAGGGGATGGTCAGCAATAAAGTAGATGTTGTGGAGTTACAAGACCTTGGCAGCGATTATTTAGAAAGTTTGTTGTCTTCTTTGTAATACAGAACAAGGGTCATAAATATTGTAAGTAGGATAATGAATAAGAATTTATATACAGCTGTGTCATGTACATGAACTTGTGAAGTAATGCTTAAAGGATGTATACAAAAATCTACAGGATTTGAAGAGAACAAGCATGTGTTATTGCTCTTTTTGTGCTTAAGCATGTAGCGGCTAATATCTTTATGAGATGCATAGAGCCTGTAGTCCTTAAAACTCTTCCAAACATGGAGAACTGGAATATTTGATAACCTACCATTCTATAGTTTAGAAAAAAATTACAGGTTTGCTATATGTAATCAACAGAAAGGAACAGAGCAAATCAGGAGCGGGGGGGGGGGGGGGGGGGGGGGGGGGGGGGGGGGGGGTCCGAGAGAAGATCAGAAAACAGGGTATATGTTTGACGGTGCAAGGATTTGATAATGGGGTTTCCATGTAATACTTCAGGATGCTTGGTCAGTTTAATTATGATGCTTGTTACTGATAAACTGATAACAGGAAAGAAATTAGAAGCATTTAACAATAGCAAAATGTAAACATGATTATATATTTATATAAGGGACTATAATTGGCATTTACATCAAACAATCCTTTGCATTGCCATTTCACTACCTTCAATTTGTGCCTTATACTAATTATGGGCAAGCAAATTTAGAGTCAACATATTTCAACAAACTAACCCAAAGGGATTGAACTGAATAAACCCTTGTTACATATGAGGAAAAGAAAGACCATTTCTTTCAGAAAAGGACTTCCTCATAAAGAAAATTGATGGCAAATAAAACTCCCTTAAATTCAAACAAAATAGACAGGAAATTATAATGCTCATGCCCAAGGTTTCTTGAACCATGGCAAATTGGCCGGTTCAGGGCATGCCAAATCAAACCGGCCACCAATCAGCACGGTTCGGCTATGTTTTCAGCATAGCCCCGAACTGTCCAAAAATGATCCAAACCGCACTCGAATTGGACCCGAACCACATGTTTTGGCTGGTTCAGGCCTGGTTCAGCCTGGACCGGGTTTATACTATAGCTAGGGGTGGGGGGATATTTTTATATAACTAAGAGCCCTGAAACTCTCGGTTTGACAGAAACTGACCAAAAAGACCTTCGGAAAGTCATTTTCTTCCATTTAAACCATCCAAACACAAGAAAATCAAGAAAAAACGCCGATCAAGGTATGTAGATCCTTTTCCTTCTCTCTTTCTCCCTCTCCCCTCTTTTTTAAAATTCATGAAAAATGAAAAAACAAGGAGAAACTCTGTTAATTTTTTTATTTCACCGATTTTAGAATTGTTGTAGATCTATGAATGATCTACACAATGATACTAAAATTATTAATTTTTATTAAGTATATAATTTTTAAAATTTTAAAAATATTTTTGAAATAAAATTAATTTTTTAAAAAATTGTAAACTAAGCTTATGACTTTAGAGCTTGTAAGCTACATTCATCATAAATTTTGTGCCAATTTATCCATATTTTGATGTATCATGTGAATAGTACCACAAGCCTAATGTTTTTAAAAAATGGTATTTGATGCATGCTCACTGTCTTAAGAAAATATATGTAGCATCCATGATAGGATCCTACATGAATCTAAGATCAAATTAAATTTTATAATCTTTTTATATTTTTATATTTTTTTTCTAAAAAATTAAAAAAATAAAATTAATTAAAAAATAAATAAAATATTAAATAATTTTATATAATTATTGAGCTTATGTACTTTTTCAATCTTCAGGAATGGATCTATTAAGGATGAAGAATTTGAAGCATGATATTGATGGGCGCATGAAGAAAAGCTCTTGGATCGATATCATTGAAGATAAATGATGCAATATAGAATTCAATGATAGTAGGATAACAAAATTGAAGTAGTACTTGGCTGACGGCTATTCTGATGTATCTGCGTGTCTATATCGTCCACTAAAGATTCGTCATCTAATAAAGAAGCACATTGCTGGTTTTCAAAACAGAGAATGGAAAAACTTTGAAAAAGACTACCGTCGAGCTGCAAAACTACCTTATCACTTCAGAAAATCGAAGTATCTATTCCAAAAGATGAGGAGGCACGGATCAAGACTGCCATTTAGATGAGCTTATATGAGTCAAAATAGTTAAACGAGGTGGCTTAGCGAGTAATTTGAACCATCAACTTTTGAGTTGGAATCGAAATTGGATTCTGGAAATGTTGTAAGAGAGTCTAAAATATAATTTAGGACCTCCTTAGTCAGAGAGCCCGTCAAGAAAGGCACTAGCCGTATTGCATCCATGTTGGAAGTATTTGACAGTAGAAAGAATTCTTCCATGGACATTCCAATAGGAGACTATCCACAACGTCGATCCACATGTCTTTTGCTGAAAAGGAATAACAAAAAGGATATATGACAGGCTATCGAATTCTTGTTTTACTTCACTCAACCCAGTGCACGCAGCAGACAATTCATATTATAACTTTATTATTGCATCTATACAGGCTGCTGGTGCAGATGTAGATCCTCTAAGTCAAGGGATATTTATGGTCAGCTTCTTAACAACAATAAGAAGCTAGAAAAATGGATTGCCTCCTATCAAAGTAAGTGGCCCGTGTATAGATTGATAGTGATATATGATAGTTAGACTGATCGTACTAAATAAAGCATTATCAAATTTTCAACTTATTATAATGAAATAATATTTTTTCATAAATCTATTGATACTTCAAATCAGGTACACGATACTAGCTACATCTTCAGATTGATGGAGAAGGTGATTAATCAGGTAGGAGAACAAAATGTCATGCAAGTTATCATAGATAATGAACCATAGCATAGAGTTACAGAACAGATTTTGATGGAGCGGCAACCATATATTTTCTAGATCCCTTGTACAGCACATTGTATCGATCTCATGTGGATGGATATTTAAAAGATTCGTAAGATACAAAAGATAATTGAATTAGCATAAAGTATCATCAAATTCATCTACAACCATACATGAGTCTTATCATTGATGCGGAGTTTTATAGGAGAAGAAATATTGAAACCAGGTATCACATAGTTTGCTATGAATTATATAGTACTTGATAGCCTTCTTGGTAAGAAAGTAAAACTGAGTTAGATGTTTGTTAGTTTAAAATGGCAACATAGCAGATATGCCAGGACAAACACTGAGAGTACTATGGAGAATTTAGTAACGAGATAGATATTTTAGCAGTGGACCAAGAGGATAGTGAAGGCTATCAAGCCTCTATATGAGATACTTCGAATCTTGGATTTTGAGCGATACCCTCAGATGGGCTTCCTTTATTATATAATAAAAAGAGAAAAAAAAAAATCCAAGAAACAGATCAACATATGCAAATAAATACATCTAGATTATTGATGGACAGTGGAGCTATCAAATAAGTATGGATTTGCATCTAGCAGGTAAGCAACAAATAAAAATGCTCTAAAAATTTATATTTAATTATATTTGTACAAGTATACTTGACTAATTCTGAAAATCTATGTGCAGCTTACTATCTGAATCTGAGATTTCGGTACTCCATAGCAAACATTACCATAAATGATGATCTTATATATGCCCTATGCAATATAATATATAAGATGGAGCCCGATCCATATATCATGGCTATGTGCCTAGAATAAGTTAGATTGAAATTGTTATGAGATTTTTATTAATAGTAACTTCAATAAGTAATACATGATAACAATATGTTTTTCCAGATAAAATTATTTAAGGAGAGCACATATTCTTTTATATCTAATATAGCAATCATAAGTAAAATAAAGATGAATCCTAATAGATATTAATAAGTCTAATATCATATACAAAGTAGTTTTTAATTTTACTGAATCTAAAATTTTAAATGATTTAATATCTTTTACAGTTAAATGATGGGTGCATTTTGATGGATCAGCAAAATATTTAAAAAATCTTGGTATCAAAACCCTCTTTCAGATGGTGTCATCGAATGGATGTGAGCACAATTGATTGACCTTTAACCTTATCCATTCCAAAAGCAAAGGAATTGTCTAAAATAAAAACATCCCAACGATCTTGTATATGTATACTATAATTTAAGGTTGAGGCTAAAGTATATTCGGAAAGTTAAGTTGAAATACTTTGATCTATCTATGAGTGATTTTATTCATAAGGACGAAGATCCAATGATTGGATGGATCGTGAATCAGCAGCAAGAACCAAAGCTTGATGAGCCAGGATCGCCTTCTTGACCGGCTAATTTCGTAACTAGCTAGGCTAAGATGGATGCTTAACAATAGACAAACAGTAATATTTCTCACAGGGCTCCAGCAAATACATCACATCATCCCTCCTCGCCATCTATTCAGCCTAGAAAAGAAAAAAGAAAAGCAGTTACATCTTCGGTGGCACACTCAATTGATTTAAATTCAGATATTAGAGGGAGCAGTGCTAGTGATTCTTCTGATGATCAGGAATCTAGTGATCAGGAAGGAACAGGATGATAGAAAATAGCCAACTATTGATCTTTGATTCACTGGTGAGTTACAGTTTACTCATATCATATAAGATATGGACCATGGTGCATGAGCTGATAGGGCTTGCAGCGATACAATTCCATACCGGCGACGGGCTTCATGAGATCGTTCAAGGCACGATGTAGCTATAGATCTTGTACATAACATAAGATCCATGGATGTATCAGGCTCATCCTCGTATTCTAGATCTTTTACCCGCAGGCATTGACAACTTACAATCCATGTAAATATGGATATGATGTGTCCGAGACATCTTCTAGTGACTATTATTCCATGCAAGTCGAAACATCTTATGGATCTAATTTTGTTACTGGTATATTCGGATGGACCTCTCAACAGCCATATCATTAGCTCTAAATACCTCTCAGAATCTGGACCTCAACAAGGAATCTGCAATAAGTTACAATCCATCACACACACCTCCCGGGATGAGCGCAGAGAAATACCATGCTACCTAACTAGAGAAATTTACTGATCTTTTTACTAAGTACATTAATGATCCCGATATTTATGGACATTGATACTTGACCCAATTCTAAATATCGATATGTAACTATATTTATATTTCTCATTTCTCTCTAATTTGTTATCGATAATCTTGCTTTTGTTTCTTAAAACATATTGTAAAGTAGTTGGAGGCTAGACAGCACTTTATGATATTTTTTGGCAAATTAGTCTTAAAGATATATTTATTTGAATCTCAAAACATTCAATAAATTATAAAAAACTAATTTAAAATCAAAAAAATCAAAAAAAAATTGGCATGCCGGTTGTATCGGTATGGTACGGTACCGATACCGTACCGTATCAGTTGGTAGTCGGTACAGGTCCCAGTACTAGTACCGAAAACCTTGCTCATGCCTGATCAACAATTGTGCTTATATTATTTTAACCATCATACACTTTTTAAGGAAGATTTTTCAATAAATTTAAAACCAAAAAGTAAGAGATGCAATTGCAACACCACAATCATAATTTCTGATAAATAATCAGAAATACCTCTATAGAGGTCAATAAATAACACAAATTTGTCTCCCTAAAAAGTTGTTGCAAGCATGACACAGTTAGATATCTAAGATCACTTTAGGTTTCCTCAAGACCTAGCATATTCTGTTCAGGTTATGACCACATCAAAGTTTGAACACAAACTTCAAATGCAGCTACCAGCTTGCCCTCAATTTCATCATGATTCATTAATAAAGCAATATCCACAATCAATAAATTGAAACAAATGTACCAGAAATAAAACAAGTTACCTTCTATATTGCCTGGATACTTGCATCCAGCTCCAAAAATCAATATCAGATATGTATTCGAATCAGATACGTCTCGTGAAAGCTTATGAAAGATGAAAGACGGTTGAACTCTTCTAACCAAAGGTTTTAAATATTGGTACCGAGCCATGTATTATTTTTCCATCAGAACAGCACGGTACTAGTACAATACTAATACTAACTATATATACTAAAACCAACTACTTTCAAAAAATTAAGAAACAATTGGCACATGACTGACATGGTCGGTACAATACTGTCAACATGCACCGGAACAAATTGGTACATACCTGTATGGCAATTACATACCCATATAGTTGTTTCAGAATCTAAGCACCCATACGAAAGCTTGTTTCAAACTAGAACAAAAAGGTACTAATCATAACATCCCATTCCTGCAACTTTTCAAAACCATGCTTCCAACATGAGTTTGATTCCTATTAAATGTTAGGAGTGAGTATTTATTCTTTTTAAAGATTGGTCAGCATGCAGGTACTGAAACAGGTTTGCTAAATATTATTTTTCTTATATTCTTAAGTTGTCGGATGTTTGAATGAAAAACAAATGTATTGAAACATCTTAACAAACAGTTTTTTTATATATACTTCTTCAATGTTTAAACAAACAATGTTCAAACTTCAAAAGTTTTAACATAAAAAATTGGTTAAAATTATATTTTCTCTGATGTGTCCCTGTATCTTCCTTTTTTATTTTTTCAACTTAAAATTATGTCACAAAGAATAATGATATCTTGAACTCTGAATGTTTTTGGTTTGCAAATGTTAAATCGATATAGCATGACTGCAAATGAACCAGCAATAGGTGCAAAATATAGTAGAACCTCTAGATACAAAAGCTCCTAATATGACCATATACATAATCATGTACAAACCTGATTACCAAATATGTGATTTTAATTTTGACCTACCAGTTTTCATGGTGAAATTATCACAAATTTGCTTGATATGATTTACAATTCAGGAAGATGAGTGGAACTCAACTAGATCGCATTAGAAGTAGGAATATTTAATGCATATCTTGAAGCCCATGGCATCATATTGATTCTCAGATGACATATGGCTCGCGACCAATTAAAGGAAATGACTTTTGGCTAGTGCACCAGTTTAATAGTCCTATGATGCAACCAAAATATATTTTTTATGCCTGTGATATCTTTTACTTTTCTTGTTTCAAATTTGAACTGGTGGGAGATGCTGCTAATGTAATCCACAGAAAATACAGAAACCATTTTTGTCTAGTGCACTGGTTTAACTGTCCAATAATACAACCAAATTTATCCTCCAATCCACAAACAGCAAGAAGAAGAACAAGAACCGTATTCTTCGAAATGCAAAAGGCCCACAAACTACAGAAGTCTATTCTTATTGATTCAAGCTTTTCAACAATTCTATTTTAGGATGAATGCTACTTTATTTCAGAATGCAGTGTTGTGACAATTTGATTTACAAATAAAATTATGAAGATGCACATCACAAGCTATTATAGTACCACCTGCACTGATACTACTTATTGAAAAATCTCTTGTACAGAAAACGAATCCCCATGCACAAAATGCGATATCATTGTTGATACCACAAGAGAAAGAAGAACAGAAAATAAAATAAAAAGCATAATTTAATAGGGCATGCAAGACTTTACTATGAGAAAAATAATCACTTACAAGACAAAAACTCACAATATCAATCCTGTACAATTTCTCACAACAAGAAGCTCCTAAAATTCTTCTCACAAGCTCTCACCTCTCAAGAAGACCCTCTAACCCCTAAAGACTTTCTCTACTACTGCCACATCTCTTAGAAACCCTTTGGATCCTCATCCCTGATTCCTGGCCGTCTACCATTCTTTTTATAGCCTCTGTATCAAAAAGCAATTCGACAGGAATCCAACGGTGCAAACTGTGTCGAAATCGAAATCAATATCCTGATCTTCTCTTCAACCTTCTTATATATATTGAGAAGATCGATGAAGGTCCTTTAAAAGTTGCTCAAATGCTCCTGTACACTGTCCTTCACTCATCCGTAACTAATAAAATTGTTTTCAAAAAAGAGCACGTTGGTGAGAAACTTTATCGTATACAATTCCTCGAGCTTTGTCCATATCACCATCGAAAAAATCCCAATACATAAATCACCACGTCATCCGTCAAATATAAATAGATCGTCCTTAATGCCTACATCCAGAGCTGCTTCTAAGTCGTCATCCATGGTAGCCGGCCTCTTTTCATGCATGAGAGCATCGATCAGTCCCTGTTGAATGAGTACATCTTTCATCCCTGCTTACCGGAGAGAAATTACTCTTTTCTTCGAACCGATTAATGTCGACTTTGATTGCGCTTATCTTCTCCATCTTCAATCTCGATCAACACAAATAATTTGGGACTTTGATATTAGTTGTTGTGGTACCACCTACACTAACACTATTTGTTGAAAAAATTTTCGTGCAGAATATGGATCCCCATATCCAAGATCACGATGTCATTGTTGATGGTGCAAAAGAAAGAAGAAAAAATAAAATAGAAAACATAATTTAATAGGATATGCAGGACTTCACTATGAGAAAAATAATCACTTACAAGATAAGAATTTGCTCTCTTAATCCTATATAATTTCTTTTAACGAGAAATCCCAAAAATTTCTCTCACAAGCTCTTACCTTTCAAGGAAACCCTCTAGTCCCTACAGGCTTTCTCTATCGCTACCACATCTCCTGAAAGCTCTCTGAATCCTTATCCCTGATCCCTGGCCATCTGTCTCCCTTTTTATATCCTCTGTGTCAAAGAGCAATTCAACAGGAATCCAACGGCATAAACCATGTTGAAATCAAAATCGTAAATTGCTTGAAATAGGCATTGGACCATCGCAACCTCCCTGCCATGAACTGGTCCTGCGCCTGCCAATTGCATGCCGCCACATTGCCTCTCGCACGCCCAATCAATGCCCGATCACATGGACCATGAGAACCATGCCGAAAACGCCCAATGGACCGTGCAAATAGCGGCCATGGACCGGCATAAACCATGTGGCTTGGCCCGCAGTGCACGCGAGACCTAATCCAGTTTTCTCGATATTGCATCATAAAGCTTTAAACTGATTGTCCCTACGCCCTTGATCATATAGCTCGATCCGTCTAGTAGATGGACAGCACCCTCAACTCTCTAGAGAGTCGAACTCTTCTCTGCAATATACATGATAGGACATCAAAATCTAGAATCTACTACTAAGAAGAAAGAGATATCTCGTCGGGTACCATGAGTGCATCACTGTATCCATCACTATCGTTACCATCGATCACTGTCGTAGTAGTCTTCAGCCAATTCTTGAGTTGCGAGCAATCTTTGATACAATGTCCCAACTCGTTGCACCGATAGTACTTAATCTTGTTGGTGTCCTTCGAATTGGACCTGAACCGCCTGCCATGCAATCCTCTGTCACTTAATCCTTTATTGTCAGCTCCTCTAAAGATCGCCAATATTAAGTTCCTGTCTGAACTTAAACTTAGTTCTCCTATCTAAGAATCTCGTTCTAAAAAAAATCCTGAAGCGATCTCCATCTAGATGGTACTCTTTCTCACTAGAAAAGTAGTCACCAAAGACTCGAAGGAATACAAAAATGATGATAATAAGACCAATATCCTGATTTTCTCTTCAACCTTCTCATATATATTGAAAAGATCGATGAAGGTCCTTTAAAAGTTGCTCAAATGCTCCTGTACACTGTCCTTCACTCATCCGTAACTAATAAAATTGTTTTCAAAAAAGAGCACGTTGGTGAGAAACTTTATCGTATACAATTCCTCGAGCTTTGTCCATATCACCATCGAAAAAATCCCAATACATAAATCACCACGTCATCCGTCAAATATAAATAGATCGTCCTTAATGCCTACATCCAGAGCTGCTTCTAAGTCGTCATCCATGGTAGCCGGCCTCTTTTCATGCATGAGAGCATCGATCAGTCCCTATTGAATGAGTACATCTTTCATCCCTGCTTACCGGAGAGAAATTGCTCTTTTCTTCGAACTGATTAATGTCGACTTTGATTGCGCTTGTCTTCTCCATCTTCAATCTCGATCAACACAAATAATTTAGGACTTTGATATTAGTTGTTGTGGTACCACCAACACTAACACTATTTGTTGAAAAAATTTTCGTGCGGAATATGGATCCCCGTATCCAAGATCACGATGTCATTGTTGATGGTGCAAAAGAAAGAAGAAAAAATAAAATAGAAAACATAATTTAATAGGATATGCAGGACTTCACTATGAGAAAAATAATCACTTACAAGATAAGAATTTGCTCTCTTAATCCTGTATAATTTCTTTTAACGAGAAGTCCCAAAAATTTCTCTCACAAGCTCTTATCTTTCAAGGAGACCCTCTAGTCTCTACAGGCTTTCTCTATCACTACCACATCTCCTAGAAGCTCTCTGAATCCTTATCCTGGCCATCTATCTCCCTTTTTATATCCTCTGTGTCAAAGAGAAATTCAACAGGAATCCAACGGCATAAACCATGTTGAAATCAAAATCGTAAATTGCTTGAAATAGGCATTGGACCATCGCAACCTCCCTGCCATGAACTGGTCCTGCGCCTGCCAATTGCAAGCCGCCACATTTCCTCTCGCCCGCCCAATCAATGCCCGATCACGTGGACCATGAGAACAATGCCGAAAACGCCCCATGGACCGTGCAAATAGCGGCCATGGACCGCGCCCATGCACCATGATTGCTGGGTCGCACGCATCGCGTGCACTGCGGGCCAAGCCACATGCTGGACCACACCTAGGCCGGACCAAGCCCACTGCTGTCGGGTCTGGTCTACTCCTGGACTTGGTTTTGCATCTTCTCACCTAGGTTTCGCTCTAATAGACCGAATCGAGGCATTTTTCTCAACACATAAGTTGCTACGGCGAAAACAACACTCACTCTACCTAGTTCAATTCAGTTGAGAACATGAGCCAAGGATTATAGGTCCTCAATGTTGATACAAAAATTCATTTGAGAACATAGAGATGAAAATCTAATTACAGTAGTCACTAATCTGAAAATGAATGACTAACGTGGATTGTTTGCAGTTGCACCTACTCAAATTCATGTGAATCAAGTGCAACAAATAAGCTCTTGGTTTCTTGTCCTGGGGGCAGGGTTGGTGTGTGTCTGTGTGTGTTATGGGGAGGGCATGGGGGTAGTAGGGAAAGGTTCTCATTGATAAAGAGAAAAAAAAGAAGAAGAAGAAGAAGAGGAGGAGGTTTGCTTAAAGATAGAACCATCATGAGAAAAGTCCATCTTCAAATGTCTGTTATTCTATAACAAAAGTGTCTATGGTCTTTCCACCTCATGCCTCACCAAAGCATCATCCAGCATTAAGGTTATATGATCACGTACCATGGTGTAACTTCTACCGAATTATGGCTTAAGTTTCAGGGCATATAAGAATGAACTATAGATATATGGAAACAGGATAAGATTCAGATTTTGGCATCCATGGCCTTGATCAGCCTAAATGTTAAGGGACCAAGCCTGCTCTAACAAGCCATTTTTGGATCAGAGGAAATTCTCTAAACATGGGCTTGAGAGATAATAGAGATCTTAGGTAAAACCCAGTTTGAACAAGCCTGCTCTAACAAGCCATTTTTGGATCAGAGGAAATTCTCTAAACATGGGCTTGAGAGATAATAGAGATCTTAGGTAAAACCCAGTTTGAACTTGGCCTGAGTGCACCTAGCTAATTCATATTCCTAATTAGCCTCTTTGTAACAATGGGATGGTAATCAATTATGGATGATGATTAAGAAATACAGTGCCTATGCTCTGCAGGAAATTTCACCATTAAGATGATGAAGTTGAATGTTCAAGAATGTTTCTGATATTGTGTTTTGCTTTTTCATGTGTCATAATCATCTAAAGAACAGTTAGAAGATGAAATGCATGTTTGTTGTCTTCATCGCTCCTGAAAGCTTTTGTTCTTACAATATATATATTATATAAATTATGATATAATACTTTCTATTACAACCTGATGGTTTTATATCCCAAAATTGGAGACGTCCTTCAACTTGACAACATGTTCCATTCCATCTACTAGTTTGGAACATCATTTCAGAACTGGGTACTACTAAAAGGGCCAAATTCCACATAACGTTAATAGCTAATGATACATATTACTACGATGTTAAAGAAAAGTCTCAGAAGTGATTTATGATTCATAAGAGCCTGCAATATTTTAGACACCTCAATAGAATTTACAAATACTTTTCCTTATCTGTGAGATATATGTATATTTTAAAAAAAGATGTTACACCATTAAATGCTTACAACACAGCAGAAACCATAGAATTTGTGGGCTTACTAATTCCTCCTCAAATAGTGTCTCCTTCGAGATCTAGTGCGCCGATAGAACAAGCAAAAGGCCATTACACACATTGCAAAACCCACTTGTATCATTATAAGTAATTTCAATCCTGTGAATAAATAGCCAAGGCCAATTAAATATCATACCCATTTTTTTACCACATTAAATACCTCCATTAGTGCTTAAAGTCTTACCTTTTAACTTTTGGACTAAGTCCTCCAAATCAACACCATTTTTTGTTTCCTGTCTGCTACTGTTGTTCATTTTTGTTGTTTCTGCATCATGGTCACCAATTCTATTTTCAAAAACATTCTGATTTTTGAGGCAGGTGTTTGGACAGTTCACACCAGTGTCATATTCATCGCTTCCATCACAACAATCTAGAAACAAACGAATGATCTGAAGATCAAAAAATGGAAAATCAAAAGCAAAATGGAAAGCAACCATATATTTCATTAACAAGCAATGACTATAAGAAGGCAGCATCGAAGATCTCCCATAAAAATAATGTTTACAAAAAAGACCTTCATACACATTACTTACCACAGATGTGATCATTAACCCGAGATGAAAACAGGAAACGAGGTGTATCTCCTATATTCCTACAAAAGAATTTGCTTTGAGGACAAGCAGAAGTTCCTGCAGCACATAACAAGATAGAGCAAATGCATTCAGTAAGTGGATGCAACAGAAAGGCAAGAGAGGTTATAGCCACATCCTAGCAAAAAAAAAAAAGCTTAAGTTTTGAAGGTGATGTGAATAATAGACATTTTTTTTTAACTCATTTAAATCCCTCAATTTTATCAAATTCTTTTTATTAAAAGAAGTTCAAAATAGATATTGTCTCTTTCTTTATGGATTTGGCATATTGAGACCTGATCCCAAAGATATGAAACACAAGCAAGTGTACTTCCATACACTATCTACTTAGGAAAGACCAACACCACTAATCAGGAAAAGCCCTTTGTTTCATAACAGTAAAATTAGATTTCCCAAGAACATTTATCTTCGTTTGCACGTGCTTTCCCTTTTCGCAAGGTTGCTGCTTTATGCAAAAGAAGTGATTCATTGTAATAGTAGAGTTCATAGTGAAACACGAAATTCATTGTTGTTTGCCTTTGAATGGAAGACTTATGACCAAGAGTACAGAAAAAAGGAGATCGGAAAAAATTTGGCTGAGCCTTCTGAAAGTTGAATTACATCTTCGACAATGGTATGACCATGACAAAGGAGACGTATCCTCCTCAAAAACTAGTTAAGCAGTTTAGCACCCAATTGACCTTCATAAGAGGTACAGGGCCACATGTATATGTCCCCCTCCTTAAGAGGAACTTTGCTGGGTGAATCAGGATTTGGATTTGGCACAAAGATATGTAAGACTAGTCCTGGTAGTAGCATTAACGTCTGACCATTCTATATTACTGTTCAATGGCTCTTAGACTGTAACTCCTGGGCTACCTTTTAATAAGCCTTGACCTCACAACTTTTTTGATAACTTTATAATGACTTAAATATGCAACGGTATATGAACATGCATGAGGTAATATCCAGAAATGGAATGTGGCCAAAACACGATTGCAATAAAAATCAACTACAAATAAGCAATTCAAAAAACACAAAGCTTGCAACAATAGCAGACCGCTTCATATGCCGTATGAAGGGTTGTACATAGACAACCCATGCAATACTGATGAATCAACGAGCTGCTTTTTCACTTGGCAGGAGGATTCTCCATTCCAAGTTGCGTATCAATCCAAAATAGTTCTCTCTGATAAAAGCAAACATAAGCAACTTTCTTTCATCAAATAAATGTTCTTAACTGCACTAAACAGTTCTTACCAAAACATTCTAGGTGTTATAACTACATGCCAAATTAATGGTCAACCATATCTTTGAGGTCAACTTAAAATATCCTTTAACCCCATATATCTTTAGGTAGCCAAAGTAACAAGCAACCAACTTTTTACTAGGTCAATTATGGCAGATTTCTAGAATCAAGATTGTTTTACATGAGCACTTAACAAATATTATCGAGTGTGCAAGTAACCCGACCTACTTGATATCTACAAACCAAACTTCTTCGCAACATATAGTAGTGATATAATGCTGATTCATACAAATGGAACATTTGAGGATAAGATAATCTCAAGGTCCATACCAGGCGCACGCACAATAGTGAGATGGAACTGACAAGTAGCAGTTTCAAGTTCCAAACACCAAAAAGCTATGATAAATATGGAAATACGAGAATTTCTAAATGAAAACACTAAAGATGGACATCAATAATTGCGCTTTCTATTTCAACCTAAATTGGCTCGTAATTCTTGCATGCATTACAGCATTCCACTCATCAATCACATAAAATAACATGTTATATCTTTACTTAAAATCCTAATTACCTCTAACGGGAAAAAAATAATAAAAAAAACCGGTTCGAGGCTTTTCGACACCACATGAGGTGAAAAGAAAACTTAAGATTAGGGGTTTTGGGAGGGTTTTGGCTCTTACCGGGTTCGTCGGTTCCGTCGAGGCAATCGCAGTAGCCGTCGTTAAGGCGATCCTTCGAGAAGGTTCTCGACCCGTCCTTGCACGCGATCACCGCCCCCGCAGCCGCGAAATACTTCTCGTCTACAATTTCCCGATTATTTATATAGAGATCGGTTAGAGGAATTGAAAAATGAAAATTAATTTTTTTTTAAAAAAAAGAAAAAGTGCGTCGGATCAGAAACGGACGGTCGGATCGTTCGGAACGGGGAGGCGGGTTTACCTTCCGGGGAGACACCGAGAAGAGGAGAGGAGACGACGAGGGAGGAGGCGAGGAGGAGGCAGGCGGGAACGAGGGAGAGGAGGCCGCCAGTTCCCATTTTGCGGACCGCGGACCGAGAACGTTGACGCCCGGGCTATTTGTTTCCGACTTTAGCTCGTGCAAACGCTTCGCTTGAGGCGAGGTTCCCATTGGCGGCAGAAAGCCGAGGCCCTGCGTAAACGTCGACCCTCGTCCTCTTAAAATTTGAAATAAGACATTGCATCCATCTAGATTTTTTTTAAAACAAACTAAACTATAATTATTTGGGTTTTAACACTTGTGGGTGCACCATCCTAAAATTCAAATGCAAATTTATGGTTGTAGGTAGAAAGGTAATGCTACTAGTTCAGATCAAGCTGATACAATCTAAGAAACTCCTCCAGCAAAATATCTAGATTGAAAACACCTTTTTTAAATGTTATCCATACCTAAAGTATTTATTCATCCTGAAAAAGTTTTTCACTTTTACTCTTCCACTATATAGAATTAGCAAAATAATCCTACCTGCTTCACAATCCTCGTGTATCTTCTAATCTTTTGTGGTGCTTCGAAAAGGAAAGATAGGATCTAGCCACCCCAAAATTTAATTTTAGACTTAAAATAGGAATAATCCTCCACAAAGTGACTCTTGAGATTAAGGTGTAAGCCCATTCCCATAGTTGGATCATCCATCATATGTGGGAGAGAGAAAGATCAATTCCTTATAACTAATTTGTTTGCCAGAAGTTTGTTTACCAGAAAGTTATGATATTCAAAATTTTTCTTCTAAAAGGTATTGCTTAACCCTTTCATAAAACCCCCTCCTCCAACAAGATAAAATATGTATGGCCACCGGAGTTTGAGAAGGGTAGTGGTATGATGAAAAAACAACCAGCCACTAGCGCATGGCATAGCTGGTTGTGAGACTTTTCTCATAATCAGCTGGCAGAGATTCGAGTTTTGATTTGAACATTTTTCGATTAAAAAATTCGGAGATAAAATTTAAAAATAATAATAATAAAATAATCCTGGAGCTCTTGTTGATCGGTGATAGTGAAAAAGTTAAAGATATATATAATAAATTTCATTCACTTGGCTGACACCAGTGACAATCAAGTTGACGTACTCACCTTCGGATGGAGAACGGCTACGAAAAATTAATGTGTCGTGTATCGAACATTTTCTGGCCGAGTTGGGGGACCGTCTGAAGATGACCACGCCCGAGATCTAACTCCTCCCCCACCCCCCCCACCCCCCCCTTTTTTTATCAAAAAAAAAAAAAAAAAAACCATCACATGCAGGCATTTTTTTTCAAGAGAAATAGGAGGAGACTTGCCTGCAATATAACTGATCAAACCCAAATGCCAAGGAATGCTCCATCTAATATTTGAACCTAAAACCTCTTGATTGTTAACGAAATGGATGCGAATTGTTAGAGTAAATCTTTAGAAGACAAAATTAGTTGTTAGCATGAAACTATTATGAGTGGGGTGAAGTTAAGTGGCTTTAGTGGTTTAACCACCTATGGGCAATATTCCTCGTATTTTAATACTACCCGGGCATGATTGTTTTTTATAAATTTAATAAGATTTGATCCTTGTAGACTCATAATGTCATGATGATCCTTGAATCAGCATGCAAGGCATCGATGGATGATATGGATGGCAAGTATATCATAAGGTTAATAGTAGGCTTCATGCTCTCATTATCATGTGGTAGCTTGTCCTTCATCCTAGTTTCCACCGGTATAATTTGTATTTCATCTCATGCTAGTTGTTAGTCCATATAGTTAATCAACCTCTTTATGATAAATTGGATACAATCTGCATAAGAACTTAAGATAATGTTTCTTAAAATAATTATATTTTAACCATAACTAAAATATTAAAAAAAAGAGTGTAGCCAGAAGGATTGAGAGAGAAGAATCCTTCCTACAATAATTAGTGAAAATAGTAATTAATAATAATTAGAAGGAGATAGGGACTGCAAAAGAGAAAGGATTAATAGATTTTTTGAAGAAAAACAAAGTTTAAAGAAAAATGATTAACTCATTAACCAATATGATCTACCAATTTCATGAATTCCAGATGCAGCAAGGAGCAGATGCCACCTAAAATCTCTCGAACAAACAAGAATATCGTATTCGTATGCATCTATTATTAAAAAAAAATTACTGCTAGCAAAGTAGCAATCGATTGCCAGATCACCAGTCAATTTACTAGACTGACATATTAGTTAAAATTGGTGCGGTACATGGCCAGACCAATGGTGCTAATTAATCGCCAATATCTATATTTGATCAACGAACGCTGATGCGTAGGTGATCTTTATCATATTTCCATCATCAAAGCCATATCCCTCTCAAGCACTAACATTTTGTATTACATACCCCATTAAGAACTTCTCTCTACACTCAGACATCACGATTTCTTCACCCAATCACCATGCTTTGTTGAGAGATCAAACGGTATTGAATCGCCGACCGGGAACGCTCCAATCACCCCGCTCGCTTCGGAAGCCCGAAGCAATCTGTCCATGTACTCCGTCCCCAAATCCTGAAGCGCGACCACCCCAACCCTCCCCGGCGCCGCCACACCGCCACCGCCGCCGCCGCACGTCGTTACCGGCGGCGGGAAATTCAGCATCGCCTTGGCTCCCCGCATCCGGAAAGCGGCGTGGTCATACGCCATGGCCGCCTCCTCCGCCGTTTCGAACGTCCCGAGCCACAGTCGTGCGCCTTGCCGGGAAGAGTCGCGGATCTCCGCCGCATATTTCCCCCACGGCCGCCGCCTCACTCCCCGGTAGTGCTTCTTCCCGACGCGCCCGGTTGGCTCGACGCGCTTCCGGATGGACCCCGCATCGCCTCCCCCCGCCGCTCCAGGGGACGGCACGGTGACGGCGGCGGTCAGCGCGGAGGCCTCTCGAAGAAACTCGAAGATGACCATGTCTTGGGAGTCGTTCTCATTGAGTGGGAGGTGGCCTTGGGAGGCATCATCCTTGGCCATCAGGGAAGAACAAGAAGAGGAGGAGGAGGAGGAGGATTGAGGTGCGTCGAAGGCTTCTTGTATGCAAGGGACCATGGGCGCTTCTCTCTCTCCAGCCTAATAAGGGGGATGGCGTTTTGGTTTCTTTTTGGTGGAGGTGGTTGTGGAGGGCACGAGGCTTTGGCCTAGTCCATGGGAGGGAGAGGGTAGGCGTATTTGAATTGCTCCGGGATCGGGCCAAAGATATCTAGGGCCCGTTGGATTGATTTTAGCTTTGGAAAAAAAAAAAAAAAAATGGAGGAGGGAGGAACCGGGGGAGGTGGCGTTAACTTTTTATCTGGCGACCGAGGACGTCAATTCACATTTGATGGCCTCGTCATGCCGTGGAAACGCCCTTTTTACCTCTCCACGAGGCTAGAGGAAGAAGATAGACGTACCACAAAGATTATAGCCGGATTGATAAAGATCTTATCTTATATTTAATTAATTATAAATTTAAAATATAATTTATATATGATAATTTAATTAAATTTAAAAATTATTTTTTAAAATTTATATTAAATTAGATGAAAAATCATGAATTCTTTTTTATTTTTATTTTATCGGACAATATTTTAATGATATCAAATTAACATACTCATCTAAAAATAAAAAAAAATATAAAAATTTAAACGTCTTGTATGAACATTATCTAACGGGACAGGAACTTGCGAGGATGATTATATTAGATTTAACTCTCCTATTCTTTTTCTGTTTAAAAATTAATTTAAAAAAAGAGTGTTGAATGTCATGGCTTGCAGGTCATTATACGTATGTTTCTTCATTGGTGATTGAATGATGCATCTACTTTATGAGCTTGTCTGGTTTGACTTTACATCCTTGCAATATTCCTTGATGACAAGAATTTCCGGTCTCTGTGTGGATAATGCAAAAGGCCTGGGTTCATTCATGCGATGATGATAAAATCTCTGATCCTTCGGTCTTCATCCACTATCGCGACTCCTGCCGTTACCATGAATTCATTTTCCTTTGTTAAGTTATTTTTTTAAAAAAAAATATTTTTTTACTTTTATTATATTCATATATATATATATATAATAAAATAATTAAATTATTTAAAACATGGTCATCGATGATTCCTTAAGCACTCGAGAGACAAAAGTACTTGAGTGGAGAAGCTGAAGAGAGGCAAAAGTAAAGATGATTGTGATTCAAGTAATAATGTGTTTAAATGCAATCATTATAGAAATATAAATTATATGTTATTTTACTACTTTTCTAAGTCTTTTTAATAAGTCTTACACTCTTACTCTTACGACTCTTACCCATCCTGATTGTATCATAATTTTGGACATCTTGTACTATAAAAATGGTGCCAATTCAATGGATTGAGACTTGTTGATAAAGTTGTTATTGAAATTATCACATTTATTATAAAAAAAATTAAAAAAAATTGGTATGCCATTGCGTGCGTAGTTTATTTACTTCAAGTTCTGTAAGAATTGTTAGATACAACCCTTCGTGGATTTTCGAAATCTTACTCTTTATGCCACTGTGGGAATACCTATATTTTTGTTTTGTTTCTTTTTAAACTTGCAACGATCGAAATAATGCATATCATTATACGATGCACACATGTAATTAATTTTGGATAATCGAGAGAAGAGTTGATATAGGCATAAATTTACTTATTGGCAATATTCAACTGAGACTATGAAATCCAATCCATGTAAAAAACTTTGGTCTTCAATCTCCTGGGTCAATATCTGGAATTTTCACTATCTCTATATCATATCCAAGAAAAAATGACGCATAGAGAAAAAAAAAACTTAGATCAAAAAATCAAAAATCTAACGCACAAATTTTTGGTTGCTTCTTTGACCACTAACCCATACATGATACAATAGCGAGCAGTCGTGAAGACAGCAATCACAAAGGTAAGCCACTTTGCTTTTTTTTTTTTTTAATGCAAAAATCTTTGGGTTCCCATCACACCGCCCCATCCATCATTTTCTAACGCAGTTAAAAATATATATATATATATATAATTTCTTTTTAACTGTCAAAAACCTTCTAGAACCCAGCCAAATTTTGTGCACGGGTATTCCAGAGATTTGATGGACACGGCAATGGGCAAGAATGTCTTCCCCTTAGGTGGTCCGGTCGCGATGGCGGGTGGCGAGGTCGGGAGAGATGAGGTCAGCGATGAGATCCAACCCTCGGAACCGCGCCGTTGATTGGCGGGAGCCTTCGACGGTTCCAGAAGGGGTGGGGCCCGGGGTCGTGGGTGGGGCCCGTGGCACCTTTTGACTCGTCCAATTTGCCGGGCAAGCGGATTCCAGCTGTTCATTCCAAAAGCTAGCAGCGCCTGGGGAACGAGACGTGTTAGGAGCGGACGGGGTCGTATCCTTCGCGCGAACGAACGATTCACCCTCCTTCGCGCGAATCATCCGTTGGATCGCGCAAGTGGTTGCTTCATAGGATGGATGCCGGTTTTGGATTGCTTTGAGATCTATGCGGAGCGCGATCCGACGGTCGACGTCGAGAACAAAGATTGGTCATTTGTTTGCACGAAATATACATCCATTTCGCATGCTGCCGTGTGAGATACGTGAAGGCAGTCAAAGAGTAGAACTCACGTGCGTGCCACGAGATCGTAACATCAACCTCAAATAAATAAATGGAAACAATTTTTCTTTGGTGGGCCGGGGAGAAGAAACGTTGGAGCGGAGCTGCAATGTCTCGGATGTTAACAGTATGGCAACCTCGTAAGTGACTGGTGGAGGTCATGCAGCCGCTAGGATGTTAGACATTTGGTAAGAAATTTGTTGAGTATGACATACGGGGAACGTTTGAACTATTGCAGTTTGGACTTTTTTTTTTTTTTTTTGATTCCTTGATAGATTCTCCGAAGAAGGCTTGGATCTAACTTTCTTTACACTTTGAGGACTCTTTGATCATTGAGCTTATCCTACTTTTCTTGCACCTTTTGATCATGAGGAGTGAGATGAGTGTCTCGGTGATAAGATTAAATTCCACACAAGTTTGAAGGAAAATCTATGAACCTAACTTAGATAATGCTGGACTCAAAAAAAAAAAAAGAAGAAGAGAGAGGCTAACATATGGTTTGATCAAAGAAATTGAATACAACATATATAATTTCAAAATAAACTATTGATTCTTATAATGATTACTATTGTCGGTGGTTCCTTGTCGATATTCGAGACTGCTAGAGGAGCAGTGCTCATGGACTGGACCTACAAGAAAGTCCCCGGCTAGAAATCACTTCGGCATGGACCTTCTAATGTCAAGTCAGGAACCGAGAATATAATGTTAAAAGAGGGAGCGGAGACTAGAGATTGAGAGATCTTATCTTGGAGGCTCTCAGGGAATCCATTTTTATAGACAAAACAAGGATATTTTCAGCATAAAAGATATTATGATATCAACTTGTTTTAATACCAATTATTGCGGTACCAATTATATTGATATAACTCATCGGAGAATCACTTGTACGGAATATGGATTCCCATTTTGAAGATCATATTGTTGGTGTCCATGCCCTGTGAGAAAGAAGAAGATAAAAATAAAGTAAGCATCACATTTAATTGGATATGTAAGCTTTCACTATAAGAAAAAATAAAATTTATAAGATTGCAACTCTGACTTTTAATTCCATATAGTTCTTTCAATAAGAAACCCAAAATCCCTCTTCAAGCTCTCAACTCTCAATAGCGATAAGCACTCTGAAGACCCTTCACCATTTTTTTGTTCTTCATACCCAGCCTGATCCTTACCTATATTTTTATAGCCTATGTTGCGAAGAGCATCTCATAAGGAGTCCAACAATTCAAATCGAATCCAAATTAGAGTCCCGTAGCCTCTTCAATTCGTAGATAAACTCTAGATCACTTATAGCCATCGATCGATCTTGATTAGGCCAAAAATCATGTGCAAATCAAGCCAAATCATGCGAAACATGCTCAAATCAAGCCATGGGATGCGATCAGCTATCCGACCAATGAGTTGAATGCTATGCACTACTCGATCGTGTCTGTACACCCCGCCATCATCTCGTGCACCACTCAAATCTCCTTGGTCCATTGTAAACCGTGATACTAAGGAAAAAGGAAAATGGCACTTGGGCCTGGGCCAATAGCACACCCACATGCTGCTAGGTCGTGCAGTCTGCGAGCCAACGCTTGCAGGCCTGAGTTTTTTGGGCTACTTCTGTGTGGGCTTTTTACTAGGTTTCTCATATGTCCTGGGTTTTTTCAGTAATAGAATTCAAGGCATTCTCCCAACAACCTCCACCTCGACTCCACATACGACCTTTGTCTGCCTTTAAGAGCTTCTTGAAAGATTTTGTCCCATATCGCAGGGCAAATGCTTGCTGGTTATGAATGGACAAATATGGGTGTCGAGCCACACCGCTCAATCCCATCTCCATCATGTACTGTGCTCATCTCGACCCGAGACCTACTCGTGGAAGCCTCCTACAGTAATAGGAACTTCACCTTATGACATCACTTGTCATCCTCCCGAGCTTCTCGTCTCGTGCATGATCCACCTACTATCAAAGCTCCTCTAGCATTGGGCTCCTATCTATACCAAGGACTTCACCTTGCACTAGACTCCCTATTAAGAGGTAGTACCCTCCGCACTTCTTTATATGCAAAATGATCATACTACCGTGCAAGACCTTCAGGACTCAATCACTAGTTTCCACGTATTACTATTTAAATTTAGTTTGCTGAGAAAAATTAGATTTCTGTGAAATTTGGATATATATCGAATCTCACCTAGCTTCTTCACTGTCCTATCATCTGTCTTCAAGCTGACTATCTCGATGTCCTTAATTACACAGCTTGATTTATTTGGCAAATGGACAGCACCCTCTCTACTTTCTAGAAAGTCAAACATCTCCTCTCTGCAATAAATATGATGTAGACATGTAAATTTAAAATCCATAGAAAAGAAGGGGATACATCGTTGGATACCATAAGTACATTATCATTGATCATCATTACCATCGATCATCACTACAATAGTCCTTGTCCGATCTTTGAGCTGTGGGTAATATATGACATGATATTCCAGTTCGTCATACCAATAATACTTGATCTTGCTTTCATCCTTTCATCCTTTGACATGGACTGCTCGCCTTGTGATCCTCTGTTGCTCCACCTTCTACTATTTGCTCTTCTAGAAATGGCTAATGCTAAGTTCTCACCTAAACTCGAAGCATGGTTCTCCCATCTGAGAGTCTCATTCTGGAGTAACATCGAGGTGACATTCTCTATCTTAATAGTGCTCTTTCCTACTAGAAGAGCAGTTATCAAGGACTCGAATGACTGTAATAGGAATGACATCAAGAGCAGCGCCCTGGTCTTCCCAACTTTCTCACCAATACTAAGGAGATGATGAGGATCCTCTAAAAGTTGCTCAAGTACTCCTGCATGTTCTATCTTTTGATCATCTATAGTTGGTAAAAATGTTTCCAAAGGAACAAAATATTGGTAAAGGACTTCATCATGTATAGCTCCTCAAGCTTCACCTATAGCGCCATCGAGGAAGTCTCATTCAGTACGGCACCTCATCCACCAGGTACAAGCTGATCATGCTCACTAACTGCATCTGGTACCACCTCAAGTCTTATCTTTCATGGTGGCTGGCCTTTTCTCGTACATGAGAGTGTCGATCATCTCTTGCTAGATGAGCATGTCTTTTATTTTACTTGTCAGAGAAAGAAATTATTCTTTTCATTGAACTGGTTGATGTTGACTTTGATTTTTGCTCGCCATCTTCTTTGATCTTGATCAATCACAGACAACCTGGGACTCTGATACCAGTTGTTATGATATCAACTTACTTTGATACCAGTTATCGTGGTACCAACTATACTGATACCAGTCATCGAGGAATCACTAGTGTAGAATAAGGATTTCCATTTTCAGGATCACGTTGATGTGGAAATGAGATGAATGAATTCTAATTTAGTGGGTGATTTAATTTATTGAGCAATGATCCTACGAGCATAAACTTAATTCAAACACAAAATAGTAAAGAGTCATATGAAGGAAATACTAAATAAGGGAATAACTCGAACTAGGGCTGTATATCCATCCATGAAGATTGGAACTAAGGCATTGAGAAACCATCCTATATAGGGCATAAACCATTCAACTATTCAAACTTAAGAAATAAGAAGGGTTTTCTTACAAATATTGATGTCTTAGGCCATTAGAAGGGATTCAATTTCAGCACTCCTGAATAGAGATTGGTACTCGAAAACTATCACCCCCAGAGATAAAGACTTCTGGCTTGAAAGGTCCCAAGGGCAAGACCAAGTTCCTCATCGACTCGTGATCTTGGAGAACCTTAGAAAGAAAAGGGATTAGTGACTTGAGATGACAAGAAGATTGAAAATTAATAAAGCTTCAATAATATGATTGGAGTGGGTGGAGTTGGAGGAGATCAATTGGCTTCATTCAGTGTCTAGACTGCAATCACCTTGGAATCCTTGAATTGCAACTGGAGTTGGCATCCCATGAAGGAAAGGGATGATGCCCAAAATCCACTGTAGAAGCTTGCTTGAAGATTGGAATAGGTGTTCTTGTAGAGTGGCAATGGGGAAGAAAACTTGGTTGGAATTTGGAAGATCTACTTAGGATAGTGGGGGGGCGTCTTCTAGCTAGAATTTTGGTGAATTTAGGAGAATACTAGGATGGCTAAAGGATGATGTTTTGGATGTCTCACCCACTCCCTCTCGGAGGATACATTGCATATAACAAGTGGAAGAAAAAGACTCTTTTGATTTCATTCATCAATAATCTCCTTTACAAGGGATTTGGAGTGGTATTTATAGCCTCTCCAAAATCATTTGAAATTTTGAATTTAAAAGGAGGTTACATAAATCATAGAGAGATAAGTGGGGAAGTTGAAACCATCTTGATTCATGCCTTGATAAGTGGGGAAGTTGAAACCATCATTGATTCATGCCTTGATAAGTGGGGAAGTTGAAATCATCCTTGATTCATGCCTTGATAAGATGGAGTGAGGTGGCCTCATGAGGTGGCTTCCATATGGGCTTTGGAGATGAGGTGTCTTCCATATAAGTTTGATGATGTGGCGCTCTAACTTGGCAAGGTTTGTTGAAGTGGTTTGCCTCACCTAATATTTATGTCTTCATGCTTCATTTGAACCCAAACCAAACCAACTTCAACCCAACTTGTAAATTCACTAATTACAAGACCAAATTGACCTTAATTGGACTTAAAAGACCAAATTGACATAAGCCCAACCCTAATTACAGGACTCAAACTTGATTAGAGAAACAAATTTCCCTATTTATAGGACACATGTTCAATAAAAGAAATAAAATTGAAATCAAAAGTGGCATTAACTCAATCAATTAAATCCATGATGAATTTGGCTTGATAAAATTGGATTGAAGCTTCTTTCGAACTGTGATGCCCGTACCAATTCTCCCGGGGTGGGAATGACTCGACCCTATCGAGTAAGGGTCTCTCTGACTCTGATAATATTCTAGTAAGTCCGGGTTGATTCGTTGTAAGTCCTCCCGAGTGATTCACGGGTTATCAGATTCTGGTCAACCTTGCCATTACACCAAATAGCATTGATAGCTTTATTTCTGGTAGTGATAGTTTTGTCATCCAGAATTCTCTCAATTCGGTCTCGTCGCTCTGGTATAGAGGTTGGTGGACACTAGGGATAGGGTCACTCTCAACAGTAGGTTCAGGTCCAAAAGGCTTACTAGGTATCAATATTGGCTCCTCATATTCTACTAAGTCTGAAACGTTTAAAGGTCGAGTTGATACCTAGGTCAGATGGTAGTTCCAACAAATACGCATTAGGTCCAATCTTCTTTAAGATTTTGAATGGCCTGCACCGCGGACATGTAATTTTTTCATGTTCTAGGTGAGAACCGTTCGGGTTTGAGTCTAACCATTTACATAGTCTCCTTCAGAGAACTCTTGATTTTTCTATGTGAATTAGCCATACGCCTGTAGGATTCATTGCTCATATTGATTTTTTATTGATTTCTTTATGTAAGTCCTTAACATGCTGTGCGTATGACTCAGCAGACTCAGAGACTCGTGCATGTATGGGTAAAGGGATAAGATCTAAGGGTTTTCTAGGTTTGTAACCATGGACCACCTCAAAAGGACTCTTCCCAGTAGATCTATTGACTGAGCTGTTATAAGCAAATTCAGCACGAGGGAGTAAGAGGTTCCAATTTTCCATACTATCACCAACTAAACATCTTAGAAGGTTTTAGACTCCGATTGACTACTTTAGTTTGGCATCAGTCTGAGGATGATAGGCAATAGAAAATTTTAGCTTGGTTCCTAGCATATGCCAAAGGGTCTTCCAAAAATAGCTAGTAAACCTAACATCTCTATCTGAAACAATGGTTTTGGGTAAACCATGTAATCTAACTACCTCGTCAAGGAAAGTTTGCCATTCTTGAAGTATCTAAGGTTTGGAACATGGGATGAAGTGAGCCATCTTAGAAATCGATCGACTATAACGAAGATGGATCGTGTCTCCTAGAGGTCTTTAGGAGTCCTAGTACAAAGTCCATACTAAGATCCTGCCATGGACAATCAGGGACTGGTAGAGGAGTGTACAACACAGTGTTCTGCTTTATTGTTTGGCAACAGCACATGTTCGACATTGCGCTACAAACTTGGGCTACATTCCTCTTATGACTAGGCCAAAAAAACTGATCTTCTACCACTAGGATGGTCTTATTTCTTCCAAAATGGCCGGCTAAGCCTCCAGCATGAACTTCCAGATCAAAATTCTCTAATAGAAGTTCAAGGAATACACAGTTGATTTCCTTTGAAATGGAATCCATCTATAAGAGTATAGTCACTATGTACACTAGATGGTCCTGTTGGAGGGATTGATAGATCTCACTAAAGTCTAGACACTTAGGGTATTCCTATTTCAGTCTATCAAACCCTACAATCTCTGTGCTAACTGAAGTCAAAAGCATGGATCTCCGGCTTAATGCATCTACAACCCTATCTCAATGCCGGCACGGTGTTTCAGGACAAAGGTATATGCTTGGATGAATTCTACCCATTTTCCATGTCTAGGGTTTAGTTTCTTTTGAGAACTAAAGAATCGTAAGGCTTCGTGATCAGAATAAAGAATGAATTCTTGTGGTAGTAAGTAGTGTCTCAAATACCTCAAGGCTTGTACTACCGCATACAATTTCCTATCATATGTTGAGTATCTCATTCTCGCCTCATTCAACTTTTCGCTAAAGATATCACTGGATGACCTTCTTGATCAAAACTCCTTCAATTCCTACCCCAGAGGTATCACAAGCAACCTCAAATATCTTTGAAAAATCAGGTAACCTTAAAATAGTGCTGTATCATTTTATTCTTTATTTCTAGGAAGGCTCTATCGATGGGTTTTGTCCATTCAAAGGTTCCCTTCCCAATGCAGTCAGTAATGGGTGCCACTATTGTGCTGAATCCTCTAATGAATCTCCTATAGAAGGTGGCTAAACCATGGAAACTACGAACATCATGGATGCTCTTGGGTACGGGCCACTCGACTTTGGACTTGACCTTTTCGGGGTCGATAGACACCCCTTCAGTGGTGACAACGAATCCTAGAAAGATAACTCTATGAGTCATAATTCACATTCTTGTGGTGGCATAGAGACTATCTCGTCTAAGGGCTTGGCAAACTTGCCTAAGATGGTCCAAGTGGTCTTCTTTGTTCTATTGTAAATGAGAATGTCATCAAAGTAGACCACTACGAATTTTCCTATGAATGTCCTAAAAACATGGGTCATAATTCTCATGAGATACTAGGTACATTGGACAAACTGAAAGGCATTACTATCCACTCATATAGGCCATCTTTGGTTTTGAAAGCAGTCTTCAATTCGTCTCCGGCCTATTCTTACTTGATGATAGCCACTCTTAAGATCAATTTTGGAGAAAATCTTTGCTCACAGCCATCATATCCAACATGTCGTCTAAACGGGGAATAGGAAAATAGTACTTAATGGTAATTTTATTTATGGCCCTGCTATCTACACACATTCTCCATGTGCCATCTTTCTTAGGGGTCAGAAGGGCTGGTACTGCACATAGGCTTAGGCTCTCTCTAATGAATCCTTTTGGAGAAGTCTCCAACTGACGTTGTAACTCAGAGTGTTCTGTAGGGTTCATTCTATAATGGGGGAGGTTTGGTAATGTCAATCCTGGGATCAAATCTATTGCATGGAATGTCTCTCAAGGGTGGAAGGTGATTAGGAAGGTCCTCTGGAAATATGTCTTGAAACTCTTTTAGAAACCTTAACACTTCCTGGGATTGTTCGTATGGGGTTGGTCCTGGGTTTCCTTAGCTATCAAAAATCCACACGGGGGAACCACCACTAATCTCCTGTTCCAATTCCTTAGCACTAATCAGGTTTATCCCTTGGTTCTTATCCTTCAAGTGACTTGATCCTCTCTTAATTTGGTCCTTAGGTGGTGAAGAATTGTTACAATCTTTTTCCATTGTGAGTAAAAGCACAAGAATTAGAGCGACATAGAGTATAGCATCATGATCATACAACCATGGTCGTCCTAATATGATGCTGCTTACCCCATGGGAAGAAAAGAACATGCACCAAAACTTTTCTTGGTATGACTGGATTTGGATTGTGAACTGGCACCTAAATTTGATGGGAATCAAGGTCGAATCTATCCAAAGATACCTTATATGGGTTGGGACGGAGCACAGTGGGCAATCTAGTTCTTGACCGTACCGGTTGATATAGTGTTGACATAACTTTCACTATCTAAGATGATCTTGCAGACTTTTTTCCTCTATTTTAACAAAAGTTTGTAGGATGTTGGTCCTACGCCAATATTCTTGTTCTTACCCTGGGTCAAGATACATTTCACAACTCCTAGGAATTCAGATGAGTCTATGATCTCTTCATCCCCTTCATACTCATATGCTAGCGTCTCCCGGCCTCATATACCTCTTCCTCACAATTTTCTATGGGTTCAGGGGCCTCCTCATCTATTTCGCCTAGTGTAGCGCTCTGTTAGGACATTGGCTTGCAATATGACCTTCCTGACGATACCTAAAACAATGGACACTACCTCCTCTTCAAACTTCAGGACTTTTTCTTTGTCATCTCTATGGGCTACTGGAGTAGTATGATTGGATATGTTGGATGGGCTGGTGTTGGGCTGGGCTTGCTTCTAGGGCGATTAATCCTTGGGGGCTCAAGTCGGCGAAATAAAGGTCTCCTCTGGAATCTCTCACGGTCCCTAGCAAATTGGGGAGCTTGGTCTAGGTCATGGACTTCTCTCAAAAATAGTTCTCTCTGGATCTCCTCATGTAGACTACTCAAACCTAGACAAGGTTGCTGCCTCAGACTCGACCTCGTTGCATCTTATCATGAACTCATCAAACTTGGCAATATTTTCGGATACTGTCTTATTCCCTTGAGTTATCGTTTGCCATTGTCTTTGCTCATAGGACATTAGTAAATAATTCTCCCTAAGTTTCACCTTCATAGCTCTCCAAGTGGTTATAAGCATGTCATCCCTCTGTCGGCTCATATGTTCAACGTTACCCCAATACAATCTAGCCTGACGAACCAATCTAAGTTTGGCAAACTTAAATTCCTATATCTTTCGACATTTCTACCAATAAAAATATTGGTCCATATCACCCTCCAGTCATATACACCTTAGGATCCAAGTTCCATCAAATATGGAGCATCTAGACGAATGTTCTAAGGGCCCTTCATTCTGGTCAACATAATCATGGTGAACTCTCCTTAGATGGGGGTTGGGGAGTATATTTCTGGCATTGGACTCTAAGATGGATTGGTGGCAATATGGTGATTGTGATTCAGTAGGGGTCAAACGGGTCTCTTCAAGGGTTCCTATCCTCTCTTCCATTTGATCAAACCTAGTGTTCAATTGCTTGAACTGCTCAGTCATAGTTCTCATCAGGGTTTCTAGATTGGGATCAATGGAAGAACTGGGATGGTCAAGTGAATGCTGATAGGGAGTTCCTGATCTAGTTGTCTTGCACACAGACTCAAAATCGGGCTAGGGATTTGCTAGGCTAGAGTCCAAACCAAATATTAGGTCAAGATGACAATCTTGGTTGTAGTAACTTGGCACTTGGCCAGGTAAGTGTAAGGTTGGTAGGTCCCTCTTTTGCCTTAGATACCAATTTGAAATTAGCCAGGTAAGCGGACCAACCCACCTTCTTCGGCTCTTGTCCCTGAACCACTTGCCTAGACCCAGATACACAAGCACACACAAACAAGTTGTCTAAATTGGCTTGACACTTGGTTCGACCCGATTGTGGGGTCCCTAGCTCACTAGAGCAAATTAAATGTCTACTCAGTTTTAATAAGGGTTGGGTTCGCTATGCAGGTTTGTGATTTTGGGTAGGGACAGGTAATGAAATCCTGACCCTAGGTCATATTGGTGCCCTAAATGATTTACCATGAGATGAATGCAAACATGCATAAGAACCCTAATTTCAGGTGCAGAGAAATCAGTGTGTTGCATTTCTGATGTGGGGGCAAAAAAGCGACATGTATCAATATCAGAAATTTAGAAAAAAATTATAGAATATTCCTAACTCACAGATGATATACTAGATGAAAGGGAATTAAAAATAAAATCTGTGAGGCGTGGTAGTTCTTGGACATAGATAATGCATGCAGGACAGAACAGCAGAAATTTTAAAGATGCTAGATTTAAATGATGCAAAACTACTCTTAGGATTTTAAACTTACCTTCTTGTGTTCCCCTTCAAGGGTCAATCACAATGGACCCTGACAGCCTTAGGAGATCCCTGTGGAATGAGAAGAGAGGGTCTTAAAACCCTACTTTCTCCTAAGACCGGACGGCCTGGTGAAGCACCCAAATCCGGATACTGAAGATGATGCAAAGCCCTAACCTACTATGCTCTGATACCAAATTTGATGTGGAAATGAGATGAATGAATTCTAATTTGGTGGGTGATTAATTTATTGAGCAATGATCCCTACGAGCATAACGTAATTCAAACACAAAATAGTAAAAAGTCATATGAAGGAAATACCAAATAAGGGAATAACTCAAATTAGGGCTACATATCCATCCATGAAGATTGGAACTAAGCATGAAAAACCATCCTATTAGGGCATAGACCATTCCAACTATTCAAACATAAGAAATAAGGAGGGTTTTCTTACCAATATGATGTCTTAGGCCATTAGAAGGGATTCAATTTTAGCACTCCCAATGAAGATTGGTACTCGAAAACTATCACCTCCGAGATGAAGATTCTGGCTTGAAAGGTCCCAAGGGCGACAACTTCTCAGCGACTCATGATCTTGGAGAACCTTAGAAAGAAATGGATTAGTGACTTGAGATGACAAGAAGATTGAAAATTAATAAAGCTTCAATAATATGATTGGAGTGGATGGAGTTTGAGGAGTCAATGGCTCATTCAGTATCTAGACTGTAATTGCCTTGGAATTCTTGAATTGCAATGGAGTTGGCATCCCATGAAGGCAAGGGATGACATCCAAAATCTGCTATAGAAGCTTGCTTGAAGATTGGAATATGCGTCCTTGTAGATTGGCAATGGGGAAGAAGACTTGGTTGGAATTTGGAAGATCTACTTAGGATGGTGGTGGGGCATCTTCTAGCTAGAATTTTGGTGAATTTAGGAAAATACTAGGACAGCTAAAGGATGATGTTTTGGGTCTCTCACCCACTCCCTCTCGAAGGACACATTGCATATAACAAGTGGAAGAAAAAGACTCTTTTGATTTCATTCATCAATAATCTTTTTTACAAGGGTTTTGGAGTGGTATTTATAGCCTCTCCAAAGTCATTTAAAATTTTGAATTCAAAAGGAGGTTACATAAATCATGGAGAGATAAGTGGGAAAGTTGAAACCATCCTTGATTCATGCCTTGATAAGTGGGGAAGTTAAAACCATCCTTGATTCATGCCTTGATAAGTGGGGAAGTTGAAATCATCCTTGATTCATGCCTTGATAAGATGGAGTGAGGTGGCCTCATGAGGTGGCTTTCATGTGGGCTTTGGAGATAAGGTATCTTCCATATAAGTTTGATGATGTGGCACTCCAACTTGGCAAGGTTTGTTGAAGTGATTTGCCTCACCTAATCTTTATGTCTTCATGCTTCATTTGAACTCAAACCAAACCAAACTTGAATCCAATTTATAAATTCACTTATTACAAGACCAAATTGACCTTAATTAGACTCAAAAGAGCAAATTGACATAAGCCCAACCCTAATTACAGGACTAAAACTTGATCAGAGAAACAAATTTTCCTATTTACATGATACATGTTCAATAAAAGAAATAAAATTGAAATCAAAAGTGGCATTAACTCAATCAATTGAAATCCATAATAAATTTGGCTTGATAAAATTGGATTGAAGCTTCTTTCGAACTGTGGTGCCTGCACCACACGTTGTCGGTGTTGATGTCGCATGATAAAGAAGAAAATAAAATAAAATAAATAGCATAATAATTGAACATGCAAAGTTTCACTATGAAAAAATAAAACTTACAAAATTGGAACTCTCACTCTCAATTCCATATAGTTCTCTTAACAAGAAACATGAAATCCCTCTCTCAAGCTCTCAATTCTTAGCTGCTACATGCACTCTAGAGATCTTTTACCATCCTTTTGATCCTCACACCCAATCTAGTCCTCTACCTATATTTTTTGTCTCTCCAATTCGTAGCTAAACTCTAGAAAACTTATGACCATCGATTGTTCTTGATCACATCGAAAATCACATGCAAATCAAGCCAAATCACACAGAACATCCTCAGATCATGTTGTGAGATGCAATCAGCCATCCAATCAATGTGCCGAATGCTCTGTGCTGCTCGATCGCATGCATACGCTACGCCATCATCTTGTGCACCGCTTATATCCCTCAATCCACCATAGACCGCAATATAGAGGAAAAAGGAAAATTGTGCTTGGGCTTGGCCTGGCCGCGCACCCACCTGGGCCTAGGCCAGCACTTGTTCCTGTGCACATGTACTGCTGGCCACGCGGTTTGCAGGCCAATGCCTGCAAGCTTGAAACTAATTTTTTAATTTTTTCTAAGCTTCTTTTGTGTAGACTTCTCATTGGGATTCTTACCTGTCTCGCACTTCTTTAGGGACCGAATTCAAGACATTCTCCTAGGGCTGGAAATGGGCCGGCCCAAAGACTATATTTTAAAATTTCTGGACCGAATCCGGGCATCCCTTTGGTCCAAAATTAAATGGACTCTATTTTACAGCCCGAAGACTAGTCTGATATGCTTAAAATTTGGTCCGAAGCCTGAATCAATTTCAGGCCGGTCCGAAGTTTATTGAGCTGGTCCAGCCCAGTTCCAGATAATGAGCTTTTCGGCCGGCCCATTTCCAGCCCTACATTCTCCCAACAAAAGGTCCCAGTAAGGTTTGGTGAGAAGTGATAGCTGCTAAAAGTTCCATTGTACGAAGCTGCCATGGGATCATTCTATTTTATATGGAATATCTATCCTCCTTAATTTAAATCTTGTTTCTTATGCAGAATTGGCCATGTTCTTTAATTATGATGTTGACCACTATACGGGACTGGTCACGTCAATTATTGCGAAGATCTATTGGTGATTATGGAATACGATTTAGCTTTCCCGCTATACAATCAAACATGGAGAAGAGCATTGGCCATCCTTTGAACCATCCAAAGGAGCACTGCTTGAAGGAGCTTACTTGCTTTAACTTGGCACAATGACCTAGGATCGGTCCATGCATTTCTATCCAGACTGAGGGTCTATTAGGACAAGGGCTCAGGGCACAACCCTGTCCCACCCTAGAGATGATGGATCTTAGTTGTCGGAGCTGAGATTTGGCTTACAAATTCCTGGAATAGCGAGGGAAGGGGAAAACCCTTGCATCAATTATTGTTTGAAATATTTAGGAGGAAGAGAGGCTCTTCCCCCCATATTATTAAAATCACTTGTTGGTATGGGATAGTGGACTTAGATCAAATGAATGTATTCCAAAAGTAGAAGGTACGATTATTAGGGATATATAATCACGTGCATGATGGTTATCTGAATGTGATTGGTGCTGAAGATTGTCTGGTATGGGGTTGGTCTTCAAAGTGCTATTTTGCTACATAAAATTTGTCAAGTTCGGAGGTCGATATAGGCATACCGAGTATTTTTCGAAAAATAGTGGAAACCTGGAAAACTATCTTTGAAAATAGTAGAAACCTAAAAACTATCTTCTGAAAGATTGTCTGAAAATCTATTTGGAATTTTGAAGCTTAATTCTAGTCTCTATATGTACTTCTATTATCGAAGATCAAGACGAGTGTCCTGTGTCTTGTATGTGGCACGAGGGCAGTGATCTTCTTATGTCAGAAATATATAGAGTCCTAACAGTGCTTTAGATCGAGATCCCGTGTATTGGCACCTGAACTTGAGAAATGTTCAGCCTGAAGGATCTAACAAAAAAACTAAGAATGGGATGGAGTTGATGCTCGGCCGTTATCTAGAATCCTAGTGGGTTAGTCTTTGTAGTCTTCTCTTAGGTTTTTTGTTTTTTCAAATTTAGTCCAGTTAGCTACCAAGAAGATATTGTCCTGATTATCTCATTATGGACTATGCCCCCAAGCAGAAGAAGTAGTTGTTTCGCTCTTTCCATAGCATCCAACAGATGATTGTGGTCATCGTTCCTATTGCCATTTGACGTTTCACGTGGTTGTGACCAACTCTCCTGGATGCCCAGAGATCGATCGTGTTCTTTGGTGGGACAGTTGTGCTGCAACATTGCAAGAAGTGATCCCATATCAACTTCGAGAAGCTACATCCCACGAATAGGTCCTCGTGGTAATAATACAAAGTACATCTACTCGGTCCGTTAAAACCTTTCTTTGCAAGGACTTCGGCATGAGCAATTTGTTATTGGTGCATTGTCAACAGAAGATCTTGCATTTTTTTGGAATGGATAGTTTCCATATAGTTTCAATGAATTGTGGAGTGATTCTCCCATGTTTCAGGAATCGATAACATGCTGAGATTGAAAAGGATTGCTTTGGGAGCCATTTCCACTTATATTTGTCTACGATTGCTGATAGTGTAATGCCTTGGATAAGCTGCTTCAGTTCTGAAAGCTCGAAGATTGCTTGCTATGGAAGAGGCTGTATAAAGTTCAAGAATATGTTGGTGTTGCTCGTGAACTTTGCTATGCTGCAGGACCTGTCCATGGTGAGCCAGTATAGTGTTGGAAAAATTATTTTCAAGTTTGTGTTCGCTGTCCATATATATTCCCAAAATAAGGTATGTTTTCCATCTCTTAGTGCAGCAGAGGTAAAGGATGCAAATAAATTGACAACTTTTACGAATGTTTTTCCAAAATGGAGATGCTCGTTCTACGTTGTATGGTGTTGACGCAGGTGAACTTGTGTTCCCAGGGGAGCAATAATTGACCAACATTTTTCATGGTCTTTGAGGATCGTTGAAGAGTCTGTCCCACCACTCGAGAAGAAGGGATTTGTTGAAGTCTTGCAAGTCAATTATCCCTAATCCACCTAGAGCTTCAGTTGGCATAGCATAGGCCAGCTTACGAGGTTCCTGAGTTTACTGTAGTGCCTTCCTCCATTCCATAGGAAAGTTATGCATATGCTGTCGATTTTTTTGATTATCTTGGTTGGCAATTGATAAATGGACATTCAGTAACCTAGAATAGTTCTTAAAATAGAATTGATAAGCATTAGCTTTCTGACTATGGATAGCGAGTTCCTTCTCCATCCTGATAATTTTTGCTCGACTTTGTTAATGATGAAATCCCAATAGCACGAGGGGAGAGATCTATTATGAAGAGGAATGCCTAGATAAGTGATCGGGAAGTTGACGATGGTAGAACCTAGCAGGTCGGCCGAGCTCTGCACTTCCTGATATTTTAAATCCATACCTATTATGAATGTTTTACTGAAATTGATTTTGAGTCCCATTAGAAGTTCAAAAAGGTAAAGTATATGTTAATTTTATCTGCATTGAAAGGAAATAATATAAAATAATGAAAAAAATAACATGCCTTGTTCTTTTCTAGTCCATATGATATCGTACTATTTAATATAAGATGAAGGATTCAATTTTAAAAAATAATTTTATTTGATGAATTAAAAAAAAGATAAATCACCACCTTGATTCCTAATATCTGAAAAATATCATAATGGTATAATGCCTAGATAATCATTAGTTACTACTAATAAAGTTGAAGCCTTGCACAGTCTATGGTGGCAAAGGTTTATGTTGTTCAATCAAGAAGTTGAACTGTGACTTATAATTTTGGATTTTTTTTTCACTATCCTTTCATCATGATTTATACTATCAATAACGTGAGGCTAGATTCTATATGCAGGCTTGAGACCATTCAAATCCACCTTGATTCTACAGCTAAGCTACGAGCAACCCACAAAGTTTATATGGTGTTCAGCGACCTAAATGGAGTACCAAGGTATGGTTGGCCATGTTGGAGGCTACCCACTCTACAATATTCTTTATCCTGTTATAGACATGATTGATTCAAAGGAGGTGAATGAAAGAATGAGCCTCTAGATTTTTAGTAATAATTGATCATTTTTTGTTCAAGATGACAGCCTTGTTTGTATTTTTTTTTGTTTCTTCTTCTTTCCATATTTTAGGATCCATGACCTCCCACTCTATCAAAGAAAAAGTCACAAGCAGAGAAAAATGGCATCCATGCCACATCTTCCATTTATAATGACTCGCTTGCCTTCCAAATAAAGACCATGCCTGATCCTTGCCATGTCGAGAAGAGAGATTTGTGTTTATTGAGTTTAAGTTTTTGATGTGAGGAGCCATGCCAGGATGCCACGACTCTCTTGTCACATTATTCTCTCCTCACATAAATAACTTGGTTTAGTTAAATAAACGTTTATTTATCTATTATGGGTATAAAAGCGATGGGCATCTCTAATTTTATCCTGGTTGTGAGTCAAGAAGGGCTCTCCTTTTTTACTAAGGTGCTTCTTGAAATGAAGTACGAGGGTCATAACATTCAATTTGGTCCATCTCCCTCGTACTCTCCCTTGGCCAGGGAGCTATGTATGGGTATAAAGATGATGGGCATCTTTAATTCTATATTGATGAGCTAACCTTGACCACAATATTATTAATTCACATCCCAATTATGTATCTCCACATGAGACTTTTTGCATTATTTATACTGCATCTCACATTGCATTAAACTTGGGCTCTCGAGGATTGCAAAACTCCCGGGTCCTTCAATGTTACAGCTGCAACCCATCTAAGACTAGCTCAGTCCCAGTCCATAAGCTAATATTGCGCTCTCGGGCCCCGCTTGGACTGGGCTGGGTGTCCGGAAGCTGGCCCAACCCAGCCCACCGAGAGCCCTAGCTGCTCTAAAGTCCAAAATCCTCGCGGTCTCGACCGCTAGGCGAAGGCCGAACCTGTAGGCGAGTTTTTTCCGCCGCCGCGAGACGGAAGTAATGGCGGGCCTTTTTCTCCGCGGTCTCCGGTCGGCGAGCCGCAAGACCCTTCCCTTCCCCTCCGCCCTTTTCTCGCCCCTCCCCTTCCCTTCTCGGAACTTTTCCCACTCCTCCCTTCCTCCGCTATCACCCCTCCGCCTTTTCTCCACTGCCGCTGCCCGCGCCTCGGCCGCCGACGCCACCGGCAGCTCGCTCGACCCAAGCAGGCTGCGGAACGTGGCCGTGATAGCCCACGTTGACCATGGGAAGACCACCCTGATGGACCGGCTGCTCCGTCAGTGCGGCGCCGACATCCCACACGAGCGGGCCCTTGACTCCATCAGCCTCGAGCGCGAGCGGGGCATCACCATTGCTTCCAAGGCAAGGCCCCAAGCACTAGTTCTCGAGAAGTAGCGATTTTTTCTTTCTTCAGATTTCCGAGAACTGGAGGAAGCTGGACTTCTTGGCCTAGAATTTGTTTTTGAGTTCAATGAATGATGCCCTTCGAATTTGATAATTTTGAGTAAATTTAGTTCTGCAGTCAATTCATCAAACAGCTTGTTTCTGTGTGTTGATCATAGGATCTATGTTATCGACATTTGAATATAATTCTTTATCTTTATGCATGTCTTTTAGGTTACATCGATTTCTTGGAGAGATAATGAGCTCAACATGGTTGATACCCCTGGTCATGCTGATTTTGGGGTGAAGTAAGTGATGTTGTTGAATCCCTCGGAACTGCTTATCAATATGAATATGACGCATTTCTTGAATTAGTAAGTTGTTGCTATTGATATATGGTATTGATGTATAGGTCGAGCGAGTTGTGGGAATGGTTGAGGGAGCTGTCTTAGTTGTTGATGCTGGGGAAGGTCCCCTTGCACAAACAAAGTTTGTTCTTGCAAAAGCTTTGAAGTACGGGCTGCGTCCAATTCTCCTTCTGAATAAAGTTGACAGACCTGCAGGTATGCTTTACTTGGATTTCATGTTGGCTATGATAATTATGATATATGAAAAAATAATTTGGTGCAAAGTAATGCCTCAGTCACCAATTGTTAGACTGTGGCTTCACTAGAAGTCACTGTGGCCTTATGAAGGTGTAAGCTGTAAGAGTCTAAGAACTGGACTGAGGGGGTATGTCTGTGAAGTTTTGTAGGCATTATATTTATACAGTTTTAAGATAATGGAAGAAGGGGCATGCAATTGCCAATTTGAAGGTTTCACATTCAAAACATGAGATTGCTACCGGTTTTAGGAAAATTGTCTTCAAGAGGATAAAGCTGCTATTTGGAAGATCCCTTACACAAATTTAGGACACTTATGAAAACTAAGGAAAAGAGGGGAATGAAAGTTTGTTGGATGTGGCAGAGTAGTTAACACAGGGAAAAGGAAGAAAGTAGCAAGCTGTTGTTATTTATTTCTCCAGAAAAACTCCTTTTCCTATATAATTGAAGGAAACAATCTGCTACCTATGACCATACCTGTTCTGTTAAATACAAAGTTTTAATTCTCTTTTATTTTGTTTTTTCATTTAAACTACATTTTCTTTTTCTCATCTCATTACATCACATTGCATGGTAATGGAAAATCTACCAAGAGGTCAGCTGCTAGTGTCCCTACAAGTCCCTGATTAGATTGGGTTTTACTTTTAAGCCCACGATAACCTATTACTGTGTGTACAAAACAACAAGCCTCACTAACATTTGGCCATGCATGGAGCCCAAAGGACACTTAATTAAAGCTTCTCTACACTCTCTTATAACTATTCCATTATTGGGAGTGAGATGGTAAGAGATACTTTTTGGACTGTTAAACAATAGCATGCACAAATGCATGTTATGGTTTCTTCTTAATATGAACTGTCATTTGATGTTTATCACTCTGACCTGGAGGGATAAATATATCAACATCTTATGCTTCCCTTTGATTTGGGTGCATTGATTACATGCTCCATTATGTGATGCATGGGTGGACTCACAACATTTGCAAAATTCTGTGACATGGAACTCAATATTTTCAGTTTGCATGAATCACTTTTTAAGAGAGCATTATTCAAGTGGCTGTGATTGGATTTATAGTAAGAGTACCAACCAAATATAGTTTGACATGAGGAATCCCAACTTAGAATATTGTGATGCTGCAATGACGCACATTAGGTGTGCGATTCCCCTACCATGCCTAAGCAATCTTGATGCATCACTTCAGTATTTAGCATGTTCGCATCATATGGATGGGCCCTGGAGTGAACCCAGATTGTAGTCAATTGCATGCCATGGACAAACATATAATGGTCCCAAATGGAGCTTTTATTAGATAGTGACAATTTGCTGTTGGTTGAAACTCTATTGTTAAATGTGAATTTGCATATAACAGTTGTCTTAAAGGAAGATGGGAATTGAACTGTCAAATCCTTGGAGCCTGCGATAGTGAAAAGCCTTCTTCCTAGGAATTATATGACCCTTTAGAAGGACTTTGCAGAATTATCTTTGGTATATTATATCCTCTGTGGTAATGAGTATTCCATGAGGAAAACAGTTTTGTTGGTTCATATTTGTGTGGGTCAAAGGTGCTTCTGTATGGGTGCAAGCAGGAGAATTTATGTCAAGTTTGTAAGTTTTACATGTAATGAAGTAATTAAGCTTTGTTGTTGAGTTGACTGTAAATGAAAATTTGAATATTAATCTTAACCATCCAGCTATCCACATCTGTTGGTGAATTTTGTTTGGTTTTTTTTCTGTTTGCCCCCTATGCATGCATGGAGGACCAATGCACATCCAGCTCTCTATAATCAAAGTCAGATTTTATTTGCCACTCTTATGTCACCTATTAATTGGAGGCGAGAGGATGGGAGTTTAGGATGTGGATCCAAATATGGGTTCCATTCTTGCTAAAATGGTGTAGAATTGATTAAGGCTGCATCTGGTTGAAGGATAAACTTGGTTATATGATAAGCTATGCTGCAAAACACATTAGTCTTTTTTGAGTATCATTATTTTGGTCAATACGAGTTAAACCCTTGTAACTAGAACAATTTTTTTTTGTTATATGTGCACACATGCACATGCTTGTGCATGCATATGTGCAATCAACTAGGTTTTTCATAACCAAGAACAATAACATTTTGGAGAGCAACAAGGATAGCTATCCCACCTTTCTCTACCTTGCAAGTTCCCATGCGCACATAGACTAAAGTTACAAAGGATTATTATGGGGTTATACAAGCAACCTTTTTGTAAGCTTTTTGTCCCTAATGAGAAAAGACTTGAGACAATCCCACATATATAATAGGTGAGCTACTACTTGTCTCACTAAGTTTTGTACACTTTATAAACTCGTCTCTTTAGCTTTTTCGAAGAAAGCATCCATAAATCCCAAACTTGGAGGAGGCAAAATCAGGTGCACAGACCTTATGAAGCTTAGCTCTCATGGAATTTTATCCCTTGTGAAGTTGAATACTTGGATTTGAAGCTCAGGAACTTTGCTATTGTGTGAAAGAGGAATTTACAAATCTTTGTGGTGTAGGGTTAAAATGGGCTTGGATTTGTTCAAGACCTATCGGGCCGAGCTGGCTTTGGGTCATGAATTGGGTAAGCTTGAGATTGTTCGGGTTGGGCTGGGGCCTAAAAATAAGGCCAGAATAAATTTCAGCTTAGGCTTGGGCTGATGCTTGGCCTAGCCTAAGCCTGGCCTAAAGCCCAAACCCAATTTTTGGCTTCAGGTCCAAGTCTGAAACCTAACCTGATCTTGGCCTGAATTCATCATTATGATCTTTTGCTAGTACTCTTTCGGATTGGGCCCAATCATTTGGGCCAATCGGGCCAAGAATTTTGGTTCACTTGGACCATTTGGACCAGACCCAACTTTTCGATCCAAACAGGCTTAGGCTTCTAACTAATCCAGGCTCATGTCATGATTTGGAAAGAAATTTCTGGTCTAAGCTTGGCCTAAAGCCCCCTAAAAAGTTTTTGGTTTGGGCTCGGGTAAGGACTAGCTCAATTCCAGCCCAAGTTTTGATATGCACTTGAAACTTGGTGGAGTGTTACCTAAAAACTTGTTTCCTGGATTTTTGCATGAGAGATTAAAATCTTTGTACGTGATTGAGATGCACATCAAACTTGGTAAGTTATATGTGAACCTCTGTAAAAGGCTTAAATAATTTCAATTAAAGTCCAGTATATTGAAGGTTTGATGGTAGGAATCTGCTGGTACTTAAAAGTTCAAACACCCATGAACTGGCAATCATGTGAAACCCTTGCTCCCAACTTTCCATCTAAAAGAGCTGCCCATTTTGTTTGCCAGTTTTGCCACTGGATCACAACCTGAAACCCTTGCTCCCAACACAAACAAATATAAAACAAAAAGTGCATATCTCCATGTAAACATTTAAGACCTTCTCTATTGTCTCTAGAGTCTAGATAATTAACGATTATCTTATATGTTTGTTAGCTGAATGCTTCCTATGAGACGTTCACATGAGCTCTCTTCCCCTTCCCTTCCCCACTTTCTTTCTTTCTCTTTGCACATGTGTCTCCCCACATGTGTGTACACAAATGCATACTCTGCTGTTTAGCCTTTGGTTAAGACCTTTAGTTAAGGAGTGGTATAAAAATAATTTCTTTGTTCTTTAAAAGTTGAGGCAAGGACATCATTCCTTTTATTTATTTATTTATTTATGTTTTGTCAATTGTTCATCGCTTTATTGTGCTTAACCATTTTGCAGTTTCTGAGGAGACATGCAATGAAGTTGAGAGTTTGGTATTTGATCTGTTTGCAAATCTTGGTGCCACAGGTGCACTTAAATTTTCAAAAGATATTAACTTTTCTCACATGACCTCAATATATCATTAACTTACATATAAAGTTAAATCCTGATGTTATCCATTTAAGTTTGGCTTCACAGAGGAACAGCTAGATTTTCCAGTTCTTTATGCTTCTGCCAAAGAAGGATGGGCTTCCTTAACTTTTACCAAAAATCCTACCGATGATGCAAGGAACATGTCACCATTGCTTGATACCATTATAAGACATGTGCCTCCGCCATCAGCAAGCCTTGAGGCTCCTTTCCAAATGCTGGTTAGTCTGAGTGTGTTGTTGCAATCATAGTTTCAATCTGCCATACTCTTCATTTTTATTTCTTTATTTATTCATATCAAATTGCTTTTTATAGAACGAGATTGTTTCGCCTATCATAACATGTACTTTTGCTTTTTCTTTCACTCTTCTGCTGTGCCTGTCCATAACTTATTTGTCTAATTTTGTTGGAGGGATTTCAAAGACAAGATATTGAGACGCAACCTTTTATTTTTGATTTATTGACTTTTGCAATGGATGTAAAAGTTACATGTGAGATGATTGGCATTTAGTTAAGCTTGTCAATCATGGGAAGTTCCTTTGATTATCATCAGTTGTATTTCAGCTTATCTACTAATATAATGTTCTCTTAAATTTGGTTTGAAGTTTTTTTTTTGGTAGTAATGAAAATTCCAGAAACTATTTTGCAACGTGGACATGATTGATTTTGCAGTACCGGCATCTCTGCTATATTTTCTAGCTTTATGACTAAATAGTACATTTTGACCTTAATAGTAACATGTTCTTGCAGCTATTGGAAAAATTATTATGTATCTTAAGAAGTGTGCAGTTTTGAATATCCTAGCCTTTTTATTCTGAAGGCTCTCTTTGTTTTCATTTCCGTTTTAATTCAATCCTTGAAAGAATGATTATAGTCCCTTGCAGGTTTCCATGATGGAGCGTGATTTTTATCTTGGAAGAATATTGACAGGACGCATATCATCAGGAGCTCTTCATATTGGAGACAAAATACATGGCCTTCGTCACACAGATAATGGAGTTGAGAAAATTGAGGAAGGAAAGGTTTGATGCCATTCTGTATATTTAGGGCATTTGGAGTGCTTTGCAGTCATGTCTCAAATGCTTTTAATGTTTTAACAAGTTAAAGCCACTTATGCTTGTGAGTTAACCAATAATGTAGATCACAAAGCTTATGAAAAAGAAGGGCACTAGCATTGTCATGATCGACAGTGCTGGGGCTGGAGATATAATTTCAATGGCTGGATTAATGAATCCATCAATTGGTCACACTGTGGCAAATGTGGAGGTAGGCATATGTCACTTACCCTTTCTACCGATTTAATTCATGCATTTCTTTAACTGTTTGTTTCATTTTATTTATTTGAATGTTCCGCCAAAGGAAATCCTGACTCATTCCATTTGTTCTGTGGACAGAGTTGTTCCTTTGTTGTGACTGTTACTATGTTTACTTGAAATACATGAAAGCTATAATGTGAGGAGAGTACTTGTTTTAGATATGTTAGAATTTATCAGTCTTGCGAAATTGCTATTTCTGACAAGGGTTTCTGTTTGTTTATTTTTTTTTTTGGTGGGATTCTTTGAGTGACACAAATGGACCGTGTGGCATGTTATTGATCTTGAAAGAATATTTGGTAGCCTAGGCAGCTTTGCTTTTGAAACCTTCTCGATACATGACAGTTGCCTATGAGGCAGAGATTCAGTAGCCTCAGAAAGTCAGTTTGCAGACATGATATTCTCTATTTATTGCCATTGCCATATCTGTATATTATCTATTTATTTTCATAGACATATCTGTCAGCCTTTCTCCAAATATCTGAGCTCAGCAGTATAAAATATAAGAATATTACATGCACATGGGAACATAATTGTGGGTGGTTGGGTTACTGTGGATGCAATTGAAATGGGTGAGCACATCTTATATGTACTTTCAATATTACTTTGTTGATTATTTCTTGTACCTACAACATGGTTCCATTTAAGAAATCTAGAGTATGTGGCTACTTTGTGCTGACTGATGATTGCAAACACAGGTCATGACTGCATTGCCAACTGTTGAGTTAGATCCTCCAACAATTTCTATGACTTTTGGCGTCAATGATTCTCCGCTGGCTGGCCGTGATGGGAACCACGTAAGTGGCAAATATCAATCAAATTAATCTTTAATTAGTTTTTTCTTGATGTATGTATCATGGGCAATTCAATCTGCTGATACAATTGTTTTAACTTCTTGTGTGCTGTGTCAGTTTTATTTCCAGACAACATCATATGTATGAAAGCATAGTTCTCTGCATGAGCTTACATTTGTTACACTGCTAAATTGGAATTAACCCTGTTATTGTTTTTAGTACACATGCTTGATTGTTGTGACAATTTATGAAGCACCATTTAGGGACTTACAAATAGAAGTTGTCAACTTTTCTTGTTGTGCTGCATGGCTTTCTTTTGAATTTAAGATGCAGTTCTCCAAGAATGAATGTGTAATAAATGAATATCATATATTGATGCCTGGTTTTGGTACTGACTTAATTACTAAATGGTCACCAAATGAAGCCTACTAAAAAAAATCAACATCTGTTTGTTGTGATGAATTTTGCACCATTACAACTCCAAGGTACATAATTCGATCTAACTTGGAGTAGGAATTGATTTATTGGGATTTGGGCATTCCTGTAAATATGTTTGCAGTCTTGTTATTCGAGGTAATTAGACAGTTCCTATCATGAACTTTTACATATAAAATATTTTTCTATATCACTATATTTATCGACTGAGGTTTTGAGGTTGGACTAGTTGTATTAGAATTATTGAATTTGTTGTAGTAGGCTAGCTCGTGGCCATGTGCATTCCAAAAGGTGCTTCAGCAGGGAAACATGATTCCCGTGCACAAGGTATTGTCCGCTTGTAGCTAAGTGGTTGTCTCTACCTAATAGGGGGTGTCTCTTGGGGGGAACAATGGTCCCCCAACATAAACCAGAGTTCTTCTTGACTCACAACCGATGTGGGACTAAAAAAGCCCCCGACCTTATACCTACAACATGGCCCTCTAGTCAAGGAAAAGCCTAGGATAAAATTGTTGAGGGCCCCCCTTTGCTGGCGTGCTAATCTATTGTGGTCAAGGCTAGCTTATGATCATGTGCATCCCAAAAAGCACCTCGATGGAGAAACGGGGTTCCTGCATGTAAGGTATTTTTCGCCTGTAGCTAAGTGGTTTTGTTCCTGCCTGATAGGGGGCGCCTCCATGGGAAAACAATGGTCCCCTAACATAAGCCAAAGTTTTCCTTGACTTACAACCGATGTGGGACTAAAGAAGCCCCCAACCTTATACCTACAACATAGTTTGAGATATTGGACTTTATTGATTACTCAATTTGCATGTTTCTGATTCTATTTTGATGTGTTCAGATAACCTTCGTAACCTTTTTTGCTTTAGACACCATCTTCAACTTTTCTGCTTATATTTTTATAGAATTTTTTTATAGTCAATGGAATATAAAGTAGATTATTGTGTCCGCTTCTAATATGGTTAGTTTTCTTCTTATATTGCTTATGTTGTTCTTGACCATCCTTAGTGTTCTTTCTTCAATCTTTATCTCTTATCCTTATGTCTCATCCTCGTGAATGTTACAATGTACAGTTGACTGGAGGAAAAATAGGTGATCGTCTGATGGCAGAGGCAGAAACAAATCTTGCTATCAATGTTCGTCCTGGAGCATTATCAGATTCATATGAAGTTCTAGGGAGGGGTGAACTTCAGTTGGGTCTGTATCTTCGATATTTTTGTTTCAATCTTTTTTTAAAAATAAAATGTTTAAATCTGGCATTTAACTTTGTTTATTTTTCTTTTTTCTAATCCTTTTTTATATATAGTTTTTCTTATTGATTTCTTATCAAGAGTTTTGCTTTAATTTGGATTTGGTTATATCAATCCTTATGGCAACATGGTCCATGTGTTATGTCTCTGTGAAACTTCAGGTATTTTGATTGAAAACATGAGGCGTGAAGGTTTTGAACTCTCCGTTTCACCCCCAAGAGTCATGTGAGTTTTTTAGTATTGCAATGCAATAGTACCTTCTCTTCATTGTTCCTCTTCCTTTCATTTCATCCCTTAGCTTTAGTGCTTTATACATTTCTATGTCGTTGGTTCTTTTATGTTGTCAACAGAACTTTTAGAGTTAATGTCAGTGTGATTCTTATTAGCATGTAAAGCCAAATATGCAGTTTGGTGTAGGAAAATATACTTGATGCTGGTTAGGGCTAGAGAGAGAGTAATTTGCCATACCTGATGTCCTAGTCTGGAAGAATATAAGGTGAGGTCATCTAGTCAGCCCATTTAGACATCCCTAGAGATAACCGATAAACAAGACTACAGAAGGATGGATTTAATTATCATACCTCTAGGATTCATTGCTTTGACAGGAGTCATTGCCTTTGAGAGTGAAGTGGTGTCCAATGTGTGACATAACGTGATTGAGTTTTGAGGGCAGCTGTTTCAATGTGAGGAGGCAAGTGTGGAAACAAGGATGGGGTGAAAAGCTAATTTTGATGTAGTTAAGAAGCCACATGAATAATGAGGCAGTAGAGGGATGGTTGCTGTAATAAATGGTTGAACACACAGTGCATGCCTACTAGTGAACAAAAGTGATGGTTGTGTATCATTGCATCCATAAAGCAAATGAGTCAGGGCCAATAAAGTTGGGTCTAAATTTTAAAATAGCTAAGAATGACAACATGGAAGGAAGAAAATGTTGGGTAATGAGAGCAATGCAAACTCTGGAAGTGATGCAAAAGCTGAAACCAAGACTAGCAATATGTACTGCCTATAATCATGTGAGAGGCTAACCAGTAATGAGGTGCAAGATGTCCTACAAAAGCAACTAAGCTGGAGTTACACAGGACTATACGCAGTAAAATGAAACACCACTTACATGACATAATACGTTGAGTCCTTAATGCAAAGTTGCAAACTATGAGGAAAATTAAAATGGCGTCACTGGAATACCATGTATCTGTTGAGAACATGAATAAAGCTCAACTTATATAAGGTCACCAAGTATGAAGACATGATCCTTGAGAAAAGTTAATATTTGTTGATTTAAGGATAACTCAAAACATGCAGCCTGTAAGTGTGATTGAAGATTATAGTGAGATAATGCCTTTAATGTTTGAAGAACATTCTTGGCTAGGAATATGCAAAAAATATAATGATATCTAACATGTGAAGTGATAATATAGCATGGTCAAGATGGTGTGAATCGAAGACTGATACTAAGGGCTTGAGAAGTGGTTGGAGGACTAGCTGGCCAAGCCATTCAATTGAGGAAAGTGATTGAATTGGAAAACAAGATAAATTTGTGTTCTAGATGTGATTAATATGCAAAATTCCAAGGACAAGACATTTACCGCATCTAATTAAAGAAGTCAAAGGACAGAAAGGACAGACTGGCTGAGAGGATGCTTGAATGGCTGTCTTGTCATTGTGAAGAAGATTTTGCCATCCCTAGAACTTAAGAGGTATTTTATAAAATAGAGGCTTAACAAAAATGAATAAAGAGAAAAAAGCTCCCCCTTGGCAGAAATAAAGCCAATTAAGATCTTGAAAGCTTTCAGATGGGTGTACTGTACCATACTGGTTTGGTATTAGTGCACAGTATTGGTGGTATACTGACACTCGGTATGCTGAACTGGCCTCTGTACTTGATGTACCAACATGGTGACAGGATGGTAGTGGTATGGGGCCTAGTACCGAGATGGCATACCTTCATTTGAAGTCACACATCCTACGACAAAGGGAGGCAGGCAATGTTTAAAGAGCTAAGACAAGACACCTTGAAAACTCGAAGCACCGAAAATCTGTTTCACACGATACCATAAGAGCGCAACTTTTATGCTTTGTATTTGATGAAGGTGCAGGATTGTAGATGTTGATAATTTGGAAGTAAGGAAAAGGTTATACTGGTAGAAAATAGTCAAAAATCAGATTGGTTTAGACAGAATGAAGTGTGATAACTCAACATTTGAAGAAAAAGGTGTTTTAGTCCCCAGTAAAAGCAAGGATTGAGATGTTGTCTATACCAGCCCTAAACTTGTTGGCACATTTTATACCGGCCATGAGCTAATACATAGGTGCTGTCGCGCACCTACTATTAGCAAGCTGGGCCCAACGTTTTGCTGTATTCAGGTGTATCAAACCCTATGTTCGATATGCTTCTTTTATTCGCTCGATATGCTTCTTTATTTGTTTATTTTATGTTTGCTCTTTTTCAATGAGGTGTATTGAGGCATACATCCTCATATTGAGTGTCATACTGTCTGGTTGGCTGTCAATATAACATAATCCTCGATATTGGAATCCTTGAGAAGGAAGGGGTTTTTTTGACCCCTGGAAGGAACCAGGGTCTCAAGGCCGGCTAGGGACATGACGGAATATGACTCCATGCACTATTCTTGTTGCAAAAGAGAGGGTTGTATAAAGCCATTTGAAGGAAACATTCTAGATAATTCATTTTGCACCATTTAAGCAAACTCAAACCTAAGTGCTGCTATTTCCATCCAATGAACTTTTGCGGTCCTGTTGCCGAGTAGTCACCTGAATTCAAAAAAACCTCATTGTGCGAGTCTGGCCAGGGTAATGACAGTTACGAGTCATGATGATTCAAATCCAGTACTTGAGTTCTGAAATTGGAGACAGATTTCTTAGGTCTATACGATTTGTCTTTTTAAATATTCTTAGGTTGTGCTTCTAGGCCAGCTTTATTTAGAAGGTATACACTTTATACGAGGTCTACCACCTATCTGCCTTCGAAAACTGTATATAACCCCCTAAGGTTGCTTTTACACAATTTATGTGCATTCTTTTATATTTATTATCCATATAAATATTCATAAAATCATAATTAGTGCACTGGTATAATTGTTTTATATGCTGCATATAAGGATATACAAATCTAGATGTTCTATTTCTAACACCTGGAATAACTTAAGATGTGTATATAGTAATTTTAAGGAATCATCTGAATTCTTGTCATTAAATATATTAATAATATATTGTATATTGCTATTAATTAGTAGCATCAATTTAGACCCCATGTTGTCTCTATCTGAATGACATGATATGGTTTCCCCTGGCTTGGAGTATATGGTATCTGGAATAATTGTGATGTCTGAGAGATGTAACTCTGTTTAAATTTTGGAAACTTTGTGCATGCATCTACACATGATGGCCTACACACACGTCAGTCACCATTGTTATCCCTCTACGTGCCAATATCTTTTTGTTGCATGAAAAATTGGTTTTGTCCAACTCATTGATGTTCTATGCAAGTACAAGATGCTTTACTAAAAGGTCCTTCATAATTTTCTTGCTATCAATGGCTATTTTACTATTTTTTTTCTAGACGAAGTAATTATGGCTTCCTTTCATGGAGTCAGGTATAAACTGAGAATGGTGAAAAGCTAGAGCCTATGGAGAAGTAACAATTGAGGTACAGAAAAGTTTGAATTTTTTTTGTAACTCCTTTTTTCCTCCTCGATGGATCATGAGCTCATCAATAGTTTGAAAATCACAGGTAACGACGAGCATGTTGGCCTAGTCATGGAAGCCCTTTCACACAGGCGGGGTGAGGTGATTGACATGGGTCCTGTTCCAGGCAGCATTGGAAGGACTATAATATCTTTGACCTGTCCATCTAGGTAACTTCAACCTTTCACTAGCTTTTTCAATCTAAAAACATTTTTGACAATCTAGAGGGGGAAGCAAAGTTTTGTTCAACTGTTTTGGATCAAGTTTTGTTTAATCATAATTGACTTTCTGGTGCATTATCTCTCTCCTCTCTCTCCTCTCTCTTCTCTCTTGATTCTGATGAGAATTTCTGTTGTTTTATATTCTTTTCATTTGTTCTGTTGCCTATTATTCTTTGGGGAACATGTTATCTAAGGTTGCATGTTTCCTTGTGTATACCACTATGCAATATAATTTCTTGTATGCCTATTTCGAGCTCTAGGGATTATTCAATTGTGCTTTTAATGATTATTAGTCAACAATGGTTCTCTATATGTGCCTATTGGCCCTCCTAGATTTGATTGCATGTTCTGCTCTTGCCTAAAGCTGTAGACTTCAGGAATCAGTGCTGTTTAAGAATTGATGTAAGTCGAGAGTTAGTTGTTACATGCTCTCAAACTTTGGTGGATCTTAATTTGATTCATATAGGGAAACCCAAATTGATGGGATAAGGCTTGTCTACTTTGTTTGTTCTGCTCATCTGCCCTTTTATGCTGCCAGACTAGAGCACCTCTACCCTTTCACATCATATGCAACTAGTGTAATGATTTTGCGCAGCAAGCAAGATCTACGATTCTATATAGTTGAATTTTAAGAAATGCAGTGGAATGGTTTTTATATAAGAAAATCTTGTTGCTGATTCAAAAGGCGAAAGAAAGGACCAATCAATGACCATTATGGCAATCACAGATGCCTGAAGATAGTGTCTTTTTCATGCCTGTTCGATTGTTGCGCATGCTCAATTTGCAGCTTGTTTTGGGTTTTGTTCCTAATTGTGGCACCTTCCTTTACATATCTCTATTGCTGCATATATTTATCCATTTAGCTGTTTTTGCTTAAATGATTGGTTGCATTATGATATCACTTTTAATGTATGGAAGAAAGAGTTAAATTATGGATTAAAGTGCCAATAAGCATGTTGATAAGGAAAGGTGAACACTGTGCTAGCACCTTACTGACATGCTACACTAGAACGGTACCACCTAAAGACCAGTGTTGGCATGTTGCTGTGTCAGTGCATGCCAAGCATGGTACATATTCTGCTATGCCAGGCTAGCGGGATACTAGCTCTTGATATATAGTTTGTTTCTAACTCGAAACATTATCAAATGTAATGTCAAAATCATGGTTTGCTGAACAGCCCCCAACCGCCTAGTTTGGGATATGTCGAACCGTACTGGTGGTCGATTGGGATGGTTTTGGTGTTCGAAACAAGAAATTGGTGAGGGGAGAGGGAGAAGGAAAGAGAGGAAGAGGGGGGAGGGAAAGAGAGGGAGAGGTAGAGAGGGCCTCTAGAGGCCACTAGAGGATAGTTGAGCTCGTTGCATTGTTATTGAGCTCGGTAAGTGCAGAGGGAAGGAGGTGGAGAGGAGGCCACCACCAAGGCTGGCGAAGGATAGATGGGCTTTGGCCTCTATTTCATAGTTTTTTTAGGATTTATCAGGCTGAAGCCCTTGTTTTGATTAGGAGGGCAGAGCCGCTTTTCCGACCTTCATCGGCCTTGGCAGTAGTGCGGCAGCTTCGCTGGCCCTTTGGAGGCCTCCTCTCCCTCTCCTTCCCTCCTTCCATCCTCAAGCTTCCAGCCAGCTCGGCTACCCTTCGATGGCCTTTGGAGGCCCTCTCTTTCCCTCTCATTCCCTCTCCCTCTCTCTTCCTCTCTTGTCCCCCTTCACTCTTTCTCTGTCAGTTTGGGCCTAGTACAAAATGTCATTGAACTGTACCACCAGCTGACTGATTTGGGCTCTGGTACTAGCACAACAAATCTTGGTCACAACAAAAGAAAGCAAACTTGAAAGTTAAGATCAAGTTGGCACATGTGTGCATCTTAAGTTGTAACTTGATGACGTGAATATATGAACTGTATGCCTAAGAAATGTAGCTGCATTCTCTACCATACTTTAAGTTTGACAATAGATTCAAAAGCAGTCAAGATGTCTTTCTTATTTATGTACGGGTGGGCGCGCTTCGACTAGAAAAGAATTGTAGTTATCTGAAGTACAGGTAATTTTAAGCAAATATGTGTATTACCTATAGCAGGCTCCATTCCTCAAGGCTCATAGGTATCCATACAGTAACTCTTGCATCATATGTTGTACCGGTTCGTATTGGTGCATAGTAGCTATCTGGTGCATTGCAACCATACTGTACTATATCAGTATGTTTTTTTCTTGTCCCCCCCCCCCCCCCCCCCCCCCCCCCAGCCCATATCAATATTGCCGAATTGACCCCTATACTAAGCATACTGACACCGTACCACGATGGTGCCAGCATAGGATCTAGTATTGAGATTACAAACCTTGCTTTTATGCTTTTTTAACACGATCGTAATATCACTGTAATTGGTTATTCTATATAGAAGTTTACCATTCTTGCAGCTTGAGGCACTTGCTAGTATTAAAACTGAAGAAATAAACATGGTGAAACCCTTTTTCAAGTCTTTTTTATGGATAATGACATCAATGGTGAAACATTTTTTAATTACTTTTATTTTGTATGTGAACAGGGGCCTGGTTGGCTACAAAAGTGTGTTTAGCAGTGACACACGTGGCACTGGATTCATGCACCGTGCTTTTTCATGTATGTAAACACTTTTCAACAAATATGATATTTTTGATTAAACCTATGCATTTATTTTATTGCTTGTGACATTTTAAGTGTACTGATTGCTTACATGGATCTTGTCATCCTATCAACAATATAAATGTCCATCATAGGTCATCATTTATGTGAGAGAGAAAATCCATATGTAAAATGAAGACTTGGTGTATTAGGAGCTCGCATCATTGCCACAACCTTAAGATGGTTAGACTCAGATGCTCTCAGCAGTAGAGCAAAAACACATTACTGTAATTACTCCACCAGCCTTAAATATGTCTACAGACGTACCCATGAAATTAATGGAATTTAGAGCGAGAATTGCAAATCCAAATAGCACTGATACAGTAGAGACATAGCACCCTACTCTAGGGGTGCCATGGGTTTGGTTGGGTTGGCTTCAAGTCAAAAAACTCTCAACCCATATCCGACCCTTTTATAATCTGGTTGGAAAATGTAAAACCAATACCGAACCCATTTATTTTATATAAACCCATACCCACCCACCAACCCATTTATGTTTTGACTCATCGATCTTATAATAAAACATGCTATTTAAAGATTACAAACAGAAGTGTCAAATTTAACATTAAATATATCATCCTGCTCACAATAACTTAAATATTTAAATATACATGCATATGTGTGTACATATGTACATACAAATGCATTATATATATATATATATATATGATAGCCATATATTAAATAAGTTAATGATAAAACTAGCTAACATGCAGTCTTAAATCCTACAATATTGAGCCCGAGTAAGATAAAGTTCCACCTGATGTATTTTTGGTGGGTTCATGCGGCTTGGCAGGTGCTGTCAGATTTTGCTGCCCCTACCCTACTCTTTGCCAATCTTCAAATACAAATAATAAAACCTATATAGCTGTGCTCAAGATACTCAGCCTGATCAAGTATAACCAAGTATAATGATGTCTATGGTCATATTGTTTTTAATCTTCATGGACGAGTCCTAAGATCGTTGGTTTTATCATGTACTTTTAAGGAGAACATCTGATATTGTGCATTAATCAAATCTCTGTTTGCTTTTATAGTGAGTATGCTAGCATGCCCTGTTGACAGGACAGGAGTATCTAATTTGTTATACTGACATGTGGATAAACCATTCATTAATGAGCATAACCTTATATCTTTTGACTAATATTTGGTTAAAATAAACATTCTATTACTTTTGCAGCATATTCTAAATATCGGGGTCTACTTGGGAACGTTAGAAAAGGTTTGGTATTGGTCTCTTTTTTCCATTTCCCTTTGAAGATCTAATTCTTAGATAAATCTGACTGGTGTTAAAGTAAATTAGACTATAATTTATACATCAAAGTTATTATTCACTATTTTGAAGGAATATAAACATGTGGAACAGGCAAAGAAGTTTGTTTTTTTTTGTTTGTGTGTGTGTGTGTGTGTGTGAAATGTTCACACAATATGGAAATGTGTTTAATCTGAAATTGTTAGCATGCAAATGCATATCAACAAAATTCCCTTTGTATTAGGAGTTAACTTGTAGCTTGTGATAGAATATGCATTGTGACATGCACAGCTTGGTATTGTTGAATATTGGTTCATTATCACGATGAGTCTACTCGGATTATATTATGTTTCTGTGTTGACTATCTAAGTGTACTGTCTTTAATGCATTATTGACTAATAGGGTTTAATATTTGTTTATCCTTACATACCTGCTTTATGATCTGGTGAGATTTTAGTCTAGCGTGTTGAGTTTCTTGATAACAAAATATGGGATTGCCATGTTGGACCATTCTCATCAACTTCTTGTGTGAATCCTCCTTATGCCTTGTAGGTAATATTATTATATTGAGTCGCTGAACTGTATTCTGTATCTGTATACTGATGGGTCTGGTAGCTTGGACATTGATGAAAACAGGTATCTGTAGTCTTCAAGATGATGGAAATTTGTCACATCTTTACTTGGATTATAGGGCAGTTCTCTCGATTTTCCTAGGGAAGCCCTAATCTGCTCTTATATATTCCATAATTTCCATTCTTGAAATTTCAACTATGCCTTAATTAGGCCTGTGAATAATGATTGGAATTGGTTTTCTAGTTGTGCTTCATGAGTTGGCTTTGAATACAGTGACAATAGCTCTCCAGGTTTAATTTACCTCTTTCATTCTCTACTAGTCTCATGGAATTTTATATTGATTTGTTAGAGCACCATTAAATGTACCAGCCACGATTTATGGTCTAACATAGTTTTGTTCAAGTGAATCTATTTTTGACCAATTTCAATTTTCAATTATGTACTTGTAAGAGCCTGCTTAATGGAAATTGCAGAACTAGGATGGCCTGTTTATCACAGAGGCCTACATAAGGACACTGAAGCCAAACAAGCACCTCTGAATAACAGGAGTTTCTGCTGACTGCCAAGGACACCTGTCACTCCAACTAAAAGTGTGTCATCAACCTAAAACATATAGTCTTCTATGCACTCATGTAGCAACCAATTCATTTTGGAAATCTTTCATATGTATGCGAGTTACATAAATTGATTAAAGTCTTAAGCAATTATCAAGTTCATGCTTTGAACAGCACTGATCATTTGTTTATGACAGTTCTCAGAACCTTTCATATGTTCTTTTATGAAGTTTAACTGATTTGGACTGTTTATATTATTTGGGTATATGAACGTTCGCCCCAAAATAAATTTTATCAGCATGCTATATATTCCAGAATCCAAAAACATTTTTTAACCTGGTTACCGGTCAAAATTCTTGTAACCTAGAGAGAAATTCTGCTAGTTATTATTATTTTTTGAAGGAAGTCTTTTTATAAATATTTGGTACTTTTATGATGTATTACAGTTTAGGCATAACTTTGACAAATCATTCTGAATATTATAGAATTCACTTATTCCTTGCGATATCTCCAAGTTTTCCATATCATTTCTCTCTCTCTTTAATTGTTTGATCTCTGACATTTTGATGGAAATTCACCCAAATTTTTCAATGAAATATGATCTTTTCCCTTTGTTAAAGTAATACAATACTTAATTTTTTTTTTCTTTTGCTCATAACCAACCTAGAATAATAGACACATTTATACAGAACCTGCTATATGTTCAATCCTTTGGTTTTAATACTACTGTGTGGCTTAACAAATTGTATTAAATTTATAGAATAAGTAAATTTTGGCATGCAAGAATGCATGAATTTTGATGTCATTCAGCAAGTCACTGGTGTACCAGGAGTAGTGTAGAACAGAGGACAAAGCAAGAGTGCTCTCTTCCTCTCTTCTCCCTCTCCCCATCCCTCACCGGCTTTGATTGTGTCAGTACAGTCTTGGAATGGAACAACATGGTACCATGCCATGCTGCTGAGCAACTAGTCCAAATCCCGATACCGGAACATCATACCTTTGTCCAGCATTCTTTTGCATTGGAGCTTACAAGTCTAGTATGCCAGTCTCAAGTAGTTATTTGTTCCATAGTGCAGTAGTCTCCAGTATTCTTCAACCTATGACGATATTATGTGAGATAGATGAATAAAACCGATGGATGGATTCAAGAGCATGTTAGTTAAACAAGCCATCAAACATTGCTCCAAAAAGTTGCATTTGCTTCTTATTTTATTTATATTTTTTGTCTGTTTGATTGATTCCATGTTAAAACTAACAAGAAAAGAAATGCTGCTTTTGGTGCAATTCACAACTTATGGCTTTACTTCACACGGATGGTGATATCCAGTCTTCATAAAATTAGTCCTGCAATGATGCCGCCATTACATCTTGACTCACTATTCATCTTAATTTGCTTCATAAACAGGTATCAGTGGTAATGGAATCATTACTGCTCATGCACTTATGAGTTTGGAAGCCCGTGAACTCTCTTTGTCACTCCTGGCATGGAGGTACATAATCTAGCTATGCTTAATCTGTTCAAGTTTATTAGATACACTTTTGGAGGTGTTTTCTTATTTGTTGTTTTGTGTGTGCGAAGACATATGAAGGCATGATAGTAGGTGAACACTCCCGTGATACTGATCTTGATGTAAGAAGTTTGTACTCTTGAGATCTGGATGTTCGTTTCCAACTTTGCTCTTTTCTATCAGCACTGAGTTTTGCAATAATTAACGATGTGACAGGTAAATCCTGTAAAAACAAAAGAACTGACGAATATTCGTGCTCCAGGAAAAGATGAAAATGTCAAGCTGACTCCACCTCGTTTGGTAATTTTCCTATCAAATTATACATTTTCTTCTCGGAATCTACTGCATCATAATTTTTTGATCAGGACGTCAAAAAGGTTTTAGCATCTCCAACCAACTTTGCTATGAATTAATTCACAAGCAATACAAATTGGCTACGGAACAGGCACCATAGAGAGTTGAGCCTACTTGTTAGGTCTAAGTGACATTTACTGTAGCAGGACTTATTATATCCTGAAATTAATGGGTCAGTTGGATATTGGGAGCCAAAACTCATTAATTTAATAGTTTGAATTTCTTTGAATGTAATTTTATTATATTTTTCATTTTGAGGAATTGGTGAAATAATGAATTAAGAAAAAAAATATGGCTGCACCGGCTACAAGAAAAGATCTCATGATAGTCAGTATGTCCTCACTGCCTAACCATTGCTTTGATTATGTTCTTATATATGAATATGTTAAAAAAATCAAAATATCAAAATTTTTTAATCAAATATTAAATGCATATTTATAAGCATGGTTGTAATGTAACTCATTTATTGTTCAAAGACTTTGCTTTTTTGAATAGTTGAGTCCAATTTTCCTGATTTCTTGATTCATGAGTAAGTTTTGTCTCTTGATCTTTGGGGCTGCCCTCGTACCAGAGCAGTGTGACTGCCTGTCTGCACCCGAAAAAAAAAAAAAACAAGAGAGAAGGTGGAAAACTTGTTTGTTCAAGGATGAGCCAGCACCATTGGAAAGCTGATTGAGCAAGAATCATTCCAACTGGAGTCACGGATGAGAAAATTTCAAGTAAAAACACTAATGTTGTGTAGCTTATAGAACTGTATTCAAGTGATGCCAATAGGATTAACATTTAAGAGAGTTTTGTTTTCAATTGTCAAAGCATATATGTCTTCGGTGGTTCCTATTACTTTTAAAATCCAAACAAGTTTGTCATACAGTAATTTAATATGGGTAGCTATCATAACCAGATCCTGTCACCTGACCTGGACTTGACGTGCCTAACTCAAAACCCATTGGATTCATGGTCAGCACCCATTGGATTGGTTCCAGCAACCTTCACCCACTGGTGGTCGTGCTGGCTTAGAGTCAAACATTATGACATGGCAGGTCAGATGCAGTTACATATGACATTATTTTTATATTCTATATCTTTATTTCTTATAAAAGGGGAAAGTTACATATTATGTCCTTTGTCTTCTGCCTTCTCCTCTGATCTCCTCTCCTCCTCCCTCTCTTTTCCTCTTCTCTGCCCCATGTCCTCTCTTCCGCCATCTTTCTATCCTCTTCTCCTCACTTGCTGCCAGAGCCATGTCCCACCGTTTCCTTGTCCCGCCTCATCCAAGGGTTCCCTTTTTCGGTTTCTTATAAAAGGATAAATTCAACTTCTTAGACTGAATAAATATTTTTGTTCCTCATTTTTCCATCACCCTTGTATGCTTCCTTGTTGATACGCTCCATCAGAGACATTGGATATCCATAAAGTTACATTTTACAGGTCCAAAAGTTGAGATCTTTTAGTTTGGTAATCACGTGATATAGGTTTCTAATTTTGGATGAGATTTTGTCCCCTTTTTATGCAACATCCTGCCATCCTCACAAACTTCTCCATGAGTAACCTTCCTTTGAAGGCCTAGCATCCATTTAGCTACCACAAAGATTTATTCTTGAAAAATAGCACATCAAAATATGAGTGTTGTTTATAATAAAGCTTAGAGCAGTCTGTGCATCCAAGTTATGACAACTCCTGCAGAACAAGCAACACTTGGTGCTCCCATCTTGGTATTTGGATGTTTTTCCTTGAACTGAGCCAATAGAACTGCCTTCCATGGGCTTTTCAAGTGTAGCAGAGCTCATATGCTGTGTTTCTTATGCTTTTCTATTACTCAATTACATATTTGGATAGTCTGTTGAAACCATATAGCACTATCCAAGATCATTATTTTGGTGCTAACAATGGTGCTTTATTCTAGTCTATTTACATCTCATCTCATGCTTTAACCAGGACTTGCTAGGGACCAGCCCATCTGTTTGGTTGTGGTTGTGTGCTGCCATGGGTATCCGGGGCACTCATGTTTTTGTTATGAGATTGTGCCTGACCCGGCTTATGGGTCAGGCTAGTTGACTTAAGTTGTGATGTTGGCTGCACTTGACGTATGGAGTTGATTTGTGGTGTACTTAAGAGTAAGGCCCATGTGTTTTGGAGCATCAAAGGCATAATTATTATTTTGTGTAGGTAATACAGATTGTAGTGAAGAATTTCAGTTACTTTACATTAGTTTTGCATGATAGGTCGTTAAGTGTCATGAACAATAGGAGATCCAGATTTGGCATATGTTGACTACTGCGAGAACCTGTGGTCCTCTGAAAAATAAAATGGCATATAAGAACTTTTGAATGGTATATGCATTATTTGCACCCTAATTGGCTTATATACTAAGCATGACAGGGCACCACTCCATTGGTAAAACTTAATGGGGTCCATGCAGCACCTTTTTCTCAACATGTGTTTATATATTTTGAGGAGAATCTTGATGTGCTACTTGCTTTTAAATCTATATTTTTTTACGGTTTACTAGTAATTGAAAGAAAGTGGCTATACGAATTAGCTATCATTTCACTAGATTATTAGATTGGACTGATTCACATATATTATGCTGTGCAAGTCTGAGAATTGAAAAGGGGTTGTTTTATTAGTTTCTAGTTTTTGTATATGATGTGTAACTGAGGCATCAGGTAGCTGTGAACCATCTACGACCTATTTTCGCATTGTTTAAGTCAGGTCAGCCTTCTAGTATTTTTTGGGTAAATTCACAAGATGACTCCCTCACCATGGACAAAAATAAATTTGCAGGTATCTCTAGAGGAGGCAATTGGATATGTTGCTTCGGATGAGCTTATTGAGGCAAGTCTCCTGTTTCATTTCCTAGCTTATTGTGATCAGTCATGTATTTGACTACTGATAAATGATAAATGCATGTGCCCCCTTCAGGTAACACCTAAGGCCGTGAGGTTGAGGAAAAGATATCTTGATGCCAATAAACGGAAGATGATGAGAAATAAGCAAAAGATTGAAGCCACGGCCACCAAGATAATTTCATGAATTTTTTATGTAAGGTTTTCTCATATCCATGCGTTATTCATTACGACATTTTTATAAAGAAATTTTCAAAATAATATTAATACAAGCTGACCATGTATTGTGCGTGAAAGTGAATTGATTCAAGATTTCATATTATCGAAATACAAAAGAGAACACGGTATAAATTAAATTGTCTTGGCTACTGCTTTAAGCATTCTTAAAGTATGATTAAATTGTTCTATAATACCTTTTTTTTTTTTTTTTTTTTTTTTTTTTTTTTTTCTGGAAGAATCTTTCTAGGCTCTCTCCTGGCTACGATGTGTGCACGTGAAGTCTTTCCTGTTGTTTCAAGAAGTAAATGTTCAACGAACTTGTTACATGGAGTTGCATTTCGTGATTTGACGATCATTCCCCCCTCCCTTTTAGGAAGATTTAAAGTGCTATAACTGGGACCGATTATAGATTGTTTTTGTGACCAAGTTCGAGAACTGATCCAGTAATGTAGATTAAGTCAGCTTTATCCCTGAGCCTGAGTAGGGACTTGGGACCCGAAAAAGCTTGACTCGGTCTGCCTTAACCCAATGGTTTGTTGGGGGTCGGACTCGACTAAGAACTCGGTTATGCCTTGTGCGGGCGGATCCCGACTCCCAAAGGATCTAATTGCGGCAAGAATTATAAGGTAGATTTAACGTGACAGGAGTGATTTCATAATAGCCTTTTCAATTGGGTAATCATAATCCTCTGGAATTTCCCAACATGTTTGCAGTCATCTCCTGCCTGATGTTCTATTCCGTCCTGATCGAGTGATAAAGGGATTACAAGGAATGGATTGTATAAAATTATACCTCACGTCCTAACGATAATTTTTTTTTTTTTTTTTTTATAAAATAATTCTTAGTATAATCGTTTATTGCCCCTCTTGAAAGCTTGCACGCGAAAAGAGAGGATGATTTATCTCAGGCAAGAGAAAACAACACTACATCTCTATGAACCTCTACGATAAAATTACAATATCTCATGCAGATATTCCTTTGTTTTGTAAGTCGATGGGATTTGCCCATAATAGCAAACAGATGATCCATTCTTCACAAGGACATCACCCCAGTAGCTGTATACATTCTAGTTGATTTTTATGATTTCACGTGTTTTCTTCGCGTTTTTCACACGCTTGGTTTGTGACATAACTTAGTGCACCACAAAACCCACATCGGTTTCTGAATATTATTATCTCTAAAAATTTTAGGGACATGGTACCTACCTGTTTCAGGCAATATATATATATATATATATATATATATATATATATATATATATATATATATATCATACAACTTGATAGCAGAGCTTTCTAATTAACTACCTGTGCTTTTATACTAAAGAACAATTGGGTCCCCCTGTGCATTGGGGTGCACGCTTTTATGCATGTTGGTGCATGCATTACGTCATGCACGTGAGCAAGTTGCTAAATTGTCGTTCTTGCGATCTTGTTGCTATGTTCCTGAACTACATATGGTGGTCATGCATGCTTCAAGGAGGTATTTACTACTGCAATCCACGTGAAAAAGGTTAAGGGGGGATCCTCCATGGCAAGCTTTTTATATATGCAACCTCTTATGATTTGTGACGGTTCCTTGTAAAATGCAACCACTTGCTTGCCATGTTATCTCTTGAAGGTGTAATGCTTGGTAGCATACTGCAATGCCCTCTCGGTCAAATTCAATGTGCTACGTACGTGCTAAATTATCTCGAGTTTTATTTCGGACCTGTGTCAGCACCACCAAAACCGACTCAAAATAAGTAGCTAGAACTCGATCGAGTTACAATATGATATTGCTACTTTTATCGAATACCCCAATTCTATGTCAAGCCCTTGGATATTGTTGGAATTCTTTATTTTGGTGCATGTTGTAGATGTAGAGTTAGCAAAGCTTCTGTCGAGAGACTAGCTATAGTTTCCAGTTCGTGAATATGGCTTGTAGAAAATGGCAAAAAATGGAATTGCAATTCTTAGGTACCGTGGAATATTGTACTCATGTTATTTCATGCTCGGGTTGTTTTTTCCCTCCTTGTGTTTTAAGTAATGGGCGAGGTCTCATGAGGCCTATTTAGCTCAATTTGTTTGGATAAGAAAGTCAACCTGAATTTGTTTAGATCAGGTCTATCAAATCAATTGAGATTGGTCAAATATATATATAGCTGGTCTAAATTAATGAGCTGATCTTAGTAGAGGCAGGTTTGGATAGACTTGTCATCCTTGCAATCATGGTATTACGTACCTAGCAATCATGTTATTATCTGCTGTTGGGATATCCCGGTTCAGCTTTGAACCGAACACCGTTCGACTGGTCGAAGCCCTTTTTCCGAACCGCGGACTTCGGATCAGGGAAAGGCCAGGCCAACTGCAGGCAATCCAAGGTTTCTCACCGACTACGATATCCGAAAGCCAGATCTTCGGATGACGTCTTCGGCCTTGACCGAAGACCAGTTTTTCATCGACTTCCGAAGACACGATCTTCGGTCCTTGCCGTGGACACGATCTCCGGCCTTGGGGCAAACACCAAGTCTTCGGTCCACGCAAGGGAAAATCCGAAGATGGGACCACAATCTGGTCCAGATAGGCAACCGTAATCAACGGTTACAATCGACACCCTCCATGCTACGATCATGGCGCGCAACTCCAGCTGCCACGTCTCCGATCTGGCCGGAACTGCTCAATGACAACCCACGATCGCCAATCATGGAAGAAATTGACTCCCCATAATCACCTAAAAAAGAGCGGGCCGTAGCCGGAGGCCTCCTCTTAATAGTGGTAAAAAGAATGGCTCGAGAGAGGTACACACATATATATCCATACTCATACATTCACCCACTACTCAAGAGCCTTTCTCTCATACTGTCGATACTCTTTCCCATTCTGTGGCTGGATTCGTCACTGACTTAGGCATCAAAGTGTCCCCTGCCGGAACAACTTCGTAAGGACCTGTTTTGCAGGTAAACCAGGAAGCGGTCCTGCGGTGCAGCAGCTCCGACTGGCCGATACAGGGACTCCAAGTCAACAGATTGGCGCGCCAGGAAGGGGGCTTTACTGCACTCTTTAGGCTCCCTCCTAGACAAGGAGAAATGGTGAGAGGAAAGACTCAGATAGCTTCTACAAGTCAAAGTCGTGCTCCATCCCAAGGGGGCGCGCCCCCGGGGAGAACGACGTCCCACGTCCCATAGTTATTGTGGGACTACAGTAGTTTGAAGCTCTTGCGAATCAGGTCACCAACCTCACGGCCATGGTTCAGACTTCCAGAACATAGCTTTTTCGGTGGGAAACCCACCGGCCGCCTCCAGACATAGCTCTCGTCTCGAAGGAAGAGAGCCCCACGGGAGAATCCTATACATCTCTCCCCCGTTCTTTGCCCTCTCCTGAAGGCCAATTTTCGAGACTGCCTAGGTCCGCCGATTCCCCGCAGAAAGGGAAAAGGCCTAGGTAAACTCTCTCATCCTCCTCCGAAGACTCCACCTCCGTGGAGAGAGCGCCGAAGCAGACTCCCAATTACAACGGGAGATTTAGAGCCATCGAATCGGAGATGGCGAAGGCGTAGGAACATAGAATGCGGGATCTGAAGGATCCCGATGATTTGATTGTGGGTGATCTACGCCCACCCTACACCGACCGTATCATGGCCGAAGTTGTTCCTCGGCACTTCAGGGTTCCCCAGATGGAATCCTAAGACGGCACCTCTGATTCCCTCGACCACTTGGGCAATTTCAAGGCCCATATGATGATCCAAGGAGCTTCGAACGCGATGTACTACTGCCTCGCGTTCCCGACTACCTTGAAGAAAGCTGCTCGGATGTGGTACTCGAGCCTGTGCCTAGGTACCATTGACTCTTTTTTCCGAGTTAGAAAAACTGTTTGTCTTGCATTTCAGGTCCTGCCATAAGACTCCCCAAAATACGGACACACTGTTCCTCCTTCACCAGAACGAAGGAGAAAGCCTGCGAGATTACATCTTTAGGTTTAATGCGGCCACACTTGAGATCCCCGATCTTAACGAGCACGTGGCCATGTCTGCGCTGAAGAAGGGACTTCGTACCTCCAGGCTTACCTTTTTCTGGACAAGAAGTTTCCTAAAAGCTACGCTGAGCTCTTGTCAGGGCTTAGAATATCCGATGCTGAAGAGCAGGCGGCTAACTGATGACTGATTGAAGGGACGCCCCCTTCAAAAAAGAAAAACAACAGGGATAAGGTCCCCCAACTTCCAATAACAATGGCGGCAAATATACGACCGCCGAAGAAGTCCTCCTAGGCCTGGAGCATCGGGAGGAAGATTCGACTCCTACACCCCCCTCAACCTCCCTCGAGAGAAATTCTCATGGAGATAGAGAAAGAAAATTATCTCCAACGGTCCAGTCCCATGAAGGCCTCCTCTTTCGTAAGGAATAGGAACAAATACTGCCGATTCCACTGGGACCACGGCCACAACACTGAAGAGTGCATCCAGCTGAAGGATGCGATCAGGACCTCATCAAAAGAGGATATTTGGGACGGTACATTGGTCGCCAAGGATCTCGGTCGGAAGCTACCGTTCTCCAGCCACCTCCTGAAGAGGCCGAATTGCCAAATCAAAGGCCCACCAACGGAGGTGTAGGGATGATACACCGACCCGCCAACTGGAGAAGGGATGAGGACGATGCCCCAAAGCGACTCAAGACAACAACGCTATCCTCTTCTCCGATGACGACCTTGCGGGAGTTCGGCTCCCACATGATGATCCCCTTGTAATCTTGGCCGTAGTGGCCAATTATGATGTACAGCGAATCCTTGTTGATAATGAAAGTTTGACTGATGTCTTGATTTACGATGCATTCTCTAAAATGTGTTTGCCTAGACATCAACTACGAAGGTCCCCCATACCGCTCACCAGTTTTGGGGGCAATCAAGTTCATGCCGAGGAGAGATAATGTTGCCTGTAACCCTTGGCACTGAACCTCGATAAAAGACATTACCGATCAACTTCACGGTGGTCCGCATCCCCTCAGCATACAACATCATTCTGGGGCGGCCTGCCTTGAACAGGTTCCGAACCGTGATCTCCTCTCACTACCTCTTGGTATGCTTCCCCACCAGGACGGTGTCAGAGAAGTTAAAGGAGACCAGAGGACAGCATGGCAGTGCCTGATGATCCAAGACAGGCATTTCAACGATTCGCAACTCTGGATCAGCTGGATCCGAGGGATACAACCACAAGCCTTGATGAACCCATGGAGAGGACTATCCCGATCCCTTTGGCAAAGGAAGACCCCTCCAGAGTTGTGCAGATCGGAAGTGCACTCGATGAGGAACCAGAACAGAGTTGATCCGTTTTCTTAGAAACATGCCGATGTCTTCGCCTGGTCAGCTTCGGATATGCCAGAAATTCTTATCGAAGTAATCACTCATCGGCTGGAAGTTATCCCTGGGTACAAACCAGTGCGGCAGAAGAAAAGGAGCTTCGCTCCTGAAAGATAGCAAGCCATGGACGAAGAAGTCGGCAAGCTCCTTAAAGCAAGGTTCATCCAAGAGGCCCACTACCCCGAGTGGTTGGCCAATGTGGTAATGGTGAAGAAAGCCAGCGGCAAGTGGAGGATCTGCATCGATTATACAGACCTCAACAAGGCTTGCCCAAAGATAGCTTCCCTCTCCCGAAGATTGATCAGCTGGTCGACGCTACTGCTGGCCACCAGTTGCTGAGCTTCATGGACCCTTTTTTTCGGCTATAACCAAATCAGAATGGATCCGCAGGATGAGGAGAAGATGGCTTTCATCACTGATAAAGGTCTCTACTGCTACAAGATGATGCCGTTCGGCCTCAAGAATGCCAGAGCAACGTTTCAAAGGCTGATCAACAAGGTATTCGAAAAATAACTAGGAGAAACATGAAGGCCTATGTTGACGACATGATCGTCAAAACCTCCTCCGGAAAGATCACATATACGACTTGGAAGAGTCATTCGTGCTCTACGGCACTACCGCATGAAGCTAAACCCGGCAAAGTGCGCCTTTGGGGTCACTTCGGGTAAGTTCTTGAGCTTTCTTGTCACCAAACGAGGGATTGAGACAAACCCTGAGAATATTCAAGCTCTAAGAGATATGAGAACATCCCTCATGCAAAAAGGAAGTCTAGCAATTAACAGGGAGAATTGCCTCCCTATGCAGATTCATTTCTCGGTCACCAAGAAATGCCTCCAATTCTTCGAGGTACTCCGGCAGTCAAAGGGCTTTGAATGGTCCAAGACTGTCGCACTGCCATTGAGGAGTTGAAGAAGTACCTGGAAACCCCGCCACTACTCTCCAAACCACAAGAAGGCGAGGTTCTCTACCTATACCTCTCTGCTTCAGATAAAGCCATTAGTTCGATCCTTGTCTGGAAAGATGAAGACGGATCCCACAAGCTGATCTACTATATCAGCAAGGTCCTGCATGATACCGAAATGCGATATGCAAGGATGCAGAAGCTGATCTACTCTCTGGTGGTTGCGGTGAAGTGACTGCGACCGTACTTCCATGCCCACTCTATTGTGGTGCTGACCGATCAACCCCTTAAGGTCGTTCTCCGATCTCCGGACACCTCTGGAAGGATAGCTAAGTGGGCTGTGAAGTTAAGTGAATTCGACATCAGTTTCCAGCCCCGAGCGGCTATGAAGGCCCAGGTGCTCTCCGATTTCTTGGCTGAGTGCACCTAGAAGTCCAAAGATGAAGCATCTTCGGTAGAAGACGAAGTCTCGAAGGAGACGAAGTCCGTCAGGGTGCTTCATGTGGACGGAGCTTCCAATGCTACTGGGTGCGGGGCTGGACTCATGCTGGCCAAACCTGACGCCACACCATAGAGTATGCACTTCGGTTCTCCTTCCATGCTTCTAATAACCAGGCCGAATACGAAGCCTTGCTCACTGGACTTCGAATTGCCAAGAATTTAGGATTTCAGCAACTCCGAACCTTCTCAGACTCCCAGTTAGTTGTAAATCAAGTTAACGGAGAGTATGCGGCCAAGGATCCAACCATGGTGCAGTACTTAGAGAAGGTACGGGCCTTATCCTCTCAACTGGAACATTTTGAGATCATCCATGTCCCATGATCAGAGAATTTCCGGGCGGATGCATTGTCTCGACTGGCAACTATAGCACCAGAATCTCTCGGGCGTACCTTCGTTAAACATCTTGAAACTCCAAGCATAGCCGAAGAGACTGCGGAGGTGCGCCAGATCGACGCTGAGCCATGCTGGATGGATCCCATCATCAAGTTTCTAAATAAGGGATAGCTACCAGGGGACAAGGTGGAGGCCAAGAAGATCCGCTGGATGGCTTCTCAGTACGTCATCTTAGACGGAACCCTTACAAGAGATCGTTCTCTCAGCCATTGCTAAAATGCCTGGGACCGACAGATGCGGATTATGCCCTGAGAGGTCCACGAGGGTATATGCGATGATCACCTGGGAGGCAGGTCTCTGGCATACAAGATCATTCGACAAGGGTATTACTGGCCCTCCATCCAGAAGGACTTGGCTAATTTTGTACGAAAGTACGACCAGTGCCAAAGGTACGCCAATGTTCAGAGACAGCCCGCGAGTTGTCTGACCCAACTAGCAGCCCCATGGCCTTTTGTCCAGTAGGGAATGGATATTCTTGGCCCATTCCCGCCGGCATCAGGGCAAAGGAAGTTTTCTCCTATGCCTATCGACTACTTTACGAAGTGGGTAGAAGCCGAACCACTGGCCCAGATCACAGAAGGCAAGGTGGAGAATTTTGTAAAAAAATTCATCATATTCCGGTTCGGCATCCCACATGTTATAATCACGGATAACGGGAGACAGTTCGACAATCCAAAGTTCAAGGACTTCTGCGCTCGGTATCATATTCAACATCGGCTGACTTCCGTTGCTCATCCACAGTCTAACGGAAAGCCGAAGTCATTAACCGAATCATCCTCCATGGTCTGAAGACAAGGTTGAACGCCACCAAATGGCTTTGGGCCGAAGAATTGACATTCGTTCTCTGGGCATACCGAACTACCCCGAGAACGGCCACCGTTGAGTCTCCGTTCAACCTGGCATATGGTACCGAAGCTGTACTACCTATTGTAGTCTCCTTGCAGTCCCTTGAGAATTGACAACTATGAAGAGCCTGGGAACTCCGATCGTAGAAGGATCGACCTAGATTTGCTGCCAAGCACCAAACTTCAGGCCCGGATAAGAATGGCGGCATACCAACAAAAGGTTGCCAAATACTACAACTCAAGAGTGAAAGAACAGATTTTCTGCATAGGGGATATAATGCTGCGAAGGGCAGAAGTATCCAAGCCAACGGAATAGGGTAAACTCTTCCCCACTGGGAAGGCCCATATCAAGTTGAAGAAGTCATTCGACCAGGAGCATATCGACTCAAGACCCTAGAGGGGAAGACTCTATCCCGGTCATGGAATGTACAAAACCTTCTCAAATACTATCAAAAAATGAGTTCCTAAATTTCTTGTGCAAAGTTACTCAACCCTACTCGACTCAGAACGGCTGGTTGCTTCGACTGAACGACAACAGCCTAAATGACCTGATCTGAAAATCAGTTAACTGCGCAAAGGAGAGTCTGATCTACTCACCTTATCGGTATGCCCGACGAGCGCAATGGATGGCCTAACCAGGCTACCAAGAAGATCAAAAGTGCAGAGATGAATTTGTAACCTACCCTATGGTAAACCCGAAGACGTGCCGAGACGGGCCTGAACAGCCTACCTTGATCACGACAGAAAAGTACAGGGACGGTGTAAACACCCAACCCTACGGAAAATCCGAAAATATGCCTAAAAGGACCACTGTCGTCTTTTCTGTCGACAACAAGTAATCCAAGAACGGTCCAACCGACCTCACTTCTTTCTTATAGACCGAAAATGATCCCAGGAATCTACATTCTAGACAAAACATGATACAACACATCGCAAGAAACACATGGAAGAGGTAAAAGAAAGATACTTCATTTCTCTTTTTTGATTTTTTACAAAAAAAGAGAGAAAGAAAGAAACTCTCAAAGAAAAGACTCTCAAAAAGAGAGACAAAAAAAAAAGAGAAGTAACATTGGAAAGATGTGAAAAATTTTCAATAACCTCCCGCCGGATTTTTCCCGTACCGACGGGAGAGATCTGGAGGGACGACGAAGGGCCTCAGGGTTCCATCCGAACTAGAATCTGACCCCTCATCGGAGTCGGAATTAAATTTATGCCCGGGAAAGGAAACGGAGGGCTTGATGTTGTCCAGACCCTTCAAGTTATAAAACTTGAAGGCCTTCCTCCTGCATTCCCGGAACCCCTGATGGAAGGAGTCCAGAACCGCCTCAGTGACTTCCTTCTTGAAGGCAGCAGACATCCTGAAGTCTAAGACGGCATTCGCCACCTCCCTCTTGGCCTCCTCTACCTCCACGACTGCCACCGTGACCTGGGCCCGGGCCTCCCTTAGTTGGGCTTCTAACAGGCGGACATTCTTCTCCAGACGGTCCACGAGAGGCTCCTCGTCATTCACCGGCTCGAAGTACTCCGGGCTCCTCTTCCTCTTTGGATCGACAGCCCTCCTCTTTGCGGCTCGACGGAGCTTGGAAGTGCTGAACCTCATTTTCAATGAGAAGGAGTCTACAAGGATGATGGCCTTTGACAACAGAAGGTAAGGTCCTATTTATAGAGACCCTACACCCACGATCGATTGCGGGGAGGCGTGCTCCACGTCTTTTCCCAGCCGCATCAGAAAGTGCCACGTGTCCGAGTGACGCTTCGAGAACCAGAAGGCCGCTCGGGAATCATTCTCAGGACACAACTGCCGGCGCTTTGAATCCAGAGAAATTTCCATCATGCGACGGCAACATTAATGGCTCCTTTTTGGAAAAAGGAGACCTGGCGGCACACAAGGTACAAGAAATCGCAACTGTACGAGTATCGACGCGCCACGTGGACAACAAGAATTACGATCAAACTTCCCTAATCACCGCTTGATGGGGAGTTGATGCCTGTCCACCCCAATGGATAGTTTACTACCAAAAGGAAGGTGACACCAACCTGACCAATCTCGTAGACAGTCTTTGGCAACGGAGTTCTAATCTGTTCCGGATTCGCCTTCATCAACTATCAACTAAACGGCCTTCGGCCATGACTGTCGATTAGCAGAAGAAAGAAAGAGAACGTAAACTAGTTCAAGCTATATATGAAACACAACATTGCATATACAGAGAGGGAAATAGTCATTTCAAGATCTGGAAGGGTTGTCATACAAAATCCATTGACAATATAAAGGGAAAAAGAAGAAAATACATCAAAGCAACCTGGCAACTTGGATCACTCAATGTCAATGGGAGGAGACCCCACACCACATGATTGAAGCAACATGTCAACTTGTGCTGAAAGGATCTCATCAATCTGGGCCGGGACTGGAGAACCTTCGGCTTGGACTCCCCCAACCTGAACTTCCTCCTGAACCGGAATCAGAGTTGGGGTCACCCCCAGATTTTTGATTGAGGCAGAGGCCCCCTTACCCGGTATGACACCTCTTTGGCCTCTACTGCAGCTTCAGTTCCTCTCCCTCCTCCTCTTCTTCTTGTTCGGCTATATTAAAGGGAGGAATGCCAGAAAGGTCAAGGTGGGGGAAAGCCTCCCTTACCTTAGAAAGTCTATCATTAAAGCCATGCTGGTAGCCGTATAAAGATGCTTCATCCACTTCCACTTAGAATTGTGAAGACTTCTTGAAGTCTGCCACAGCACAGTCGTCTACCTGCTTTCCAAAGACACGGACTCTCTCTTGGCCGCTTCGGACTCCAGAATCGCCTATTCGGCCCTCCTTGAAGCCTCCTCCGCCTCCTTGGTCAAGCTCTCTATCTTCTCCTGATTCTTCCTAGCAGCTTGCTCCAAGGAGTCAACTTGTTTTCTGCTCTTCCTCCACCCTGCCCCTTGCTCCGCCATGGTCAGAAGAGCACTTTTCAGTTTGCCCTTCAGTTCGTGAACTTCGTCGTTCACCCGGACAAGGCAATCCTCTATAGACTGTCTCAACTCTTCGGCTACTTTCTTTGCGGCCCTGGCAGTATGAAGCTCCTCCTTGAGGCCATGGATGAGGCTGCCAACTTTCCCCAGGCCCTCCTCCATTAAGGTAAGGTCGTAGACCAACTGCATCAAGAATATGGAGTCATGGATTGAAAACTCTCAAGACAAAGGGGACGGCAAGGATCATACCTGTTGCAGGACGGAGAAGGCAGAATCAGACACCCTAGAAAGGTTCCGATTTCGAAGAACCGCCAAGTCATGAGGCAACAGCGTACCCTTCAGCGCCTGCCTGGCTACGACAGGGACTAGCAGTCTCCCCGTAGGTGAAAGCTCCGAAGAGTTCGTCGAACGGCTTCTAGCTGGGGAAGCCCCGCGAGCGGACTCTCCCTTGACTTACTATGCTTTGCCCCTATCAACTGCAGGGGGCAAAATGTTGGCACATCCACTGCTTGAGGTAGACTCTCCATTGTGCGAATTGAGGAGGTAGTCATCGGTGGAGTTTCGACTGGACAATGTCTCGACGGGGCCCCTTCCACGGTTGCTGCATCTTCACCTGAGGTTCCTCAAGAAGACGAAGTGCTCCGATCCCCCTCAGGACCGTCCCTTCAAGCCTTCTTTTGAACCGCCAACCTGGTGAGGGGCTTATGCTACCCTCTTCTCAGAAGTCTGACGGAGCGAGCTCACACTGGGCTTCATCCCGCCACCTACAAGTAAAAAGTTCATTTCAATCAACCGAGCTACAACAAAATCGGGGAAGAGGAGCAGAAATTTCCGTCACTATACCTAATATGGAGAATTTGCTAATTCCTGCAAGATGGAGATTTCTCTCCTCCAACAACTCCCGAATAGGGGCAACTTCAGAATTGACTAAGAGATCGTTATCCGACTGATTGACCGCCAAGACCTTCTTCCCATCATTGGCGGTTAGACGAGGCCTCTTCCAAACAGTGTTGAAGCCCATGGATCAAAGATAGTACAAACACAAAAATGGGTTTCCACCCGTGGATGGCGCTGGGCATGTCCTTGATGACCTTGCGGCCTGATGTAGGGCCAATCACCCACCATCCATTGCTGTGAAATCTCTCTTGAGAATGAAAGGGCCGTAAACAAATTGGTCTTAGGTTCTATGTTTGCAATGCTGCACATGACCAGGAGTCCACAGATATTCTGGATGCTGTTCGAGATCAACTGCGCTGGCACCACTTGGTACAAGTGAAAGATCTTGATGAAGAAGGGTGTAGGAAAAATCGAAGACCAGCTTTCAGATGATCTTCATACATGGCTAGACACCCGAGGGGAGGTTCGTTCACACTCGTTCCTTGAGTACAGGGAGAACGAAAGGGAACTCCTCGGAAATGCGATAGCATTTTCAAAGAAGGACCGCCTTTCCCTGAGAAACCGAACTGGAGATCGACTCCGAACCTACTACGTCGCCAGCCCCCGAGGGCCCAACTTGTTTTCCCTGACTTTCTATGATTTCTTCCATGATAAAAGAATGAAGCAAGGAAGCATAAGGAAGATTCTATCTGCGGAATAGACTGGTAGTCCAGAACAAGGAAAGCTGGACGAAGGATGAGACGAAGTTGAAGAAGCTTCCTTAGCCGGACCTTCACCCTTTCCCAAGAGGAAAGCAAGGGTCTCTGAAGCCTTACCAGGTTGATTTGACCCAAGGTTACCCAGGGAGGTAACCCGTCTCCAACAACCGCCAGGATGAGGTGCATCCATCATCCAGCGGACGGGGGAAAGCCGCCACAACCATCCAAATCTCAACCGAAAGATTGTCTTAACCATCGTGCAACGAGAAAAAGAGAGACGGTCCCAGGGTCGCCCACTTTTTCCTTCTTTCCCAACCTGGGAGTGACAGCTATCCACCACCTGATTCCCAGATCAGCCAGCATTCATGATGGACAGTCCAATCAGAGATCCCATAATCATCCACTATACTATCTCTTGGGAGGAAAATAACAAAGCATTAATACTCTCACTTCTCGAGGCAAACCTCCGCTTAGAAAACTGAGAGTAGGGGGGTAACTGTTGGGATATCCCGGTTCAACTATGAACCGAACATCGGTTCGACTGGCCGAAGCCCTTTTCTCCGGACCATGAACTTCGGATCAGGGAAAGGCCAGGCCAACTGCAGGCAACCCAAGGCTTTTCACCGGACTACGACATCCGAAGGCCAGATCTTCGGATGACGTCTTCGACCTTGATCGAAGACCAAGTTTCTCATCGACTTCTGAAGACACGCTCTTCGGTCCTTATCGTGGACACAATCTCCGGTCCTGGGCAAACACCAAGTCTTCGGCCCATGCAATGGAAAACCCAAAGATGGGACCACAATCTGGTCTAGATAGGAAACCTTAACCAACGGTTACAATCGACACTCTCCATGCCATGATCATGGCGCGGAACTTCAGTTGCCACGCCTTCGATCTGGCCGGAACCGCTCAATGACAACCCACGATCGCCAATCATGAAGAAATTGACTCCCCATAATCATCAAAAAAGAGCGGGCCGCAGGCCGGAGGCCTCCTCTTAAATAGTGATAAGAAGAATGGCTCGAGAGAGGTACACACATATACACCCATACTCATACATTCACCCATACTCTAAGAGCCTTTCTCTCATACTCTCAACACTCTTCTCCATTCTGTGCTGGGATCCGCCTGACTTAGGCATTCGAGTATCCCCCGTCGGAACAACTTTGGTAAGGGACTGTTTTTGCAGGTGAACCAGAGAGTGGTCCTGCGGTGCAGCAGCTCTGACCGACCAATACAGGGACTCCACGCCAACATCTTCCTTTAGTCTAGATCTTAAACTTGCTATCTTCTCTAGTTAAAGCTGAAATGCTGAGTTGAGGTAAGTTTGGCACATAAAACTATGGCTCTTCTACTCATTAATTATGTGTTTGTGCGATTGTATTAATTAATATGCAGTTATGATTGAATCCGAAACATGCATGCTTTCATGAGAGAGGGTTTAATTTCTAATCACATCACAAGTATTGTAAATGGTGATTCAATTCAAAAGCAAAGAATCAAGCAATAAGACGGTAACGACCCAAAAAAAAAAGAAAAGAGAGAGAGCGTGAACGCGCGGCGTGCGAGCGCGCGGGCGACGCGTGGCGGGCGAGCGAGGGAACGCGAGCACGCGGGCGACGACGCGCGGGTGAGCGACGCGCGGTGCGCGGCCCGTCCCATCATGGCGGGCGCGCGAGCGCGGCCAGGCCCACGCGCGCGCGCGCGCGCGGGCGCTGGGCTCGGCCCAGCCAGAAGCAGCCGTCGCGTGGGTGTTTCCCACGCATTTCTCGGGCATTTCCCAGCCCATTTCACGTGGTTCACGGCGGTCCACGAGGTTTTGAAGCGATCTAGACCGTCCGATCGCCCGATCGAACGACTAAGATTAATCCGAGGGAGTTTAGGCTTGATTAGATGCTTTTGGATTCGGATTTGGACACGGTTTGAGGCGTTGATCTCAAATAAAATGGCCAGGATTTTATTTTGATGATTTTGGACTTCTTAGGTTATGTTTGAGATGATTTTGGATTGGTTTTTCCCCTCTTTTTAACTTGGACGTCGATAGGAAGCAGGGAAGAGCCTGCAGAGAGCCAAGAAAAGAGGAGAAGAAAGAGAAAGAGGAGAAGTGAGAGAAGGGGAGGGAAAGGATTTTGGTTTGGAAGATGAGGAAAGAGAAAATCAGGGATAACCTTCTTCCTCAAAATTTGTAAAACTAGGATTTGGGTTGAATGAATTTTTTTTATTATTGTAGGAGATCAATCTTTTGAGCAGGAAGGATTTGGACGAATTTCGGGTATAGATTGATACCGGATATTTAGGATTAGCGTTGAAGGTAAGGATTCTGGACGTGATCACTAGTTCTATACATTGTTTTACATAGCATGATTTGATCCGTGCATATAAGCATTGGTATGCATGTTCGGTTGCATCGTATACTTTGATTTTCTCGAGATGGATAATATGTTGAGATTATTAATTATGTTTCATTGATCATGTTTATCCGAGTAAGTTATCTTTTGATGGTTTGGATCGTGATGCCGGTTATTGAGAAGTTGAGATGACGTGATTTGACAGTATGACTGATTTAATAAGTGATACCAAAGAGAGTATGGTGTTTGGACTAGCCATGCCACGAGATCATGGAGTTCCGAGGTAGCCTAAGCCACGAGCTTTGTACGTAAGCTAGCTTGACCACGAGGAATGGTCGATTGTGAAACTAGCCTGACGACGAGGAATGGTCGATGAGACTAGCCTGACCACGAATAAAAGGTCGATTAACGGGCTTGTACAAGGCTAGTTTGGCCACGACGGATAGCAAATAGCTGATTATGAGATTACCAGTCATGGGTTGGAGCATGATCGTGGTTAGTCCAGAACCCTAAAGAAGAGGAAAAGTTAATGAAAACATTTAAAGGAAATATAATGTTATGAAAGTTTTGATATGTAATTGGTTTTTGGATTGCATGATTAAAAAATTTATCGTTTTTCATTATATGATTATGATCTTGCTGTTTTCGATTTTTATATTAATACTGGTGTGATTGTAAGAGAACCTTATTGGGCTGTAGAGCTCACAACCCTGCTTTCTTTTTTCACAGAGTTGTGCAGATATTTGGCTTGGTGATGAATGAGGTTTTCTTGAAGTAAGTGACACTTGTGTACCCAGGCCTTGCATAATCTCTAGGATAAACCTAGGATTTGTGCGGCCGGTCGCGTGCCGATTCCGGTGCTGGATTCTGGGCGTGACAGAATGGTATCAGAGCTTAGGTTATGATCACTTGGGATTGTGATACAAGTGGATAATAATAATAATGACATGATGGTTATTAGGATATGACAAGAATTATGACAGATCTTGGTTATGATGATTTGAGAACTGTGGCAAAGTGATTATGATAGATATGAGTGGTATTGAATTCAGGTCATGATTGTTTGAAATTGTGCTATAAGAGATTAAGGAATTAATACGATGATTAGTAAGACAAGACAGAAATTTCTGGAAGGATTTATTAGTGAACCTAAATAGTTTAGTAAATTATATCAGAGTGTGCAGTGGAAGCGTAGTGATTTAGGAGTGTTATGATGGGAGCACTGATTCAGATCTCAATCAAGCTAATTTCGAGGATGAAATTATTTTAACGGGGGGAGAATGTAACGACCCAAAAAAAAAAAAAGAGAGCGCGGACGCACGGCGTGCGAGCGCGCGGGCGACGTGTGGCGGGTGAGTAAGGGAGTGCGGGCGAGCGATGCGCGGCCCAGGCCCACGCGCGCGGGGAGCTGGGCTCGGCCCAGCCGGAAGCGGCCGTCGCATGGGCATTCCCATGCATTTTCTGAGCATTTTCCAGCCCGTTTCGCGTGGTTAACTGCAGTCCACGGGGTTTCTGAGTGATCTGGACCGTCCGATCGCTCGATCGCACGATCGAACGGCTTAGATTAATTTGAGGTAGTTTAGGCTTGATTAGGTGCTTTTGGGTTCGGATTTGGACGCGGTTTGAGGTGTTGATCTCAAATCAAACGGCCAGGGTGTTATTTTGATGGTTTGGACTTCTTAGATTACGTTTGAGATAATTTTGGATTGGTTTTTCCCTCTTTTTAACCTGGACATCGATAGGAAGCAGGGAAGAGACTGTAGAGAGCCAAGAAAAGAGGAGAAGAAAGAGAAAGAGGAGAAGAGATTGAAGGGGAGAGGGAAAGGATTTTGGTTTGGAAGATGAGGAAAGAGAAAATCAGGGGTAACCTCTTCCTCAAAATTTGTAAAACTAGGATTTGGGTTGAATGAATTTTTTTTATTATTGTAGGAGATCAATCTTTTGAGCAGGAAGGATTTGGACGAATTTCGGGTATAGATTGATACCGGATATTTGGGATTAGCGGTTGAAGGTAAGGATTCTGGACGTGATCACCAGTTCTATACATTGTTTTACATAGCATGATTTGATCCGTGCATATGAGCATTGGCATGCATGTTTGGTTGCATCGTATACTTTGATTTTCTCGAGATAGATAATGTGTTGAGATTATTAATTATGTTTCCTTGTATCATGTTTATTCAAGTTATCTTTTGATGGTTTGGACCATGATGCCGGTTATTGAGAAGTTTGAGATGACGTGATTTGACAGTATGACTGATTTAATAAATGATACCAATATAGAGTACAGTGTTTGGACTAGCCATGCCATGGGATCGTGGAGTTCTGAGGTAGCCTGAGCCACGGGCTTTGTACGTGAGCTAGCTTGACTACGAGGAATGGTCGATTGTGAAACTAGCCTGACCACGAGAATGGTCGATGAGACTAGCCTGACCACGAATAAAAGGTCGATTAACGGGCTTATACAAGGCTAGTTTGGCCACGGCGGATAGCAAATGGCCGATTATGAGATTACCAGTCATGGGTTGGAGCATGATCGTGGTTAGTCTAGAACCCTAAAGAAGAAAAAAGTTAATGAAAACATTTAAAGGAAATATAATGTTATGAAAGGTTTTGATATGTCATTGGTTTTTGGATTGCATGACCGAAAAGTGATCATTTTTTGTTATATGATTATGATCTTACTGTTTTCGATTTTTATATTAATACTGTTGTGATTGTAAGGGAACCTTACTGGGCTGTAGATAAGGCTACAAATGGATCGGGTTGACCCGTGACCCGATCTGACCCGACCCATTTAGACCCGATCCAACCCATTTTTATGAACCCGTGGATCTAGGTTGGATCCTATAATTAGACCCATTCCATTTTCCGGGTCGGATCTGGGTTTGCTGAATTTGACCCGATCCGACCCGACCCGATTCGAACATATTAATACTGTTAGAATTATATCTATTTGGACCTTTAAATTATAATTTAAAACTTGTATGGAACTAGTTATAATTATTTTTATATCTTAATTTATTTTAAAATAATATTATTTGTTATATATTTTATAGTTAATAATAGTTAGCTGTGTAATAATTAAAATATAGTTATCTATATTTTATTTGGATCATATTTAGATCCAAACTTTATATATTAGAAATGGATTATTTGTGGACCCGATCCAACCTGAATGATCCATTGGGTTGAAATTCTGATAGTGGACCCGACCCGACCCGATTTTCTAGTGGATTGGGTCTACTATTAGGACCCGATCAAAGAACCGGGTCGGATCGGAGTCACTTAAGGTCCGATCCGACCGACCCATTTGCACTCCTAGCTGTAGAGCTCACTACCCTACTTTCTTCTTTCATAGAGTTGTGCAGATATTTGGCTTGGTGATGAATGAGATTTTCTTGAAGTGACTCTTGTGTACCCAGGCATTGCATAATCTGTAGAGTAAAACCTAGAGTTTGTGCGGCCGGTCGCGTGCCGATTTCGGTGCTGGATTTGGGGCATGACAGAATACCAAATGGTGGGCTAGCATTATAATTTTACTAAATATTATAGAATGGCATTACTATTTAGCTAGAATTTTGCAAGTGCTATGCACCTGATCACCTTGGTGATATAAAATGTGCGAGAAGGATAAAACCATAGAGAAGACCTGCTACCCTACCAAAATGCATAGAAGAGAGACAAATTTTATATGCTCGTTCTTGGAATGTGTATGGTTAATTTTTTTCTCACTTTCGGAGAATATTACTTGGAAATATGGACAGACGTCAGATTGACTTATTAACATGGGCTTGGGTTTGTTTGTGCTATTCAATACTAGAATGGGGCACGTATGATGATTGATGCATGCTTTTGTTTTTTTTTTAGGAAAAGAAATATTGATATCCTTTCAAATAAATAACAACTAGAGGAAGGGTTTGAACCTTTAATTGGTTAATTTCATGGTTAACGGACACTTGCAAGCATTTGGCATTGGAAAATATGGAGAAGTGGGATGCGTAATGCATGCAAATGGGGAGGGGAATTATGTATATATATATATATATATATAAAATACATTCACGAATCAGCATATTAGAAGGGGTTGGCATTATATATATATATATATATTAATATGGATGTGTAATATATATAATAGATTAGATGTATCCTCCTTGAAAATATGGTTGAAAGGGCGAAAAAATAAATGCATTGATTGATTTCCTGATCCAAGAAAGAGTGGATAAGAGTAGAAAAAATGGGCCAAGGGTGCAACTGGAATAAGAAAGGATTCGTAGCTCTCCCTTGGAAGATAAAAAATTGGAGCCACGCACTGAATTTTCCCTATCTAGTGGTATAGACATTAATTAATAAAGGGTTATTATTATCTGGAGATTAGTATATATGTATGGTAGTATTGTTGAACAAACCCTAAGTATCTTTGCCTATCACATGCCTCATATGCTTATTATGAAGTCTCTATAGTCATCTTGTTCCTCTTATGTTCCCACTGAATTGGCACTTTACCCTACCACATTAGCAAAATTAATAGACCATGAAGTCTTAAAATGTCTGAGATTATCTCAGAAATCTTCCCCTTGATCGATGGGCCCATTGTATTATGTGTTTTGGAATATCCTTTCATAATGAATATAGATACCATTTTTATTTGCTTTACAAGGTGAACAAAGATTAAGACTAATTGTCTCTGAGGTTTTCTTAATTAATATTAACTTTGTATATATACGTTTAGATAAGCAAGGATCCCTATTGGTCCTTCGTATATTTCAGTAGACGCATTAAGTCATCACATTATATGTTACAAATTCCGAATAGGGGAAATTGAGGTCCACCTCTTATATTGATTTGCATTTTATGTTATAGCTTGTTGGCTAAAAATATTATATCCTTGAGTTTGATGGTCATTAAATGTTCAAGATTTTACTCATGCATAAGTGTGTGTATATATATATATAACCCTAACTATATACCTTCTAGGTCAAACTGTTTGCAAAACACAAGTCTAAATGTGTACAAAGAATCATTTTAAACTGCTAACTATATCTAAAGGACAAAATGTTAAATGGTGGTTAAATTAGGTCAAAGAAATAAGTTTATGCATTGGCAACTCTAAAACCAATCTATTGAGAGGCACCAATATATTATCCCTAGGTCAATTCATATAGGTCTCATATCATGAAACCATGGAGATCATGCAGTACTTCCCAACTGTTCCGTAATACATGAACGATGGATGATCTTAACTGAATAAAGAGAGATATATATGTACATCCATCTCTTTGACATGACCGATCAATCACCCAACGATCGTGCAATACAAGAATGATGGATGAACATCTCCCATGCCAATAACATGAAACATGAACCAGAACGGGGGACAGTCAAAACTTTTCTATGGATTCCATGCTCATCAACAAGGAGACATCCATCACCCATGCATCATCATCATCTCTTTCCAACGTTGTGGGCGACTGAGACCGATCTCCCCCCCCCCCCCCCCAATAAATAATGTTGCCATTCACACGGCAACAAAAGATTCCCGGCACAGTTGCTTTAAAATAGGGAGGAGGGTCGGGCAGAGAGCAGCTGCAAACGGTCCCGCCCTTTCAGATCGACCCCGGCGTACCCGCCACCGCTGCCTTTATTATTACCATCCAACGCGAAAAGCGAAGAACGAGAGAAGGCCAGAAGCCAGCCTTTGTTCTTCTCTCTCTCCCCTTCTCCTTCTTCCATCTCCTCCTCCTCCTTTTTCTGATATTTATTTCTCTTTTTTTTATATAAAAAAAAGAATTTATCCTCGGTTCGAAGGACCGTCTGATAGGATCCCATGCACAAAGGACGCCGTACGCCCACCCGTCACCTTCGCTTCTGGCCGTGATGGGATTGCGTTCCGCACTTTCTGCTCCACCGTACGTCCTCTCAATAAATCAGTTCTTTTATTTATTTGTTCGTTTCTTCTCCTCCTTCTCTTCTCCTTCTTCTTTTCTTCTCTCCCATCCCACCCATCCTTGCTGTTTCTTCTGCTAATTATCCGCACTTCTTTTATGATTTGTTAGCAAAAATATCAGGAAGTAAACGCCTGGGATGATGGCGATGGCGTCCCATGTTTAGTGTCAGAGTCTCCCACGAGGAGCCGCGCAAAGCTCATGGGATGCACTGCACTAGGAGGATCATAAATATACCCTCCTTATCTTATTGATAAGCACAGTAGCCAGTATAAATCTGCAAGTTAGAGTATTTATTGCATCAGTTTCCTGCTTGTTTAGGGCACCGGGTAATTTGGTGTAAGTGGGTGTGGTAGCCTTTTAATCGGTTTCTTCATCAAAAAAAAAAAAAAAAAAGAGAAAAGAAAAAAGAATGCAGTTGCTGTAGTACAAAGACATGTGAATGAGCCATCGATCGGTATAGTAAATTACATGTACGAATTTTTCAACTAATTATAAGACGTACATAGTTGACCGATGCTTATTATTTATATTTTTGATCGATGAATATAGTGGCAAATGTAAGATGTCAATTTCTATCATCGGTATTAAATACGGTGTGATATGATATAAATGGATTAATAATATATCCTCCTTAACAATTATATCAATATATTGACTGGGATTAATTTGGAAACTTTCTTTGATGATTTTAAACAAATACTTTAAACATTAAATGTCAAAACAAATTGATTAAAATATTATTAATCAATAGATTGATTAAAATATATCCTCCGTATTATGATGTCTTGTTTTGATAATGTTACCCAATCGACTTTCCTCCGAAATAGATTGAAGTCGACGGCCCTTCGGCCGGGTCGGACCAAAGACCCACCGAAGGTCTGACCGACTCACCAGGGGTCTGATCGATCCACTTGAGATCCGATTGACCCACCAGAGATCCGACCGACCAATTTCAGCCGAGCCCATATTGGTCCGAGGCAGGCCACTCCAAGGACAGCCCAGAAATTTCAGAGGCTCTTTCCAGCTGGTGCCAGGATTCCGTTACGATAGAATCCTGACACCTTAGTGCCATTACTCTGCGGATCCCACGATCTCAGTGCCGTTACTCTACAGGTCCCACGATCTGATGCCACCTGGCCACTATCAAGATTCCTCTAGGGGCAGTTTGGCCATTCCCAGCCTGACCCCTAACAGATTCTGGTGAAGTTCCGCGCCTATATAAGATAAAAGGGGACTTCGAGCTGTAAGAGAGTTTTTTTCTTCCTACGAGCTATCTCCATTGATTCATCCTCAATTCTGTTGCTCTAAGGCTCCCACTGACTTAGCCATCGGAGAGTCCCCGCCGGAACACCTCCGCCTGTGGGATTTTTTGCAGGAACCGGAGAGACGCACACTCTAGCCGGTCGAGAGAACTCATTCCGAAGATTCAGTAGCAACATATTGGTGCTAGAGGAAGGCGGCTGCCCGAACCTCCATTCGGTTTCCTCTTCTCCAAAGGAGGAATCCATCGCTAATAAAATGATGGCGAAGCGAAGAGCTCAAAATACCTCCGACAGAAGAGGCCGCTCTCAGGCGAGCTCGGGAGAGCCTCTCAAGGAGAACGCCCGCCCCCAGCCTACCATCATCCTGGGACAGCAACATTTCAGACTCTTTTGAACTGCATCGACACTCTTGCTGCCACGTTCAGAACCTCCAAACGCGATCGATGACAGACATAAGCCGCCGCGACGTCCAGAACCAGTCATCCACCTATGATCGAAGGGAGCCGATAGCAAGGAATCCCTCGACAACTCTGCTCCCCGTGACCCCGGAGCCCTGAAGGTCTAGAGGACTCATGCTACGGGAAAAGAGTGAGGTCCGACTCACACTCTTCTGCAAATTCGGTCTCCGACAATGACCAGCGATGCGATGAAGACCCAAGGAACTACACCAGCAAGCTCTGGTGCATGGGGAGCAGATTACCGAACTCATCGATCGGCCAAAAGGAGAAGAATTCTGGCATACGATTCCCGCCCACCATTCTCCGTTAGAATTATTGGAAAAACTATCCCCTGTCACTTCAAGATCCCCAGGTGGATGCTTCATGCACTACCGACCCTCTGGATCATCTGGGTACTTACAAGGCCCCATGATGGTGCAGGGCGCCTCCGATGCCTCCACTACATCGCCTTCCCAGCAATACTTAAGAAGGCGGCTCGGATGCGGTTCTCCACACAATCCGACAGTACGATTCACCTCCTTCCGGCTAGAAAAGCTCTTTTTGTCCCATTTCAGGATTTGTCTTTGAATGCCGAGGAAAATGGACTGCCTCTTTCTCTCGTGCAGTAGGAGGAAGGAAAACCCTCCGGGATTACATGGCCCAATTTAATTCGACATCCATGGAGGTCCCGGTTTTCAATGAGCACGTAGCTATGTCGCCTTCAGAAAGAGGCTGCGATCGTCCAGGCTCACCTTCTCACTGGACAAAAGGTTCACGACAAGCTAACTTCGAACTACTAGCCTGGGTGCAAAATATATCCTGTCAGAAGAACAAGCGCAAGCCGATGCCAGGCTGAAGGGAGGTCGGTTTCCAAGAGGAGGAGCGATAGGGCCCCGAGAGTCCGACCTCCCATGATGGCACCAACTTGGCCCGACATCGTAGCCCTAAGTTGAAGGACTTTCCCAGGAGGTTCGAGACTTATACACCTCTCTCCCTCCCGAGATGAGAAACTCTTATGGAGATAGAGAAGGAGACATTCCTACAGAGGCCACGCCCGGAGGAGCCCCTCCATGTCAAGGAATGGGACAAGTACTGCCGGTTTCCCATCGTGACCACGGGCACAGTACAGAAGATTGCCTCCATCTGAAGGACGCGATCGAAGATTGATCCGACGGGGTACTTGCACAAGTACGTTCAACCCTAGAGGAATCGGGCCGAAACTTCACTGCCAGGAACCCTCCAAGGAATAGAGCTGTCCAACCAATGCCGTACCGACGGAAATGTTGGCATGCTCCATCGCCGGTCCGATTGGAGAGCTGAAGGAGGTCGGGATATTTCAAAGAGGCATCAGGGTTCTAATGTAATTATTTTCTCCGACGAAGACATTCCAAAGACCCAAGTCTCCGGAAACGATCCTGTTGTTATGTCGGCAGTGATTGCCAATTATGATATAAGAAGGATCCTCATTGATAATGGAAGTTCCACTGAAGTTTTGTTTTATGATACCTTTGTCAGAATGAATCTACCTAGAACTAGGCTTCAAGAATCCCCACACATTGACAAGTTCGGCGGAAACTCTGTCGACGTAGAAGGAGAATAACTCTGCTCGTGACCATCATATTGGAACCTTATCAAAAGACCCTCTCTATCAATTTTGTGGTAGTCCGCACGACATCAGCTTACCACGTCATATTGGGGCAATCGGTCCTGAACAAATTTCAAAGCCATTATGTCTACCTACTACTTGCTGACAAAATTTTTGACTCAGATGGGTCGAGTGATAAGAGGGGATCGTAGGATGGCCAGGCATGTTTGACCATTCAAGATAGTAATCGGAAGACCATTCTATCTTGGAACAACTTGATCCAGGTCCGAAGCCGACCATTGCAGAGAATCGATTGAGAAGATCCTATTTGTACCTCTTAGGAGGACGATCCTACTAGGATCCTACAGATCAAAGCACGCTCGATGAGGAGGCCAAATCAATGGTCAGCTTCCTACAAAATAATGCCGATATTTTTTCCTGGTCGGCATCTGACATGCCAGGCATCCCGTTGGTAGTCATAACCCATCTTAAGGTGGACCCCACCTACAAGGCTATCCGACAAAAAAGAGGAACTTCACTCCCGATAGATAGAGAGCGTTGATGAGGAGGTCAAGAAGCTCTTCAAATCTGGCTTCATCAGAAAAGCCCACTATCCTGACTGGTTATCGAATGTCTTGATGGTGAGGAAGGCCAACGAAAGTGGAGGATATGTGTAGAACTACACTGACCTCAATAAGGCCTGCCCGAAGACAGCTTCTCCCTATCAAAGATCGACCAGCTGGTAGATGCCACTGTCGGTCATCAACTTCTAAGCTTATTATGCTTCCTTTTTTTGGTATAACTAGATCAGCATGGACCTGGAAGATGAGAATAAGATGGTCTTTGTCAATGACAAAGGGCTGTACTGCTATAGGATGATGCCCTTCAGCCTAAAGAATATTGAAGCCACTTTCCAGAGGCTGTTCAACAGGGTCTTCGAGGAGCAACTTGGAAGAAACATGGAGGCATATGTTGACGATATGATAGTCAAGAGCCTCCGGAAAGCCGACCACATCAAGGATCTGAAAGAGTCCTTCAATACTCTAAAGCACCACAGGAGAAGTTGAACCCCGCCAAGTATACCTTCGAGGTGACCTCAGAGAAATTGCTCGGCTTTCTGGTCATATAGCGAGGGATTGAGGTCAACCCTGACAAAATAAAGGCCATCATCGATATGGGGCAACAACCAATAAGAAACAAGTGTAAGAACTCATAGGTTGGATAGCCTCTCTCAGCCGCTTTATTTCTAGATCGACCCGAAAAATGTCTCCCTTTTTTTAAAACTCTATGGCGGTCGAACCACTTCCAATGGACCGACGAATGTCGATCGCCTTCAAAGCATTGAAGAAGTATCTGGAGATGCCACCCTTACTCACTAAGCCTGTGGAGGGAGAGCCCATTATCTATATCTGTCGGCATCGGATGAGGCAGTAAGCTTCGTCTTCATCCGGATAGGGGAGGACAACTAGCAAAAGCCTGTCTACTACATCAGCAAGGTACTCCACGATACCGAAACAAGGTATCTCAAGATGAAGAAGCTTGTCTACTCCTTGGTTAGGGCAGCCAAGCGACTGCGGCCTTATTTTCAAGCATATCTAATCATCGTCCTGACTGATCAACCTCTCAAGGCGATCCTCAGAAGTCCCGATACCTCGAGGTGACTTGCCAAGTAGGCCATCAAGCTTGGAAAATTTGACCTCTCCTTCTGGCCTCGGTTGGCCTGAAGGCTCAGGTGATCATCGACTTCATAGCAGAGTATACCTGGAGACAGGAGATATCTCTACAAATGGCCGACATACCTGAGGATGATATTGCTGGAGAGACAGACCCCGCCTTGACACTCCATGTGGATGGGGCATCTAACCTTGCTGGTTGCGGCACAGGCTTGATCATGGCCGACCCCGACGGACAGAGCCTGGAGTATTTCCTGCATTTCGTATTTCAAGTATCAAATAAATAGGTAGAATATGAAGCCCTCCTTGCAGGATTGAGGATAGTCGATGAGCCGAGCATCAGTCAGATCGGAGCCTACTTTGATTCCAACTGGTGGTAAACCAGGTGAGGGATGAATTCGAGGCGAGATATCTGACCCTAGCCAAGTACTTGAGTAAGGTACAGAGTCTCATGACTCAACTCAAATCTTTCGATATACTTCATATACCTCGAGCGCAAAACTCCAGAGCAGATGCCTTGTCATGGCTGGCTACCATCGTCACTAACCCCTCCGCCCGACCGACCTTCATGGAGCACCTACAAAGTCTAAGCATTGTTGAGGAGACATCAGGGATCCACCAAGTGAAGCGAGAGGCTTGTTAGATGGACCCCATCCTCGCGTTCCCTCAATGAAGGAACCCTATTAGAAGATAAAGCCAAAGCCAATGTGTGCGTTGGATGGCCTCAAAGTTCATCATCCTCGATGGAATCCTCTACAAGCGATCATTTACACAGCCACTACTCAATGTCTACGGCCGTTGGACGTCGATTACGCACTCAAGAAGTGCACGAAGGCATATGTGGCGACCACCTGAGAGGTAGGTCTTTAGCCTACAAGATCATCTGACATGGCTACTACTGGCCAACCATCCAGAAGGATGCTACAGATTTTTATTAGAGGTGTGACGCATGTCAGAGGTACTCTCCAATTTCAAAGGCGACCGGCTAGTTAGCTAGCCCCGCTGACGGCTCCTTGGCCATTTGTATAGCGGGGAATGGTATCCTCGAGTCGTTCCCTTTAGCATCCAAAGCGAAAGTTCCTGATTGTAGCCATTGACTACGTCACCAGTGGGTGGAAGCTGAACCATTGTCACAGATCACCGAAGCCAAGGTGGAAACCTTCGTCCAAACTACATGATCTATCGGTTCGGCATACGGCAAGCAATCATCATCGACAACAGGCGACAATTCGACAACTCGAAGTTTCGGAATTTTTGCCAGCAGTACCATGTCTCCCAACGGTTGACTTCAGTGGGACACCCCCATCCAACGTGAGGCCGAAGTACCAACCGGACGATCCTACATGGATTGAAGACCCGACTGAATGATGCCAAGGAACTTTGGATGGAAGAACTTCATTCGGTGCTCTGGGCCTATCGGACTACCTCCTGGATGGCGACTGAAGAAACTCTATTCAATCTCACTTACGAGAGTGAGATGGTCATACCGGTGGAAGTCTCCTTACAGTCCTTTCGGATTGACCATTTCACCGAACTAGCAAATTTGAACAGAGAAGGGCTGATCTCGACTTGCTCGAAGAAACCCGACTCTAGATGGATATGAGGATGGTGACCTATCATCAAAGAATGGCTATATTATAATCCGAGTCAAGTCGAAGCTCTCGGAGACTTGGTTCTGCAATTCCGAGTCAGAGACTTGGACTTCTGCCAGATAGAGATCCTGTCCGACAACGAACAGGATGCTCTTCCCCACTGGGAAGGCCCTTACCGGGTGGTCGAAATGATCCAGGCCGGAACTTACCGACTCGAGCATCTAGATGGATGGCAGGTGACGCATCCTTAGAATGTAGATAACCTCTACAAATATTATCGATAAGATAGTAATTTATACTACAAACAAGTCCGATTTCGAACAGTAAGGTTCTAGGGCAGTCCACTCAAGTCCGATTTTGATCGGCAAAGGCTCTAGTATAGCCCACTCAAGTTCGATTTCGATCGGCAAAGGCTCTAGGACAGCCCACTCAAGTCCAATTCCGATAGGCAATACTCTAGTGTAGCCTACTCAAGTCCGATTCTGATCGACAAATGCTCTAGGATAGCCCACGCAAGTTAGATTTCGATCGACAAAGGCTCTAGTGTAGCCCATTCAAGTCCGATTCCGATCGACAAAGACTTTAGGGCAGCCCACTTGAAGTCCGATTCTGATCGACAAAGGCTTTAGGGTAGCCCACTCAAGTCCATTCCGATCGGTAAAGGCTCTAGGGTAGCCCACTTAAGTTCGATTCTAATCGGCAAAGGCTTTAGGGCAGCCCACTCAAGTCCGATTCCGATCGGCAAAGACTTTAGGGTAGTTCACTTAAGTCTGATTCTGATCGGCAAAGGCTCTAGTGCGTCCACTCAAGTTCGATTCTGATCGACAAAGGCTCTAGGGCAGCCCATTCAAGTCCGATTCCGATCGGTAAAGGCTCTAGTATAGCCCACTCAAGTTCGATTCCGATCGGCAAAGGCTCTAGGGTATCCCACTCAAGTCCGATTTCAATCGGCAAAGGCTCTACTGTAGCCCACTCAAGTCCGATTCCGATCGACAAAGGCTCTAGGGCAGCCCACTCAAGTCCGATTCTGATTGGCAAAGGCTCTAATGTAGCCTACTCAAGTTCGATCCTGATTGATAAGGCTCTAGCATAGCCCATTTAGAATCTGACCTCGATCGAAATGTATTTTGTGGGATTTTTAAACCCCTGTGGAATTTCCCTATAAATGACTAGTTCAAAAGTTTCTTAGAATATTTCTAAAAGAGATGAGTTTGGGCTAAACCAACCTCTCGACACTTAGAAATATTTCTAAAAAGATGAGATCGGACTAAGTCGATCGTTTCACATTCAGAAAAAATAAACATTGAAGACATATGCCAAAAGAAGAAGTCATTTCATTCATTGATTAAAAGTTTTTGTACAAGAGTGGGCAGACTTTTACAATCAGTCTTAAGTCTTACCCTGTGGGTACAAGAGGAGATTGGTTAGAGGAGCTTCTGCTTTAGCCTCCTACGCTGCATCCGAAGTCCCGACCGATGCCTCCGTTGGCCCTGCATCGGTAGCTTGGGCATCTCCCCGATGTCTGTCGGCCCCCCTTCTTCTTCCACTGACTGTCTCAACTGTATGATAGATAAGTCGAGCTCCGGAAAGGCTTCGGCTACCTTTTTCAGGCAGTCGTCGAAGCCGTACTCGTAGCTCACCGCTCCGGCTCCTCCATCTCATCGTTGAAGCTGGTGGAAGCCTTGTATTCTGCCACAGCATCACGACTCTCGCTCCTCCTTTAGCTCCTTCGCTTCTCTCAGCTGGGCCATGTACTTCGCCGACACTGCCTGGTGGGCCTGCATGCTCCTCTCAAGTCAATGGACTGCTCCTCTCCTCGCCCAGCCGATGGATCAGGAAGTAACTTTCGCCTTCTTCTTCTTCAACTGGCCTCTCGTTTGGCCAGCTGAATCTGCAGGTCTTCTACCTACTTCTTTAAGGACTCGGTTTCGACCAACTGGTCGATAGCCTCTCCTTCGTGGCCTTCCACGATGCCTCTATCGACGCTCTGGCCACCTCCGACCCCTCAGCCTTTATCATGTGAACCATCTCGTCGAGGCCCTCGTCCATCAGCAAGATGTCATGGAGAGAGCTGCAAATATAAGCCGTGTTAGTCACACACAGGGTAAAAGGAGAAGAGGAAAAAAGATAAAGGGATAATAAGTTACCTTCATCAGGTTGAGGTAGGTGCCTCTCGCCATCTCATTCACTTAAACTGATAGGACTCCTCCTAGTCAGCCTCAGTGATAGCCTCTTTGAGTAGATCCCTGGCCTGCTGGGGGTTCTGAAGAGCGTGCCAGTGTTTGAAGGTCTCGTACTGACCTCACCGGCGTCCGCTCCTCCGACTGCACCTTTTCCCTTGTCAGTGGGCGAATTGCCTCTGTCGGCTCAGCCTATGGTGAGGCTTGGGCCATCCCCTCTTTGGTCGGCTTCGACGTGGTCGGCTCCTGTCGGACGGTCGACTTCCTGGCAGTGGGCGGAGGTCCCAATGCCCTCGTCGCCATTTGTTCCGATAAGGGTATATTATCCTCGTCGGATTCTGATGCTACTACGATCGCGGGCTGTTCCTCCTCCCGTTGCTTCTTCAGCTTGTCCACAATCGGATCCGTGGACTGGACGGCCCTCTCCTCGCCGCCTGCTCTGCTACCCTCGTTCTATCGGGCCTCATCTTCTCTCATGTTGCTGGGGCAAGACCGAGTAGGTAAAGAAAAAATAAGGCCTATAGAACGAAAAGGGACCAATGACAATGGCTTCTACCCTACCTAGGTGTTCGTAGCGGCTGACTCTGGCCAAGTGGAGGCTATCCTCCCAAGTAACACCGGCACCATTGTGACACCCATCGCCTCCATCTCATTGAAGTTAGCTTGGTCGGCCATCAGCATCGCCCTCCCTTCATTAGCCTTCAGCCTTGGTTCCCTCCATGACAGGTCAAAGCCCCAAGGCCGAAGGCTGTGCACGAGAAGAACTTAGATTTTCAGTCATGGATGGCCGACGAAAGACCTCCGAGTATCTTCCCTCCAGACGGGGGCTAAGCACCCACCACTCTTTGCTCCTAAAGTCTTTCTTCAGAACAAAGAAGGTGCTGAAGAAGGAGGTCCTGGGCTCTGCTCTGGCTCTCTGGCACAGAATCATGAAGCAGTTGATGGCCTGAATGCTATTCGGGGTCAGTTTGCAGGGTAATTCTATAAAGGTTGAAGATCTCGGTGAAAAAATCACATAAGGGGAACCTAAGGCCAGCCTTTAGGTGATCCTCGTATACCGGGAGGGCTCCGGGGCTTAGTAGCCCGGTGACCCTCCTTCTCTCGTCCAGAACAGTGAGGTGCAGGGTGGAGGAAATGTTGCATCTAACCCTAAGGGCCTCTATCCAATCCTACATCATTTCAGACTGGATCTGATTGGGACCTAGCTCCCTCTCCCTACAGTTGGAGGCCATTACTGTGAGGCTTGAAGGAAGGAGGACTAACCTGAGAACTGGTTTTCCTAAGAAGGCGGAGATGATGGAATGTGACGCTCTCTTTCCAATTACGGATGCAGCAAGAAACTCCACCCAAAGTCTCAGCACCTCCTTTTATAGCCCCTGGGAGAATCGATTCTCACCGTCCTTCGAGTGCCACGACCCAGGCGTCAGGCGGTGTGACTCCCCATGCAGTGAAAGCCGAAGCGATGGAAAGAAGCACCGTCGAGCCACGATCCGCGTGATCTCTAGATCAGCAATGGAGGGGTCACCCCCAGCGTGGCACCAACCGTCCAGATATCGCCACATCACTCAAGTCACCTCCAAAGCCCGACGGTCGAGCAGGCCAGGTTGGCTACTCATCATTGCGCCCTTTCTGCATTAACTGTCGCTCCCTTCGTCTCCAATGCAGTGTTGACACCTGTCCCGAGCATGATTTTCGGAGTAGGAAGCGACCAGACAGCATGCCCTATTGATCCGCAATCACCTCAGGACAAATGTATTCAATGCGAGAATGATGCTCTCGCCCTTCGAAGCAACAAGCTCTCTCGAAGGCCAAGAACAAAGGGGCAACTGTTATACTCAATCAACTTTTCTTTGAACCAGATCGAAGTCGACGACCCTTCTACTGGGTCGGACCAAAGGTCCGGCTGACCCATTTGTGGTCCGACCGATCCATTTGAGGTTCGATCGACCCACCGAGATATCCGACCGACCCACTTCAGTCGAGCCCATATTGGCCCGAGGCAGGCCACTCCAAGGATAGCCCAGAGATTCCAGAGGCTCTTCCTATCTGATGCCAGGATTCCGTTACGACAGAATCCTAACATCTCGGTGCCATTACTCGACGGATCCCACGATCTCGGCGCCGTTACTCTACAGGTCCCACGATCTGATGCTACCTAGCCACTATCAAGATTCCTCTAGGGGCAGTTTGGCCATTCCCAGCCTGGTCCCTAATAGATTATGATGAAGTTCCACGCCTATATAAGGTAAAGGGGCACTCCGAGCGGTAAGAGAGCTTTTTCCTTCCCATGAGCTATCTCCATTGATTCCTTCATTATATTGCTCTAAGGCTCCCACTAACTTAGCTATCGGAGGGTCCCCCGCCGGAACACCTCCGGCCCGTGGGATGTTTTTACAGAAACTGGAGAGACGCACACTCCAGCCAGATCAAGAGAACCCAGTATGGGAGATTCAGCGGCAACAGATAATATATATTAGCTAAGGTGTCAGAAAATTTGAAATTGAAGTATACATGTATGTATCTAGATGCTGCAAAGATATATATATTACATCTCCATACATCTTGGTATCAATCACATACAAAAATGGGGAAGATTTCAAGCTTTTTGAAAGAAATCCTTGAATATCAACCACTTTTCAAAATTAAACTAGGATTTTTTTAATTTTTTTTATTTAAGTAGAGAGTGCAACTATTTGGCCCAAGTCCTATTAATGGTTGTAATTCCATAGGTACAACTGCTATGCCACTAGTGTAGGTTAGGGATCTTGAAATTATATAATTTTTTGTATAATATGAATTTAGAATTGTGAACCCTCATGGACCAATTCACATGACTTGTGGTTAGATAATGGATACAAATTAATTAGATCCACTTTATTACGAACATGCAGCAACATTCATATTTTACCATTATTGTAAACCAATTTGGCCTATACAATTTTTTCACAATAATAATAATAATAATAATAATAATAATAATAATAATATAATATAATATAATATAATATAATATAATATGAATAATATAATAATAATAGTAATTTTATTTATTGTTATTGTTTTTACTGTTGCTGCTGTTGTTATTTATATTTGTAAAAAATATAGACTTCTTTGAGGAAGGAAAAATGTGAATTATAAAAGAAGAAAGTAGGTAGAGCCCTCGAGTCAATCCAAGCGCACCTTACCGTGCCCGAAATGACCAAAACCTGCAATTACTGCACCCCCACACAATTTTCCAATCAAAGCCCCTTTGGTGCCTCCTTGACTTTTAAAACCCCCCATCCCCTCTCCCATTTATTCCTGCAACAACCTTTTCCATTAGAATAATCCCACACTTATAGCTTCTCCCACCTCCTTGACATTTAATACCCTACTGCAAGGTACCGAGCTAAGAGAACCTCCAGCAAGAGAGACCCCTTAGGTAGAAAACCCAAACAGGAGGAAGGTAGCGTAGGTACTCAACCAAAAAAAAGCTCCCATTCCAGAACTTCTTGGCCAGACCTCTCTCCTTATCCAAAGCCACCGAAGATCTTAAAGTTTTGATCCAGAACCAGCAAGGTTTCATGCATGGATGAGTTTTTTGTTAAGAGATTGGGTATTGTTTTCTTTAATTGCATAACTTGATTGGTAAGTCGACTTTCCAATATTAAGGTTGTCATTGGTCACCATTTTTGAATGGACCTTTTAGTTATTTTTCTAAGCTGAAAGAATGGAAGCACTTTTTTTTTGCCTTATTCTCTTGTTGCGTGTAATATTGTAAGTGCATTCTTTTTCTTCTTCACTTCTATTATGAATACCAATCCCTAGGTTTGCATTACTTACTCCTTCAAAATATTCTTCTTCTCTCTCTCTCCCCCCCCCCCCCCCCCCCCACCCCCCCCTACCATACTCCATACTGACTTGCTCTCTTTCTTTCCTTACTCTGATGGTAGTACTAATAAAGCTTCAGCAGATGAGCTTTTCCTTGGACCTTTGCTTGGTATACTAGGGAATCGCATTGTACTATGAGTAGTGGGCATCAGCATTTGTGCTATAATGCAGTGCAAAGGGAGGAGGGGGAGAGTACCACCCTCGCTTCTCCTCCTCTTCCTTCACCACTCTTACCTTTCATTTCCTCCTGTTATTCACGTTATTGGGCTTTGCTTCACAGGAGTTTGTTGCTGTAGTTTAATGGCTTTTTTTTTTCCTTTGGGATATATATATTATATATATATTTGCATAAAAAAATATATTCGTTATTAATTGCGATAAATTGTATATATACAGGGGGTAGGTGGAGGCTTTTATAAGAGGGGGGGGCTCTCTGTCTACCTCCAAGGGAGGTTCCAGAACCTGAGAGCAAAAGAGTTGGATAGATATATAGGTCTCTCACCAAGAGTTCTCTGTGTCTCCTACTATTTCTAGTAGTGCCTGCCTGGTTCGAATCAGACTCGCTTCCCTCCCACCGTTCCTCCACCACCATCAACAACATCATCATAATCCAATCGGCGATATCATCATGGCCTCTTCCAACAGGCACTGGCCTAGCTTGTTCAAGTCCAAGCCTTGCAACGCGCACCACCAATGGCAGCACGACATAACCAATCATCCCTCTTATCAGGTGGCTGCCATAAGACTCCTTACGCATCAGGTATGAAAATTTATTTTCTTTTCTATCCTTCAATGCTTGTTATGGTTTGCTAACATATATTACTCTTTTTTCTCGTCTTGGAAAGCCGGAAGGCATCGTGACTTCTGTTATGCTTTGAAGCATGAGTGCATTTGATATCAATAAATGATGGTTGAGGTTGAGGGAGGATACCCACTTTTTCTTTCATATCATACATGTGGAGCTTTAACATTAATTTGCCATCCTTTTAAAGTTTTACTTCTACTCTTTCTAGCTTTTTATTCGTTGTCGTCTTGGATTCTCAACTATTAACTGTTTCTTGGATGGCTAATTAATTGAAAACTCTATATTTTCTTATGTACGTTCTGTATTAAGAAGTCATGCTCTCATCATCCAAATAGATTTCTCGCTGCAAGTTACTGCCGACAGCACACACAAACAGATACCCACACACCCACGAGAGAGAGAGAGAGAGAGAGAGAGAGAGAGAGAGAGAGAGAGAGAGAGAGAGAGAGAGAGAGAGAGAGAGAGAGAGAGAGAGAGGAGAGAGAGAGAGATGTCACGAAGACTAGTCACACCGCAATTATAATGACTTCTTTATCTAAATAATTAATTTTCCTTTCTGCATGGCTATTATTCTATATTTATTTGTTCAGCATGCAGTTTGAAGTGCATAACTAGGGTTAGGGTTTTTCACGCACTAACCCAAAAAAAAAAAATCCCATGCCAGGTTGTGAAGAGCGTAGCCCGGAGCCGAAGCCAAGGTGGAACCCGAAGCCGGAGCAGATTCGCATCTTGGAGGCCATCTTCAACTCAGGCATGGTGAAACCCCCACGCGACGAGATTCGAAAGATCCGAGCACAGCTCCAAGAGTATGGTCAGGCTAAAAGATTCGCCTTGGAGGTTCACTCAGGCATGGTCCACGACGAGATTAAAGATGAGCTCAGAGTCGGCGATGCCAACGTCTTCTATTGGTTCCAGAACCGCAAGTCCAGAAGCAAGCACAAGCAGCGCCTCCTCCAGTCTTCCCGCTCTCACCCCGGTCGGCCACCGCCCAACGGCCGCTCCCTCTCCACTCACCACCGCAGGCACCGGCCACCACCGCCACCTCCTCATTCTCCCGACCGGCCTTCAGTGTCTGACAAAATCGTCCCATCAGGGCTTCGATAGGTGTTTCTCCGGCGTGACTCGGTGGTGGTCAACCAGCCGTGTTTCCACGTCCCGATGGAGCTTGGTGGCGACCCATTTTTATTTCAGGGTCCACAAACCTACTGCTCGCGCCTCAAGAGCTGATGACAGGGATTTTGGGTGCACCTGAGCAAGGGACCGACGTGTACTCGGTTCTGTGGAGTGAGCTTATGGGGCAGGTGGGATGCAAGCGTGATGAAGATCGGGCTAAGACTAAGACGCAGTTGCAACGTAGTTTAGTGTTGGAGCTTCTACCGGCGCCACGGTTGCTTGTGTTGGTGCTGCAGCGGGTGTCACTGGTAGTGCAACCACGGTTGGTGCTGCTAATTCTGCTAGCCCTTTCAGCGAGATGCAAGGTATGTGACGTTAGGAACTTCCGATACGTTTCTCTTTTGTTTCATCGATATATATGTGTGTTCTCCTCCCTCTCCTGTCTGTTTGTATCGATCCATCATCATCAATCAATTTTCTTTCCTTCTATCTATTCAAAGTCATGTCTTTATGATCTTAGTGTTGTTGCCTTGTTGGCTTCCAAGTTCCAAACTTTTGTTTTATTTCTATACAAATGGAAATAGAAAGCAAGAGGCATACATGTGTCCCCCTCGTACATACTCCCAAAACTGGGAGTTGATCAAGGTACCACGGCCCAGTTTCTCCTGACCGACACGTCCTATTCTCAGGTGGGCCCCGCTCGTTCCACCACCGGCAGATGCCCAGCCATGGTAAGAACTCTGAAAGCTCCCCATAAAATGCTTGTGAAGAAAGCCTCGTTATGTAATAAAAAAGAAAAGAAAAGAAAAGAAAGAAAGCCTCGTTGAATGGGTTGGTTAATTAAAGGTCACTTTAGAACTGGTGGAGCCATGAAATACATAATAAAATGGCTAAGTCGGGATCATAAATAGAGTAAGACAAAAGAAAGAAAGATAAAATGCTAGGGGAACTATGATTGAGGGGATCGTTCAAGCAAGCGGGAACCATCCATTGGCACCATGGTGTGTGGTCATGTCATGGAGATTCTCGAGAGAGGCTTGTAAGCGTACGTTGTTTGACAAGGAGAGAGGATAGTCTTGTTTCCCCACTCCACCCTCTGCACATTAGGGCGCTGTTTCCTAGATTGGACGTGTGCATGCTTAAACAAGGAGCACCAAAAAAAAAAAAAAACTTGTTTACGGATAACACAGGCACGTAATTCTTGGCAATTTATTATCGTTGGATCGCTCTTTTTTAGTATTTATTATAGCTAGTGACATTTGTTGGTGAGGCAAAGGTAACAAAAGCACGTAATTATAGCTAGCGACAACGTTGCTGATACTAATGGACTGTTTGGTTTGACCATAGGGGTGAGAGGGGCCGAAGTTGGCGGGGGTCGAGGGCGACCGTCTTCATAAACGAGGTGGCTTTCGATGTGGTGGCGGGCCCATTCAATGTGAAGGAAGCGTTTGGAGAGGCGGCCATCCTCCTCCACCCCTCTGGCCACCCTGTCCTCACCAACGAGCAAGGCGTCACCCTCCAGCCCTTCAGCATGGTGCATTCTACTACGGTCTCTCTCTCTCTCTCTCCTCTCTCTCTCTCTCTCTCTCTATCTTCTCTCTCTCTCCTCTGTGTGTGTGGTTATATATATATATCATGGAGCTATTCTTATTGTTATCATCATCATTGTGCAGGTTTAGAAGAATCAGAAGGATCTGGGAAGAGATTTGCCAAGTTGGTGATTGCGCTTACAATAGTCTGAAGTTCTCTCCATCTTTTACTTTTAATTTCGCTTTAGTATTCTCTCCTAATGTATTGTAGTTTTGTAGTTTTTTTCATGGACAATATGGACATAATGACCTTCTCCACTAAGGTTAGATACAGATATATGCGGGTAAAGTGATGTGATCGGTGGACATCCATACTCTGATCTATCTATCTCTACACACACATAAACACTAATTAGAACGGCTTTAACCACTGTTTGAGAAGGGTTAATTAGTGCTATGGAGCATTATCCTTGGACAGAAATGTAGCTTGTGTTTGGATGCTTATCATCTCGGCTTAGATATCCATTTATATTGGTTTCTATAGGGAAACATTGATGAATTGACCCATTTCAATTATAGTCCAAGTTCATGGTGAGAATTTTATGCGCAACCCTACATTCTGATGGTCATTTCATGTTTAATTAGCTGGTACATGCTTGTGTACAGAAGCATATGCAACTGCGTGCGGGTAACAGGTCTCATTATGCACAAGGACTAAAAGCAGAATTGTAAACTTGTATTGGAAACGTAAGATGTCAGCCAACTAAAGGAGCAGTTGTTAATTAGAGTTTCACCATGAAATACAGATCTTAGCTGATGCTAATTGAATTAAATCCTGGCATATTCTTTGATACAATATATATTTTAATGATTTTATCAAGTGTATTTTGGTCATTAAATTCAAGAATCAATACATAAAAGGATAGTTAATTAATCCTTTTTTTTTTTATTTATTTAGCTAGATGATATATATATATATATATTTGGATGTTTCAGTCATTTGTAACCTGAGCTACTGCAATATATTAGTGCATATGAAAATCCTTTCTAAGTTTTTCATCTCATCCAATAAAGTGATAATGTCTCTACATTGGTGACTCAACAAGATTGCCATGGGTGATCAAGAGCCAAAGAGGAATCTCAAACCTTATCTTTGTAGAGGTTTGATCACATAATCATTCCAAAAAAGTGACCGACGTTATCCCACTTATTCCAAGAACAAAACCCATTACATGAGGACTTTATATAGACCGAGTTTTCTAAGTGCATCAAAACCCAGATAAGACTGGGGAAAAAATGTATGGCCTTCATATCTTACAATGAAATTTATGTTGTTCTGCATGTGGTTTGCACCTGATATCTATCAAGGTTCACATGCCCGAATCTTAGAGGAGCTTTTTTTTTTTTTTTCCCTAGGTTTTTTTTAAAGCTTTCCTGGAACCTTTAACATAACCCACGAAACCCTTAAGAAGTCCTGTGTGCAATAGAGTCGCCAGCTCTTGTACAAAATACCTACTAACACGATATGATTATTCTCCTTTTAGATCACCCGGCCGGAAACCTCTAAAACACTTGGGAAAATGCAACGAATCAAGTGCAGCAACATGACCTGCTCAGCTAACCCTTCCACCAAAATGCATTGTGCTGATGTGGCTCCCCATGAATAGGCAACCTCCATGAATTATATTGCACCAATCCTCTCCTGCCACATCAGACTGGTGATTTAATGGGTGTACTTGTGGCACTCCGCAGCATTACTCGTTTTGTTATATATTTATTTGAGGGATATTTTCTCATGCTTCACAGTTCAGCAGAGGCTGTGGGAAAGGGTCTAAACGATGGCTATGCTGTCAACTTTGTCGAATATATTCAATTCATGCGTACATTACTTGCTAGACCTCTATAGTCTATATACTCTCCGTACACAGATGGTAGAGAAGAACACGAACAAAACATACAGTAATACGTGTCAGCTACAGTTCCATGACGGCAGGAATTCAGCCCTCGGCAGACCAAACGAAGGTTGACTGACAAACCCCCATCAAAAGGTAGGTTTGTCGTCAAAAGATGTATGGTATAATAAAGAACTATAATATCACGTCTTGGCTATAGGCCTGAACAAAGTCCTACACCCACTTCCTTCTAGCGTCTTAAACGCTGACCTCTAGCTCTTTGGTCCCCATTTCCTGCCAAAGGTTGTAAAGGGCTCCATTGCTCCTCAAGGGACGTGTGGTTTTGCATGTACAACTCACTCTTCTTCTTCTTCTTCTTCTTCTTCTTTTTATAAGGTTTATATTCTATTTTTTTAACGCATTTAATATATTGTCCCATAAATTTGTAACTCGAAGATGGATGTCGTGCTTGTGCCTTGGTAGGCTCCAAGTTCTTGGTATCTTGTTCCTTGTGGCCAATGTTATCACCTTTTGCAAGGAGAAAAACAAATTTATAGAAGATATATATAGATATATATATAGATATATATATATATATAGATATATATATATATATATATATATATATATATATATTATATATACTTCTAACTCTGAACAAGTGAGAATGTTCGAAGTCAGTGTTGTGCCATCCAAATTAAAGATCCAAATCATTGAATATAATCTGTGATAAAAAATCTTAAGAAAGAACTGGAACTTATAGTATTTTGGTGGTAATTTAATTATCAAATAGATATTAAAATAGATGGTTTTAATACTATGATATTATATTATTTTATTATGATTTAATCATCAAAATCTAGTAGTGAATTCAAATCTATCCATATCTTAATTCATAATTCATAAAGTAGATTCTCAATTCATATGTCCTAGCTATCATGTATTTTAATATATGCTAGTGCAGTTGATACCGTTCATTTTTGTACCATTTTAATACGAAGGTTAGAGACCGTCAAAATACATGAATTTTGGTTTCTTTCTTTTTTTTTCTTTTTTTTTTTTTTTGGAGGTTGTTGGGGGGGGAGGGGGTAGTATAGATTATATTTAATGGTGAATCTTCAAGTTGAATGATTTTAAAATTATTAATTTTTGTTTAAAGAAGTAATATAAAGCATGCAGTCCAACTATATAAATGTATGTATATATATAAATATGTGTACATGCATGCATACATGTATGTCATTCTTTTTGTTTTGTGGTATTTTTTATCGACCTTTCTTTTTGTATTTCATATATTTTTCATTAAGTGGCCATCCTAACATAGTAGCACTTCATTTAACAATTTTGCTATTCAAGAAGGCTTAATTTGGAAAGGGAATCCCTAAGGAACCAAAGAACAAGTCAGGAAGGAAAGAAGATGCATGTATATATATATATTATATCTATATATATATATATATATATATATATATATATATATATGCCCTCTTGCATTAAATTGCCAGACTTATCTAAGATCTTACATGCACAATTTAACAATTTAAGGACGCCAATGTGTTGTTTTTGATCCTTCAAGGTTTTATATCTAAGTACATTAGCTTTCAGGGAGAGTAAATGCAACATATGAGGGAGAAATTAAAAAGATCAAGAGTGTTCCTTTTCTAATATCTTTTAAAACTTCATCATAATAGCCTATTACAAATATGATTTTCTACACACATATCCTGTTTATAGGTTCTCCTTTATTAAAATTATCGAAAGCTCCTCAACAACCCTACCACCACAGAAAAAAATAAAAGAAAAGAAGAACAAAAAAGTGAAGCTATATAGCTTGCAACATGTCATGCTTGAGATTTAACATAGGCTACTGAAATTCATAAATAACTACATTAACAAGTTTGTCTCCTGCAGTGTTTTTGCACCTATTATTTATAGATGAGCAATGCTAGCTTAAAAAAAAAAAAATGAACAACCCTCTCACCTCAAACAATCCTTCCAATGCAACCATCTGAGCTTTCTGTGCATTTAATTAGGAGCTCAGTACAAGGTTTACCTGCATTTTTTTGTCAATAAATTTCAAGTATTAACTCTTAGTTTCTCCAAAAGTTGAATTTATGACAATCATGCTATCTTCTAGCCACTAATTATTTATTTTATGATTCTTTCTAATTTATATATCCTTTCATAATTAAATAATAGTGTCCAATAATTTGTTATAGTGATAAGCCTGCTCGCTAAGCCGTGGTGCTGTTGCCTTCATTGTTATCACAAGATTAGCACAAGATTATGCTTGGGCTGCCTGGTTGCATAAAAGAATTCCAACCATTGTATAAGTACCTCCGTAATTATATGTTGGCCCACTGCTTTTGAGCTGGGATACCCCGGATTTAAAAGAAGTGGAGAAAGTCCACATAATATATGTGTTGGGCCCAGGTCCAATTTTTATGAACCGTCGGTTCTGTATCTCTTTAAGTTTAGGAAAAACTGAGCCCATGACCATGGTCAGAAGTAGCCAGCTGACCCGCGTCTTAATGGTTATTTGATATATTCTACAATATTGGAGAAAAGAGGGTTGAAATACAAATATATATTCAGCTATATCAAGTCATACATGATGGGCAACAAATTTGAAAGGAAACTTGAATTCAATTCAACAAATTTGCTGGACATGGAACACATCCTACATGTTATGATATGTATATATTTGCACCACAAGATGCATACATCGAATAGAGAAAATATAAAATTTTCACTCCAAATTTATCATCGTATCAGATATTTTACTTTTCACTTTTATTTTCTAGCTTTTGTAGTTGCGTGCTACCACGCATCCTTCATTCCTTGATTCCTTGATTCCAAGCTGGAAAAATATTGCTCTGTTAATTAATTCCATTTTGCGGGTTTGTGTAAACTTTTATACTTCAAAAAAATAAGTTAAAAAAAAAAATGCTGTTAAAATATTCAATTTTATAATTAGCCATTACATGTCCATGTTGCTTTATGAATTTTGTTTTTCTTGACTTTTCATGCTTAAAAGTGTCAACACTTTATATTTATTTTGCAAGAAATATTCAGCAACATAAAAATCTCACAAAATTGGCACCCCAATGCCAAAGATGTTTTCTTTTTAATGAATGATTATGTTGTTTTCTGAGAAAATTCATAGATATATTGTTATATTCCCACTGCTCTCTTACAAAAAGATGATCCCTTTTCCATTGAAAGGCCTAATCTAATCCAAAGGTTAACCAAATCATTTCAGATATACATATCTAAACCAATGTAGACATACTTCAACATCATCTAGAAATAAATTAGGGTCCATTGTATTCTGACCCAATCCAACCATCGTCTCAGTACATCGACCCTAATCTCAATTAGCCTTTCCAAAAAAAAAAAAAAAAAAGATTCATAAACAAAGAAAACGATTACCTTTCTAATTCTATGGGGTACTACGCAAGGAGTACTGTGTTAACGTGTACCGATGCATCCTACGAGGCAGGAACCATTAGAACTGGGCTCCCCGCGGGCCATCGTAACGGAATCCGTTTCGACACACTTGAGCCACGAGCGCCTTTCTTTTTTATCTCCTTTCTTTCCCTCAAATCTTCGAATCTTCTCTCCCTCTTCCTCCCTCTCTAGATGCCAGGAATCCTCACGACGATGACGATCCGTTCCTTCTTCTTTTGATACAAGCGGAGGGAGCTCGGATCTGCTCGCCGGTGGAGGGTGGAAGGCGGAGGCGGCGGTGGTGGTGGAGGAATGGCGTATAGGGCGGATGACGACTACGATTACCTCTTGAAGGTGGTGCTGATCGGGGACTCGGGGGTGGGGAAATCGAACCTGCTGTCGAGGTTTACGAGGAATGAGTTCAGCCTCGAGTCCAAGTCCACCATCGGCGTGGAGTTCGCCACGCGGAGCATCCACGTCGAAGATAAGGTCGTCAAGGCCCAGATTTGGGACACCGCTGGCCAAGAAAGGTCCTATCATCACCTCTCTCAATCTCCTCCTTGCTTGCTTTTGCTCGGTCTAGACTGGATCTCGTCTTAGTCCATTCGTATCTTTTTCTAAAGGTCCGTTTGATGGTCTTGGGTTTTATGGCATCAGATCGGACGCGGATGTGGTTTTGGTTACCAGATCCATCAATTGCTTAATGTTTTGTCGGAATTCAAGGTGTTGGGTATCAATTCTTGTTTGAATTTCTTTGTTTTTCTTGATATTGATGGTGCTCTGTGTTCGGTTTTGGTCTGTTGGCATGACCTGGAGTCCGTTGCTTCCTACAGAATAACGGATTAGGGAATTGGTTTTGGAATTCTTTCTGCTCAATTTTTTTCCTTTGAGAGCTAGGCTAAAAATTGCAATAAGATCTGACATGTCTGATATGTTGTCTTGCTTTGAGAATTACGATGGTATAACCTGATAGGAGCCTCTCCTTAGATGTGTTTACGTTCTTTATCTAATCTATGTAGCATGATTGTATCGAACTTAGAACAACTAAGGGACAAAAAGTGATACGGAAGAGCAGAACTAATCTATGTAGCATGATTCTATGGAACTTAGACCAACTAAGAGACCAAAAGTGATACGGAAGAGTGGAAAAAGGACAGCGTATTGATTACTTCGGTATGACCAACCTCCTTGATCATTTCTGAAGAAATTTATCCGGTTGTAATTCTTTCTATTGAAATTGAACTCAATAACACCCTTAACCGACGAATGCTTAGCAATATAAGCAATCTGCCAGTCTCAACGCAATATCTAGAAGATTCATACATAGTTTTATAGGATTTAAATATTACTCCGGTTATTTTAAAACTAGTACATAGTTTATGTATATAGAATCTAAATATTACTCCAGTTATTCTAAAACTAGTACATAGCTTGCTTGGAAGATGACCCCTCCTTGAATTGACCTTCTCTGCCAGGCTAGATATTCAATATAGTAACCAAGAACCAACATTGTGCTCAAAGTGATGTGATCATTTACAAGAATCTCTTAGTTATGATTTTAAAACAAAGCAGTTTTCACTCAAATAAGAAAAATAAAATGATTTAGATACAAATGCCAAATCAAATCCTAGTTGTTTGCTTGTCAACCCTGTTGTTACATCACATCGACTTGTATGCAACTTTCGAATAAATGCATTAAATTGGCTGACTTTGACTTATAACAAGATTAATATTATGTAGACCTTACAGTATGCTTATGATGAAGGCTTGGTCTCATTTTAACTCTGACAGTGGGAGAACATTCTTTTTTAATTGTCATACTTGCCAAAGCTCTTGCTTATGTTGCATAGTGTGAAGTATATTGATTTAATCATTCCTTGCTTGTTTCCTTTTCAATTTTCATCTAGGTTTAACAAAATATATTAAGATGCATGTATCTTCAGTTGTAATGCATAAAGAAAGAAAAGATACATGCACCCAACATCTAATTGTCGAGATAAGATAACTCCATAAAATAAATAAAATAAAAATCTCAGTGTACCAGAGAAAAAAATGAGAAAAAAACATGCTAGAAAATTTTATTCATGTTAAACTATCATCATATTTGTGATGTCAGATTTGTTTCCGATTGTTGAAAACTTAAAATCATGTTACGTTTTTCTATTTTCTTTTATAATAATCAATCAAACTAACTCCAATAACACTTTTTACATGTTTCTCTCCCTCTCTCTCTCTCTCTTTTTTTTTTTTGGTAAACTAGTGCATTCAATAAAAGATCTAACATGAACACCCCCAAGAAAGTAAGAAAGGATAATGTCACGAACAGCTTTGGAGCATACCCCAGGTCGGTCCATAAAATAGGGCCCGAGTGATGGGCAACGAAGAAGATTATCCCAGTCAATTGCAGAGTTAGCTTCTCGGTAAACATGTCTGACAACACATGAAGAACACCCCTGAAGGAGAAAAGCGATGTCGTGGAGGAGAGGATGCACTGGCCTCAATCTCCTCGCCTCCTGAATCCAAGAAATAACCGTCGTAGAATCACCTCGACAATGAGATGGTTAATGTGAAGGATCATCCGAGCGTAGATGATCCCAGCCTAGACTTCCCGTAGCTCAGCGATTGGGATCGTCGATTCAAGGAGGAAATGTCCCCCGCAGCAAGAACGCTGAGTCTCGGGCCACGAATGATGAAACCAACACCACCCTGAGTGCCAATGACACTCCCATCAAAGTTGACCGTGATGAAGGTCGGAGGAGGGGGATCCCAAGATACGAAAACCCGATCGGGGTGCTCGAGGAGCGATGCGGAAGGCCCAGGTCTTCGACAACACCACGGTCAACATCAAGTACTCGTCTGCATGACTCCGTACTCTCTTCACAATGACTCCGGCTGAGTGAGTAGCAGAGTTAAAAGATAATACCATTCCTGGTAAGCCAGATATGATATGCAATATAGGCAATGAGAGAGGCTGAAGAATGAGCAGTGCCAGGACAGAGCATCTATAGAAAGTGATCAATGTAATCGACCACATACATAAGTAGCGGTTCGAAACCAGCCATCCTCCATGCCTGAGCAGCCTGCTGACAAGAGAATAGAGCATGGGCCATCATCTCCTTCTTCCTCGCAGAAAGGATAGTGCGAGGGTACACGCACTTTTCTAGAGCCAAGGAAGGATCTAGTGGAGAGACAGCCCCAAGCCATCTTCTATAAAAAATAGGCTCACCCTTCAGTGAATCCAAATCCTCCAGATCCAGAAATATCAAGGCTTTTCTATGGCGCATGGCTAAAAAGCGGAAGCAAGTTAGATGAGGTCGCTCTAGGGATGGAGGAGGTTCTCCACATCCTAATGTCGGTACGGGCATGAACAGGCAAAGGGATAGATAAGACTCGGGCCCCCATAATGTGGCCAAAAACCTAGGTGACCGCAGCGAATCCCACTATGATCCATCCATAAGCTATAGGTCGGGGATCGAGAGAGAGAGTCGATGATATCCACCACGATGAAAGTTGACCATCAGGACAACGACAGGTCCGTCACCCAAGGATCATTTAATAAGTTGATGGCCTTGCATCCTCTAAGATTCATCTGATATGAGGTGACACTACATGCGCTGTAACCACCATCGCTCTCCAAATAGCCGAGCACCTTCGGGTGGGACGATAATCCTCAGCAGGGCAGACGGTTCATATCTATGCCTCATCGTCGCTGCCCATAGACTGTCAGGACATAACATAAATCTAGCAACATGCCTGGCAAGCAACTCTCAACCTCTCTTTCATTAACTGTTGAACCATAAAGTCTTGATGTCCGGCACTCTGGTGAACAATGATACATTTTTAACGTACAGCAGATTCTAAAGAGGATATATAACATCTGTGACTTGAAAATTTAAGTTGACATAATTTGATGATCAAAGTCTATCTTTAAGTTTCAGCGAAGAAAATGATAGAGGATCTAAGAGATATTCCTTAAACTGTTTCATTTGGTGTGGTTATATTATTACATGATGATGCCATAGTTTGATTGATGCATCATGATTAGTTGTTATTAGTTACAACCAATTGTTTCTGAATGCAAATTGGGTGTGCAATTGCAATGCAAACTAGGCTTAAGGGTTTGTCATGACAATATTTTAAAATACAGAAACAAGCGGTGTTAGACATTAGGCACATGTTTTGGCCAACCTGCTTTGTCACTTTTCATATGTGAGTTGATTTTTAATTGGGTGTGAGTTGATTTTTATATGGATAAGACCTAAATTTATCTTTTATCGTGTATTCTTGAAATACTATAGTATTGTGATCTTATATGGATAAGAAATGAATTGATCTTTTATCATCTTATATTTTGGCTTCTAGTTTTGTTATTTTCCAAAACCTAATATTGTACTGGATAGGTCTTTAAGCAGTTTAGAAACACTGATTCAACATGATCTTCATAAAAATAGAATTTCAGGCAGTTTGTGGAAAGAAGTCAACTGGAAGTGTTAAACAATGACAAGGAAATTTATCTGGAAAACAACTTAATATTTTCCATCCAAGACCATAAGCATTGGTTCGAAAGCAAAACCTGAAGACCTAATTTTTGATGTGGTAGACCTAGACATGGAAAATGCCCTTGAAGTTTCTTCATGAGGCCCGCCCAATCAAGAGGAGAATTACCCTGACAGTTTTCATGATTATCTGTTATAGAGGGGTTGGATTTTTCTGTGAAATAATTTGAAGCCATGGATTAATGAACACAACATATCATCATTTGAGAAAAAAAAGGGGATGGGTAGAAAGAGGAATTGCCGAGATTACTTACCAAGTGGGTGTTTCAGAATGAAAGGCATGCATGCATAACATGTAAACTTGAGGTTAGCCACCTGTAACAAAAGCAAATGATCTCCAGATGATTTACTGAAATTGAATTTTTCTTTGGATCGTGTCAAATATGTCCAACACAAATTAATGCTACTTAAGAGAGTGATTGGGTTGTGAAGTTCTGAGCCATGTTTCTCTTTATGTAGGCAAATTTACTGGCATTATCTAGGTCCTCTACCTTTTACCTTCATTATCAGCCAATCAAATCCCCAAACTTGTGTAATATATGCCTTATTATTACTAAACATTGGCATTGTCTACCTATATGCAGTTTATTAACAAATTCTTTTCATTTTTCCTGTTGCAATAGATACCGAGCTATCACAAGTGCATATTATCGAGGAGCTGTTGGTGCACTCCTTGTGTATGATGTTACTCGTCATGTCACATTTGAGAATGTGGAAAGATGGTTAAAGGAACTTAGGAATCACACAGATTCCAATATTGTAATAATGCTTGTTGGGAACAAAGCTGATTTGCGCCACCTTAGAGCTGTTTCAACTGAAGATGCAAAGGCTTTTGCTGAGAGGGAGAACACCTTTTTCATGGAGACATCTGCTCTGGAGTCAACAAATGTGGAGAATGCCTTCACTGAAGTGCTCACTCAGATATATCATGTGGTCAGCAGGAAGGCACTTGATGCTGGAGATGACCCAGCAGCATTGCCTAAGGCCAGACCATTAATGTAGGAACCAAGGACGATGTATCTGCTGTGAAGAAAGTTGGTTGCTGCTCAGTCTAGGTCTGGGTAACAAGGTAATTGATCTTATGATCTAGGGAAACTCTGGAGAGTTTCACATGCCCCCAGGCATTCTTAGTATGGGGATGTTATTGTCATGACACCTAAAAGATGCTTCTCCACAAATTTTGCTTGTGATTACATGGTTTGATGGGGTTTAAACTTTGCCGTAGATGGCTAGAGATCAGGATTTCATTTTTGTACATTCAGACTATTGTTTCTCATTTGATGTATTGCTATTGCTTTTGATTAATACGAGCTTCTGTTGCATTCAGTCATTGATTTGATTTACCCTACCCCATTAAAATTGCTTCTATGGCTAAATGATTGGTTGGTCACTCAGCCTTTTTACCCCCCATTAAAAAAAAAAAAAAGTACACATTTCAGATGAATTGGTTTGGTTGGCTGCTTGCTAGATGATCTCTTTGAATTGTGAACTTGCATAAGCTTGAGAAACTTGAAGCTTGATTCCCCTCCGGCATTACATTTTCCAGATAAAGCTGATTGTGTTACAAGGATTTTGGAAGTTTGTTTTTCTATTTTATTTTTCTGCTGCTTTATTGGGCGATCGGGTACACTCTGGTTTACTTAGGGGACAATAGATTCATAGATTGAATGTGGTGGGCGGTTAATTGATAAGATTCAGTTGGAAATGATTAATAAGATTATTTGGAAGGGTACCTGAACTGGTATTAATCGATCAAAATATTGCAGATGGAAAATGTCGGATAGAACTGTAGTTTGTTTGTGGAAGACGTTGAAGCGGGAGGAGGGAAGCTTGAGATTATCAAGGAGGCAGTTTTTTCCAATTTTTGTCAAATTTTGAAATGTTCTCAGAGTTTATCTTTCCCGATTCTGTCCAGCTCTAGCCCTCTGCTCGGTATAACATACTCTTGTTTGTTAATTTAAGACTTGTTCTCTCTCAACCATTGTTTCTTCCGAGGGCTGGACCCTCTCCCTCCTCCCTTTCCTCTTCCAATCTCAGTTTCTTCCCTTCTCTGCTATATCTTCGCCGACTCTGCTTTCCTCTTCCAATCTCAGTTTCTTCCCTCTCTGCCCTATCTTCGCCGACTGCCTTCTCTGCTATCTCTTGTCCAACTCTCTTATTCCCATTCCCCTGTACCTCTCCAGTATCATTCCTCACCTTTGTTCCTCTCTCTATCTCTTCTTCCCGATTATTATCACTATTTTTCCACGCTTGGTTCTATGTATATTAATTTGCCGAGTTATCAGTTCTTATCACTATTTCTCCCTTTCTATGTATATTAATTCTTGGTTCTATGCAATTGTTACCACCATTATTTGCCAAGTTTCTTGCTACCGCAAACCAAAATCTGGTTTGGAATGAATATAACCATATAATTGGGCATTTGATTTTTCTTCTCAGGTCAGATGAAAAGTTTTATTTTACTTTCTCCGTTAAAACCATGCTTGTAAAATCAAAATTCTTTTGAGAATCTAAAGCATAAGCAGAAGTCACAGAGTATCACAATATTCTTATAGGTAGTGTTGGATGCCTATTCCAGCCTGGAATAGGGCTTTATTCCATGCTATTTTTCCAAACAGGCATAAAAAAGTTGGTGGGTCTCAGCAAAATATGAATTCCAGTCAACGTGCGGTATTCTCGAATTGGTATTCCATGGTCCTCCATAGAATAGGCTTATTCCAGTTTCCTTATTCCAAGGGCATGGCTGGAAAAATTTTTACCTAAATAAAACCCTCTTTTCAATTTTCCATCTTCGTCCCGATCCCTTCTTCTCCCGAGTCTAGGATTTCAGGAAATCGTCTTGCTGAGGTCTCCAATCGAAAGGATCCGTCTCTGCAGCCCCTTCATCTTTCGGAAAGGTAACTTCTTCCAACTGATTCTCCCATTTCTGGCTTTCCATTTCCCTCCTCTTTGCTTCCTCTCTCTCTCTAAGTGTCTCTCTTTGCCTCTCCTTGCCATTGCTAAAGGTAGTGTTTGGTTTTGGGAGAGAAGGAAGGTGTGGAGGGGGCTTGGAGGAAAACAAAGAAGCCTCCCTCTTTGCATTCTAAACCTGCATCTCTCGCATTCTCTGTCGACCTTTGTCTATGAAGTCTTTTCCCAGAAAACTTTCCTAATCCTCCTCCTAGTCTCCTTTGGATTTTGCTACTCTGTCACTTGTCTTTTCGTTTCGAATCGAGGGCAAAGCCATAAAGGATTTTCCCAGGAAGCTTTGCCACTGTGGTTGGACAAAGTTAAATAGGGTTTTGAAATGCAATCAAAATCCCCAGATTGCTATATGGCATGAGTGGTGATGGTCATGACTGCTCTACCCATTTGAGTTTATATTCATTCATCATGTCATTTTTTACCATTGTATCTAAATTCAGGTTGTCATTTGTTTGCTAATGTTGTTCTCTTTATACTGTTTGACTTCCAAAATTAAGCAATTTGATATATTTAAAGTAACTGTGAAGGAAAAAACTTATCCAACCTTTTTGTTATGTTACGGTGAAGTTTTGCAGCATTACATAACTAATAATTGATTTCCAGGTTGTGATATTTCTTTATGTTTTACAATGTTTGGTAGTTCACAACAAAGCATCACTACAATCTTGACACATTATTTGCAGCATACATAACTAATAATTGATTTCTAGGTTGTGATATTTCTTTATGTTTTACAATGTTTGGTAGTTCACAACAAAGCATCACTACAATCTTGACACATTATTTGAAATTTTTGCTATTTACTTATCAATTGCTTGTCCCAACTTGGATTTCTTTGAAATATTTTTCTTCAATTCATTTTCTAGTCTTAGTACATATTGATGTGGAAGGATTGCTGACGTGGGGGAACCAGCGGCCGCCATGTCAAGAAAAGACGCCGCGTCAACTCACCAGCCCGTATTCCACTACCGAGCTGAGCTGAGCTCTTTCAGAACAGCAGGTCGAGCTCAGTCCTCCGCCAGGTCGTGCCCGCGGGCTCGGGACGCCTAGGTCGGAGCCGCCTTCCGCCCTCCAGAGCGAGACCCTCGGAGGCTAGTGCCCCGCGATCGAGGTCGAGCCACGAGCTCACCCGCCGATATGGAGCCTCTCCGAGCATGCGCCCTCTAGACCGGGTCCGCCTTCCACCCTCCAGAGCGAGACCCTCGGAGGCTAGTGCCCTGTGGCTGAGATCGAGCCAAGAGCTCACCCACCGATGTGGAGCCTCTCCGAGTGCGCGCCCTTTAGACCGGGTCCGCCTTCCGCCCTCTAAAGCGAGACCTCGGAGGCTAGTGCCCTGCAGCCGAGGTTGAGCCAAGAGCTCACCCGTCAATGTAGAGCCTCTCCGAGCGCGCGCCCTCTGGACCGGGTCCGCCCTCCGCCCTCCAAAGCGAGACCCTCGGAGGCTAGTGCCTTGCGGTCGAGGTCGAGCCACGAGCTCACTCGTCGATGCGGAGCCTCTCCAAGCGCGTGCCCTCTGGACCGGGTCCACCTTCCGCCCTCCTCCATCGAGGCGCCCTCGCGAGCTCGGAATGTCGAGATCGGAGCGAGTCATGCCATCCCAGCTCGGCCCCAGTTCGGACGAGGTCTTCACCAGCCCAGAACATCGGCGAGCCACCCGAGGATTGCATTGAAGCACTTTCCAGGCCGTACTGACCACCTATGACCGCCAGTTACACCAATCCAGGGATTCGAATCCCGCAAGTGGCGGCCTGCCATTCGGAGCACCCTAAATTTTCTGGAATGAGGCAACCAAGAGGAGTGTCGGAGCGCCTGACAACGCCCCTATCATGAATAAGGAAAGGTCCCTCGGGACACCGTTGCATGCACCTGACAGCCCGGCAGGGATCCCGAGACAAGCGCCGAATGGTAATCTGGTTCACAGCAAATCCAGAGGTAACACACACAACTCCAAGACACAGAGGAGAAAAAAAAAAAGAGGGAGAAGAAGAGGTGCAGCCCCCACAAGGAGACGGGGGCATGGCACCACCACTTCCACTATAAGCACCAGCGCAAGCCCAACTAAGAGGGCCAAGCGCCACTACCACCACAGTTGAAGGGAAAGCGAGGGAAACAAGGAGAGGCAGAGGAACAGAGCATCCCTCTGTCCCGGCTATCATTCTCCCCCGACAATGTTTTCACCTTCACCCATATTTACACTCCTCCTAGAGCGGAGTCCATCAAGAGGGGCCCGACCAGGAGGATCTGTTCTCCTGGATCGTCACTGACTTGATCGTCGGAGTGCCCCCACCGGAAACCCCGGCCCGGGTCACTAACCCTGTTTCGCAAGTCCAAGAGCAGAGGGTCGGCGGGCAGCGAAGGGAGCGGCAAAGCGACCACACCCAGTGCGAAGGTCTGTGACTCGAGGACCGCAAAACCGACGGGGAAAGCACACTCTGGCACCGACAGCAGCTACGGGCCATGACGGTCTTGGCGGCAACAGATTGGCGCGCCAGGAAGGGGGGCAAGGACGGGCGTGACTAAGTCCTCTACCTCTCCACAGGTCAACATACCATGGAAGAGGAAAAAGAACGGTGACGACACAAGCTAGAAAGGCCAGCAGAGTGGCAATCTCCCCTAGGCCTCTCCAGGACGTCACCTCCTCCGTCCCTTTCGACGGAGAACACACTGACGAACCATCAGGCACACAGTGAAAGTGTGCCTGGAGAAGCGTGAGCATAAAATGATGGGATTCTTCCACCAGTTCATCAGCATGCGAGGTTTGACCGGCGAGCCACCGGACTACAACGCCCACCACCGGTGGAGCCTTCACTGGTCGCGGTGAGGTGGAGTATCATCACTTCCACCGATCATGGCCATGGCATCAAAAAATGTCGCAATCGTGAATGAGAGATCGAGAAGCTCGTCAAGGAGGCCCACCTCCGAAGGTTTGCGGGGGGCAGGCCTCGAGCGGGGCCCCAAGTGCTCGCCACTTTTCCATCGACTTCAACCACCAATGGCTACCTCACCGTGAAACCGGCGGGCATTGCCGCCTGGAGGGTCGCGCATGCGTCTAAGACGGCTCGGGGGCAGGGGCACCCGAGAGTCATTTCCCCACCATGAGGGAGGAGAGAAAGCGAAGGAGGAAGGTAAATAAAGCTGCCGCGGACATCGGGACAACGATCGCGAATCACCGTGGGGAGGCCCCGCGAGGCGTTCGAAGCTACACCGTGAGGGGTCTATTACCTCGAAGAGTTCGATGGCATCAGGCTCCCCGAGGGAGGAGGGCCTGTAGCCTACAAAGACGCCTCCGATAAGGTAAGTCCCTTACTAATAATCATGGTAACGATTTTTCCCTTGCATGGGTATCCGCATGTCTTGCAGGAAAAGACTACAACGTCCCCGAGCCTAGCTCCAGGACGTCGAAGAATGTTCGAGCCACGTAGCTCCACAATCCCAAGCATCCCCGAGCCCAGATCCAGGACATCAGAGAATGTTCGAGCCACGTAGCTCCACAATCCCAAGCATCCCCGAGCCAAGCTCCAGGACATCGAAGAATGTTCGAGCCACGTAGCTCCATAATTCCAAGCATCCCCGAGCCAAGCTCCAGGACATCGAAGAATGTTCGAGCCACGTAGCTCCACAATTCCAAGCGTCCCCGAGCCCAGCTCCAGGACGTCGAAGAATGTTCGAGCCACGTAGCTCCACAATTCCAAGCATCCCCGAGCCCAGCTCCAGGATGTCAGAGAATGTTCGAGCCAAGCAGCTCACAGTCATCAATGTCCCGAGCCCAGCTCCAGGATGCCCTTCTCAAGACCGGAGCTCAGATCTCCGGCTAAGAGAACTTCGACCCAAGCAGCTTTCAGTCAACAACGTCCCCGAGCCCAGCTCCAGGATGCCCTCTCAAGATCGGAGCTCAGATCTCTGGCCAAGAGAACTCCGAGCCAAGCAGCTCTATCTCAAACATCTCCGAGCCCAACTCTGAGATGCTAAGAGATCATGGGGCCACGTAGCTCCCATCAACACCTTGAGCCTAGCTCCAAGGTGCCAAAGACCTGGGCCAAGATCTCAGGCAACCCCCTGGGCCCGAGCCTAGCTCCACGTCTAGGAAGGCCTCGAGCCTAGCTCCAAGGCAATCAAGACCGATAACTCCCCTTCTCTGATCTCCCCACTCGAAAAGAAGATGAGAGGGAAGGAAAGAAAGAGAACAAAGGGGGAAGCCCGGCAACCCTCTTCTCTGATCTCCCCACTCAAAAAGAAGACGAGAGGGGAAGGAAAGAAAGAGAACAAAATGGGGGTACAACTAGCATCCTCTCCTCTGATCTCCCCACTCAAAAAAAAAAAAAAAACAACAACAAAAAGAAAAAAAGAGAAAGAAGAAGAGTAGGGAAGGAAAGTAAGAGAGAACAAGAAGGAAATATAGCATCATTGAAGCTACCACAGTCATCAACGTCCCCGAGCCCAGCTCCAGGATGCCCTTCTCAAGATCGGAGCTCAGATCTCCGGCCAAGAGAACTTCGAGCCAAGCAGCTCTCAGTCATCAACGTCCCGAGCCCAGCTCCAGGATGCCCTTCTCAAGACCAGAGCTCAGATCTCCAGGCAAGAGAACTTCGAGCCAAGCAGCTCTCAGTCATCAATGTCCCCGAGCCCAGCTCCAGGATGCCCCTCTCAAGGTTGGAGCTCAGATCTCCGGCCAAGAGAACTTCGAGCCAAGCAGCTCTCAGTCATCAACGTCCCCGAGCCCAGCTCCAGGATGCCCTCTCAAGACTAGAGCTTAGATCTCCGGCCAAGAGAACTTCGAGCCAAGCAGCTCTCAGTCATCAACGTCCCCGAGCCCAGCTCCAGGATGCCCCTCTCAAGATAGGAGCTCAGATCTCTGGCCAAGAGAGCTTCGAGCCAAGTAGCTCTCAGTCATCAACGTCCCTGAGCCTAGCTCCAGGATGCCCTCCTCAAGATCGGAGCTCAGATCTCCGGCCAAGAGAACTTTGAGCCAAGCAGCTCTCAGCAATCGACATCCCTGAGCCTAGCTCCAGGATGCTAATCCAAGACCGGAGTTCAGATCCCGGCCAAGGGACCTTTGAGCCGCATGGCCCTTGTCAACAACACCTTCGAGCCCAGCAGCTCTCAAGTGTTACAACTTGTCCCCCTAAGCAAGGTGCAGTCCTTCCCTCTGATCTCTCCATCAAAAAAAAAGAAGAGAGAGAAAAGGGAGAGAAGAAGAGAGGAGATGATGAAAGAGAGAAAAAAAAGCAAAGAGAACAAATGATAAAGAAACTCGGGTTTCACTTCATTGATCAAACACAAAGTACAAGTGTCTTCTGGGCCCCCAACATACCGAGTGACCCAGACTGAGTACAAGAAATGAAAGTACAAAATGAAGCAAGGAGTAAAAAGGGTCACTTCGCCCCGGCTGGCCTCCCCGCTGGGTCTTGAGGCCGGGAGCTCTCGCCCTCAGAAGTCCCGGTTGGGCTGCCCCGACTTCGGTAGGATCACCCTTGGCTGGTGTCGAAGGCTCTGAGTCCGTGCCTCCCGCGATGACCTCCTCATCAGCCTACTCCTCCATGGTCGAAGGGTACCTGAGGCTACTGCGATCCTTGTCAGGAATAATCACCTCGACCCGGTCGCGTAGGTACATGAATCCCTTATAAAAGGAATCTGATGCCATCTGCTGGATTTCAGTAATGAAGTCCTCCGAGGCCTTGAACCTAGCGACGGCATCCTCAATACCTTTCGTGGCCTCAGCGGCCACCCTCTTCGACTCGACGGCCTCCAGCCTGGCTGTTTCCGCTGAGTTGGCAGCCATCTCTGCCGCCTTCTCAGCCGCGGCAAGCTTCTCCTTCACAGCTAGCAGTTTCGCCTGAGTAGCTTGGGCGGTCTTCTTGTGCCGGTCGGCCTTGGCATTGTACCAGTTAAGCTCTTTCTCGACGATGGAGAGGTCGTCGATTGCCTTCTTTGAACGACTCTGCTCCAGGTCACAAGCCATCAGGAGTCCCTTTGCTCGCCCTCAGCATCGGCAAGCTCCCTCTCAGGTCGGCTTTGAGAGACTCAATCTCGACGGCCTATTGCCGCTTGAGACTCTTCCAGCTCTGGTAGTGGCCCTTGATGAATAGGGCCTCGGCACCGATCTGCACCATGAAAAGAAGTTAGCAAAAAAAAAAAAAGAGAGAAAAGAGAAGAGAAAGGGAAGTAAAGGCGGCTTACCGAGTATAGCTGAGAGAAGAGGGTGCGGATGACATCGGTCACCCGCATCCCAGCCATCTCCTGTTGATCGCATGCCTGGATGGAGAAATCCATCATGCATTCGGCTAGCTCGGGGCTCCGAAGTACTGAGCTCTCCGGCCCCATCCTGAAGGGAAGATGGCGCCGTGCATCCTCCCTCCGGCTCTCTCCGTGAGCTGGCGGCCTTGCACCGCTGGCTGAAGGATCCCGGGGGGCAGGCTGGGAGGTCGGTGTTGGTGCAGGTGGCACCTCTATCGAGGTGCTGGGCGCAGCCTGGGTCTCCTCACCCTTGACAGCGACGACGGGTGGACTCGGAGGATCGCGGGGCACAGCGGCAGCCCTCACCCGGACTACCACCTCGGGCTCTGCAGCGGGGGCCTGCTGGACTGGCCTTGGCACCGCGGAAGCTGCCCTCTCCACCGGCATGGTAGCAGCGCGTGGCACCTCTGAACTCGGACCAACTGGGGCGGTCGAGCTCAGACCGATCACCACCGTGGGAGCGGCCGCAGATGTGCTCTCACTCCGGACCCGCCTGGAAGCAGGCTCCCCGGCCAGCCCGGTCGGTGGCCTCTTCTTAGTGATGGCCAGAAGATCACTCTCGGAGAAGATCATACCTGCATACAAATTACACAACAGTTAGAGCCTGGGAGAAACAATGCAAGAGGTGCAAGAACAAAAGAAAAGAAAAGGTTCAGGTCGAACTTACCCAACCCATCCGTCGGGTTGACCCTGGAGTCGGCAAGGTTCTGCTTAGATAACAGGACCTCGAGGGGAGGAATCTGGGCGGTGTGGAGCTACTCGTAATCATCCCGGTCAGCCGCATCGATCACAGAATTTTGGTTGGGGGACTGATCCGTATCGCTCCAGACCCAGTCGACCCCATCGACCTCAACAAAGAAAAACTTGCTCTTCCATCTCCTGATGGAAGAGGGAAGCTCAAACCTAATGCCCTCGGGCGGGAAGACAAGGACCACCACCCATCTCTGTTGGGTGGCGCTTTAGGACAAAGAAAGCCTTGAACAAAGAAAATCGGGCTACGAACCCGTGGAGGTGACAAAACACAATGAAGGAGAAAATGATCCTAATAGCATTTGGCACCAGCTACGCCGGGACCAGACGATAATTTTCTAAGACTGACAGAAAGAAAGGATGGAAGGAAAACCGGAGACCCGTGGAGAAGGTCTCCTCATAGAAGGCAAGACGGCCCGGGCCACTAGAAGTGAACTGTTCCCCCGGACGAGGGACCGTAAGCGGACGAAAGCCGGGATGCCATAGACATCCTGAATGGTCCTCAGTTCCCAGCAGTGATCGTCGAAGCAACCCCACCAGGACCTGTGGACCGGATTGACTCAGGGACAGGAATAGAAGAGGAAGAAGGAGGTGAAGAAGGGCTAGATCCCGGTTCCCTGATGACTACTGGACCGGGAGGACGCCTCCTACTGAGCTCGAAGCGGGTTACGCTTCCCTCTCCGTCAGAAGAAGAAGAAGAAGATGCTGACCTCCGCTCGGAAGGATCGGCCTCGTCCTGATCAGTAGAGGGGCGGAAGCCCGGACCGAAACGGGACATCCTCAAGGACAAAGGAGAGGAAGAACACAAATGGAAGACCGGGAAGAAGACTCAACCCAAGATAAGACCCCAGGCCCGAAGGAAAAAACTCTATCCTAGCAGGGGAGGAGGAGGAAGAAGAAGCAAACTTGTTCCTTTAGAAAACTCGGGGGAACTGGAAGAAGGAGGAAGCTTGGGGTGCAGCGGCAGCAGGCACGGAGAATTCAAAAAGAATAGATGGTTCGGGTAAGGCCCTCTTTTCATTTCAAAATGACCTGATGGAGTCGTACCGGTTCAGACTCTCCGCCAACGGAACCGCGCCACGTGCTGCCCATCGACGAGAATGGCGTCCCGACCGCTCTGAGTTCCATGCCCACATTAATTGCTCCTTGGACGTGGCCACATGGCATCCCCGCATTGGATTGCAGGGCCGACCCCCGAAGCGCCAGCAATCTGGCCATCATTATGCCAGATTTTCTCCTTTCCATGTCAGCACCGCAATTACTCCCTTCGACCCGAGCGCGGCGCACTGACGAGCCTCGGGAGTGGGAGACAAATGATGTGGAAGGATCGCTGACATGGGGGAACCAGCGACCGCCATGTCAAGAAAAGACGCCGCGTCAACTCTCCAGCCTGTATTCCACTACCGAGCTGAGCTGAGCTCTTTCAGAACAGCAGGCCGAGCTCAGTCCTCGCCAGGTTGTGCCCGCAGGCCCGGGATGCCTAGGTCGGAGCCGTCTTCCGCCTTTTAGAGCGAGACCCTCGGAGGCTAGTGCCCTGCGGTCGAGGTCGAGCCACGAGCTCACTCGCCGATGTGGAGCCTCTTCGAGAGTGCGCCCTCTGGACCGGGTCCGCCTTCCACCCTCCAGAGCGAGACCTTGGAGGCTAGTGTCCTACGACCGAGATCCAGCCAAGAGCTCACTCGTCGATGTGCTAGCCTCTCCAAGTGCGCCACCCTCTAGAAGGGTCCGCCCTCCGCCCTTCAGAGCGAGACCCTCGGAGGCTAGTGCCTGCGGTCGAGGTCGAGCCATGAGCTCACCGCCGATGCAGAGCCTCTCCGAGCGCGCGCCCTCTGGACCGGGTCCGTTTCCTGCTCCGCCCTCTCCATCAGGCACCCCCGCTAGCTCGGAAGGTCGAGGTCGGAGAGAGTCATGCCATCCTAGCTTGGCCCCAGTCCGGATGAGGTCTCACCAGCCAGAACACCGGCGAGCCGCTCGAGGATTGCACTGAAGCACTTTCCAGGCCGTACTGACCACCTACGCAGTTACACCAATCCGAGGATTCGAATCTGCGGGCGCCCGTCATTCGGAGCATCCCCAAATTTGCTAGAATGAGGCAACAAGAGGAGTGTCGGAGCGCCTGACAACGCCCCCTATCATGAATAAGGAAAGGTCCCTCGGGACACCGCCACATGCGCCTGACAGCCCGGCGGGGATCCCGAGACAAGCGCCGAACGATAACCTGGTTCACACCAAACCCAAGGTTACACACAATAACTCCAAGACATAGAGGAGAGAAAAAAAAAGAGAGGGAGAAGAAGAGGTGCAGCCCCCACAAGGAGACGGGGGCATGGCACCACCACTTCCACCATAAGCACCAACGCAAGCCCAACTAAGAGGGCCAAGCGCCACTACTACCATAGTTGAAGGGAAAGCGAGGGAAACAAGGAGAGGCAGAGGAACAGAGCATCCCTCTGTCCTCGCTATCATTCTCCCCCGGCAATGTTTTCACCTTCACCCACATTTTATACTCCTCCTAGAGCGGAGTCCATCAAGAGGGGCCTGACCAAGAGGATATGTTCCCCTGGATCGTCACTGACTTGATCGTCGAAGTACCCCCGTCGAAAATCCCGACTCGGATCACTAACCCCTGTTTTGCAGGTCCAAGAGCAGAGGGCCAGCGGGCAGCGAATGGAGCGGCAAAGCGACCACACCCAGTGCGAAGGTTCGGGACCCGAGGACCGCGAAATCGAAGGGAAAAGCGCACTCTGACGCCGACAGCAGCTACGGGCCATGACGGTCTTGGCGGCAACACATATCATTACTAAAATTAGTGACTGAAAGAATGTTTCACATGTAGTTTAAATCTTGAAAACACAATTGACATCTTGAGAAAGGATGAGGCTTGGAACTCCCACCCTCTCCCACCCTTACTAAACCTGCCTTTTTATCTTGTTATAATGAAATAAATAAATTCAATGTCTCTTGGTAGGTTGCACTTAAAAGATATGATTAACGTTATCCTTATGTTGTAGCCTTATGAATTAGCATGGCTTGAAGACAATATGCGATGAACATTACCACTTATCATATATTGTAGCCGGTGATGCTTCAATCATTTTAACTTTAATGACGTGAGGCATAAGTTTATTTACTTTTTGAATTCGTAAATCTCAATAAGTATCTTCCAATTATATACGCCACCAGAAAAAAAATGTTTGGCGGCCCTTTATGACAATGTGGAGGCATTGTTAAATTTGTGGTTTCAGTAATTTGTTAATTTCCAAAACTATTTTCTATTCAATTATTTCCATGTGTAATATGTTTGATAATATATCTTTTAATATATTTTGCCAATGATGATAGGATGCCTTAAGAATGAGCATTGCTAGGAGACAAGGGTTAACTACATTTACATGATAGGTAGCCTTACTAAGTAGTTATTCTATCTTGTAGCCACGATGCTCCAGTGTCTATAATGTTGCTAATTCTGAGACATATATTTTTCAATTCATTAAACTATGGATTAGTTATATTTTTCAATTCTATCTTTAGCTTTCTGTTTGATTGCCCTTTTGTTTCTTCCTACATATTTATTTCTTTGAATTTGAGCAGAAACCCTCAATTTTTTTGTAAATCTGAGGTAGTAGTCTAATCTCAGTCTTATAAAAATGAAATATATAAATTCAAATTATCTCTTGGTTGATTTCACTTAAAAGATATGATGAACGTTACCACTTATCGTATGATGTAGCCTTATGAATTAACATGGCTTGGAGACAAGATACAATGAACATTACCGCTTATCGTATGTTGTAACCGTGATACTTCAATAATTTTAAGTGTTCATGTCCCGAGGCATAATTTATTTACCTTTTAAATTCATAGACCTCAACAAGTGGCCTCCAATTACATATTTCGCTGGATGAATAAATGTTGGTAGCCTTTTATAATAATATGGAGGCATTGTTAAATTTGTGGTTTCAGTATTTTGTTGATTTACAATACTATTTTCTATTTCAATTATTTTCATGTATAATATGTTCGGTAATGTATCTTTTATATTATATTTTGCCAATGATGATAGGCTATTTAAAAATGAGCATTACTAGGAGATAAGGGTTTAACTATATTTATATGATAGGCTGCCTGAATAAATAGTTATTCTATCTTGTAGCTACAATGCTCCGCCTCTTATTCTGAGGCATATATATTTTTAAATCTATCATACTACATATTACTTTTATCGTAAGTACATGTCTCGGCACATATATATTCCTGTGGATTTATTTTCTTGTTCCATAACATGTCTTTGTCATCATTATTTTTGCATCGTTAGGAAGTCAATTATAAGAATACATATTGGTTTTTCTAATTACGTAACGTTTGGGATACTATAGATAAGATGCCTAAATCAAAAAAAGCCAATCAATCGAATGATACAAGGGAATGACCATGTCGTATTAGAGCACCTAACTGGATCGATGCTCTTGATATGATCATGCTTGCCTTAATGAGGCAAGAGAATGACGAAGGCAATTATCACAACGATAGAGTGTCTCACTGGGATTACACCTGAATGTTTCTTGCTGTAGGGAAAACTTTTAAAAATGAGATAAATAGATGGTGTTTAGCTACTACTCGAAGTTTGGCTTTAAAAACAAATGGCTGAGTTCTATTGTGTACCACCTTCAATGGCAGCCCCTATTGAAAGTTATGCTCATGTGTGTAATATTTTTATGCCTCCTCCAATGCATGGTGTCCATCAAGGTGGCCCCCATGTATTTGTGCCTCCTTCCATGCATACTGCTATTCTGGGTGGCCCTATTCTATTCATGCAGCCATCATTCAAGCCAAGCAGCGAAGATAGCATTTTCCAAGGTTGTACCCTTTCTCTTCGTGGTAGTCCCGAGGAATTCATTCATTCTACCTCTGCACCTTCAACATATCAAAGAGAATTTGACGGTCATGATTGATCGTAATATATGTTTGGCATGTTTTGGTTAAAGGATGATATTTTGTGATATATGAGTTTATATATATAATCTATATTATGTCATATATGAACTTGTGGTAAATTTTATTATAAATATGAAGTGTTGTTAGTTTACTGGAATGTCTGTTAATACACTATATTGTATTTCATTATTCGCTGTCAACACATAGTTATGCATATACCTATATCATTAACTTCTCTCTTTTTTTAACAGATAGATACCTTGCATGAGGTAATAACCATTGGCAGGATATCATGTAGTGGCATCATTAATGTGCACGATTATAACATAATTTGGAAGGTGCCATGTTGAACTCGTCAATTCTCGGATCACAAACTCATAATAGATATTTTGAGTAAACATCCAAATAGAGATTATGATCACTTTAGGATGACAAACAGTATCTTCTTGAAGCTAGAAGAGTTGCTTGTATCACGTAACCTTTTAACAAGCACACGTAATATTCGGTACATGAGCAATTAGCTTATTTCTTTACGGCATAAATCATGATGTAACTAATAGAGTTTTGACTAAAACTTTTCGGCACTCAAGAGAAAAATATCCCGATATTTTAACAATGTACTAAAAATAATTAGAATAACATCATTTAGAATAATACTGCATTAACTACATTGGAATAAAATGGAATACCAGATTTCAAAACAAACAGAAAAATGAAATAATACGAAAAATAAGTTATTCTAGAAAAACTCATATTCCTATTCCTAGAATAACTTCTTGCCATCCAAACACCATCGTAAGTTACGGGCAATCACAATAAAAAAAAAGAAAAAGAAAAAAATAAATAGGTCAAACCAAAAGAACAAATCTTAAAAAAAATAAAAAAAAAAAGAAAAAAATAAATAGGTCAAACCAAAAGAACAAATCTTAAAAAGGTCTAGAAACCAAACCGTGGTTAAAACTTTTTCATGGTATCCTCCAAGGCTCCAACAGCATTACACTATTTCTACGGTTTTTAATTCTCTGGTAATTTTTGCCAACACATCTGCCTCCCCTCAGTAAATTATCAGCTGTTAGCAGACCATCCATCTGTCTCACCGGCAATGCTCTGGATACCAGTTGTAAAACTTCATAGTCATTAATTAAACACCAGATAGAGAAATAACATTCTGCGATGATCAGACTAAATAATTTCATTTTGTTTTTACAGAATTACAAGGATTAGAGTTACCCTCTAAACTAAGAGGGCATTAAATGGTACGAGGGGCAGAATTTTCCACCAACCCTTTTTACAGATATCAAAATAAATGAGTTTCTTAAGCATATAGATCAATCATACTGCTCCAAACCTCATCATCCATCTATTTTATCTGTGGTCAAAGCTGATGCTTTGCAAATTGGGCACAAGTTCTTTACCGACAACCATTGCTTTATGCAGCCTGCGTGGTAGTTATGACCACAATCCAGTATTCCTATCCACTCTTTTTCCTTGTATTCCACCTGCAAACCCAGCAAACTGTCACTTATCAATGAAGAAGAAGAATAAAAGCAGCAGCAGTTCATTCACTGAGATGATGAAAAATGCTGAGGTGTACAAATCTGTCCAATGCCCTACAAATGGCTAATTTGGAGTAATGCAAAGCAGCACTGTATCATTGAGCTGTTGTGAACTTGTCATTAGGACACTTACAGTTTAATTTGGTGCTGTAGTATATTTCAACATCTAAAGCCGGTTTATTAGCACCCAAACTGTTAAACTAAGAATTTGGGGTCAGTGTTCAATTAGCTCTAACAATTTCTCATATTAGAGATGGATGCCTTTCCCCTATCATGCCAGTATTAGAGTCAGGACATTCTCTCATCATCCGGCACTGGCCTTGTAATTTTCTTTTCAAGTCTTACATTGCCAATAGACTCCTTGCCAGGGAGGGATCAACTCTTAGAATTCTCCAGGTTTGGGACCTGTTTGGAAAATCCACGATGGACGGATGGAGGATGGACAGACAGATGGGGACCTGTTAGGAAAATCCAGTGACGGACGGGCGAACGCATGCCTGCCCGCCCGCCGACCACCGTGAAACACCTCTCCAGCCGGTCCTGTTTTTTTCTGCAGGCTCCTCTTCCTTGACTGATCCCATTCGATCCGACGGGATTTCTCCCAAACAGGCCCCTAGTGGATTCACAAGGCCACTCCCATATCCATATTATAGGCTTGTTGGTTATGTACACACAGGTAACTATATTACAGCGTATCAAGAAAAGGACCTGGCATATGATGCAAGCCTCATTCTCTGATCAAAATCTGAGTGATTGGTTTGGCAGTGAGGACATTGTGTGGAACATGCATGATTGTCTTCAGATTCTTTAGAGGAATTCATCAGTTAAGCCGGTGTTGACATCTCCAATCTGCTCCTCCAAGGCTAGAAGTTCCGTAGTGGTTAGAGAAAATTAGATATTACTAGAACTACTAGTGATAAATCTTGGTTTGTAGTCATTGTGGATGGTCCTTGGTTTGTGTTTGAAATGAAAGAAAGTTGGATACCTCTCAAATGCATTATCACCATCTAAAAGTAAAAGCATTGCAGATGTAAGCAACAACTCTCTCAAAGTTGGGTGTTTCAGACTAAATTCATTACAAGCAAGAAGAAAGCCAGAAGCCCCATAAACTGCATGATTCATTTACCTCATAAGACATGCCATCTATGTCCAATTGCATATCTCGATGATCTCAATGATATTCCTTGCTCCAAAAAATCCTGAAGTTCCTCAAAGCTGGATCCTACAAGAACCAGAAAAGCATACTAATTAGATTTCACCATTCTTTGATGGTAGAAATTAAAGGTGGGGCTTAATTATGTTGCATGAAGCATAGCAATAATTCTAGAGGTTACCTTCCAGTGATAACCCCATTCCAATGTTCATAGCATGTCCTACGTCACTATGAACCATGGCTGCACAAATCTGGGTTTGCTAGAGATCAAGAACTCATGATGCCAAGTATGCAATAATCAAACAAGTTCTGGAAACATATGCTTGTTGCATAAACTCATTTCATCATTCTGTGCTTTCTTTAACATGTAAGTCCCCGAATCAGTTACGTTACTCCCCTCACCTCAAGATCCAATAAATAAATAAATAACATGACTGTCTCCACTTGTTCCATTGATTCTTAAAGGACTCGTTTAGAGTTGGACAAACATATATACATTTTAGAAGCTCTATTGTAGCATCCTTTGTTTAGTTGTGGAAGCATCCACCTTCACATTCCCTTATTATGCAGCATACCAGCAGTGAATTTTGCTTCTGTTTCCTTTCTGATAGATACTGCAAATAAATATTGACTGTTCAGAAGTAGCCTCTATATCCTAATATTGATTTTCTGAGATTTCAGCTGGCAGAATTTGACCGCGCAAAACAATTGTGCATCACTTGTTGACATCCTATCCCAACAGGAACCAGATACAATATAGCTAACTTTTAGAACTTATGCAAAATAGAGTAATTTCTAAGTTTCATACTTCTATACAACTAGACAGTCCAAACAACTAGGAAAAAAAAGACAAGATAATCATACAAGTACAAACTTGGGAACCCATTGCAGAAAAAAATAATAAAATAAGTAGGAATCGTGATGCCCTATAACTAGACAGTTCAGTGACAATTTCTTGGAATCCTTTGAGCACTAACTGCTGGATCTCTTCCACATTTCCCAATTTCATTATTGTAATGCTGAAGAAAGCGTTTCAAAATTTGGAGCTAATAACTAGGCACAACCATGAGCATTTTATGCCGTCACCCTAATGCCAAATGCGAGGAGCAGAAAATGAAAGGGAAGACTCACCTCCGATGCTAAATCCTTTCATTTTGATGGCTGACTACTGGAGTTGCCTGGACTAGCTGCCCAGAAGGCCTATATATTGGTTCAGAATTTGATGGGACGAATGGTAATCTGGAACCTGAAGGGAGACTGTTACTAGAAGGATTTGGATGTTTGGTTGCATATGGCTAAGTGGATGCTGGTAAGGATGAGCCAGTATCTTGTATGATGACTATGACTCTGAACTTGCATGTTTTGTGCAGGTTGTGGATGTTGAAATAAGGAAAAGAGGCAGGATGCAAACTGGCGAGATTTCCTGGTATCCCTGCATGCTCATATTTGCCATCTCCACAGGCCCTGAACTGACAGATCTACCTATCAAAAGAAGGAAAATCCTGGTTAGGAAAGAGTTTTATATATGAGAAAGCTTCAGATTCAATTATACAAATTTGTTAAAAAATCTTCCTCTTTTTTCACTTCTATATTATCTGGCTCATCATTTTGGCTCATCAGTTAAGTGAAACACAAGAAACTTTTTCAAAACTTATTCAATACCAGATAGCTTGTCAGTTCAATGAGCAAGAAGCAGAAAGCCCACATCCACCCCACCGATCTACACAAGCTCTTAAAGAAGTCTATGGAATAAAAGTGCACATGAAAGACAAGCCACCCCATAGCAAAATTCTTGAACACGTTTTAATAAGCTTCTGAATGCAACAAAATTAGGCAGGCAAAACAGCAGATCTACCAATTATATATTAGAAGTTGAAGCCTCATGAAGAATATTGAGCAATACTCATTGATTATCATGCAGTTTCCAGAAAATAAAGTGCTTACCATGTAAAACAAGCATTGTGTAACTGTAGTTCCAATTGCAACATCTTCCATCAGAAATGTTATTTCCAACCTGTGCCACCCATGCATTACTGGCAGGATGAAAGACTGGCCCATATGATTCCCTGGAAGTAAATAATTAAGATGATGTACAAATGCAAATTCAGATGGAAGGCTGATGGAACTAGATCTGTTCCTCATACTTCTAAAAGATCCTTCTATGCTTGGCAAAGTTCCACTAACTTGATAATTGGGTGGATTGAAAGTTGTGCAATCCAACAAATTAGTACCAGATCTATATGACTCCTCCCAATGTGTCTGTCCAGAATTTTGAGAGAGGTATGTTGAAGATAAACTTGAGCTTGCAGACCCACTGGCATGGTAAAAGTTTCCTGGAATTGTTTCTGTATTTTTCCTTTTGCAGGATCCTCTCACACTCTGAGAAAAATGATTACTTCTACTGTGCTCATCCACACTAACCCCACAACCTGATAATCGATAAAAGGTGGCAGGTGGTTGGCAGAAGCAGTGTTCTGGGACAGGGGAAGGTGAAGGTAAAATACAAGGATGATAAAAGTTTGCTTGAGCAACACACCTACATCAAGTTTGGGCCTGGATGACTTTGAGTATTATTTACTGGTTTCCATGATAGATGCTTCTGTTATGGCCTATAAATTGATGGCAACTAAGACCTGCCACATTTCCTGAAGCAGAGAGAGAAAGATGCATATTTTGGCTTGGGTAGTCAAGAATGTTGCCTTGAAGAATGCAGTGATCAGGATGAAGATGACTATAGCCTGGATCTGATTCCAGATCAAGCATTTGATGCGTGCATATTGTGTTTCTCTCTGTCCCATACGTGCAATATAACTTTTGCACCTCCAAAATTTAATGATCAGTATCGTCTTCATCACTGGAGATCAGTCTCTGCTTTCAAAAACAAATTTAAATGGAACAGAATTAATGAACACTATTAAAATATTTGGGAGATAATTATCAATTTGGAAACTGTAACACACTTGGACATAACAGCATGTTTTTCAGTGACTCGCATATGATATAGAGACAATACAATGCACAAACACAATATGAACACATATTAAGGGTTTCCATGAGACAACCATTGCATATGCAGCTATACATGGAAAATCCAATATAGCAAAGAACCTAAATGGTTAAACAATGGAGAAGTGACAGACCACCCTCGAATGTCTCATTCACCATAACATTAAATGACATAAGTTAAGGACCCAATCTTTTTTTCTAGTATTTAGTGGCTTGCAGCTGAAATAAAACTCTCTCAAATATCTTCACAAATGGATGCAGCCACGCAGATGGTAAACCATGCATCTTTTGAGCTCTCAGATTCTAAGATTTTAGTCCTCTATTATTTTCCCCCTCATCAGATGTTGCGTAACCCCTTTCTATTTCATTCTCAACAACTGGCTTGTCTTTTAAGGTAAATGATAAGATGAGACTTTCATGCTATACAATTATCCAGTCAAACAATCTTTAAATACTCAAAAACTGAAGTGTATTGTCTTTAATACCCAATACAGAATTTGTCTAATAATAGATAAACCTGTTCTGTGTGCAATACAAATTACAAAGTATATGGTACTATTTGCATGCCGTCTCTTATCCAGATACAGTTTTTCTGATATAAAAGCATCTGTCATATTGGTGAGCTAAAAACTAATGTTATCAAAGATCTAGCTACATAGTTGGGATCCTAGCTAATAGATGTGATTCTCTCCTCTTTGTGATGGATTCACCTTAAATGCTCGATCAAAATGCAACCACACCAACTGGACATCTAAATAACAACATTGCATATTTTTGCAGCCTAGCTTGTAAAGAAGTCATGCATTCAATTGTTCATTACTCCAAATCCTAGTGCATGGATTCCTACTGAACTTGCTCTATGATACACCAAACTCAAGAGGCAAGATTTCTCAGCATTCACCTACTAAGAACCATAGAGTATTGAACCCATCCTTCATTTTTTTTTTTTTTTGCCCATATCTAGAGCTTATAAGTTACCTCTGTTAACAGAACCTATTGATTCAATTATTTTCAGGTTCTTACAAGCTAAGCAACAAGATTTTAATTTCTGACCACACAATTTCGAAGGATTAAAATGGCACCACAAAATGATATCCAGACTTTCACAAAAATGATATCCAGCCTTTCTTTCATTCAACTACACAAGGTTTCATAACAGTGAATGGATCAGAAAGATGACATTCTTAAGAACATAAATTCATGGAATAGAATATGCATATGCAGTTGGAGATGTAAAACCTAGCAGTAATCAGTTGATATTCTACAAAAGTTTGCGAATAAATATGAGGTGGGGATTGTCACATGGTCAGGTACTGAATAGATTTTAGTGTTGAGAAATAATTTCAAATTGGTGACTGCTGTGTTAAACCAGATGGCTGAAAATCAGATCAAATTTGTTGAACACAGTAGCAAACACTGAAAGGGTTTTTTTATATAATCACCTCACAAAGTTTTATAAGAAACAAGATGAGATTGGTGAATGACTTGTTTCAACTTTCAAGTCTCTGGTATAATGAATAATTAACAAACAAATGATAAATGAAATGAAGAAAGGAAAAAAATTATGGAGGCTTTCCTACTATCTCTGTGATAATCAAAAATAGAATTAGGAGAGTAGAACCTGGCTAGACAATGATATGTTCCACGGTTCCCTAAAGTCCTCTACTCCAAAATCAATACAACCCTTAGACTGTTGCGTTGCTCCAAGGAAAATGATATCATCGAACACAGGGAGCTTTCCCAAACTCATGCGTCCTAAGCCTCCCCTATATACTTTTTTTTTTTTAATTCACAAAAAAAACATGCTCCTTTCATTTCATCACTTCCTCTCCTAACCCCACTAGTCCTAATCCTTCTCCAACGTTCCACCAACCAATTCCACCCGATTCATCACAAGAAAGAAATTTGAGCCAGAATCTTCACAATTATTAGCACTAATTGAAATAAAAATTGTCTTAAAATCATAAATTTACACACAATTTCAGACGAAAAGTTGATATAAAATAGAAATTCAAGAAACATCAAGCATACCTCCGATCATCCGACAATAGAAGAGCCCCAGGCGCAACTCAAAAACACCTTCTTTGATCTCAAACCAGCGCTATCTTTAAAAAACACAAAAAAAACGAACTCGTTTATTAATCGCACTAAATGCATGTGAAAAGATTCCCTTTTATCCGCAGAAAGCAACGATATTCGAGAAATAAAAGAAAAAAACATGTCATCACCTGGAAAACCAAAAGGAGGGATGAATTCCCCAAACCGATGCTAAAACATTATAGCAGCCGAAGAAGAAAAGAATCCAAAGGCGGAATCAAAGCATCTTACAGAGCGCACGATCCCGTCGAAATTGGTCCAGAGAAGGAGGCAAGGAGGGAGAAAATAGAGAGGGAGAACCAAAGTGTTAAAACAAAAAAATCAGAGAAATTAGGAAAGTAACCGATTTTTTTTAAGGGAGAGGGGGAATTTTTCTTTAAAAAATAAATAATTTTTAAAGAAACTTCAATAATATAATTTATTCGGATAACTCCATGACGAGCCAAAGTGGCGACGGCCGTAGGTGCCACGTCTTGCGGGAGGCACGTGAGTCACATGAAGAGTGGAGGTTAGAACGGTTCTAACGTATTTGCGTTGGACCTGGCATATTGTCTATTGTTAATATATATATATATAATATTATATATATATATATATTATATATATATATTATATATATAATTTAAAATTTTGAATAATTTTTTTTATAATCATGCTCAGTCGATAATTTTATTAAAAAATAAAAAATATAGGATGATTCCAAATAGATACGGTAAAATTGTTCTAAGTAATAATTTCTCATAAAATAAATTTCTTGATGGACCCATAATATTAATGAAAAGGGATACAAATATTTGGAATGGACGGTCACGATTGATTCCCATTAGTCTTGATTCTCATTAGTCTTGAAGGAGAATGTTGGGACTATCAATGGAAAAGTAGATTGGGAGAGGAATAAAATTTTATACTTGATTATTTGTCAAAATATTTTAAAAAAAAATAAATCTAGAAATGATTATACCAGTAAAACTTATTTTATTAGGCATAACTTTTTTTTAATAAGCCAGAACACTCAAGTCTGATATGAATACATCCAAAAAGATTATAAAATAAAATATCTCTCAACGGGCTTGGAATGGATCTCGAGTCAATCCAAATACTTCTCAGGAATAGGGGCAATAAAGGAGACTATCCAATTAATTGTAAAATTTATTTTGTGATAGACATGTTGAATAGATAGCGAAGCAATTCCTTGCAATAGCATACAAATATCCTACAACAAAGAATGATTGGCAATTTCCCTTGTATTAAACTAAATCCAGTTCACAATAATAGAGAGTCATATTCAATCAGTCGATCAACTCGAAGGATAAGTCTCATATAGACAATACCAATTCAAGTAGTTCGCAATTGCACCCCCAAAATAGAGAGGCTAAAGAGATGACTACCGCTTGTCAGGGCCTCTAATAACAAAACATGTTCCTCCAAGAGTTCCTAAAGCGCTCTATCAAAATTGACCTTAAGAAAAGTAGGGGATGGGGGCTCCCAGGAAATAAACATCCTACTGGATACAATATGAGTGATTGGGAGTCCTAGGGATCCAAAATCTTCGAGATCAAATTAGCTGACTCCAAATAAGTGATCTTGGTCGCTTGCATCAGAGCATGCTTAAGTACAAAATACACAAATTATCTCTTCAAATCGAACACCTAGCTATTTCGAAACATCCAAATATGGTAGGTGATCTGTGTGCATGGATTTTGAAAATTTTGGCCACCTCAGAATCCAAGTTGAGCCTCAAACTATCCAAGAAGAACTGGGCAGGAGACTTTGATGAAACAATCCCATAAAGTAAGCTAGCTAACCTCTAAATTTGCATAGTTCTAGGGCAACAGAACAGAGCATGATCGATCGTCTCCTCCCCTGCCTCAAAACATGGGCACTTGGGGGAATATGCACCTACCTGTTCCTTAAATAGGCTTGGTAGTAGGGTTGGAACCGGGCCGAGCCAGGCTCTAAGTAGTTCGGGCTAAGCTCAAGCACCCCTTTGCCTGGCTTGGTCCGGGCCCGAACCTGGCTCAGAAACAGGTATGCCCAACTCGTCCCGAGTCCAAGTAAATTTAGGTGTTCTCTCTTGTTTCCAGCCTATCGCCCTGTCACTATGCTTGTCTCTCTTGTTTCCAGCCACCGCCCATGCCACTTGGTGTCTCCCCCATCCTAGCCCTGGTGATGCATCCCATGCCACCCACCAGCTCTGCACCAACCCCCTTGGCCCTGGTAGTACCTGTGCCCCCCGGCTCTGCGTGACCTCGCTGCCCCCCAGCTCTGCATGACCTTGCCGCCCCTAGCTCGGATCTTCCTCTTCTGCCCTAGTGCATGCACCTGATGCCCCCTCCCCCTACACGACCTCGCGGTCCTCCTGCTTCGATCTCCCTCCCTGGACCAGTGCATGTACCTGACTCCCCTGCCCCCCATGCGACCTCGTGGCCCCCCCGCTCCGATCTCCCTTCCTTGGCCTCGACGACTGCACCCAATGCCCCATACCCCTTCCACGCGACCTCGCGGCCTTTCCGATTCCGATCTCCCTCCCCTAGTCTTGGTGCTCGCTCCTGACCCCCATGGTCACTGGCCAGTAATTATTTTTGTTCCAATCGTTCGAGCTTTATTCGGGCCAACTTCGATTTGGACCAACCAAACGAGCTCATAATGGGCTCGGGTCAATCTTGAGCCTAATGTTTTCAAAATATTTTAGGCCTAAGCATGACTCGAAGTCCATTTTTTTTTTTGACCGAGCTCAGGTAGGGATGTAACCTCGACCAACGTAACCCAGTTCCACCCTACCTGGTAGGAAGACGACTCCAAGCTACTTCCAAACAAATATGCTAATCCTCGAGTACACCAATAATCTCCAAATCCAAGCTGCAGCCAATCTTTAGGATGAAATCTCATAGTACATCGCATAGAGATCATTTGTCCGCACCCTTTGCTTGTAAAAAAATCTATACATTCTCACATCCTTTGCATCATGAGTGGGGACTGCAATAAAAAGTACTCTCTTAGCTAGCTTAGGCCCGAAAACCTAAGCTACACGATCAAATCACCAACTACTCCCCCCAGGCTGAATAAGGTCCGAGATCCATATGGACTTCTCAGCTTCCAAGCTGATGAAGGTGGGTCGCTTACTTAGGGGGAGGTCAAAAAGCCATGCATCATGTAGAAAGTCAGTTATATGGCCATTAACAATCACTTTATAGATTTGAGATATGACCTCAACCGCATGGGCATAGATCTCCTTCCACATAAAAAAGTTACTTCGAGTCGGTCTGATATCAGCAGTCACTGTCCAAGGGCCATACTTAGCCATCATTAATAAATTTCAGAGACTCCTAGATAGAGAAGGAATCTTGCCACATGCTTCACGATCAGGGTCTCCTACCTCACTGTTGCCGATCTTATAGATGTGGCTTGTAGCTTATGAGCCAGCGTCGGATTTTGGACTCCTTCGCCTCGGGATCTCCAAGCCTCCAGACCTGCAAAACAGGGTCAGAGACTCGAGCCGGGAGTTCCGGTGGGGGCACTCCGACGGTCAAGTTAGCGAGCGGCAAGATGGAACAGATCCACTAAGACGGGTCTCCGCTGGATTCCCGTGCATAGAGGAGATTTTTTATGAAAGAAGTGTGGGAACGAGAGGGGTTGACACCCAGTTTCCTGTACTGGACTCACCGGGCTTGTGCCTGGAAACTTCCGGGAGCCCCAGAATCGTTATCCCTTTCTCTAGGTGTTCTTTTCTCTCAGTGGCTTACCTTTTCGTCCGCTTTCATCGTCCCTTTTATACCACCGGACCACCTTCAGCTTTTGTTTCCTCCCCCCTTGAAGGCTCTCGGAGGTCTCCAGCTCCTTCCCCCTTCTCCCCTCCTCTTCGAGTCTGGGAGTTAAGTGGCGAGCTTGCCTCGTCTGCCGTGCTATCACGAAAGGAAAACCTGGCGGGAAATCGAGCCAAGCGTGGGAGCCCTCATCTTGGGGCTTGACTATGAATTTCCTGGGTTCCAGGCCCCTGACCGCAAGGATTCAATACCTCGATCGTGGGGCCTCCTTAACTGATGTAAACGAGGTTCCGTGCACCATCGTGGGCCATATTGGGTGCCCTGTACGGGACGCACCGCACGCCGACTCTAGCAACGACCTCGTGGCTCGTGCCTCTGATCCCCGGAGGCTTTGCAAAGTATGGCTGACTTCGGTCGAGGTGAATCCATCTTGGGATGCCACCTCACAGAAGAGCAGAGGCTGTCAGCTTCGGGTGAGGTGGGCCCCTCCTGAGCGGACACTTGGCGAAGTGGCAGAGGAAGGCTCGACTTTGGCCGAGGTGGACCCATCTTGGGGTGCCACCTGGCGAAGGAGCAGGAGCGCCTGGCTCGACCTCGACGAGGTGGACCCATCTTGGGGCACCACCTGGCGAGGAAGCAGAGGCCGCCAACTTCGATCGAGGTGGACCCCTCCTAGGCAGACACCTGGCGAAGGCTGACAGAGGCTTACTCGCCGAGATGGACCCATCTTGGGTGCCACCTGGCGAAGGAGCGGAGCGCCTGGCTCGACCTCGACAAGGTGGACCCGTCTTGGGGTGCCACCTGGCGAGGGAGCAAAGGTCGCCAGCTTCGACCGAGGTAGACCCCTCCTGGGCGGACACCTGGCGAAGTGGCAGAGGAAGGCTTGACTTCGACCGAGGTGGACCCATCTTGGGGTGCCACCTGGCGAAGGAACAGGAAAGCCTGGCTCGACCTCGACAAGGTGGACCCGTCTTGGGGCGCCACCTGGCGAGGGAGAAGAGGCCGCCAACTTCAGCCGAGGTGGACCCCTCCTGGGCAGACACCTGGCGAAGTGGTAGATGAAGGCTCGACTTCGACCGAGGTGGACCCATCTTGGGGTGCCACCTAGCGGAGGAGCAAGAGCGTCTGGCTCGACCTCGGCGAGATGGACCCGTCTTGGGTGCCACCTGACGAGGGAGCAAAGGCTGCCAGCTTCGGTCGAGGTGGATCCCTCATGGGCGGACACCTGGCGAAGTGGCAGAGGAAGGCTTGACTTCGACCGAGGTGGACCCATCTTGAGGTGGCACCTAGCGAAGGAGCAGGAGCGCCTAGCTCGACCTCGACGAGGTGGACCCGTCTTGGGGCGCCACCTGGCGAGGGAGCAGAGGCCGCCAGCTTCGACCGAAGTGGACCCCTCCTGGGCGGACACCTGGCGAAGTGGTAGAGGAAGGCTCGACTTCGACCGAGGTGGACCCATCTTGGGGTGCCACCTGGCGAAGGAGTAGGAGCGCCTGGCTCGACCTCGGCGAAGGTGCACCCGTCTTGGGGTGCCACCTGGCGAGGGAGTAGAGGCCGCCAGCTTCGGTCGAGGTGGACCCCTCCTGGGCGGACACCTGGCGAAGTGGCAGAGGAAGGCTCGACTTCGACCAAGGTGGACCCATCTTGGGGTGCCACCTGGCGGAGGAGCAGGAGCGCCTGGCTCGACCTTGGCGGAGGTGGACCCGTCTTGGGGTGCCACCTGGCAAGGGAGCAGAGGCCGCCAGCTTCGGCTGAGGTGGACCCCTCCTGGACGGACACCTGATGAAGTGGCAGAGGAAGGCTCGACATCGTCCGAGGTGGACTCATCTTGGGGTGCCACCTGGTGAAGGAGCAGGAGTGCCTGGCTCAACCTCAGCGAGGTGGACCCATCTTGGGGCACCACCTAGCGAGGGAGCAGAGGCCGCCAGCTTCAGTCGAGGTGGACCCCTCCTGGACGAACACCTGGCGAAGTGGCAGACGAAGGCTCGACTTCGGCCGAGGTGAATCCATCTTGGGGTGCCACTTGGTGAAGGAGCAGGAGCACCTGGCTCGACCTCGATGGAGGTGGATCCGTCTTGGGGCGCCACCTGGCGAGGGAGCAGAGGCCGCCAGCTTTGGCCGAGGTGGACCCCTCCTGGCGAAGTGGCAGAGGAAGGCTCGACTTCGACCGAGGTGGACCCATCTTGGGGTGCCACCTGGCGAGGGAGCAGGAGTGCCTCATCCCGGGTGAGGACGATCGCAGGTTGTACCATAATATTTGCTAATTGCATCCCAGAATTATGAATTCGTACCTCTATCCCTGATCTTTCCAGATCCATTAAGATGTGCTTTTGATTAGTAATTACGTTGCCAACTTACTCTGGGTTTTCCTGCTCAGGGCATGCTACAACATTTGCCTTTCCTGGATGGTAGCTGATAGTCAGATCATAATCCTTTAATAGTTCTAGCCATCTTCTCTGTCTCAAATTCAATTCCTTCTGAGTAAATATATATTTTAAACTTTTATGATCTGTAAAGATTTCACAACGACTACCATACAGGTAATGTCTCCATATCTTTAAAGCAAATATTACAGCTGCTAACTCTAAGTCATGAGTGGGATAATTTGACTCATATGATTTCAGCTGTCTAGAAGCATAGGCTATCACTTTTCCATTTTGCATTAGCACGCAACCGAGACCCTTTCGGGATGCATCACTATATATGCAAAACTCCCCTGTCTCTGCAGGAACAGTCAATACTGAGGCAGTGATTAACCGTTTCTTCAATTCTTGAAAACTCTGCTCACAATCATCTGTCCATTCAAATTTTGTTCGTTTCTGGGTCAGGCGAGTTAAGGGTATAGCAATAAGAGAAAATCCTTCAACAAACCTTCGATAATATCCTGCCAATCCCAGAAACTACGAACTTCGGACACATTAGTGGGTCTCTCCCACTCTACCACTGCTTCCACTTTCTTTGGATCCACAGAAATACCATCCTTTGATATAACATGGCCAAGGAAAGAAATTCTGTCCAACCAAAAGTCACATTTTTTTTAGCTTGGCAAATAATTTCTCCTCTTTGAGTATTTGTAATACTATCTTTAAGTGCTCCTCATGTGCCTGTAGACTTTTTGAATATATCAGTATATCATCAATGAATACTACTACAAATTGATCCAGATATGGTCTAAACACTCGGTTCATGAGATCCATGAAAACTGCAGGTGCATTTGTCAGACCAAAAGGTAAAACCAAAAATTTATAGTGTCCATATCTGGTTCTAAAAGCTGTCTTTGGTACATCCTCTGTCTTAATCTTCAATTGATGATAACCAGAACGAAGGTCAATTTTTGAGAATACTTGTGCCCCCTGTAATTGATCAAATAGATCATCAATCCTTGGTAAGGGATATTTGTTCCTTATAGTCACTTTGTTCAATTCTCGATAATCAATGCAAAGCCGAAAACTTCCATCTTTCTTCTTTACAAATAAGACTGGAGCACCCCAGGGAGACACGCTAGGTCTGATAAATCCTTTATCCAACAGTTCTTGCAATTGCTCCTTAAGTTCTTTTAATTCTGCCGGAGCCATTCTATAAGGAGCTTTGGAGATGGCACCTGTACCTGGTATAAGATCGATAGAGAACTCAATCTCTCTATCAGGAGGTAATCCTGGCAGATCATCGGAAAGACCTCCGGAAATTCTTTCACAACAGGTATGTCTTCCAACTTAAGATCCTGCTGTTGAGTATCTATCACTGTTGCCAGAAACCCTTCACAACCTTGTCTGAGGAGTCGCTTGGCAATAAAAGCCGAAATTATCCTCCTCATAAGAGTTAACTTGTTCCCTTAAAACAAACTCTGACTGATCAGGAATTTGAAATTTTACAATTTTCTCAAAACAATTGATGGAAGCATGGTTTGCTGTCAGCCAATCCATTCCAAGGATTATATCGAAGTCTTTCATATCCATGACTATCAAATCGGCTTCCATTGTTCTACCTTCGATATTCAATCTACATTTCTTGCAGATTTGATTAACCACAAAAACATCCCCACTAGGAGTGGAAATACAGAGTTCAAATTCTAAAGATGTCGGGGTTAACTCATTATTCTCCCTAACCAATCTAACAGATACGAAAGAGTGTGTAGCACCAGTATCCAAAGAACATAAACATTACTGGAAAATAATTTGATCATACCTGTCACTACAGAATTTGAAGCATTAGCATCCTGCTGGGAGAGTGAATAAACCCGTCCCTGAGTTACTGTTTTCTGTTGCCCTTCAAATTGCTGTTTTCCACGAGGTAACTGATGCTGTGACCCCTGACCAGATGGACATACAACTGCCTTATGTCCCGGTTTACCACAGTTATGGCACTTCCACTCATCTGGCCACGTACAATCCCGCTTATAATGAGAACCACCACACTTAAAGCACTTGACATCTTTCTTTGGTTGGGTCTTGTCATCAGAAGTAATATTGTCAAGCTTTCTGGTTTTTGCATTGGTTCCCTTATAGAATTGGCCTTGATTCCCTCTTGTTCCAGATCTCTTCTTTAATGCTTTCTCCCTTTCAGCTTGAGCCACATCCAATCCCCTTTCAATAATTAATGCTTTGTTTACAACCTCTTTATAAGTTGGTAGCTCAAAAGCAATCACTTGATGCTGGATCCGACTTCTGAGTCCATTTTCAAATTTCCTGGCCCGGATTCCTTCATCATCTAAGAGTGATGGAGCGTATCTCGACAATTCCTCAAACTTTGAGGCATACTGAGAAACAGTTAAAGTACCCTGCTCCAAGCGATCAAATTCTCGAAATTTTTGTACCCGAACACTTTGAGAAAAATATCTCTCATAGAAAACCTTTCTAAAATCTGTCCAGGTAAAAGGTGTATCATTTGGTCCTTGTTTTCCGAGCTCCAGTTCCCACCAAGCAGCTGCCTCATCTTGCAATAAAAAGGTAGCGAATGTAACTTTCTCCTCTTCTGGACACCGCAAGGCTTGGAAAACTTTCTCAACAGCTTTAAGCCATCCCTCTGCCTCCATGGGATCAGCAGTCCCCTTGAATGCCGGTGGCGCATACTTCTTGAAATCTATTAATGTAATTGGCTGTTCCTGAGGAATTCTGACTTCTGGCTGTTGTCGTTGAAATAATAATTGTTGCATAAATTGCTGCTGTTGCTGTTAGGCTTCCATAAATCTTAGTGTATCAGCTCTTGCAGTAGCTTGCTGCTGCACTAAAATTTGTAATAGCTGAGGAAGACCCATCTGATCCCCAGGCTGAACTCCAGATCCACCCGGTGTTCCTGTTTCAGCAGTTCCAGTCTCCGGGGTGTTATCCAAAGGATTGGGCACTGGCTCATGATGATGCTCCTCATTACCAGTGTTGTCTACCAGATTCGGCATTGGGTCCTGTGGACGTTCCTCATTATCAGATAAGGCTCCAGCATTCTCATGCTGCTCAATAGGATCCCAAGCATTTGCTCCATCTGCAAATCTTGTAGGCCTCCTAACACGTCCACGTCCACTACCACGCGCCATGGAAAACCTACACCAATGTTGTAAGTAAACAACTAACACTCAGATGGTCAAAACAATCATGACATAATATCTACCCCACATATGGATCAACCCACACTCTCTCTCGTTGAGCTTTTATCCTAAGATCCTAGAACCTGGTTTGCTCTGATACCACTCTGTCACGCCCCGATTCCAAAATCGGAATCGACTACGTGACCGGCCGCACAAACCCTAGATTTTACCCTAGAGATTATGCAAGGCCTAGGTACACAACAATTCAATGTATCCAAAGTAAATGAATATCGTATAAACAAAACATTAACAATGTATAGTTCATAATAACTCGAGATCATAAAATGGTCCACTGACTCAAACGTCAGTAACCGGACAAACTAACTATATATCTCAACAAACATGATGCTCCGTCTCACGCCCAGCCCAGATCCTCCTTAAGTTTCCTGAGTCTCTGAAAGAAAACAGATGGTAGGGAGTGAGCTACATAGCCCAGTAAGGGTTCCAAAATAATCACCAATAATAATTTACATGTATATGAAAGCAGTAAACATTACCATGACGAAATCATCAATTCCGATTTCATGTTTAACAAAACTTTGGAAACTTTATTTTTTCTTCTTATAGAATTTCCAATTATTTAATCATTATCTTTAGGGTTCTGGACTAACCACGGTCACACTCCAGCCTGTGACTGGCACACTATTGTCACACTCCAGCCTGTGACGGGCACACTGATGTCACACTCCAGCCTGTGACGGGCACACTGTTGTCACACTCCAGCCTGTGACGGGCACACAAATTGTCACACTCCAGCCTGTGACGGGCACACTAAGAAACCACGGTACCGCCGTGGCATGGCTAGTCCAAACACCAGTTCTCTTAACACTTTATCATTTCTCTTCACATAAACGAATCATGTCACTTTCCAGCGATCGCTATCACGATCAAATACATTTCAAGATCACATGGCAAATACAAACATCGCTATCACGATCAAATACATTTCAAGATCACATGGCAAATACAAACAATACTAACCACAAACTTGATCCGTAACCCGGAAATCAAATCATGCTATCCGAAAATCACTATGCATGAAAAATATTTATTTATGCTCGAAATACATCAGATCATGTAAAATATATTAATAAATATGGTGATTAGGTTAGAATTCCTTACAAATCCGCTATTCACGCTTGTACTAATCCGAACCCGAGATCGGTGCGACGTCTTCCCGCTCAGAAGACTGATTCTCTACATAGATAAATAAATTTTATATTAAAACTAAATTCTCAATTTTTCACGAATCTTGAAAAACAAATCGCTGATTTCTCTCTCTTCCTTCCTCTCTCCTTCCTTCTCTCTCCTCTTTCTCTCTCCTCCTTCTCTCTCATCCTTCTCTCTCCTCTTTCTCTCTCCTCATTCTCTCTTGTTGTGCCGTCCGTCGCCGCGCCCGTGCCGAGGATCAACCGATCCTCCCTGACCGCCTGGCAAGGGAGCCTCCCTTCCTGCGAGAAACCTGCAACAGGGGTTAGAGGACCCTGGCCGGGGATTCCGGCGAGGGGGCTCCGACGGTCAAGTCAGTAGACGACGTGGGGGAACAGACTCTCGCTCCCAGCCCTCTAAAGGGTCCCAGGTTTGAGAGTTAACTAGTGAAGGGGAAGCGCCGGGGACCGGAATCTCGGCTGGGCCTGCCTGCCGAGCTCGCGTCCAGTATTCCCTCTTGGGATCTCTGGCTTCTTTCTCGGAGCGAGGCCTTGTGCCGGTGCTTCCTCCTTGTCCCCAGGCTAGTTGGCCTCCTCCCATGTTCTTCCTTCTCTTCCTCTTTTCTCCCTCCGTTCATGCGCTTGTCCTTTCCCTCCTCGAAACTCCTCTCCCCTGTCTTCCTTTCTTTTCCCTTTTGGTGAAGGAGGCCAGGCGGCTTTCCGACCTCGTCCTCCGGGCCAGCAGGGAGAAGGCAAGGACAGAAGAGAAAAGGAGGGGGGCGGCGCTGGCAGAGCGGCCAGTCGTCAGGCTTCGGGCTCCGTGAGAGTGCTCTTTTCCCCGAGCGTGGGCGCCATCCGTTTACGGGGCCTGTTCCGTCAGGATCGGGTCTCTCGACTGCGGGACCTTTCGGGCCAATGTAAGTGACGTTCCGCGTGCCGCCGCCCTCCGTACGGGACGCCGTCTGGGGTCGGTACGGCCCGAGGGATGGCCTCGGGACCTGTCGCTTTCCCCGGGGGCCTCTCCGTACGAGCGGTCTGACCTCGGCTGAGTTGGACCTGTCTCCGGGGGCCAACCGGCGAGAGGCGAGGGATCGGCCGACCTCGGCTTAGGTGGACCCCTCCTGGGTGGACACCTGGCGAGGTGGCAGGAGGTCGCCTGGCTTCGGCCGAGGTGGACCCGTCTCCGGGTGCCACCTGGCGCAAGGCGGGGGGTCAGCCGACCTCGGCCTAGGTGGACCCCTCCTGGGTGGACACCTGGCGAGGTGGCAGAAGATCGCCTGGCTTCGGCCGAGGTGGACCCGTCTCCGGGTGGCCACCTGGCGCAAGGCGGAGGGTCAGCCGACCTCGGCCTAGGTGGACCCCTCCTGGGTGGACACCTGGCGAGGTGGCAGAAGATCGCCTGGCTTCGGCCGAGGTGGACCCGTCTCCGGGTGGCCACCTGGCGCAAGGCGGAGGGTCAGCCGACCTCGGCCGACCTTACTCGGGGCGGACTCCTCCGAGCCCGGGCGCAGATGAGTCGGTGGGGAACTCCGCGCCGAACTCGACCTCGGCGGGAGCTGTTGCTTCAGATAGTCGTCGGGCGGTGCGGTCTTGCCGACCCTAGCTTTGAGGACGTGGCGCTGATTCTGGCAGGGAAACTCGCACGTGGCTCGCTCGCATTCGGCGATACCTGAGCCTGGCCACGTCACTGTCACGGCTGTAACAGTTGCCCCCAGCCCGTCGTTCCGTCGGGGCATCGTAAAACGGAACGTCGGGATTTAATTGCAGACATGACGTGGGGAGGCGAAGATCTTGCATCATAATTGGCACGATCTCCATTCGTCGTGGCTCGATGCGGCTGAAGACCTATGGGGGGTCGCCACGCGTCGTCCACTTGCCCGTAATCAATGCGTCGCTTCGGGGCAGAGGCCGTTACTCTGCTAACGAGGCGACGGTGTCGGGCGTGTGCCCACGTGGCGACCATCCAGTGGTCTGAGGCAGAATGATGGGTACGGCTGCTGCCGGCTGAGTTTGAAAGGGAGGGGACTTTCCAGAACGAGGCCTTTTCCCTTGCTTCGTGGGCGGTTTGCTGCAGGCTAACAACTTCTGCTGCTCGCGCCCGTCTGTGCATTTTCGGGTGAGTGTCTTCTTCTCCTTCTCTAGCCCCCCTCCTCTCTCATTTCTTATTCAGTTTCTTTGTCCTTTCCTTCCCCATGGCGCGCCGTCGCCATGTCTCTTCTAACCCGGACGAGGCCGGTCCATCCCGGCCGAGGACTCCATCTTCTTCCTCCTCGGATGAGAGGTAGTTCCAGAGGAGGTCCGCCGGCGCTTGCAACCCGGGGGTGTCACTATTGGCATCCCCAGGGGGATCCGGTCCCCTCCGGTTGCGCCTGCCGTGCCCCTCCGTTCACTCCCCGCCTTGGCTTCTCTTCCTGCTCCGCCACTTCTTCCCGCCGGTCCCTCCGGTCATGCCTCTACCATGACCGAAGGTGATCTTTCTCTGCTCCGGGATGCCTATGGCATCTCGGGATCTGTCCGTCTGTTTGCTCCGCGGTCCGGGAGCGTGTCACCATGAGTGGCCCCGGCCGCATTGCCTTCTACGAAGACTTCCTCCTCGGGGGTCTTCGTTTTCCTCTGCACCCTTTTTTCCTTTCCTTTCTCAGCCATTCCGGCTCGTCCCGGCTCAGCTGGCTCCTAATGCCATCCGGGTCATCTCTCCTTCATTGTCTTCTGCCATTTCCACGGGTTCGTTGCCCGTTTTTCACTCTTCAGGGCCCTGTTCACCCTGAAGAAGTGCTCCACCGATGATGGCTGGTGGTACATTTCGCCCCGGCCTAGGTGTCTCCGGTTCGACCTCCCTTCTTCGTCAAGGGATGGAAGAGCCGGTTTTTCTTTGCTTCGGTCGACGACGTCGACTGGGCTTGGAGCGAACCGGACCGGTCGCCGAACCGGAGTTCTCGAGTCGAGCCCGCGGACCAGGAGTCTTATAGCCAGCTCCTGAGTGATGTGGTCCCGCCGCTCGAGGTTCTGCTTTCTGAGCAGAATCTTTTTGAGGCCGGCATCAGTCCCATCCGGGAGACCGGTGATTTGGCCCCGCATTAACTCCTGCCCTTCCCCCCTCTCTTTTTAAGATTGAACTGTCTGACCTTCTGATTTCTCCACTTTGCAGGGATGAAGTTTTCCTTAGAGAATCTTCTGGAGGGAGCGGCCCAGAGGGAGGTCGTCGACGTGGACGAGCCCGTGGCAAAGAGGGCTCGCACAGAGACGAGCCGGGAGGTCGCAGCGGCGACCGCGCCCGGCCTAGCTGCCGCTGTTTCTCCGCCCAGACCTCCTCAGGGCGGCGCCCCTGGCGCCTCGGCCCCACGACCTGGCAACGCTGCCGAGAGAGCTCCGGCGCCCGCCGCTCTGCCCATTGCCGGGCCCGCTCCTGTCAGCAGCCCAACGGCACCGCCAGTGGCGACCGCCGGTCCGTTGGCTGCAGCTCCAGCAGAGGGGGCAGCTGTCGCGGGGATCGGCCCGAAGGGCCGGCGCCGGTGATCTCGCACCGAGACTCGGTCATCCTCGACCGAGGACTGGCGGAGAAGTTGATGGAGTACGCTTCCACCGCCCGGGACCGCCGAGCTCGGGGCGGCCGAGATTAAGCGGATGCGCTGCTCGGCATCCTGCCCCAACTCTTCACGGTAAGCCTGATCCTTGACTCTTCTTTCTCTTCCAATCCGAGGCCTCCTGCCTCGGTACTGACATGTCATTTCTGCCCTTGCAGATCGGGAACGACGTCCTCCTACTGAGGAACTACCTCGTAGGGAACGCCAAGCGGGACTCTGATCGGGAGTAGAAGCTTGGAAAACTCGCGGCCGACGTGAAGGACTTGATGGACAAGGGGGCCGAGCTGCGAGCTGAAAAGCAGGCCCTCCGGTCCGACCTGACGCGTTCCGAGGAGCGGAACAAGGAACTGGAGGCTTCCTTGGCGGAGGAGCGGACCTCCAACCAGCGCCGGACTGAGGAGGATGCGGCGGAGAAGGCCCGCCTGCAGGCCCATTCCTGTTTTTGGAGCGCCAACTGGATGAGGCCCGGCGAGAGGTGGCCGCGGCGAAGGACCGGAGCTCCTACATCAACGGGCTCTTGGAGGCGGCGAAGCGGGAAGCGCTGGAGGCCGTCCCCAAATTCCGAGCCTCCGACGAGTTTACGTCGGAAGTCCGGGAGGCCGCCGTGGACTCCTTCCTGAAGGGGTTCCGGATGTGCCGGGAAAAGGTGGGGGCCTTCTTCCCCCAACTGGACTTGAGTGCGGTCGTCGTCGGCGGCAGGAAGCCGGGGAGCGAGGGCAGGGCCTCCGGCACGGCCCAGCGACACCTCAGGCGGCACCTGCAGCACCTCCGACTGATGACGCCGCGGCCCCACACACAGCCCCCGGAGCCGGTTGTCGTGGAAATCGAAGAAGTGGCGCCCGCGCCTCCGGCGGACGGCACCGACCCTGCGCCCCAGTGATCGTTGCTCTGTATTTTGTTTTCCTTTCTTTTTCTTCTTTTGGGGAGTCCCGGCCTGTCGGGGCTCCCAGTTTGTACTGAAAGACTTCGTTTAATAAAGACACAGCTTTTACCAAAACTCGTTCATCATTTTGCCTTTCTTTTTTTTTCTTCTTTTTGTTTCTGAGATGTCGGTCTGGGACACCTGAGATAACTGCAGGCCTGGTCCTTCTATACTAAATCGAAGGACGGGTCTGCAGAGCCGTGTTGCGGCAAGGCAAGAATCCTGAGCAGGTCCGACTTTGGGCTGCCTTCATGCTTGCGCGGACAGCACAGTTCCTGCACCATCTTCTGGGCCGAAACCCGGGATCCTCCGGACTGAGCTCGATGCCGCAGGCTTTCTCAAACCTTGCGCGGCTTGCTGAGCTGTGCTCCGGGCTTGCGTGGGCGAAGCGGATTCGGCGCCACCTTCCAGGCCGGAGCCCAGGATCTTCCGGACTGAGCTCGATGCCGCAGGCTTTCTCAAACCTTGCGCGGCTTGCTGAGCTGTGCTCCGGGCTTGCGTGGTCGAACTGGGTTCGACGCCACCTTCCAGGCCGAAGCCCAGGATCTTCCGGACTGAGCTCGATGCCGCAGGCTTTCTCAAACCTTGCGCGGCTCGCCGAGCTGTGCTCCGGGCTTGCGTGGGCGAAGCGGATTCGGCGCTACCTTCCAGGCCAAAGCCCAGGATCTTCCGGACTGAGCTCGATGCCGCAGGCTTTCTCAAACCTTGCACGGCTTGCTGAGCTGTGCTCCGGGCTTGCGTGGTCGAACTGGTTTCGACGCCACCTTCCAGGCCGAAGCCCAGGATCTTCCGGACTGAGCTCGATGCCGCAGGCTTTCTCAAACCTTGCGCGGCTTGCTGAGCTGTGCTCCGGGCTTGCGTGGGCGAAGCGGATTCGGCGCCACCTTCCAGGCCGAAGCCCAGGATCTTCCGGACTGAGCTCGATGCCGCAGGCTTTCTCAAACCTTGCACGGCTTGCTGAGCTGTGCTCCGGGCTTGCGTGGTCGAACTGGGTTCGACGCCACCTTCCAGGCCGAAGCCCAGGATCTTCTGGACTGAGCTCGATGCCGCAGGCTTTCTCAAACCTTGCGCGGCTTGCTGAGCTGTGCTCCGGGCTTGCGTGGGCGAACTGGGTTCGACGCCACCTTCCAGGCCGAAGCCCAGGATCTTCGCAGGCCTCCTTGCTGAAGTTTAGGGAAGAATGTTTAAAGTGAAGAAGCTTTGTTAAAGGAGCCGGGAGCCTTACATCACTGGTAGTACATTCTCAGGTTCGAGGGGTTCCATGTCCGGGGGAACCTGGCACCTCCCAATTCTTCCAAGTAACATGCCCCGTGGGGGAGGGCTTCTGCTACCCGATAAGGGCCTTCCCAGTTGGGTGAAAGCTTGCCGCACTCTCGTGGCTGGGAGGCTTCTGTACGCCGGAGGACCAAGTCCCCGGGACGAAAAACCTTCGCCGTACTCGGGAGTTGTAATATCTGGCTACACGTTGCCGGTATGCCGCCATTCGAATTCGGGCCTTGTCCCTTGTTTCTTCGAGGAGGTCTAGGTTGAGCATCATCCTGGCCGGGTTTTCTGTCTCGTCGTATTGTTCTACGCGCAGCGTGGTATGCTGAGCTCGATCGGGATGACTGCCTCGGCCCCGAAGACGAGGTTGAATGGGGTTTCGTCGGTAGCCGTCCTTGGAGTGGTGTGGTATGCCCAAAGAACGCTGGGAAGCTCGTCGGCCCACCTGCCCTTGGCTTGGTCTAGCCGCGTGCGGAGGCCCTGAAGAATGGTCCTGTTCGTGACCTCAGCCTCCCCGTTGGTCTGGGGGTGCGCCACCGAGGTGAAGCGATGTTTGATGCCGAGGTCGTTGCAGAAATCCTCGAACTCTCGACAGTCGAACTGGCGTCCGTTGTCGGTGACCACGGTGTGGGGGAGGCCGAAGCGGCAGACGATGGACTTCCAGAAGAATTTGGCGACGTTTGCTTCGGTGATTCTTGCCAAGGGTTCGGCTTCGACCCACTTTGTGAAGTAGTCGATGGCCACTATCAGGAACTTCCGCTGGCCGGATGCCGGCGGGAATGGGCCCAGAAGGTCCATTCCCCACTGGGCGAATGGCCAGGGGGCTGAGAGCTGAGAGATCGGGTTGGAGGGTTGCCGCTGTACCGTGGCGTGGCGCTGGCACCGGTCGCATTTCTTCACGAAGTCAGCGGCGTCCTCCTTCATCGTCTCCCAGAAGTAGCCTTGACGAAGGGCCTTGTATGCAATGCCCTGCCCCCCCCGTGGGTTCCCACAGATGCCTTCGTGAATCTCCTGGAGCACAAGCTTGGCTTCTGCGGGTCCAATGCACTTGAGGAGGGGATAAGAGTAGGACCTTCGATACAGCTGCCCGTCCATCAGGACAAACCGCACGGCCTTCCTCCTGATGAGGCGAGCCGCGTCTCGGTCTTCCGGCAGAATGCCGTCGGTGATGTACGCGGCGTACTTGTCCATCCAGCCGGGCTCCTGGCTGACCTGATGGACCCCCGCCGGTGCTTCGAGGCTTGGGACTTCGAGTCGCTCCACATGAGCGCGTCCCAGCATTGTGTCCGGCAGAGTCGCCAATCGAGAGAGAGCATCCGCGCGGGCGTTCTCCCCCGGGGGATATGGAAGATGTTGAAGCGCCGAAACTTGGACGCGCCTGCCTTGACGAGCTCCAGATACTTCGCCATCTGGGGGTCGTGAGCGACGTACTCCCCGGACACCTGCCCCGCCACGAGCTGGGAGTCAGTGAAAGCTCTGAGGTTGGTCACGCCCAGCTCGCGGGAGACCCTGAGTCCGGCGAGAAGCGCCTCGTACTCCGCTTGATTGTTTGTCGCGGGGAACTGGAAACGGAGCGCACATTCTGCGACGACCCCGTCGCCGTTGGCAAGATGAGCCCAGCCCGCTCCCCCTCCGGAGTTTGAGGCTCCGTCTACATGGAGGATCCAGGCGTCCTCTCCGGGCTTGTTGGCGCCGACCTCCATCGGCTGGGCCGAAGAGTCCTCCTCGGGCTCCTTGCCCAACCTGCGCATTCGACCAAGAAATCGGCCAGCACCTGTGCCTTCATTGCCGACCTCGGTCGGTATGTAATGTCGAACTCGCTGAGTTTCAGTGCCCATTTGGCCAATCGCCCCGAGGTGTCGGGTCGGCTGAGCACCGCTTTCAGCGGTTGGTCCGTCAAGACGGCGATGGGATGCGCTTGGAAATAGGGCCTGAGACGCTGGGCAGATACTATCAGCGCAAAAACGAGTTTCTCGGGCCGGGAATACCTGAGCTCCGCGTCCCGGAGGAGTTTGCTGGTATAGTACACCGGTCGCTGGATCCCGTGGTCATCGGTTCGGACCAGGACAGAGCTGACGGCCTCCGGGGTAACGGCCAAGTAGAGGGTAAGCTCCTCCCCTTCCTCGGGCCTGGACAGCAAAGGTGGTGATGCGAGCGTCTTCTTCAACTCCTCGAAGGCCTGCTGGCATTCCTCGGTCCAGGCGAAACCATTCATCTTCCTCAGCACCTTGAAGAAGGGACGGCAGCGGTCCGCCGACCTGGAAATAAAACGGCTAAGGGCCGCAACCCGGCCGGTCAGCTGCTGCACTTGTTTCTTGGAGGCTGGCTGCTCCATGTCCAGGATAGCCTGGACCTTCTCCGGTTGGCCTCGATTCCTCTCTGGGTCACCATGAACCCTAGGAACTTTCCGGCGGAGACCCCGAAGGCGCACTTCGCCGGATTCAGCTTCATCTGGTGGCGCCGGAGGTTGCCGAACGTCTCTGCCAGGTCGGCTACGTGGTCCGAGTCAAGTTTGCTCATTACCAGCATGTCGTCCACGTACACCTGCATGTTGCGGCCTATCTGGTCTTTGAAGACTTTATTGACCAGACGTTGGTACGTCGCCCCCGCGTTCTTGAGGCCGAAGGGCATCATCCTGTAACAGAAAGTCCCGCGGTCAGTTATGAAGGCGGTACGCTCTTCGTCCTCCGGATTCATCCGGATCTGGTTGTATCCGGAGAAAGCGTCCATGAATGACAGGAGACGGTGTCCCGAGGTGGTGTCGACCAGCTGGTCGATCTTTGGCAGAGGAAAGCTGTCCTTCGGGCAAGCTCGATTGAGGTCGGTGTAGTCCACGCAGATCCTCCACTTACCGCTGCTCTTCTTTACCATGACCACATTTGCTAACCAGCTGGGGTATTGGACTTCTCGGACGAAACCGGCGGCGAGAAGTTTCTCTACCTCCTCGTCGATCGCCTTCTGCCTCTCCATGGCAAAGCTTCTCTTCTTCTGGCGGACCGGGCGGCTGCCTGGGTCCACGTTCAGGCTGTGCATGATAATCTCGGGCGGAATACCCGGCATGTCGACCGCCGACCAGGCGAACACATCGGCGTTGGCACGGAGGAACTCCAGCAGGCGGTTCGTTCCTCCTCGGGGAGCTGGGCCCCAACTTGCACCGTCTTCAGGGGTCTGAACCAAGGGGAAAGGAGAGCAGGCGCTCTACGGGCCCTCCCCTGGGTTCCTTTTCTCTTAGGTCGAGGTCCTCGACCTCGCGGGCGAGCTCTGCGCCCTTGATGCCCGGATTGTCTGCAGGCAGAGCGGGACTGGCTGGATCGTCCCCTTCATTTCCCCGAACCCGAAAGGCGTGGGGAACTGCACCAGCAATCTCCTTGTGGAGATAGTGGCGTCTAGTCGGTTGAGCCCGGACGCCCAAGGATGGCGTTGTAAGGGAAGGGAGCTTGACTACAGTGAAAGTTACCATGATGGTCGCCTGCCGAGGTGGGGATCCGGCGGTAACTGGGAGAGTGATCTCCCCTTCGACTCCCACGGAGTCCCCTGTAAAACCTACCAGTGGGGTGTGCACTGGCTTTAGCTGGTCGAGAAGACAAGTTCATCCGAGAGAAAGCGTCATAAAAAAGTACATCGGCCGAGCTTCCGCTATCCACCATGATTCGATGTACAGGGTGTTTCGCGATGGTCATTTCGACACACCACGGCATCATTGTTTACATTGTCATTAGACTCCCCTCCCTTGGGAGGGGTTACATTCTCCGGGACTTCCCGGCTCTCTTCTCTGCTCGGCCAGATCCGCGTGAGATCATGCCCACGGGCCTCTCTGTTGGCCGGTTGTCGATCGCAGGGACAGGTGGCAAGGCCGCGAGCGGCTGCTTTTCGGAGGGAGCCTCGTTCTTGACGAACTTCCGGAGGTATCCCCTCCCGATCAGCTCCTCGATCTCCCGCTTCAGGTGGCGGCACTCCTCCGTGTCATGCCCGTGCTCGCGGTGGAATTGGCAGTACTTTGATTTGTCTCGGGCTGCCCTCGGGTTCTGAGGTGGAGGTCGGCGAAGATAACGCTCGCCCTCGATTTCCATAAGGATTTTGGCTCGAGGTGCGAGGAGAGGGGTGTACCTCCGCTCGGGGGCAGATTCGGCCCTCGGCCCTGGGTTCGGGCGAGGGTCGGCTGGTGGCCCGGGCCTCCGAGCTCCCGGGGCGTCCCTCGGGGTCGACTTCTTCAAAAACTTCCCGTCCAGCTCTCGACGGGTGCGGTCGGCCCTCCTCCGCTCGGATGTACTTGTGGACGCGGAGGAGGAGCTCGGAATACGTCCTGGGCGGCTTCTTGTCCAGGGAATAGGTCAGGCGGGACGTCTTGAGCCCGCGCTTTAGAGCCAGCATAGCGACGGGCTCGTCTAAGCTGTAGATCTCCAGGGCCGCGGTCTTAAACCGGCGATGTAGTCACGGAGCAGCTCCTGGTCCTGCTGGCGGACGGAGAAGAGGCTGTCCACCTCCCTTGGCACCTTTCGACAAGCGTCGAAATGCGCCACAAACTTTCCTTCCAGCTGCTGGAAGGAGCGAATGGATCCGGGCTCGAGACGGGCGAACCAGACTCGGGCGGCCTTCCGAAGGGTTGCAGGGAAGGCGATGCACAGAGGGCGTTGGTGGCACCCTGGACCCTCATGAGAGCTTTATAACTCTCCAAATGGTCCAAGGGGGTCGGTGGTCCCGTCGTAAGGGTCCACCTGTGGCATGCGGAATCGTTTCGGGATCGGTTCCGCCTGAATTTCTTCGGAGAAAGGGGGGGGAGTCGTAGCCCGCCGGGTCAGCTGACGAGTTCTGCAGGTCGGCGAACCGTCGGGCGAACTCCGCCAACTTGCGCTCGTGCTCTTCTAGGCGCCTCTCGGCCTGGCGCCTGATGGCTTCATCGGTGGAGTCTTCCACCGAGACTGCATGTGAGGGAGGCGCCGATTGGTCTCGGCGCGGGGTCCGGACCCGGCGTCGCTTGCTGCGATGCGCCGTTTCGGCCCCATCGGCCGGGGCGACTCTCGTGATCCTCCGAGCCGGAATAGTCTTTCTTCGGGGGAGCTTGGCGGCTCTCTCGGGGGTTGGAGATGGCTTGCGGATGGGACAGCCTGCCCTGGATTGAGCGCAGGCTCCCACGCTGTCCCGCGACCCGGGCCGCGGGGGTCCCTGGCTGCGGCTGAGTGGCCAGGGACCGTTGCTGATGCTGGAGCTGTCGGACCGCTGAGGTCAAGGTCTGCAGCTGCTGGACGATGGCCGCAAGGGATCCGTCCGCCGGGGTAGGCTGCTGCAGAAGAGGGGGGGAGCCGGAAGCTCCCGCTCGGGGGTGTGGCCCCCTGGTGGGGAGTGGGCTTCTCCCACACGGCTGGTGGACGCCTCGCGACCACGAGTGACCACCATTGCTAGAGAGCGTGACACCTGCAAAAAGCTAGTTCCCACTAGGGGTTAGTGTCCTGCCCCCCTACCTGGCGCGCCAATCTGTTGCCGTCCTCGTCGCCGCGCCCGTGCCGAGGATCAACCGATCCTCCCTGACCGCCTGGCAAGGGAGCCTCCCTTCCTGCGAGAAACCTGCAACAAAGGGGTTAGAGGACCCTGGCCGGGGATTCCGGCGAGGGGGCTCCGACGGTCAAGTCAGTAGACGACGTGGGGGAACAGACTCTCGCTCCCAGGCCCTCTAAAGGGTCCCAGGTTTGGAGAGTTAACTAGTGAAGGGGAAGCGCCGGGGACCGGAATCTCGGCTGGGCCTGCCTGCCGAGCTCGCGTCCAGTATTCCCCTCTTGGGATCTCTGGCTTCTTTCTCGGAGCGAGGCCTTGTGCCGGTGCTTCCTCCTTGTCCCCAGGCTAGTTGGCTTACCCGCAGTCTCCAGATTCTTCCCCCTTTATCTCCCTCCGTCATGCGCTTGTCCTTTTCCTCCTCGAAAACTCCTCTCCCCTGTCTTCCTTTCTTTTCCTTTTTGGTGAAGGAGGCCAGGCGGCTTTCCGACCTCGTCCTCCGGGCCCAGCAGGGAGAAGGCAAGGACAGAAGAGAAAAGAGGGGGGGGGGGGGCGCTGGCAGAGCGGCCAGTCGTCAGGCTTCGGGCTCCGTGAGAGTGCTCTTTTCCCCGAGCGTGGGCGCCATCCGTTTACGGGGCCTGTTCCGTCAGGATCGGGTCTCTCGACTGCGGGACCTTTCGGGCCAATGTAAGTGACGTTCCGCGTGCCGCCGCCCTCCATACGGGACGCCGTCTGGGGGTCGGTACGGCCCGAGGGATGGCCTCGGGACCTGTCGCTTTCCCCGGGGCCTCTCCGTACGAGCGGTCTGACCTCGGCTGAGTTGGACCTGTCTCCGGGGCCAACCGGCGAGAGGCGAGGGATCGGCCGACCTCGGCTTAGGTGGACCCTCCTGGGTGGACACTGGCGAGGTGGCAGGAGGTCGCCTGGCTTCGGCCGAGGTGGACCCGTCTCCGGTGGCCACCTGGCGCAAGGCGGGGGGTCAGCCGACCTCGGCCTAGGTGGACCCCTCCTGGGTGGACACCTGGCGAGGTGGCAGAAGATCGCCTGGCTTCGGCCGAGGTGGACCCGTCTCCGGGTGGCCACCTGGCGCAAGGCGGAGGGTCAGCCGACCTCGGCCTAGGTGGACCCCTCCTGGGTGGACCTGGCGAGGTGGCAGAAGATCGCCTGGCTTCGGCCGAGGTGGACCCGTCTCCGGGTGGCCACCTGGCGCAAGGCGGAGGGTCAGCCGACCTCGGCCGACCTTACTCGGGGCGGACTCCTCCGCCCGGGCGCAGATGAGTCGGTGGGGGAACTCCGCGCCAAACTCGACCTCGGCGGGAGCTGTTGCTTCAGATAGTCGTCGGGCGGTGCGGTCTTGCCGACCCTAGCTTTGAGGACGTGGCGCTGATTCTGGCAGGGAAACTCGCACGTGGCTCGCTCGCATTCGGCGATACCTGAGCCTGGCCACGTCACTGTCACGGCTGTAACATCTCTCATCCTCTCTCTCCTCCTTCTCTCTCCTTCTCTCTCCTCCTTCTCTCTCCTCTTTCTCTCTCCTCTTATCATATATTATATATATATATATTTTTACATATATATATATATATTATTTAATTATTATTTTTTTTTTTTCCCTCTTTTCTTTTCTTTTCTTTCCTTTTCTTTTCTTTTCTTTCTTTTTTTTCTTCTCCTTTCTTTCTTTCTCTTCTCCCGAACACCCCTCATTTTTTTTTTTTTTTTTTTTTTTTTTTTCTTCTCTTCTTCTTCCTCTTCTTTTCTTCTTCGGCCGACCACCATCTCACCCCCCCCACCTGCCGGCAACCACATCGTGGTTGTCGCAGGGCCTCCCGGACCAGGCGAAGGCGGCGACGACGGCGGCGGCGACGGCGGCGACGGCGGCTGCAGCGGCGACTTCCCAAACCAAACCGAACCCAAATTTCATCCAAAAACTCACAAACAAAAAATTGCAAATAATAAAAAAAAAACCTTACCGGCGGCGTTGAGGGAGCTTCCGGTGTCGTCGGGGAGGGAGAGAGAGCGGGATGGGGTTCTAAGGGCGGCGGTAAAGGGTTTAAAACGAAAAACAAAACAACGAGATTCCCCTCGTTATTAAAAATACCACCCATCCCAAACCCTTACGGGTCTTCCGCCGATCTTCTCCTCGCCTCTCACGACTCCTCCCTCCGAGTTCTCGGCGAAAAATTCGTCGAAATACCCCCCCTTCCGTCTCCTCTGTTCCTATTATTTTTTCACAGTTTGGGTTGAAGTCGGCCGGGTCTGCCGACTTCAGCCCAGGACCCGTGTTTACATTCTCCCCCGTTAAAATAAATTTCGTCCTCGAAATTTACATACCTGGTATTTCGAAAAGCTGTGGATATTTGTTCGCATCTCTGCTTCTAGTTCCCATGTAGCTCTCTTTCACTATGATTGCTCCATTGCACCTTCACATAGGGTATGGTTCGGTGTCTCAATTCTTGTTCCTTACTGTCGACAATTCGTAAAGGGCCTCCTCATAGGTCAAATCCTCCTGAAGTTGCAATGGCTCATAATCTATTGCATGTTTAGGATCAGGAATGTATTTTCGTAACATAGATACGTGAAACACATTGTGCACTCCGATATAACTGGTGGCAGAGCTAATCGGTAGGCCACCTCACCAACCTTATCCAAAATCTCAAATGGTCCCACAAATCTCGGGCTCAACTTTCCTCGTACACCAAATCTCATCACACCTTTGTGGGAGACACTTTCAAAAGACATGATCACCAACATTGAATTCCAGCTCTCTTCGTCTCTTATCCGCATAACTTTTCTGTCGGCTCTGAGCAGTACGCAAACGTTCTCTGATCATTTGTACCTTTTCCACTGTTTGTTGCACTATTTCTGGACCCAACAATTTCTTTCTCCCACATCATCCCAGCAAATAGGCGATCTACACTTCCTACCATATAAGGCCTCAAAAGGCGCCATTTGAATGCTAGCTTGAAAACTATTATTGTAGGCAAATTCTATCAACGATAGATGACAGTCCCAAGCACCACCCAAGTCCATAACACAAGCTCTCAACATGTCTTCCAGAATCTGGATGGTTCGCTCAGACTGTCCATCCGTTTGGGGATGAAAAGCTGTACTAAAACTTAATTTGGTCCCCAATGCTTTATGAAGACTCTTCCAAAATTGTGAAACAAACCTACTATCTCGATCCGATACTATAGAAATTGGAATCCCATGTAGTCTCACAATTTGTTCTATATACAAATTGCTAATTTTTCCAGAGAGAGTCCGATACGAAAAGATAAGAAATGAGCTGACTTCGTTAGTCGATCCACAATCACCCATATCGCATTATTTCCTTTAGGAGTTTTGGGTAACCCTGTCACAAGTCCATGGTAATGTGCTCCCATTTCCACTGAGGAATCGCAAGAGACTGCAATGGTCCAGCAGGTCTTTGATGCTCAGCTTTTACCTGTTGACACACCAAACATTGAGCCACATACTGAGCTATATCTCTCTTCATACCAGACCACCAAAAGTTTCCACGTAGATCTCGATATATTTTTGTACTACCCGGATGCATCGTATATACTGAACTATGTGCTTCTTCCATAATTTCATTCTTTAATTCTGAAAGTTTAGGAACACATAATCTGTACCAAATCTCAAGGTACCATCCTCATATATAGTAAATTCTGATTGTACACCAGACTCAACTGTCTCTTTAATTTTCTGAAGCTCTAAATCTTCATTCTGAGCTGATTTATTTTGTCAATCAGGATAGGTTGTACCATAATATTTGCTAATTGCATCCCAGAATTATGAATTCGTACCTCTATCCCTGATCTTTCCAGATCCATTAAGATGTGCTTTTGATTAGTAATTACGGTTGCCAACTTACTCGGGGTTTTCCTGCTCAGGGCATCTGCTACAACATTTGCCTTTCCTGGATGGTAGCTGATAGTCAGATCATAATCCTTTAATAGTTCTAGCCATCTTCTCTGTCTCAAATTCAATTCCTTCTGAGTAAATATATATTTTAAACTTTTATGATCTGTAAAGATTTCACAACGACTACCATACAGGTAATGTCTCCATATCTTTAAAGCAAATATTACAGCTGCTAACTCTAAGTCATGAGTGGGATAATTTGACTCATATGATTTCAGCTGTCTAGAAGCATAGGCTATCACTTTTCATTTTGCATTAGCACGCAACCGAGACCCTTTCGGGATGCATCACTATATATGCAAAACTCCCCTGTCTCTGCAGGAACAGTCAATACTGGGGCAGTGATTAACCGTTTCTTCAATTCTTGAAAACTCTGCTCACAATCATCTGTCCATTCAAATTTTGTTCGTTTCTGGGTCAGGCGAGTTAAGGGTATAGCAATAAGAGAAAATCCTTCAACAAACCTTCGAAATATCCTGCCAATCCCAGAAAACTACGAACTTCGGACACATTAGTGGGTCTCTCCCACTCTACCACTGCTTCCACTTTCTTTGGATCCACAGAAATACCATCCTTTGATATAACATGGCCAAGGAAAGAAATTCTGTCCAACCAAAAGTCACATTTTTTTAGCTTGGCAAATAATTTCTCCTCTTTGAGTATTTGTAATACTATCTTTAAGTGCTCCTCATGTGCCTGTAGACTTTTTGAATATATCAGTATATCATCAATGAATACTACTACAAATTGATCCAGATATGGTCTAAACACTCGGTTCATGAGATCCATGAAAACTGCAGGTGCATTTGTCAGACCAAAAGGTAAAACCAAAAATTCATAGTGTCCATATCTGGTTCTAAAAGCTGTCTTTGGTACATCCTCTGTCTTAATCTTCAATTGATGATAACCAGAACGAAGGTCAATTTTTGAGAATACTTGTGCCCCCTGTAATTGATCAAATAGATCATCAATCCTTGGTAAGGGATATTTGTTCCTTATAGTCACTTTGTTCAATTCTCGATAATCAATGCAAAGCCGAAAACTTCCATCTTTCTTCTTTACAAATAAGACTGGAGCACCCCAGGGAGACACGCTAGGTCTGATAAATCCTTTATCCAACAGTTCTTGCAATTGCTCCTTAAGTTCTTTTAATTCTGCCGGAGCCATTCTATAAGGAGCTTTGGAGATGGCACCTGTACCTGGTATAAGATCGATAGAGAACTCAATCTCTCTATCAGGAGGTAATCCTGGCAGATCATCGGGAAAGACCTCCGGGAATTCTTTCACAACAGGTATGTCTTCCAACTTAAGATCCTGCTGTTGAGTATCTATCACTGTTGCCAGAAACCCTTCACAACCTTGTCTGAGGAGTCGCTTGGCAATAAAAGCCGAAATTATCCTCCTCATAAGAGTTAACTTGTTTCCCTTAAAACAGAACTCTGACTGATCAGGAATTTGAAATTTTACAATTTTCTCAAAACAATTGATGGAAGCATGGTTTGCTGTCAGCCAATCCATTCCAAGGATTATATCGAAGTCTTTCATATCCATGACTATCAAATCGGCTTCCATTGTTCTACCTTCGATATTCAATCTACATTTCTTGCAGATTTGATTAACCACAAAAACATCCCCACTAGGAGTGGAAATACAGAGTTCAAATTCTAAAGATGTCGGGGTTAACTCATTATTCTCCCTAACCAATCTAACAGATACGAAAGAGTGTGTAGCACCAGTATCAAAAAGAACATAAACATTACTGGAAAATAATTTGATCATACCTGTCACTACAGAATTTGAAGCATTAGCATCCTGCTGGGAGAGTGAATAAACCCGTCCCTGAGTTACTGTTTTCTGTTGCCCTTCAAATTGCTGTTTTCCACGAGGTAACTGATGCTGTGACCCCTGACCAGATGGACATACAACTGCCTTATGTCCCGGTTACCACAGTTATATGGCACTTCCACTCATCTGGCCACGTACAATCCCGCTTATAATGAGAACCACCACACTTAAAGCACTTGACATCTTTCTTTGGTTGGGTCTTGTCATCAGAAGTAATATTGTCAAGCTTTCTGGTTTTTGCATTGGTTCCCTTATAGAATTGGCCTTGATTCCCTTTTGTTCCAGATCTCTTCTTTAATGCTTTCTCCCTTTCAGCTTGAGCCACATCCAATCCCCTTTCAATAATTAATGCTTTGTTTACAACCTCTTTATAAGTTGGTAGCTCAAAAGCAATCACTTGATGCTGGATCCGACTTCTGAGTCCATTTTCAAATTTCCTGGCCCGGATTCCTTCATCAGCTAAGAGTGATGGAGCGTATCTCGACAATTCCTCAACTTTGAGGCATACTGAGAAACAGTTAAAGTACCCTGCTCCAAGCGATCAAATTCTCGAAATTTTTGTACCCGAACACTTTGAGGAAAATATCTCTCATAGAAAACCTTTCTAAAATCTGTCCAGGTAAAAGGTGTATCATTTGGTCCTTGTTTTCCGAGCTCCAGTTCCCACCAAGCAGCTGCCTCATCTTGCAATAAAAAGGTAGCGAATGTAACTTTCTCCTCTTCTGGACACCGCAAGGCTTGGAAAACTTTCTCAACAGCTTTAAGCCATCCCTCTGCCTCCATGGGATCAGCAGTCCCTTGAATGCCGGTGGCGCATACTTCTTGAAATCTATTAATGTAATTGGCCGTTCCTGAGGAATTCTGACTTCTGGCTGTTGTCGTTGTAATAATAATTGTTGCATAAATTGCTGCTGTTGCTGTTGGGCTTCCATAAATCTTAGTGTATCAGCTCTTGCAGTAGCTTGCTGCTGCACTAAAATTTGTAATAGCTGAGGAAGACCCATCTGATCCCCAGGCTGAACTCCAGATCCACCCGGTGTTCCTGTTTCAGCAGTTCCAGTCTCCGGGGTGTTATCCAAAGGATTGGGCACTGGCTCATGATGATGCTCCTCATTACCAGTGTTGTCTACCAGATTCGGCATTGGGTCCTGTGGACGTTCCTCATTATCAGATAAGGCTCCAGCATTCTCATGCTGCTCAATAGGATCCCAAGCATTTGCTCCATCTGCAAATCTTGTAGGCCTCCTAACACGTCCACGTCCACTACCACGCGCCATGGAAAACCTACACCAATGTTGTTAGTAAACAACTAACACTCAGATGGTCAAAACAATCATGACATAATATCTACCCCACATATGGATCAACCCACACTCTCTCTCGTTGAGCTTTTATCCTAAGATCCTAGAACCTGGTTTGCTCTGATACCACTCTGTCACGCCCCGAATCCAATACCGGAAACGACGTGACCGGCCGCACAAACCCTAGGTTTTATCCTAGAGATTATGCAAGGCCTAGGTACACAACAATTCAAATGTATCCAAAGTAAATGAATATCGTATAAACAAAAATTAACAATGTATAGTTCATAATTAACTCGAGATCATAAAATGGTCCACTGACTCAAACGTCAGTAACCGGACAAACTAACTATATATCTCAACAAACATGATGCTCCGTCTCACGCCCAGCCCAGATCCTCCTTAAGTTTCCTGAGTCTCTGAAAGAAAACAG